>CAWUFW010008483.1:0-600000 GCA_963921515.1 Calotriton arnoldi | reverse complement strand
GCATGCTTGGACCCCGTGGCCGGTTGTGCCGAACCATCGGTGTAGATCACACAGTCGTAATCCTCAAGCGGCAATAAAGACAGAGGAGGAGGATGAACGAATTCATACTGTAAGTACTCCTGAGTCTGAAGAGAAGAATCGAATATGAAAGTGACATCCGGAGACGTCAAAGAGGTTGCCCATGGATCCAACGGGGGTGCAAAGCTTTAGAGTTCGGTACACTTGCTTTGGTCACTGCCTCTAGAGCAGGATATGGTGTTAGCACCAGAATGCGTTTTCCCTGTGCCAGTGCGCGTTCCTTCAGAATCGCCATTTGCACTGCTGTCAGAACTTTCTCCACAGATGAAAACCGCATTTCTGCGGAGGTGTACAGATGTGATTTGTATGCGATGGGTACTGTATCACCTTCATTAAAGGTTAAGTACGTGAAACCCACTGCTCCTGGAATGATTCTAATCACCAGGTTTGTGTGGTTATCACGTGTCAAAAGATATTTAGACTCAAGTAGGTCAGTCTGTAAAGACTGTAGTATGGAGGTGTGCTCCGGAAGCCAACAAGACTTCGAAAAGGTAGGTTGTATCAAGGCATACAGTGGCTTGATACGCTGGGCGTATTCGGGAATGTATGTACGTCCGAAGTTCAGAAAGCCCAGCAATGACTGAAGTTTCTTCAGATTTGTAGGAGGGCACAGAAGTGCACATTTCTCCAGAAAATGGGGGCTAAGCCCTTACCTTCATTGTTGAGCTCATAGCCCAAGAATAAAACGGTAAATTCAGCAATATGAGATTTGGCAAAGTTAATTTTGTAACCTTGAACCGCAAATTCAAGAATAATGCGGTCGACTCGGGTTAGATGCGGAAACAATTCGTCGTCCGTCAGATAAATGTCATCTACGTACGAACAGGCGTCTGGATCAATGCCGTCTAACAAAGAGACAACACGAGCGGCGAATACGCCTGGACTATTTTGTAGCCCATAGGAAGACGCCTGAATTTGAACATTTTACCACCGGAAGTAAAAGCGCACCATTGGCCACTCTCCGGGGCTAAGTTGTGCGTGTAGAATCCATTTGAAAGGTCAAGGGTCGTTTTGTATTTTTTACGAACAAGACTGTCTACAAGCGCAGAACTATGGGTGTTTTGCACCGCAAAGGTCCGACAATGAGAGTTCAAATGCCGGTAATCCAAAACTAAACGGTACGATCCATCGGGTTTAGAAACCGCGAAAAGGGGATTGTTCATAGGTGATACACAGGGTTCAATTACTCCCTGATATTCCAACTGAGTCAGAATTTCGGAAACGGGGCCTTTGGCTTCACGTTCTATGGGATATTGGGGTTGTGGCTGCGGTAGTGACCGCAAAGGTATTTCATGGGGGGGAGAATCTTCGTCCCAACCCACGTGGTTGCGGTATAACGCAGGAGCCAGGGACACAGCCCACTCTGCTGCAAGAGCCTCCGCTTTGTCCTTTGGGACATGTCGAGAAAAGCTCGGAAGGATTACCTCCTCCCCTTTACGCGCAGCAAGAACGAATGGGGGTGGCCAATCCGCCTCTGCTAACAAAATGTCATTTGAAGAGGTCAGATTTTCCCCAAAAATCCCTTTAATTACACGCTGTATATCACCTTCAATTTGGATGACAATATTAAATAGTCTGTCAGGGGGTGCCACTCTGGTGTCTGCTGTTTTAACAGTAATGAACTTTCAGTTGCTGTCGCCTCCATATGAGGACGTAGCGCCTCCCGCACTATGGTAACTTCCGCTGCGCTGTCTAGGAGGGTTACTGCCCACGTCCAATTCAGGAGCCTCGTTCTCACCGTCTGTGGCATATTTAGCTGTTACAGCGGCAACTTTCTTCTTCTGAAATTGTGGTCGGAAACGTTGAAGGTCTTCCGCTTTTCCTCTGACCTGTTGTCGAGGTTGGTCTCATCCCTGGGGAGCCTCTCGGTCCCTTCCTCTATCCTGGCGGTCTCCTCCACCGGCCTGTGACGAAGTCTGTGCCTGTGAAGAACGAGGAGAACGCGCATCAGGGATCTGAAACCTATCCGGTGATTTAATTCTCGCTCTATCGCGTAAATCATAATTGCGCTCAGAAGAAACTGAAACCGGGGATGCGCCTCTCGACCCCGGCTTCTTTTGTTGCTTACCCTGTTTTTTCAGCCTCCAGCTCTTTTTAGTGAAGACTGGTTTCTCATCTTTCTCAGATTGAGATTTGGTTTGTTGTTGTTGCGATTGTGTTTGCTGTTTTGCAAAAGGCTTGTTACCCAGGCTATTTCTACCAATAGTTTTGTAAGCCTGGGTAATAATTTTCGGTAATTCGCGAGGCCTGTCCAATTCTGGGACCAGAGCCAAAGCGTTAGCTACTTGAAAGTTCACTGCATCGCCCTTGACATTCGCAAGGATCAGCTCAGCTACTACTTCAAACACTCCCACCAGTCTCATCCCTAATTCCACAGCCGCTTCAGGGCCATGTTCATCCTGTACTTTTTAATTACAGAGGGGAGAACCGTCATGGAAGGAGTACCAAAACATTTAGAATATACTGCTGCGAATACCTTACCCCAGTTGTCACATGCTGTCAACTCGGGAATTAAGTCTTTTGGCAAACTAATCGTTAAAATACGGTGTTTATCCACTGGGGTTGTGTGTGGAAAAACTGCCTCCAACTGGTCAAATTTTTCTGCAAGCCAATAAGGAAAATCATCCTTATTTTGTGGACGTTTGCCCATCACCGAATTCACCATGACAGGACTTATGGTCACTCCGCCTGCAGCAGCTGGTTGGCCGGCAACTCCAGGAGCGGCTCCATGGATGCTGCCTGTAACATATCGCACTAAAGCTCGATGCACCTGCACCAAGGCCGCATACATAGTGCGCAGTTCCGCGACTGGTATAGTCATATAACGCGGATGTGGGGTGTACCCGGCCAAAACAGGCAAAGTGGCCCCCTCAATAGATAAGGGGCCTAAACGAACCGTGGTAGTCGGTTGTGGGAGGGCGCCATTAAACCAAACACGGTGTTGCCAAGCCGTGAGCGGTACTTCAAGAGTAGTATACGGTCGATAGACAGCGGGAACGTTAGTGTGTTCATATTCATGGAACAGATTATCGTTTGCGTTCACCGCTGGAAAAGTGATCCAAGAGTAGAACACCTCAAAGTGGAAAGCCGGATCGGCTTGAACCACAAAGACTAAATCAACTCCCGCGTCGGGCACTCCATACACCCGTAAGTGATCCCGGAGTGCTGTGCGGCTATGCGCCGCTATGTCTATACCCGCCATTACTAACGGGTTTATTCGACAACCTTACAAGAGGCAGCACAAAAAGGGTATGTTTAAGAAACCTTTTTTAACAACTTCAAGCTTGAAAGAACCTACAAAAACTTCAATATAGGAGGTATCACCGTCACACACGCCTCCGGAAGCGTATGTGAGGGTATTGTGGACAAGCACAAGTACTACTCAAGCGTCCCGCAGATAAGCTGCCCCACCCGTTGGTCGCGCCATGTCATAAGGTTTCTGCACATACAGAGCTATGCACAGGATAATAGGACCTCGGAATATAGTGGTGAGCCAACCATAGACCTTAGCACCCAAAACCCCAACCCAACTAGCCTTATCGTCCCATTAGCACCAATGTACCAATGATTAGACAACCCAGAACACGGTATCTCTCTCTCTCAGGACTCGCAGAAGCAAGAACACTCTTTCGTCACACTCGTACCTGTCCACAACGTGCGTAATAAGAGACACTGTATAGTTCAAAATGTTTATTTCAACTTACGTGCTCTAAGATACAGTACACGTGTCAGTACTGTTAGCATAATACATATGAATAGTATAATCAGCATAGTTACAACTCCATAGAATACGAACGGGGAAAGCATCTCATAAAGCAATGGATATATGTCTAACTAACATTACCACCCTCCCCGTGCTGGAAGCTAGTTTATTATACAAATAGAAGACCTCTGGGCTTTGACTAGCGAACCCCCATACCTCAGTCTCTAGATGCAAAACTACATCAGCAGACAATCACAGCTCTTCTCCCTGGAAAGGTTTTCTCCAACTGTTTCTAGAGCGGACGAACCGCAATATTAAAGGCACACTAATTTCTCCATGGCAGCTGTACATGGTGTTATGTCTAGGTGCGAGGGACAGGCCAAATCAGCAAGAACAAGGAGACGCTGTTATTCGACCTTGTACATGTTGTGCAGTCTGAGCCCAAATCGAACAGAAGAAAAGGTGAGAGACAGAAAATGCAGACAGCGCTAAAATAACATGGCAAGAGCAGAGGTCGATAGAACAACAGCTCAGAGTAACGTGTGCAAAGAAAAGCAGCATGGCAGCCAGGCCCAGGCCAACCCAGCAAGGCAGGCCAGGGCTAGGCCAGGGCTAGGCCGCCGCAAACCACAGGACAATATATAATATATAATATTTAAAATATATATATATAAATAAATAAAAACAAATAAATTAGCTTAAAGTACAGCAACACTTGAATGTCTGAGTTTATTTAATACAACTTAAATCTAGATATATCACCTTACTTATACATACATATCTTCTGTGTGCTTATGTATCTTTATATCTATTACTTTACTCCTAATTCAGCATCTCCAATGCACTACCCTATAGCTCACCCTATACCTCTCTCAATATATCCGCTACCTCAACTCTCTGACTCATCCCAAACCTCAATCTACTACTCTCTCCAATGCACTACCCTATAGCTCTCTCAGTATAGCCTCTACCTCCACTCTTTGACTACTAAGATCCCCAAACTATCCTTTTCTAGACTCTTCCATACTTTACCCTTACGATGAGCACCAAAATAAGCCTTTTTAGACTCTTCCCTCCTCTACCCCTCGCTTGCATCATCTCAAACCTCTTACTATTTAGTTCTCCTAAACAAGTCTTCCTAAACCCTTCCCTCGGACTCTTCCCCCCCCTCCTCCACTCATCCCAAACCTGCTCCTCCTGCTAGGTTCTCCAAATAAACACTTTCTAGACCCTTCCCTCTTCTATCCTCTTCAGGGGTAGTAAGCGCTATATAAATGCAATTACAGTTACAGGGAGGGAGCAGGACAGTGCCATATCTACAGAGATCTGGCTCTCTCCTGCCCTCTCCCTATCCCGGGCGCAGATTTTAGCTGCCATGCACCAGGCACACACCTTAGCACCACAGTGCTAGGGTGCGTGCGTGAGTCTACCATAGGTTTTGTACTAGAAGGGTACCCTTCCAGTACAAAATACTGTGTTTAAACCCACTTTAAAACTTTTCCTACTTTGTATGTGTGCTACATAGTGCAGCAGGCATGCAAATTCGGAAAAGAAAGGAGAAATAACGCCTCCTTTCAAATGGCATTAACTTTTGGTGCTAAACCCTGTCTACTATTGTTTGTGGATAGGGTTTTGCGTCAAAAGGCATGGGTGGATGCATGGGAACGCCCATGTACCACCCGTGCAACGCCCCCTTGGCGCTAAGTAACGCAAAGCAGTGCTTCACGCTGCTTTGCGTTATTTCTAGGATACTTTCTAGAGCAAAACAAGTTTTGCACTGGAGAGTAAATTAGGAAAAAAAACATTTTGTGCTGGTTAGCCCAGCGTAAAATGTTTACAAATCTACCCCCTAGTGCGGATAGGTCCAGATAACTCTTCGAGTAGGGCACCAAAGCCAGCTTCTATAATTACAGGCAACCATGCACACCAAGGGGCATATTTACGAGCCCCTAGCGCCGCCGGAGCGTCAGTTTTTGTGACACTTGGGCAGGGCAAATCACAATATCATATATATGAGGCCAAGCACATAGATATGGAGTAGGGAAAGGCAGCGCAAATCGCTGTGTTGCCTTACTCTGTGCTTGGGAGGCATTCCATGGGCATTGTGGTGGGTCTTCCCACGCAATACCCACTGATTTTGACACTTCCCCAGATTTACGAGAGCATGTAAACCTGGGGAAGCGCCAAAACCTTCCGAAGAGGAGAAATAACTTTTGTTCTCCTCATTTTTAGGTCGAGCCTAGAGCAGCGCATGCGCTGCTTGCTCGACTTTTAGTAAGGGTGTTTTCAAACTGCTACCAGAGGCTTTTGCTGGCCTCAAGCTTGCGTGCATGTGCGCGTGAACGCGCGCAGCCGCCATCTGTCTTTTCTGTCACGGGTAATTAAGTGCATCGTGATCACTTTCAGCGCCCGCGCGGCCAATGCTTTTCGTGCGCGCTTGTTTTGTTTGCTAACTGTGCTTCTCCTAAGACCCGCCCTCCATGTTTTTCCCTGCCTGCTCTCCCTTTCTTGATCTTCCCCTGCTACCCCCCAGATCTCCATTTCTTCTGTCATCCCACACCTCTCCTCGCAACTCCCGAATTACAACCTGCTCATGTTTTCATTTTTTTATTAAAGCGCAATAGTGCTATTGGCTTTGCCAATGGGTCTTAGATGTGACCTACTGGCTTTGCCAATGCTGGTTTTATTTCGACACTGACGTGGTGTTATTTACAGCACCATCGATGGTGCTTGTTTTTCTCTCGAAGAAGGTATGCCAATCTATACTTCTAGGTGACAGCGCCAAGTGACTGACACATACTCTGACTTGAACATACATAAATAATCATCCATGGCTGGCAAGAGATACTTACTGCACATGCGCACACTTACAAGCGCGAGCAATGTAAACAAAAGGCCTCAATGAAACAGTGGGTATACAAAGGGGGCCGTAGTTTAGGTGCACATGTCCTCGCACATCTGCTCCATGTACTGCTTGCTGGAGTGCCAATCTTTAGCACCAAATCAATCGTACCAATAATAAAAATTGCATCAAATTTAACAGGGAGCATGTTTTATCACATGCCAACAATACATTTAAGTCTAAAATGCTTGTTCACAATATATGCGTGCAGTGCTCCTTCATGCTGAGGTTACAAAGCCATGCTCAGAAGTGAAATGTTAATGTTCACATAAAATGTAGAAAAACTCCTCAGTTATGGACAGCCATGGATGGGCTAGTGGGGATATCGAAGATGGGTGCACTGTAAGTTCAGCGATGGCTCATCTATTGTCAAGGACCACTCTGTAGCAACTTACTGCAGCCACAGCAGATGAAATACAGTGTTAGTCGTCCTCATTCTGTGACATGTTCGCCATAAACATGCGAGAATGCAGCATCCAGTGCCTAGGTGCAGCTGCAGCTGAGATGCTACGTTGCAAGGACAACATTCATCCCCTTCACCTGCCGCTTCAACATGGAATGATTATGTGAAAGCTGACAGTAAAGTAGGCAAAATGACGTCATTCACAATTATAACAAACATACACCAAACAGTTGTTTTGTGGGCAGAGGACAAATGTGAATGCGTTGAGTTAAAAGCAAATACCTTAATTGAATTGTAATTCCATTCACATAGAGCTTTCTACACCTGACGAGGCATTTAGGTGCTTCATGGCGTGTAACAAGTTATACAATGGGGATGACCAATTGCCCCAATTCAATGTATAGTGTGCTGTGGGCTGATCCAAAGTGTAATTGGCAATTAATCAAAGGAATGCCTGAGGGAGCTTAGATGTGTTACTTATGTATCAATTTTTATTACAAGATGATGGCATTCAGTTTCAACTGTCACGCCAGACCAAAAGTCTTCCCCTCTTTTGCCCTTCTCTCAAAAGTTACATAAGTTTACAGTTGAATATCTTGTCGTTCAAGTGAACACGAACAGCAGATGTGTTTACTGTAATTGAGCATTACCAGTCACAATTCAAAGCAAATTATTTAGGTCTTATTACGGTGCACTGGCCCGGATGTCCAAATCTGCTTCTGGCACGATCATGTATGAGTGTTCCTGAAGTAAATAAGTAGACATGCATACATGTGAACAATTCCTCCTTCTCTTCCACACTACTACCACCTCCAAGGTTTCCACCAGCACTTCCGCCACTGCCTAGGCCCCCATCTCCATTCCCAACCCCTCTTTAGTTCGATAAATGGAAAAAGTGCAGCCCATGTCATTCTGTAGGTGTGCACATGCATGATTATTGCTGTTTTCTCAAGGAACATCACCAAAAAGCATTGGCAAAGACAAAGACCCCCACACACCATTGAGGTCCAGATTGAGCTATATAAATACTAAAATATAATAAATGAGTATGACTGGATCCACAGCTGACGATACAACTGTATGCTATCTTACATTGCAGTACCCACTTCTACAGCAAACTAGTTTGAGCTGTCACATCACATTACAAACAAGCATTGGCATAGCCACTACGTCTCGCCTTTGGGACCTTATAAGTGTTTAGTTATGCAGCACAATATCCTTGGTGCAACAACATCAACTGTTGCATGGCTAAGCACTTATAAGGTCCCAAAGGCGAGATCTATTGGCTATGCCAATGCTTGTTTCCTCTTTCTGTGTTTCTGCAGAGGAAACCGCCTCTTAGGATTGTTGCTGTGTAGGAAGGTCCCCCTTCCTGCACAAAAACAATCCTCCCGAGAACACAGGCACCCTTGCACCATGGTACAAGGGTGCCTCAATTGGTGCTAGGCTGCAGAAACAGCCCAAGTGCAGGAGGAAAGGACAGGAATGCACTGTATTGCATAAATACGGTTCATTCCTGCCCTTTCACTTTGGTGTAGGGCAGCGCAGCAAGCGGGCTTGCTGCACTGCCCTACACCAAATCCCCATAGATGAGGGCCCAAGTTGTTCCCATCTCAGCTGAATAGAGCAAAGCAAGTTTCCCTTTTTTCACTAGCCATTTCTATGCTCTTATTGTTAAACCCAGAGGATCAATGCACATATGTGAGTGTCGGGCCGAACAACCCAGCAACTAGGGACACAGAATTGCAGGACATCCACTCTAGCATGAGATGCAGCAAGCTCTGAGGTCCTTGTATCCAATAATACGCAAAATGAGCCTGCACAACCGGATAATAGAGCTCCAGGCTAGGAGCAGTCAACCCACCTTGTTGATGAGGGATTGTCGTCCAGTTGATTCTTGGCTGCTTACCAGCCCAGACGAATCTAATCAGCAGGCTTTGCAATTTGTCTGAGGATATTATGGAACATGAACAAACATTCTTGGTAAAATTAACAGCTTCGTGAGGGCAATTCTCCTGGCCGGAGATAGTGGAAGTTTAATCCACCTCGCTCTACTGTCTGGAAACCAGCCTATAGCCACACCATAATTGCAGAGAAACACCTCCTCAGGGCTTCTAAGTAGCTGGATACCAAAGTATAGCACAGAGTCTGATGGCCACTTCAGTGCGAGGTGCAGTGGAAATCGCTTTGTGGAATCAGTGAGGGAAAGCCAATAGATTTGTTCCTAATGATTTTCAATCCTGAATGATCTCCAAAACAGAGGATCTCCCAGATTGTTGAAGGGATGTTATTGGCAGGGTCTCTTAAATAGACAGGACGTTATCTGCAAACGCGGATATTAGCAGTCTATGACCAAAGAACCTCAGACCCCCTCTACGCGTCTCCCCCCGATAGTTAGGACAGGCCAGCGGCGCCGACACCAGTGCATATAATAATGACTAGAGTGGTCAACCAAGCCTTGTTCCCTCCTGCGAGTTGATCAGAGGTATGACATGACCGTTCACCTGGATCCTGGCTATGGGCTCAGAATACATTAGAGAGCACAGCAAACATTTAGTCCCATACAACCGAGTCGAAGGACTTCCTAACATATAGACCACAAATCTATCGACATTGGGCTTGAGCAGGCAAACAGTGCAGAAAAAAGTGCAAAGATTATAAACAGTTGTCCTGCCGGGAATAAAACCAGATTGTTCTGGGAGAACCAACAGCCATGAATGAAGTTATACAATTCTCTAGGATATTCGTGTTTGTGTAGAGAAGTGAAAGTGGCTATATGATGAGCAGAGGTCTGCTGGCTTATCTGAATTTAAGAGCATGACAACCAGGGCCTTTCGCATTGTGGTTAGGAGATGGCCTCTTTCCAGCTCCTCGCCAAAAAATGTCATCATGTGAGGAGCTAGTTCCTCCACGTATTCTTTATAAAAGATTGTGGTTAGGCCATTTGCACATGGAGAAAACCACTGGGCATGCTTTTAATATTTTTAAGCTCCTCTAAGGTCAACGGCGCCACTAAGACCTTGCTGTGTGTGTCCTTTAGTCAGGCCAGGTTCCTCTTGGTACTTACTTGGTATCCTCCCTCGAACTTCCCTCAGCTGATGAATATACTACTGTATAATATTGCTTACCCTATCCCTGAGCTCCAGGGAATTGTAGATCTGTAGGCCATTTTCAGATGTAATGGAAATAATATATTCCGCTGAACATTTAGGTCTCAGATGTGCCATGGTCCTACTTGGACATTCTCCTTCGCTATATGCCCTGGCCATAGCATATCTCAACAATATAACTTCTCTACCTGCCATAACACAGAATTCCCCCTCATCACCCATCCGACTATGTAATAGAAGAGCAAGTTACTAACCTTCAGTAACGCCTTTTCTGCTAGAGACTATTTACGGGCAGAATCCTTAACTTAGAGTACTCCCAGACTGGATCTGGAAACTTTTGAGCAATCCCCTTGCGCATCGGTAGGTGGAATTGTTCATGTTCGCGTGGCATCGTTGGCACTGGAAGTGACATACGCAGTGCCTATATAGGCACCACATCAGCCCGCTGACCTTATTTCTTGACTGTTTTTCCACACAAGAAGCACAGTAGCCAAACTGAGAAATGTGTGCCAGGATGAGGTTTGGAAGGATGTTTTTTATGTTAGATGCACAGATGGGGAGGATAGAAGGGTGGTAAGGAATCTGTGGCTAGATAGAGTCTCTACCAGCTAAAGCATTACCAAAGGTAAGTCATTTGTTCATCTGTTAGAGACTTTTAGCTGCAGGTTCCTTACCTTAGAATAGATACCAAAGCAAGGTCTCCTCCGAGGTGTGTCTCCAGACTTTTATACTAAAAAGTCCTGGAGGACCTAAACGGCGAAATTCCCATCTCGCCGGACCTAATTGTCTAAGCAGTAATGTTTGGCAAACATATCTGAATTCACCTCCGCAGGACCGGGCAGACTCCGGGGACTCCTTCCCCATCAGGCTTTGAGTCAGGAGGCACTGATGCTGGTTTGTATGCCTCCACCTTATCAGCGCACCACTTTCCCGCAGCGAGGGATATCTGAACTCACCACCACAGGACCAGGCCCGTCCATGCCCATCAGAGGCTGGGCTCAGCCACCCCTCTGACATCTTACCCAGAAGGTCCTGATAGTTACATTGCTTATTTTAATTGGTCCTTTCTTTTCATTTTCCAATAGGCTGTGTATTACCACAGGAGAGTGCTCGTTGCCGTCTTTCCTCCCCTGATTCAATAGAATTCTCAACGTGTAAGTTTTAATGGGAAAGAGAAAGGCTGCTGACGTGGCCAACAGACCCCATACTGCAAAGAGAGGTTCCAAATTAGCAGGAGGGAACTGCCCTATGGACAGAATTGATGGCCTTTTTGGAGGAAGTAGAGGAGACATTAAATCCTCTTGTCGACCCCGATTTAAGGGTTTCTCTAAAATTACATCCCTGCCCCATAAAGAAGGAAAGGCAAAAGAAGACAAGACGGTTCCAGGCATGCTTACCAGGATGAAGAATTCAGCCTCATCCCACCCATGTAACTTCTCCAAGAACCTTACAGAACTCAAGTATCGTTGATCAGAGCACTGGGGACAATGCTTTGTGTTTGGTTAATCCAGAGCGAGCTTGGTAGAGAGGGTAATCAGTGACCATGATACCCAGCCTAGTGTGCCCCTAAATATAGATAAACTAGTGGAGGTGATTGAGGTAGTTGAGGGTCGAGTTCAGGAACTGGAGATTGGTTATAAAACCCTGGAAGTGAAAATTGACAAGGTCATGGTGTTAAAGAGTGCTACCAAGATCATTCCACCTGTTGAGGTCCATGGGGAGAATACAATTTCAATACTCCACATTCCTCCTATAGCACATGTGGATATGCCCCTAAGACCTTCACCCAGCACGGTGCTCGGTGGCCCGGCCACTTCTTCCCCACCCTAACACTAGAAGATTAGAATAGCCACCATATATGCAGATTCCTCGACCAGGAGGGAGGTGGGGGGTGGGAGGTGGACGGACGTTGGGCAGTTTTGGCCCAAGTTGGGGTAACTCAAGGAAGCCAGATACACACAGTGGGGTAACAAATGGGGAATGTAATGATCATGATATATTTTCCCACTCTTACTAACATCACAGGGGAGGGTTAGCGTCCAACGAAACTCAGTTTTGCACATCATCACTCTGGAACAAGGGCCAGATTTTTCTGTCCCAAGTCCCCAAAGTCCCTCAGGGGAATAGGAAAGATCTGGATTCCTTAACCAACAAACGTATCTATTGGTTTCGGAATGTAAAGAAGGGCTATTCAATCATTAGGAGCAATATAATGAGAGCTGAGCGGACTGAGACCCCAGGCAATTCCTGCGACCTGGGGAGAGTGGTTTTGAAGGACCAGGACTTGGTCGACTGTCTTTTGTCCATGGATGCTCGTAGACTATGCAGTGCTAGTACACAAATTCAGATTAAATACAGGGGTGGCCTAGAAGCCCAATATGACCCAAGGCTAACAGTCCAGGGATCGAACTGACATAGCAGGTTGGGTGATGTTGACTGACCGAGCAAAAACGTCACTCAGGATGTGCATGTAGTTAGTCAATCCAGGGGGTCTGGAGTTGTTAACGGAGTCCATGGAAAGAGCAAGGCCTCTGATGGCTGGAGAAGGGCATAATGTAATCAGATCAAAAGTAAATAGCTCCCTGGTGGACAGTGGCAGGGTTAGTTCCCTGTCAACCCCTGATAGGTCAATTGTTAACTGGAGGGGACTCCATGCAACCAAAGCTAATCAAAATGGTGTCCTGGAATGTGGCAGGCATAGGGCCCAAATTGGGGATACTGACTGGGGGCTGTTCATAGATAAGCATGACATTGGTCTCCTGCAGGAGACTTGGAGCACTTCCCCCATCACTAGAAATGGGTATACTTCATTTTGCGCCCAAGCAATCCAGTCACCTAGGGGAAGACCTTCGGTGGGCGTGCGATATAGGTAAGTACAGAACTGCAATGTTTATTAAGAGTCCTATCAGTCACATCCTTGGATGTACTGGCAGTTAGGGTGGACTTTCATAGGGGCAATTCCCTGGTGCTATTCAATGTGTACAACCGGGTTGATGGTCGATATGAGAAAACAAAGCCATAGGCATCGTAGAGGATTTCCTCACAGAATACAAGGGAAAAGGGGAGGTTACAGTTGCTGGTGATCTAAACACATTGAACCTCGTGTCTTCTGATGTAACCTAACAGCGGAGCAGGATGCAAAATGGAGAATCCCTCCCATAGACCTCCCTAAAGTGAAATGGTCACCGAGGGTGGCACAACTACTTACATTAACTCTAAAATGCTATCTTAGAGCAGCAAATGGGAGAGCTATCAGACACGGAGGGCAGACATACATTTAACATACCAGGCCACACTAGTCGAATTGACTATTTCTTAATCAGCTTGATGAGTTGGTCATTTGTGCAGGACATGGTGCTCATCGAAAGGGCTGATAGTGACGACAATCTAGCACTGGCGTAACGAAACTTGAGGGGACCCCCCTGCCAGGTTCGTGGAGGGACCCCCCTCCGGACTCAAACAGCAGCTCTCCGGACAGAGTATTGTGCCAAGGGGGCCCCCTGGAGCTCGGGGGCCCCCCCGCACCGCGGGGGCTGCGGGGGCCTGTGTTACACCACTGCGACAATGCCCTTAGTCTTTCGCTGCTGGGTACCCTAGCTAAAGCCCGCTGAACTAGTTGTGCACAAGTCCGGGTCGGTACGCTCTCAAATAATGGGAAAGCCATTAGGTGGGGATGGGTTGAAAGGAGCTGGTGGTCAATAAGGTTAAGGAGCAGGTAAAGATACTAAATAGCCTGTCCTCAGAGGAGAGAGGCTCGATTATGGAAAAGACCCATGAAGTGCCCTTTACTAATAAGAGATATTTGGCACAGGACCAAAAGTGTGCTCCTGTGTTCCAGAAGGAAGCTCCTCGGCATGCCAAAGCCTGCAGAGTGGCTAAAACAGGGCTTCTGTTAGCAGCTAAAATTAAAAATAGGCCCCAACTTGTGCTGTGTAGGGCGAACTATAAAAAACAGAACCGGTAAATGGCAAGAGGGATTGGGAAAATGCACTTTGGGATGAGCTGTCTTGACAATGCAAGATTTTGGACCACTCTGGCATCGAGAGATAACGGTGGTAGAAAGGCAGTAGAATTTTTTGTGCAACCCCAGGATTGGGTATCTTATTTTAGCAATCTGTATTCCTGCAGGGAATATTCAACATGGGTGTGTATTGATCCTTTGTTGGCAGCCAAGCTAAAAAGGAAAACCCAAACAACATGGAATTTGAGTATAGGGAGTCAGTAGAGGCAACAAGGACCAGGTCCCGAACGGATCCCCAAGCAAACTTTTTAACTCACATCTGGAAGTTTGGGTCCCCTATAGAATTATATTTCACTATATTCTCAAGGGCATAAAGAATCCCACCACCTGGCTTACTGCACAGATTATCCCAATCTATAAGGGCCATCATAATGTGCCAATAAACTAACTGTCCGATTAGTTTAATTGATGCTTCACAGAATATTTCTGTAAGCAAGTTTTAGCACACCTTTTGGATTGGATTGAGAACAATGTAACAACCGAACTCCAGGCGGGGTTCAGAAGCGGTATTACCATGGTCGATAAGATTTTCCGATTTAATTGCCTTTTTTGGAAAGCTGTGGCAGTCAACAGTGGTCGACTGTTTGTCACCTCCGTTGACCTGCGCGCAGCTTTTAAATTAGTCCCTAGGGCAAAACTCTGGTCAACTCTAGACAAGATGGGCCTGCCGTCCAATCTACTGGCCATCCTTGTCCGGCTCCATGAAGATAATTACCCAAGGATCATGTGTGGGAGCAGGAGCTGGGGCAACTCACTGACCCTAGAAGAATTTTGCGGGGGTCAGGCAGAATTGTGTCTTGGCCCCTTCATTGTTCTCATATATAATAGACGTAGTGGACTCAGTGGCGTCACTAGGGTTGGTGTCACCCAGTGCGTTAACTCATGGTGTCACCCCCTCACGACTTACCCCATGATGGACCTCCTCCGAGTCCTCCGAGTCCGCCAAAAGCGTTCCTTGCGTGAGTGACATTTCAAACGTCGTCGATGTCCGGACGCCGACGTGCAGAGGCTCACGGTGTCACCCCATGTGATGGTGTCACCCGGTGCGGTCCGCACCCCCAGCACCCTCCTAGTGACGCCGCTGAGTGGACTGGCTGGATAGAGACGGTTGCAACTTACCCAAAGTAGCAGGTAGTGCTCTACGTTTTGCAGACAACACGTTGCTGATTTCTAGAACACTCAAAAGTCTACAGCAACTCTTGAACGGTTTTAATAATTTCTGTAAAGAGCATGGATTAGAATTTAATAGCTCCAAAACAAAATGTATGATATATAATACTGCAAAAAGTAAAAACTCTAAATGTAAGTTGTACGCCAACAACAACCCTATAGAAGAGGTTTCTAACTTCGATTATTTAGGGATAAGAATAACACCAAACCTGATTGGTCCATGCAGGTACAAAAACCACACTGCTCTATGCTACACTATTTCACAAGATTGTTAAAGTTTTTAATAAAACTTGTTCAAAGAGAGCTGCTCCAGCCATTGAAATATGTAATGTGAAGGCACTGGGAGCTGTCGGGTATGGCTTCGAGATTTGGGGTCATGCCAATCCTAACATCCTAATATTAGCAGAAAATAATTGTATCAGGTCCCTTTTCTCTCTTACAAAGATCTCGCCCCCGACCACACTACATCTCGATATGGCATTTTGGAAAATCTCCCCGAAAACGAAGTACAGGTGTTTGCTCTATTGGCATAGACTTTGGACCTCGTCTGCTTTAGGAGTTTATAGGGAACCCTTAAGGGATCTTTTGGCCACACCTGATGCCTACAAAATACCATGGCTTATGCATGTAAGAATTACACTAAGGAAGCGGGGTTTGAGAAGCTTTGGGCAAGGTCGGAGGAGTCGATCTCCATTTCTGAAATGGACATTAAATCGGCCTACTGGGAGCATGCATCTGTAGAAACAGTAGTAGCAGTAGAAGCATCCTACCTACAGAATTTACCAACTTCAAGTGCTCCCTGTGTATGAAAAGACAACTGATGATATCACGCCCCCCTTGGCTCGGAAGGAAAATGCTACTTACCAGTATGCATCTGTTCTTGGCATGTAGAGCTGTAGATTCGTATACTTGTGCATAGATCGCCATCTGGTTGGGCTCGGATGTTTGCACTTTGTTTTTGTCTTGGAAGAAGTTCTTTGTAGTCACGAGATAGGTGACTCCTCCTTAGGACGATAGTGCGCATGGGCATCGATTCCACCCTCAGATTGTTTTTTCGCCATAGAGGGTGATGGTGGAGTTTGTGAGAAAAAGATGTCCATGTTTGGTGTATCTAAGTAAGATAGTACTGGAACAGATAGAGGTATCCGGGGAGGCGGGTGGGCGTATACAAATCTACAGCTCTACATGCCAAGAACAGATGCATACTGGTAAGTAGCATTTTCCGTTCGAGGCATATGAGCTGTAGATCGTATACTTGTGCATAGACTATACAGCAGTTACCTCCTTAGCGGTGGCTACCTGTATCTGTTGCAGTGGTTTGAAAAAGTGTTCTTAATACAGCCTGGCCCACACTAGCTTGTTTTGCTTGCACATCTACACAATAGTGTTTTGTGAAAGTGTGTGGTGTAGCCCAAGTTGCTGCTTTGCAGATGTCATCTAGGGGAATGTTCCCTAAGAATGCCATAGAAGCCCCTAGTTTGTGTGTGGAATGCGCTCTAGGGGGAATGGATAATGTACGCTTTGCTTTTAGGTAGCATATCTGAATACATTTAACGATCCACCTGGCAATTCCAGCTTTTGATATAGGATTGCCTTTATGTGGTGGTGAGAAAGATAGAAAAAGTTGTTTAGTTTTCCTAAAAGTTTTTGTCCTTTCAATGTAGTAAAGGATAGCTCTTTTAACGTCAAGTGTATGAAGAGCCCGTTCTGCTACTGAGTCTGGTTGAGGAAATAAGACTGGCAGCTCAACAGACTGGTTAAGGTGGAAAGCAGAAACGACTTTTGGTAGGAATTTGGGGTTTGTCCTAAGAACCACTTTATTGTGATGTATTTGCAAAAATAGTTCTTGTATGGTTAATGCCTGGAGTTCACTAACTCTTCTGAGAGATGTGATTGCTACCAGAAAGGCTACTTTCCATGTGAGAAATTGTAATTCACATTTATGTAAAGGTTCAAATGGGGGACCCATGAGCCTGGTAAGGACAATGTTTAGGTTCCACTGTGGAGAAGGTGGAACTCTGGGAGGAATTATCCTTTTAAGGCCTTCCATGAATGCTTTGATGGCAGGTACCCTAAACAGTGACAAGTGTTGTCTGTTTTGTAGGTAAGCGGCTATGGCGGCAAGATGTAACCGTATAGATGTATCTGCCAGATTAAATTTTTGTAGATGCAAGAGGTAACAAATAATGTTTTGGATTGAAGCATCTAGTGGATTGATTAAGTTATTATTACAGTAAATAACAAACCTTTTCCATTTCGTTGCATAGCACGCTCTAGTGGTAGGACATCTAGCTTCTTTAATGATATTCATGCAGTCTGGCGGGAGGTTGAGGTAACCAAACTCTAAGATTTCAGGAGCCAGATCGCTAGGTTCAGTTGAGCTGGATCTGGATGCCTGATTTCTCCATGGTTCTGTGAGAGAAGCTTTGGAGAAAGGTGCAACTTTTGATGTGGAACTACTGAGAGTTCCAGCAGGGTTGTGAACCATGGTTGTCCTGCCCATGTGGGAGCAACTAGGATCATTGTGAGAGACTGTTGTTTGAGCTTGCGCACCAGTAAGGGAATGAGCGGGAGAGGCGGAAAAGCGTACGCAAATCTGCCTGACCAGTTCATCCATATCACATTGCCTTTGGACAATGGGTGTGGATACCTGGAGGCGAAGCTTGGGCATTTTGCGTTTAAATGTGTGGCAAACAGATCTATGTCTGGTTGGCTCCACATCTGAAAAAATGGACGAAGAACTTGCGGATGAAGTTCCCATTCGTGGATCTGCTGTCTCTGACGACTGAGCAGATCCGCAATTTGATTGTGCTCCCCTGGAAGATGTTCTGCTAGGAGGTATATTTTTTGAGGAATGGCCCATCTCCATATGCTTTGTGCTAGGCGTGAAAGCTGTAGCGAGTGCGTCCCCCCTTGTTTTTGTATATAGTACATTGCTGTCATATTGTCCGTCCGGATGAGGACAGCTTTGAGCTGGTAGTGAGTGTTGAGGCTGAAACCTTGTTATGAGAGCTTGCATGGTTGCTACCCTGACTGGATTGGGGTATGCAAGGGCTTTGGTGGTATCTATTGTGGCGCCTAGATACTGTTGGGTGTGGGACGGTTGAAGATGTGACTTGGTGAGGTTTATTGTGAATCCTAAGTGGTGCAGCAGCTGGATTGTTTGGTGTGTGTGTGTGGCGCACACAATCGCTGCGTGACTTGGCTTTTATGAGCCAGTCGTCGAGGTAAGGAAACACATGAATGTGTTTTCTTCTCAAGTGAGCTGCTACTACTGCGAGACATTTTGTGAAGACCCTGGGTGCTGTAGTTACCCCGAAGGGGAGCACTTTGAATTGGTAGTGCTGGCCGTCTAGTACAAACCGTAGATATTTTCTGTGAGCAGGGTGAATAGGAATGTGAAAGTAGGCGTCCTTGAGATCTAGAGTGGCAAGGAAATCGCCTTGTTGGAGCAATGGGAGGACCTGTTGGAGAGTGACCATGTGAAAGTGGTCGGATTGTATGTAGCGGTTTAACGGTCTGAGGTCCAATATTGGCCTGAGAGTACCGTCCTTTTTTGGGATGAGAAAGTAAAGGGAGTAGACCCCTGTGCCTTGATGGTGTATGGGAACCGGTTCTATTGCGTGCTTTTGCAAGAGAGAGAGAACCTCTTGTTTCAGAAGCGTGAGATGTTCCGTGGACATGGGACGCTGTCTGGGTGGTATGTGTGGAGGAGTAGAGGTGAGTTCCAGGCAGTAACCATACTGGATAATTTGTCTCACCCACATGTCTGTGGTAATTGAATTCTAAACAGGTAGGAACTGTGATAGTCTTCCCGGCCGGGAGTGGAATGTTGGGGGAAGTGGTGGAAAAGTCACTGTTTTGTGGTAGGAGAGCGTGCATGTTATTACCGCGGCCTCTTCCTTTGTTGTTATTGCCTCTGTACCCCCCTCTAAAATATCCTTTATTAGAGGAAGTTTGAGTGGGGCTTTTGTATGAGGACGAGTTGTCTGTACCAATGGTTTTGGAGGCGCCCCTATAAAAGGAGCGACGAAAGGAGCTTTTAGCTGTTGGTAACTGTAGGGCCCCCATAGATTTAGCTGTCTCAGTGTCTTTCTTCATCTTTTCTAAAGATGTCTACAGTAGGTCCGAACAGGTGTTCTTGATCAAAAGGCGGATTAAGAATTTGAGTCGGCACCTCCTGTTTAAAACCAGATATGCGTAGCCATGCGTGCCTATGCAGTAAAGTACTTGCATTAACGGCACAAGATGCTGTGTCCGCTGCATCAAGAGCGCATTTGAGATGTTTGTGATGAGCTTTCCCTCCTGTATGAGGTCGTTGGCTTTTGCTTTATATCGCTCTGGAAGATGTTGCATTAATGTCTCCAGTTCATCATAATGCGCCCTGTCATACCTGGCTAGTAAAGCTTGGGCGTTAGCAATGCGCCAGTAATTTGCCGCTTGTGACGCAGCCCGTTTACCAGATGCGTCCAGTAGTTTAGATTCTTTATCTGGAGGAGGGGCATCATCTGTTGTCTGGGAATTTGCCCGTTTACGTGCATTTGTAACCACTAGAGAATCTAGAGGGAGCTGCCCCTTGATATAAGCTGGATCATTTGGAGCTGCTTTATATTTCTTATCAACCCTGGGGTTGAGAACTCTAGCCCTGACGGGATCTTTAAATACATCAGGGGCATCTTTAATCATACCTTTGAGCATGGGTAGAGTACTTGTTGACTTTTGTGTTTGTGTAAAAGTCTCTAGCAGAAAATCTTCCTCCGAAGGAGGCGAGTGTAATTCTACTCCATGATACTTGGCTGCTCTATCTAGGAGTTGCGCAAACCCTATGTTGTCGTCTGGAGGGGATGGGTATGAGTCTGCCTTCGGTATATCTGGGGTGTCATCATAATCCATCCACGGGTCAGGTGGTGGGATACTGTGGAGGTCATCATCATTATTATCATCCCCTTGTGGGTCTCCCCCCCCGCCCCCCCCCATCCCCCCCAAGTCATCCTCATCATCTTGTGGTGGAGGTGAAGGAGGTAGTGGAGTGTGTGCTGGAGAAAGTGGTACAGCTGGAAGAGTTGGAGGGGGAGAGGAGGGACTTAGAGGTGAAGTTGCCATGTCTTTTTTCTTTAAGGGTACCTCAGGAACCTCTGAGGTGTCCAATTTCCTCTTTTTATGGGGCAATGCTGACAAATGACCTGTAACAGGGTCAATGTGTAGAGTTTTTTGTTTGGGACCCAGTGGATCTGGGTGAAACAGTTCTTTGGAGCTATTGTCTTTTTTCGGCACCGAGGATCTTGGTTCCGAGTGGTGCTTGGACTTAGTCTCTGCAGCTTTAGGAGGGGCTTTGGTCTCCTTATGCTTCTGTGGAGTCTTTGAGCCCGAAATTTTCTTCGGTTCCGAAGATTTATGTGACTTTTCGGGTCCGAGGGCTGGTTCGGTGCCGAAGGGCTCGGTGTCGAAGCAGTCTTCGGTGCCGGTGTACTGACTTTCGGCTTTGGTTTCGGTGCCGGGGATTGCTTTTCGGTACCTGTTCGCGGCTGGCTCGGTCCCGAGCCGCCTGAAGGCTTTACTTTCGGCTTCGGAGCCGGGCTCGAGGGCGGGCATCGGAAGCATTCTCCCGGTGTGGACCTGAGCCCGAAGGTGTTACCGGAGCCTTATCTCGTGATTTAGATGGGGCAGGGGCGTCGAGGTCGGTACTCCCGGTCCGTTGCCCTGGAGTAATCGTCTGATCCTCGGCATCTGAGTGGTCTTCCTCGGAGACGCTGATGTCTTCATCTTCCAGTTGTTCTTGTTGTGGAGCATTGGGACCTGCATCGAAGATGTCTTCCGGCGCCGAGGCAGTTGGTCGAGACATTACGTGACGTCGAGCCCGGCGATACCGTATAGTCTTTTTCGATCTGAATGAAGCACAGGCCTCAGTCTTTGTCCTCGTGTTCTGGAGAGAGGCAAAGATTACAGACCTCGTGGAGATCAGTGTCCGGGAATTTAGCACCACACAGGGGGCATTTTTTAAATGGAGACCCTTCCATTGACTGCAGGGCCTGATGGCGCCGATGGGCCCAACGGCCCGCGTGAATGACCGGAATCGAAGTTGTGATGAATGCTTTTGGATGCGCGTCGAAGGGGAACGCGATCGAAACAATACCGTCGAGCGGTGAGGGATTGCGCGTCGAAAGGGGATCGAGTATGACACCGACCCGGAGCGCAGCAATTTACATCCGAACCAGATGGCGGAAAAAAAACAATCTGAGGGTGGAGTCGATGCTCATGCGCACTATCGTCCTAAGGAGGAGTCACCTATCTCGTGACTACAAAGAACTTCTTCCAAGACAAAAACAAAGTGCAAACATCCGAGCCCAACACCAGATGGCGATCTATGCACAAGTATACGATCTACAGCTCATATGCCTCGAACATAGTTTTACAATTCAGGAATCAGTCTCTCCCTACTAGAGCCTTTTGTACTAAGTGGGCTAATGCACAATATGTAGGCGATGAGTGTCCAGCATATAGAGGGCCTTCAGAGACCATACCCCATATTTTATTTTTTTGCCCTGCTTTCGACCTCCAGAGGAAAAATGGTTATTGCCCCTATGCAGGAACCTGGGTGCTAGGAGGCCCTTAGGATGTTGTGGACGGTTAGTTCTAGGTTGGTGGTATTCGCTGTAGCAAGATACCTTATGGCTGCCTAGAATTGGCGTTCAAAGTGTATGCGAGCAAGTGAACAGGAACTGTCACGGTAGTCATGTGGGAGGCCTCGGATGAGCTTTTCTTCTCTTTCACACCTAACACCGCTCCATCCCCTTGTAGACAGTTTATCATGCACCTTAACCTTTTGCACTACCCATGTTTTTGTGACTGTATATTTAATATTGCTTTCTAACTTTTTAGCTGCATTTTAACTTACATTTATTGGTACTTTGTTATATGTCTGGCGAAGAGTCCGAATAGAAAATTGCACTTAAATGCCTAGTAGTCCACTGCTTTTTTGCATATCATTTCAGGCTAAAAGATTGAATAATATGGGTCCATATGTGGGTACTAGAAGAACTTTCACTCTATTTTAGTAGTCACACTGTTTTGTGTATAGTCGACTCAGGGACCAGTAGATACCAATACATATTAAATCCCGATCCCTTAGAACACTACTTTTCCAGATGAGTGGGCTGTGATGTCTCTAGGTACCCTGCCACACTGGTTTTATGCGATTTAAGCATAGTCATTGTAAAACTACGTAGGCCTTGTATCCTGTGTTATGGAGAATAGGGAACCTGCATGACATTGTGTATGAAATATCGAGGATCTAAGAGTATAACGTTTACACTTTGAGCTTTTTGATTTGTATGGCATTATTGGCTATCGATTGGATGGTTTTAATATGATTTTGTATTTGTACTTTTATGATATTTGGTTGATCGAAATAAAGTTTCATCATGATGACGACAAACGTGCAGCAATGCCCACAGATGTCCACAACTATAACTCCTCTTGCCAACGCAGCCTTACCTCCTGTTGAATGAGCCCACAAGCTCTAAGGGGATTGCTTCTTGGCTACTGCATAGCTGATTTTAATACAGAGGATGATCCATCTAAAGATGGTTAGTTTGTTAACTGCCTTGCCTTTCTTCAGACCCGTAAAACCAATGAAGAGTTGATCATCCACTTGGAAGTCCTTGGTACGATTAATGTAAAATAATAGTGCCCTTTCTGGGTTCAGATGGTAGAGTCTCTCTTCTTCCTTGGTAGGATGAGGGGGGTGAAAAAAAGTAGGCAATGTGATAGTCTGCATGAAGTGAAAAGGTGTGGTCACCTTTGGTAAAAAAAAAAAAAAACAACAAAAAAAAAGGCATGGGTACGAAGGACCAATATGTGTGTGAAAAAGGTTGTGTACGGGGGATGAACCGAAAGGGCCTGCAACTCAGTAACCCTCTGGGCGAATGCTATTGCACAAGGAAGACTGTTTTGATGGTCAGATTTCCGAAAGGGCAGCCAAGCATAGGCTCAAACGGAGAACGCATGAGATGGGTGATAACTAAATTAAGGTCCCACTGGGCATAATGAAGGGAGTAGGGGAAAATGTGCTAGGAAACGAGTCACAACAGGGCACTTGAACAGGGACGGTTGGTCAGGTAACCACAGGCAGTCAGAAATGGTGAAAGGTACCCTTTAACTGTGCCCAAAGCAAGGGCCTGCTGGGCAAGTGATAAGGCAAACAAAAGGAATTCAAGCATTGGTGCAGAGGACCAACAGATGCCATAGCACACCAAGCCCCAAATTTGTCCCATTAGCAGGTGTAAATCGTTTTCGTGGAAGGACGCCTGGCTGTCAAGATGACATCGCGCACTTTGGGAGGGAGAACAAATGCCCTCAACTATCCCACTCAATCTCCACGCACATAGGTGAAGAGTGTGCAGGTTCATGCGCAGGATCCAGCCCTGTTGCTGCAACAGGAGATCCTACTGAAGGGGCAGCCTGATCGAAGGACAGATGCTTATGCTCAGGAGTTTGGGATTTCAGACTCTCCTTGCCCAGTTTAGGGCCACTAAAATGACTTGGGCCCGGCCGTTCTTAATCTTCCTGAAAACACGGGGTAGGAGTGGTATTAGCGGAAAGGCATATAGGAGTCCTGAGAGCCAATCAAGACAAAATGTGCCTCCGAGCAAGGGCCGCCTTGGAAAGTCCAGTACACAGAACTGCTGACATTGCGCTTTCTCAGCGAACAGATATAACTAAGGTTCTCCCCAATCTTTGAAGAGACTTTGCACTACCTCCAGATGAAGATGCCAGCATCAGCAAGGCATTGACAGTGGAGTTTGTCTGCTATGGCATTCAGTGAACCTGCCAGATGTTAAACCAACATGTCCAGAAGCGCAGGGCCTCTTGACACAGAGTCCATGACCCCACTCTGCCCTGCTTTTTGCAATACCACATGCGATGGTGTTGTCCATGAACACCTGAACCAGAAGAAAGGCTTTAAATATCAAGCAAATTGCTCTCAGTTACAATAGGATGATGTGGAGCGGAGATTGCACTGGGGACCAGTCATCTAATCTACATCTCTCCCAGTTGCCCCCCCCCCCCCCACCAGAAGTGACGCATGCCACTACTGTGAGCTCTGGATGGGGATGAGAGGGTCTGCTGCTGACCTAATTGCGGTCCGTTAGCCACCACTGCAGATCTTTTGACGTTCCCTTCGATATCTGGACCAGGTTGGGGGAGGTTCCCCTGACGCTGTGCCCACTGGGACTTAAAATCCCACTGCAGAGCCTGCATATGCTAAAGGGCATGTTTTACAAGCAGGATGCAGGAGGCCACAAGACCCAAAAGCCTCTGAGTCAATCTCATCGCAATCCAGGATAGAGGCTGGAACATCAGAATCATAGCCCGAATATCCTGGACTTGCTGTTCCGGAAGATAAAGCATGAAACTGCACAGTCTCTAGAATAGCTCCGGAAGGGCCCTTCTGAGAGGGAGCCAGGCATGACTACGGCAGGTTAATAGGGAACCCCAGCACATGCAAGTGGTCACCGTAGTCTGGAGGTGAAAGACAACTGCTTGGGGTGGGGCCGAGTTCAACAGACAGTCGTCAAGACAGAGAAAGACAGAGACCCCTGACCTGTGCAGATGAGCTGCGAACACGGCCATCAATTTTGTGAACATCAAAGGGGCGGTGGTAAGGCCAAAGGGGAGCACAACGAACTGATAATGCTCCTGGCCTACCGTGGACCTCAGATAACACCTGTGGGCAGGCAGGCATATGTTCGGCTTCCTGCAAGTTCAGCGCAACCATCCAATCTCCAGGGTCAAGGGCAGACAGAACCTGAGCCAAAGTGAGCATCTTGAATTTATCCTTTTTTTTTTTATAGCCGTGCTGGACGATCTGAAACTCCCACTTGTTGGAGGTGATTTCCCACCAAGGGGGCAGATGGTGCCCTATCCGATAGTGTGATAGGGAAAGTGCCAGGATTTATACTGTAGGCCGAGGCCTGGACCGCCAGGCTCTCAAGAGTCAGGGGCTGGATGAGGAAGGCTGGCTCACTGGGAGCAGGGCAGTGGTGGATGGTCCTGTGCATAAGTGCCTGGGCAAGGCATGGCCCGAGCAGGACATCTGTGAGTGATTCATTCATTAAAGGGGAGTAAGGGTTCTAAGGAGGACACCCCGGGCTAAAGCACCTCAGTCAAGACTTTGGTCTTGACCTCTATTGTGGGCAGCTACAGGTCCAGAACCGCATCCGCCCTTCGGACCACCATTGCAAAAGAAGCCCCTTCCCCCATAGTCACTGTGGGGTGAAAGAGGAGGCCAGTGTCTGGTGAGGTGTCCAGATCCACTGACGTCATCCAGGTGTCATCACCCATGAACTCAGCTAGGGGGTTGGAGTAGCCATAGGCAACCTCAGATCTCCTCCATTTGTGTTCCTCAGACAGCATCCCAGGAAAGTAGGACTCCGTCTCCAATTCAGGCCATGTGGACCTGGTTGGTGCCGGTCCGTCTCCGTATCAGAGTCTGGAATCACAATGGGAACAGTGCCACCGGAACGGACCCCAGAGGAGGTCACAAAGTTGCAGCCAGGGCCGATCCAGATTACCAATGGATCCTGAGGTCTCGACTGGCGCGGAGGACAGACCTGCCGGCAGAGGCCCTTCCGGACCCAGGGGGCCTGAAGGTGTTCCAGAGGGGTTCAACTGCCAAACAATGAGGCTCATGGCCTCCGAAAATTCTTGTAGTTAGGCGGGGTCGTTCCGGCTCCGGGACGCACAGAGTATGCCCAGTGTCAGACGTCCGCTCCACAGGACCAACCTGGGAGGGAACCTGCATCTGTGGCATCTTTCCCTTGCGTCATCCGAAGAATGGGAGTGACACAGAGGTCAAAGTGTCCGTTGACTTTTTGGACCGAGTTCGCGAAGATCAACACGAGCGACTCTGGGAGGGGTCCCGAGACCTACTTTATGAACGGGGCTTGGAGCAGATCGGGCCGAGCAGCCAAAGGCTTCATGGCCCGCTCACGGAAGGCCTAGGGGTTCTTGGTCTTGCACTCCGTGTAGACCGCAGATTCGTGGTCCTGTCCCAGGCACCAGACACATCAAGTTGGAGTGTGTCATAGACATTGTTCTGTGACAGGCACCACAAGGCTTGAAACCAGTACGTTTCTTTGGGGGTATCTTCTGAAAAAAAGAGAGCGAGAACAAAGGCACACTAGACTACGTCGACAAATGTAAAAAAAAAACTGTCAAAAAATGACTGAAAGGCTGAAAGGAGCTCTTCCGGATCAGCGCTGATGGCACGGAAAAAGAGGAACGAAGGCCCGCACGCTGGGGTGGCACCTATATAGGCACTGTGCATGTCACTTCCGGCATGGAGCCGAATGATGCTACCTACCAGCGCATAAGGGGATTACTCAAAAATGTCAGGATCCAGTCTGACACCTGGGGAATATTCTAAGGTAAGGAATCTGCGACTAGAAGCCTCCATCAGATCACATCTTTTATTGCACTTCCTGAAGTTCAAATCAGAATCTGGAGAATACATAATTTGAATAAACTAGGCCTACTAGATTCTAACAATTCCTAGAGCTATAAGGGAAGAATATGCTAATCTATGCCACATGCTACGCAGGTGCCCACATGTTAAATCATTCTAGTATGGAATTCTAAACTTTATCTAGGAAAGTCTACACACTAAAATCAAGTAAAAACTACCCTATAATTGCCCTAGTTATCTTTGCGGCAACTCCTATCCTACTTTTAGAGGATTCGGGCTTCTTTCTAATAGATCTATTTCTGGCCATAGGTGTTAAAACATACAACTTGCCAGGAAGTAAAGTAAGAACCTCTTAATTCATCCATGGAGGTTTTGGCTCTAATTTACAAGGAGTGCTGACAACTCGCTCTGCTCCACTCCAACACAATTCACCATTCTAGACAACTTAGGAAGAAACTTGATCTCGATCTTCCAAAAAACAAACAATTATGAATACAAGATGAACCCGCACTCTCTCACACTTAGAGAGATAAGCTCCCCCCATGAAAACTAACATTGCCTGCCACTACCTTTTGTCATTTTATTGGTTATCCGAACAAAGAACTTACTGTTACCAGATAAGTGTCTCATTTCCGGTTTGCAGTCTTTCTGTTCGTCTTCTTTATTTGGAGATGCATCAAGTATATAATCATTACATAAACTCTCCATTGCCATTTCAAATTTACGGCTGACAGAATGTGTTTCACAACAGATCTTGTAAAGTGATGCTAGACGATTAACACTACTACTACTGAATTATGTACCTTTTATATCTTCTGTATTGTCTAAAACCTAAATAAAATCTTGTGAAATTAAAAAAGAATGAGCACATCTCCCATAGAATATATACATGTACATGTGTTAATATAACAATACAATGGAATCCATTGGTGACTGGACTCGAGGATTGTAGTATCTACATAAGACTCCAGCGGTAAAACAAGGTGTTGCAGTGAAATCAGCTGCTGTCGCAAATTGGCCCTTAACGTTTTGTTTCATTCTTGTTTTTTCTCATTCAATGTGTCAAGCAATTCGTTCAATTTTGAGTGCCTATGTTGATCCTAGTTGTTTTATTTCTTTTTCTAGATTTTCTAAATTACAGTAGCGTTTCTTTTTCATATCAACCATATACTAATCATAGCACTCATGGTGGTAGTTTTGAGAGCATAATATTTGCAGAACAATGTCAGAATTGGAGTTTTCTTGGAGGTAATTGGAGGGTGGAGTTTTTATTAAGTTAATTTATTTTTCCTTACTTAGAATTTATTCATCAATTCTCCAGCATTTATTCTCACTTTTAGGCGAGTTATATGTGATTTTTAAAGTAACAGCTGTGTGGTTTGAAATGTATATCGGCTCAATGTGTGCGTCTTCTAATGTGTGTAGATTGTTAGATAACAGTAACCAGTTAGTACTTTAATATGACTGATATGGGATAGGGAAATAGTATAGGTCTTAGTGTCTGGATGTTGCAACCTCTAAGCAACTTTTGGATTTTGTCTTATACATAAGCTACTCAGTCTTTTATGACTGAGGGGAGGGGGCTATATACATTTCAAAAGTCCATCTAGAGAACAATCTGCAGATAGATTCAAGTTGCCTCAAAAAACATCAAAGCATCATCAGGAATCAAACTTTTGTTTTTGTTTTAATTTAGCTTATTCCAAAATAGATCAGCATAATTTGGGGCATAAGTGCTGGAGGCATAAAATTCTTGGTCTTTAAATAGCCTAGTAATGATCTCCCACCACCATATTTATTTGAGATGACACTGAGGTTTGAATTTTTGCAAACATGGTTATCACTCCATTTAAATTTGATTTAGGGGGAGCAGTTTCTCTCGTTCATCCAGCCACCTCTCAGCATTTGGTTTCCTGTAGAAATAGTAGGTCACCTTTCAGTTTGTTACCACAGTCTGCGATATTCCTTCTTTCTACTGGTGATGAATACCCTTGGTATTAGGGGATTACAATTTTAATATTGTTATTTCTAATGAGCTTTAGGGTGTGAAAACCCGACATCTATTCAAGGAGATGTTAGCAAACTCCGCATTTGTTTGCATGTGCGACAGTTGATTACTTTGCACCAAACCGGATTACATATGAAAGTTGTGAGGTTGAGTTTTACAGCAGTCAAACGGAAAAGTGAAATTATTATAAGCAGTTAGGTCAAAAACAAAAAAAATTGGAAAAATAAAACTATAACCAAAACAATAAACCCAATATTCCTCTAATCTTTCACTACTACCTTCCATCCTACCAGAAACTGGTAAAGTGTGATAAGCAGAGAAGAAAAAGAAATTCCCCTGTCTGGGAACTTACATTTCAGAATTTAATGGCTGGTTCTACTTCGAAACATTGTGCTACTAATCTGAAAGTTCAACTGGTATAGAGAAGCATTGTACAAAACCTAACAAGCAAAGTATCAAACATGAATGCCATTGAGTGGTAGAATGAGTGCTTTTTACAAAAACATATCACCAGATATAACATAGGTGAACAAAAGTCAAGCATACAGAAACAATAGTGCAATAGAAAGTCATCCAAATGAACTTGTACACAGTTAAGGTGTTAAAAGGATCATCCAAAAGCGTGTGCTAATTCAAATATTTTTCAAACTGAATTGTAACCAGCATATTTGTAGGTTCAGTCATAAAAATTACAATTCTGTTAAGGCAAATTCATAGAATTAAAAAATCTGCACATAATTCGAACAAATTCAAAAATTTCTGGCAAATTAAGACCAATAAAAAAAAATAAGCAAAACATTCTGAAACAAGATCACTTAGAACAAAGCTTAGCACAGAATCCTTCTCCCACTGTTTCCTGTGAAGGTGTCTCCATTTCGGATTCTGCACTGATGTTTAGGAAAGTGGATGAATGACACAAATATCTGCACTTTTCCTTTGTACGTTACTTTAAAATGAAAAAAAGAAAGTTCGTTTTTTAATCTGGGTCTCAAAAGAAACCTTTTCCTGTCACCATTATACCTTTTGAGATGTTAGTTCTAGACTGGTTAGGCTTGTTCCTGTGTGCATATTCCAAGATCATTTCACCATGTTGGTAGCCGAGACGTTTATAGACTCGGTTTTGGTCCTTTCATGTATTGTGGTCGGAGGATGCTTTCAATTTCAAAGACTTTTTTGACATTTATTCCCCTCATCTTTAGTAGCCATCCTTCCAAAAATTGAGACAAACTTTTTTGCTCCTTCAAATCTGCCAGTAGACAAAAAATCCTTAGTTTTCCACTCCTGTTGCGCTCTTCCAGATTTGCTTTCTTTCTGGAAGGTAAGAGTATTGGATTTTGAGAGGGATATTTCTTTCATTCATACATTTTCCAAGTTGCTTATTCTTTTAGGGTCGCAAATTCCTCCAGTTATTTGCTTGATGTCCTCGAGGATGCCTGTAATTCTGTTTGCATTAGATCAGTGTTTACTTTAGTGCTCTGTCCAAGTTCATGTACATCTTCTAACTTTTTGAGAACCATTTCCATTCTGCTGTTGAAGACACACTTATTCTTCATTGGGGAGTGTAGGAAAGTGCCCCTTTTTGTCATGGCCAGCCCCACTTTTTACCACTGATGTGTACTGGGTCCCTTCTAACCAGGCCCCAGTGCCAGTGTTTCTTTCCTAAAAACAAGGTAAAATGGTCTAAATTGCGTTACATTTGGCACACAATTTAGCACCCCTGCAAGTCCCTAGTAAATGGTAGCCCTAGTACCAAGGGCATTGTTACTAAAGAAGGTCCCCAAGGGCTGCAGCATGTATAATGCCATTCTAAGGGACCCACCCCCCAATACAAATTGCATGCAGACTGCCATCGCAGGCTGCATGACATGGTGCAAACCAGGTGTGAAAACACATGACATGGCACACTTACTGTGTGCAATGCCAAAGTCACTGCATATAATATATGTAGGTCACCCCTTCACAGGCCTTATAGCCCTTAGGCAAGGTGCATTATGTTACATGTGAGGGCATATCTACAGGAGCAGATGTGCCCCTGTGCTGTCTAGTTCAATTACTAGGTAGTACAAGTGAACAGGGAAGCCATCTTAAGTATATGTACTGGGCAATGATCATTACGAGTTCCCCAGCTAAATGATGGCTTTACTGAAACCTATGGTATTTGGTATCAGTCACCTTGTCTTAATAAATCTGAACTGTTGTCAGTACTAGATTTATTATGACATGCATCCAGAGGGCACCTTAGAGGTGCCCACTGAAATACCTACCAACATCTAGTGTGTTGGGTGACTGGTATCGTCCAGCCTGCATCCACAGACAAGTTTCTGAATCCTGCAGGTGAGAACCCACGTGTTGAAGTCAGAATCAATGCCTGCTCCGGAGGAAGGTGTTCACACCTCCTCCTGCAGAATGGCTAGTGATTTAGCATATCAAGTCCAGGGGCTTCAAAGCCCCGGCCACCTTTAATATACAATCCCAGCTTCATCCAGACCTGGGAGATGCCACCCCCTGCCCCCAAGGCCCATTTGGCACTAGGACAGGTGGGAAATTAGCTATGCAGTAGGCATGTTGCACCTCCAGGCTAGTCACACCCCTAAGGTGGGCTACCTGATGTGCTACACGAAAGAAGGCTTCCACCATCTTGTTTTTCGTGGAATTAGGAACTCTGGGACACGGTTATGTCCACTCCCCTCAGGAAGTGGTCATATAGGGAGTGTAGTGACCCCAGGGGTAAGTAGCCCATTGGCTACTACCCTTCATCCCCTTAACGCCCCTAAATTTAGTATTTAGGTGCCCCCATGACACCAGGAACTCAGATTCGTCTAGCCGACAGAAGGGCAAAGAAGAACCAAAGATGTGAGTACGGAGGACCAGCACCAAACTTGGGGCAAACCCCTGCTTGGCTGCTGCTGTCCCGACAATCACAGAGACAGACTCGTTCAGAAGCGGAACAGCCTCCCCAAACCCTTAGAAGACTTCCCAGCACTTCATCGATCCTGCAACATCCCCCTTGGAGTGGAGGAGCCACTTCTATGCACCAGCAGGCACGACCACACCTGCCTAGTACAGCGTTCTGTTGACCTCCGGACCCACCGAGGGAGCAGTGCCCCAGAAGAAGGACTTCATAGCTCCCAGAGGTCAGCCCCAGCGAGTACTGAGCCGCTAGACCTTTCAGGAGCCCCCCTGCACCAATACCCAGGGTACCGGAGCAAGTTGCAAGCAACAAGGCTTGCTTGTAGTCAGTCGGAACAGCACTACCGCAAAAAACTTACCTGCACGTCAAGAGACTTTGAGAGAGGCCAGCCCCACATGAAGAGTGGCCCTGCTGTGTTTCTCTTCCTTCTTCTGCAGGTGCACCAAGAACGTGAGAGGCTCTAACTCCCTGACCCGCCGAACAAAATCCCTCTGCACCAGAGGTCCCTAACATGGGCTCAAGTAAATCAACGGTGTCTCTGTGTCCTGAAACCCTCAAGAGCCAAGCCCCCTACACTCCCTTGGGTTCTCCAGACTGGTACCCCTGTCCCCACTTTCACTCGTTTTCTTGACTTTACCATGTACCATTTCAGGCTACCACCGCATAAAGCATCTCTGCACCCCAAATACCAGGGCAGGTAAACGTGAACAGCTGGTGCTTTCTTGGTCCTTGGCTCCTACTTACCTTAAGTCCAGAAGACCAGTCCTGTAAGTCGTCTGTACCTATGCAGTGAATGTTTCTCCCATAGGATAACATTACCGCGTTCGGGTCTCATGCCTCAAATCTGACAGCTGGGACTTTTTACTGTTTTTCCAGTAAAAATCTAAAACGTCTAAAGTACTTACCTGAATCCGATAATCTTGTCTAAAATTACATAAAAATCTGTTACTTTTCTAGTTTCCGAGTTTCTTCTTGAGTGTGCGTCTCATTTATTGACTCTGTGTGTACGACAAATGCTTAACACTACCCTCTGATAAGCCTAAACTGCTCACCCACACTACCACAAATAAAGCATTTGGGATTATTAATTTAAGACCTGTAAACCAATAAGGGTAGTCTGGACTTTCTACACAGTGTACCTCATTTTGGTGCACTACATAAAAAGCCAGCTTCCTACAGGGAGTCCGGGGCACACTCCTGCTTTGGTGCATTCCAGGCTGGATTTTTGTTCTTTGTGCTTCATCTTGAGGCTGTTATATGGGTGTGAATTCATTGCAGAATTGGTATCTTTGGGTCTTTTCAAGTTAATCTTTGCTCATTAAAGAGTCTTGCAGATACAGCTATGGAATTGCGGGTTTTAATGTGGTTGAACTTGCAGTTACTGAAGCTGTTATTGTGATTTTTTGTCCAGTTTTTATAAGATACTTGTTAATGTCTACATATTGGTTGTTAATGAGGAGTGTAAATAGAAGGTGCTTATTCTAAGGTCCTGAGTTTGAGAATTCTGCTGGTTGTGACACAGTGTAGAATTGTTGCTGAAATGCTGTATCCCAGTATATTCACTGGACTATTGAGCCACAATAAAAATAGAATGTCCTTAATATCCCACAATATAGCTAACACCACTTGGGTTTCATTACTGATAAACTGAGCTACTAAACTGCTAACTCACTGACTTGCTGATGTAATGCATCAGTTCTAATAGAAAGCCTTATTTGCAGCTTAATGTATATAAGGGAATGCCAGATCGGATGCTTTCAGGTTGGGGTCAGGCATATTTATTGAATTACTCATTACCCTTATAGTGAGGAGTCGTTCACGCCTTGTGGCATGATTGTGTGATATTAGGATAATAGCATGTCCAGTATTCACTCTCTCAGTGGGTAAACTACAGTGTTGGTATTAATAGAACATTAGCCTTGTGCTCTGCATTATGATCATCACCATTTAGTGAGGGCCGCTTATAAGAAAATGCAGCTATTTGGAGAATTAGTTAAGGTAAGCACTTCTCTTCACACAGTTGGCCGCTTGCTCGTTGGGATTCGGGTCAGCTCAGTGAGCTACACAACGCTGTCACGCCACAGCCGCCTGCATCATTATCCCTACCACAATTCGAGGGGGCCGTATTTGTACGGTTTCTGTGATACAAGGGTTACTACTGATATATCTGCATACTTGTGCTGAAGATGCATCGCTGAGTTGTGAGTAACTGAGGCTCCTAATCGATGCAATGCACAATCGGCACATCTCACAATATCTCTACCACTATTTTAAAACTTAGCTGGGCACGGCGTCCAGTTCTTGCAAAGGCACTGATATAGTGTGTTTTCTAGGCTATTTAAAGTAGACTGCTTGTGGAGAGGAATCTTAAAAGTGCATCCTGGCATTTGAGGTCAAGAAAGCAGACTATTGAATGCAGAGATTTAGTCAGATGTTCCTGTCAAGAGTGGAGCCGTTATCTTAGGCCGCCATCTTTCTTCCCAGTCAAACCAGATCCCTGGTTAATTTTAACAATATATATCGTTTAATAATAGTGCTAATTATTATGGGGAAAAAAACATTGTAGGACTTAGCTCTGTGGCACGATAAATTTCTACCAAATGCTCTTACATAGTACTGGCCTTTAAATATGTGGATAAACTTTTTAAAATTGCAATATAACATTTCTATTCTCAATCATACTTAAAAAGGCTTAGCACCAGTAAAAAATTTAAATAAGCAAGATTTTTTTAAAGATTACATTTATTAGCTTCATAATTGCACAGCAATATGTCTTGGACACAAGTAATACCCTTACAGATGTCAATGTTCCCCACCCTTTTACTATTTTTGTCAAAACGGATAGGAAGATACATTTACCACTGAGTTGATTAAGTGGGTTGTCGATGCGTATCTCTTTGAATATATTACTAGAAACTTTATTAAATACCATTTTGATGTCCTGAATGTTCAATACAAACCAGACAAAGCCTGAAGAATAGACAACTGCAAATGCAGCCTTATTATTTTGAAGTTGAAGTAATACCTTCGAGTGGCAGTATGATGAAGAATAGTCTATGCACAAATGTTGTGTATAACCTCATTTCACAAGGCCTTCAATCTCACATCAAAACTTTAAAAGCAGACCCTAACATTCTGCTTAAAAACGTTCCGCCGCTCGGCTCGCAACAGCCCTGATGTTGCCATATACCTTAGATGGAGGACTTCCTGTGAACAGAAGCACAGAATTAATTATGCAGGTCCAGTTCAGAGTATAAATACAATATATTCCAGATTTTAAAGGTAGAGCAATAAGAGAATTATTTGATAATTCTTTTTACATTTGTATCAACCATGTAGAAAGTACAAGGCAACAGAATCAGTTAATTGGGGCAATTCAAAATCAAAGCAATTTCAGCGCAATCTTATTTGCCCCAGTTGCCAAAGCATCTTTCTCTCTAGGACACTTTCCCTATCACTAAATGACAAATTCTATAGTGTGTCCATTCAGGAGCTATAGATCACATACATTCACACTTATCCATCAGTCGGTCATACACTAGGCATAAAAGTCTTAATAGTTCTTTTCAACTTATTATCTCTTACCTAGGATAAGGTTACAAATAGCCGTTCGGGCCATCTTGATATTCTGAAAGGATCCTAGGATGTGAACCTTCCTGAAGGATAGAAAAAGCAGACAAGTCAGGAAAATAAAGCTAAAACTGGAGGAATATCAGATCACTAAAGGCCATCACCAATTATACAAAAGGCAAAAAATTAAAGTTACATTTTCTTCAACTTCTCAAGAGCAGTTATTGTTCCTTTTCTTGGGCAAAAATCTTTCAAGAGTAAAATTTTAAAACAAAACAGCTGTACTCAAGATTCCAAAATATCTTACTACAATACCCACTTATTATAGGTTTAAATTTGTTTAGCCAAGAAATTCACCTCCCAATTTTTCCCCCAAAGATCTGCTTCCATTAGTCCCAAATTGGTACACCAACCTGAGCCAGCATATAGAAACACTGTTTTAATGTATAACAGATAAACATGTCCAAGTCCAATGCCCTGAAAAAGGAAAATCCTACTGCTGCCAAAGGAGCTTTGGGGTTGGGGGGGGGAGAATGCAAAGAGACAACAGGCACAGGATTTAGGAACAGCCATCACTAATTGTAGGTCAGGACCGGAGACAAGGATTATGATTTATAAACTTTACTTCGCTGATTATAAAATTCACTGCAGCCATATTCACATTAGCTTAGCATAAAAAACTAGCATTCACAAAAGTCTATTGGAGATTACAACAACCAATCACGTAGTGGCAGTCATAACATAGTCCATTGTCATTGTCCATGCGGCCTCTTTTCTTTGCTGCTCAGCAGCCGCAGATAAGTGTTACTCCCTTTTCTCTACATATTACCCGAGATTTGTCAATACTTATTGCTATGATTTCGGTTTTTTTGTGTATATCTGCCCTTAATTACCTCATGTTTACAGGTTTTGTTGCTTATTCTGGCCGCAGGAGCGTACCTACACTCCTTACGTGGTGGTAAGTCATTACTTTTGAAGGCCGAGGGCCGCGATTGTGGTGCGACCCTCTGACTGCTAGATGGCGCTGTCACTACGCACACAGAGCGCCCCCCCCCCGCATCTCTCAGTTTCCCATTAGAACCGGGAGGCGTGCACCGTGGGAGTGTTCTTCAGAGCCTTCCCCCAGCCTGGAGAAGTGCGCCCCGCTGCCACGGGGTCTGTAGAAGCCTGTGTAATCAAGTCTTAAAACTAGAGCAGACAGTAATACTATGAGTGATCCTGGACACCTCTATGGGGTCTGTATAATTATTCTGGGCCATTTAGGCCAAGTTTCTTCACGCCTTGGGGCCGGTCTGCTCAAAAGATAATCCTCATTATCACCCTGTGGGTCTGTATTGTTGAGCTTTTCATTCTTAATTGCAACACCTTTGGGCCTGTACGGTCTCACTTCACTGCAGTGCCTTTACTGTCATTAGGCTGTTCTGGCACTGCAGGGACGCTGACCCTTTATATAATTTTTGGGGGTGTGTGTCCCTAAGGCCTAGACCCTCACTGACTGGCGACCTCCAGTCCCCCAAAATATATACTGCACCTCCCACGGCCACACCGGACAGTTCCATCTGTCGCCATATCGAATTCTCCCCTGGAGGCTATGCAGTCGTCTGAGAGTGTGTACGTTGAGGAGGAGGCTTTGTCCTTCCTACCTTGGGACAACTTCTTCTATGAGGCAGTGGATTCCTCCATCCATAGGGCAGAGGCGATGTCTCCGGCTGAACAATGCCTGTACAGGCAGATCTTTGATGACTATGCTCAGATGTCTCACTCTCCGAGCACTCCAGAGGCTGGGTCATCTCACTCAAAATGAAAGATTACTGGGGTGGATCAGGATGCTTTTCTGTGCCTCAAGTGGGATGTTCTAACCCACACTCAGCTCCCCGCCGGTGCCCTGGGACCAGCTGACGAACAGCTGGACTGCAATTCACCTGTTTCACCAGATGTTGCGACGATGACTATTCCCACGGAAGCGGAGCAGGGCCCCTCACGGCCTTGGCACCCTCCAGCTGCCAATGACACCTCCGACCAACCCCCTACCAACACGATGTCTGACATGTTGAACCTTGATAATATAGTCCAGCCGCGCTCTGCGGAATGGACTCCAGTGACTAAAGTAGCACAGTATGTCGCGGGCCGGCTCCGTAAACCTCTGGAAAAGGAAGTATGCAGTCACTGCGTGCGGAATGCCCCAGACCGTCACTGGAGGTGAAGTTAGCCCTTAGCCCCGAAATTGATACAAGGATACTTTCTTAGCAAGGTTCAAAGATCCCAAGTAAGGGATCAACCGTTCCTGGCGCTCGTGCCAGGACAAACTCCTGGACATTTTAGGGCCACCGACAATAATCTTGGATGTGGCAGAAAAGGCCAAGGTTTCAGGTTCTCTGATTTCCCCTGAGGTCCTCTCTGGCTTGGCCCAAAGAGCCGTAATCTTTTTAGGGAACGCCAACTGTGCCCTTTCTACGGTGCATCGCCGCTCCCTGCTCATCAAGGTGGACCGTAAGTTGGGCGACCTTGCGTGCTCAGGTGAACCTCTTTGGCGACCCCTTTACAAAGGAACTGGGGAAGTTTGTGGCCACTTTTTCATCCCTTGACAAGGCCCAAACTTCTATTAAGAAGATCTTCTACCCTCCAGGGGGCCGGCCATGTTAGGGGTTGCTCAACCGGTCACTTGTCCTCTCAACCCCTCTCCCAGGGGCAAGGCTTCGGATGCAAACAGTATCAGGATCAAGCCAGGTTCTCGAACTTCTATCCTACCAGAACCAGGCGGTTCCGGGGCAGAGAAAGCTCCAGAGGATAGGCCTCCAGCTCTTCCAATAAGAGTGTTCACCCTTCTTCCTTTCCAAGGGTAGGTGTCATCTGGCTCAATTTTTCCACAGTTGGGTATCTCTCACGACGGATGATTGGGTCCTTCAGGCTGTTCAAGGTTTCCAGATAGAGTTCTATGGGTCTCCAAGACAGGAGCACTCCCCCCACCCGACAGGGTTTTCCACATCGGAGAACCCTCTAATAGACGCAGAGGTCAAGGCCCTCCTCGCAAAGGGACCATATACCATACTACTCCTCACCCCTCTGGCTTCATAAGCAACATCTTCTTGGTCGACAAGTGCGATGGGGGCCAGAGACCGGTGATCAACCTCAGAGTTCAACTAATGGTTTGTGTACTCAGAGCTTTAAGTGGGCCGGGTCTCACCGGTGCTGAGCACTGGCAGTTTTTTACAGCGGGCCTCGAAACGGGTCTCTATTGGGCTGTTTTGTGCCCTGGCACAGACGGTCAGTTTTTTTCCAGACTCCAGTGACAGCAGGCACATCGATGTGCGCGTGTGCACACTGCTCACTTCTCACTAGTGGAAAAGTTACGGCATGACATCATGCCAGGTGAGCGTTGTAGGGGAAGGGAAATCCTTTAAAGAGTGTAATTTTCTCTCTAGATTTCCCTTCTCTTTTTGAAACTCAGGAGCAGCAAAATCATTGTGGTGTCAATTGTACAAAAAAGAGGGTACCCCTGTAACTGAATAGGTTCCTAAATCAGGGATTGAACAACAAATGTATATATAATTACTTAGGTAACACAAGTAGAAAAACGAAAACAAAAAATCCAGATCTATATCAAAAACAATTTAATGGTATAAAAAAAAAAAAAGTTATACAACAATCATGATCAATGTATATAAATAATTACATAATCCAAAATACATTCTTCATAGTTACAAATGTTTTAAAAGAGCGATATATTCCTCCATCTGAAGGATGATAGAACGAGCCTAAATATTCAATCAACCTTCCACACTCACCCTTCTAGAGTGGGTACAATGGGTTTGTAAATTTGTATGTGAAACAGACCTATGGAGTATACATATACATCTTCATTTTTGCCTAAACATTAATATGTACCAGTTCACTTTCTAGTAGATTAAATTATAGTGGCCCAATTAAGATCTCATTTATTTCATTTTATATCACTGGCCAAACATTTTGGTTTTTCATGGCTTGTGACAATCAGATGGAGTAAATTCCATTCAGCTCAAAACATGTGCAAATACAACAAGGCTAATAGATTTTGACCGATAGTGACCTACGTGCGTTTCGGCTCTACAGCCTTCATCAGGAGCCATGATGAAATAACATCTACAAAATAATTATAGAAAAAGATCTGGGTTAGGATAACAATGCCCTATATGATGAAGTAAAACAAGTTTAGGAAAATTAGTCGGTGTGTCAAAAGAGGAAATGGGAAACCTTGATTTGTGAACTACCGAAAGTATCCTAGAGAATGAGGATATAGATGGTACACAAAAAGATCGATCTCACCAAGTGCGTAGCTGTGGTGTCACCAGGGCTTTAAGTGGAAGCTTTTTCAATATTATATACAAGCCATAGTTATTGATTATTTATCTTATGCAACTACCAACCATTGACAAAGCCAATAGTCCTGACTTGTTGTAGGTATGATGTTACTTGTTGTATCATATATCTGGATGCAATGACAGAAACAGCAAAATACAAGTCGGCTGGCACACTATGCTAAGCACAGATTTTTACCCTATGTGTTTTAAGCCACACCCTTAATTACATAGGCCACGCCCCTTTGAGAGACCTCCCAGTTTTGTCATCCCACTTAAAGCCCTGGGTGTACCACTACTTCAAGATGGAAGGGATCCATCTTCTGTGAGATGTGCTCCAAACATTCAATTAAATGGTGCGTCTAGGACGCCTAGCTGACTGTGCCAATCTGTCAGCCCCATTACAGATTCCTCCAGTTCTTCTGGGGGGACCAGACGTACTAATTCATTACATTCCCCTTCAGCCTGTCGTCAGAACCTTGGTGCTTTATGGAGGTTCTCAAACCGGTGGCAGACCACCTGCGCGCGAAGGGGATGAGACTCATCACTTACTTGGATGACATGCTCATTATGAATCAATGCTCCAGAATACGGTCTTTGAACTGCAGACAGCAGTTAATCTCTTGGAGGGGCTGGGGTTTGTGATCAACGAGAGCAAGTCTCTTTTGCACTCGTCTCAGACAAAGGAGTTCCTGGAGTTTGTGACAGACTCGGCAGCGTCCTTGCATCTACCATCCCGGAAGATGGCAAAGATTTGTCACGAGTAGAGACAGACCCTTTCCAGCTCATATACTTCTTAACGCCAGATAGCGAGGATAGTGGGCCTCCCGTCATCCTCAATTCAGGTGATCTTTCCGGGGGCCTCTACACTATCGGCACTGCAGTGCCTCAAGGCCCATCACCTCAGGAAGGGACTTGCGTATTCCCAATCGGTGCCCGTGTCAGAGGAGGCACAAGAAGAGATTCAATGGTGGCCATCACATATGGAGGCCTGGAATGGGAGGGCAATCTTCGGTTCCAGCCCCGACCTGATTATACAGTCCAACGCCAGCAAATTAGGCTGGGGCACTCCTTGTGGGGAGCTCTCCACCGGAGGATACAGGTCACAAGACTAACAGAGCTTACACATTAACTGTTTGGTGCTCAGCGAGGGCTCCTTTACAGTTCGCTGCTGGACCAAGGACAGTATTCAGTCTTGCGCCCTTCTAAAAATGAACACTGTTTCCGCGGTGCGTCATATCAACCACCTGGGGGGAGGACCAGGTCGAAAGCACTGTCAGATCTGGTGAAGGATTTTTAGCAATCCTGCCTGGACCATCATATATACGTCACAGCTGAGTATGTTCCTGGCCAGGCGACCAAGTGGCGGATTGGCACTCTCGACACTGCCACGATTCCAGTCTCTGGAAACTGGATCCGGAAGTCTTCTCCATGATTTCGGACAGGTGGGGGCCATTTTCAATTGACCTTTTCGCTCTTTTGCCTGGACCATCAGCTTCCTAGGTCCTTCAGTTGGAGACCAGACCCTCTGGCGGTGGCGATGAATGTATTCCTCCAAGATTGGATGCTGGAGAAGGTGTATGCCCTTCTCCTGTTCTCGATGATCAAGAGGGTGGCGCCCCAGGTTCACAGGCAGTAGCGGTGGTGGTCTTGGCGACTCCCCCTATGGAGGTCGCAAGTTTGGGTCCCAGTTCTGATGGAACTCTTAGGATACTCCAATCTTACTCTCCGCCCCCCCCCCCCCCACTTCTGAATCTTCTCCTCAATTAGAGCCTTCTGCCACACTGGATGGTGATGGACGGTTCGCTCTGCCTCATGGTGTAGTGGATTACAGGCATAGATGAAAACTCTCGGGACTTTTGAGGCAGGCTGAGATCCTCTTGTCCAAGGCTTGGGCGGATAGCGCGGTCAAGCGATACAGATCAGCCTGGACGAGATGGATGGGTAGGTGCATATCACACGGCCTGGATCCTGTGGATGCAGACATAGTCCAAATACTCAATTTTTTGTCAGAACTTTCCTCAGAGGGTTTGGCCTATCGGACTATCAATACTTTTCGCTCTGCGATATCGACGGATCATGCGCGATAGAGGGTTTCCCTGTGGGAGAACATCTTTTTGTGCGTAAATTGTTGCTGGGAATTCGGTTATCTTTGCTGTCTGAGCCACGGTATTCTTCTCTTTGGGACGTCAACCAAGTCCTTAATCTCTTTCTTTCCTGGCAGCCTGATCGTTTTTTGTCCCGCAAGGAGCTTTCTGCTAAGTTGGCATGTTACTGTGCCCGATGTCATGCTGTAGGGTCTCAGATGTTAGAGCCCTGGATATTGCAGGTAGAGTATTTTCCCAACAAGGTGCATCTTTTAAGATTAATAGAAGGACTAAATCGCATATAAGAGTAATTTCTTACCCCGCTTTTGCAGATTCTCCTAAATTATGTGTTGTCCGGTGCTTGAAAGCATATGAAGAGATGACGGAGGAGATCCATCCGGCAGTGAACGGCAACTCGATTGCCCTGCGGAAACCGCATAGAGTGGTCTCCTCCCCCACGACTGCTGATGGGTACATTGGGTCATGAGTGAAGTGGGCATCAATGTGGGGATGGTACAGCTAACTTTAATTACTGAACAGCAAAAAAGGAAGTGCATTTTTTGCAAAGTTGTTTTTATTGTTTGTGAGTGGTAAACAATAGAAGATGTATTGCTACTACAGTAAAACACAAGTATTGCAAAAAGTTAATTTTAAAATGTAAATCACACAAACATAAAAAATGAGTTAAATTACCTTTTCTAGTTATTTATTTTAAATAGAGAATGCCATTAGTAAGTTATAGTTTGCTGTGACAGGCAGAGATAAATACCTCAACTGCCAAATATATGAACAAGGTCTTATACACATGAAAAGATAGATATAGGATCAAGACAGAGAAACAAGACACAGATAGAGGTAGACTTATACAGACAGATGGATAAAGAGATAAATTGATAGGCAGATGGACACAGATACAGCTAAGAGACACCGATAAAGGCGGAATCCGATATCATGACACAAAGGCAGACCGAGACAGCTAGTTATAGAGATAGTGAGAGAGCATCAGAGTGATAGAGAGCAACAGATAGATCTGCCGATAAGTGGAGAAAGAGATGGAAAGAGAGACAGACAGAGAAAGACATGCAAGCAAAGAGGCAGATGGTGATAGAGTAAGAGATACAGATGAAGAGACCGAGACAGAAACATTTAGAAAAAGACAGCTAGGGAAAGTCAAAGACCGAGGGAGATGGAGACAAATAAATGGTGATACACAATCCTGGCTGATGAGGGGTGTTACCCCGAAACCGGTCCCAGGATGCTTGTTTCCGGTCCAGGGAAGACATGGCTTGGCAGTTCAGGCTGGACTGTTCTCATGAGGCCCAGGGTCAAGACTGATTTGCAAATAGCTGGGTCTAAACTGGGATGGCAAAGTGAGCTAAAGAACGATGAGGGATTTAACCCAGATCTGTGACTGGGGGTGAGTGTCTGAAAAGTTTCAGCGCTCCATCTATCAGCTCCTTGGGTTTGCTTTGTTCGCCCTACGTTGGCAGGGTATGCCCAGACGTGGGTCCCTTGCTCACTTTGCCACTGGATTCAAGCTAGCCTGGCTGATGAGTGGTGTTTTACCACGAAACTGGTCCCAGGATGCTGGTTTCTGGTCCAGGGAAGACCTGGCTTGGTAGTTCGGGCAGGACTGTTCCCATGAGGCACAGGGTCAAGACTGATTTGCACATAGCGGGGTCTGAACTGGGGAGGCGAAGTGAGCTAAAGAACGATTAAGGATTCAACCCAGATCTGTGACTGGGAGTGAGTGTCTGAAAAGTTTCACAGCTCCGTCCATCATCTCCTTGTGTTTGCTTTGTTACTTACCTGCAACAATAGAATTGCAGCAGGACGATAGAGTCACATGCTTTGTACATTTCTGCCCTCTAGTGGATGGTTGAAAAGTCAACTGGTGCAGACATTTTTCATTGACAGCAATGTCCCTTATGTGACCCTCTACTATGCGGAACAGTGTAGCATAATGCCCATGCATTCGTGCAGGTTTTAGATTTTATTTTTACATGCTACTGTAGTTCTAATCAGCCGTAATATTTTTTTAATGATGAGCCACCTTCCAGAGCAGTATGGTGGATAACATGTGCATCTAGAACTTCTTCAAGCTTCAAAAATATTGCAACAGGCCAGTAGATGTTTTCTTTTGATGCATGAATCATTATAGATTCACATGATTTGCACAGCGCAACAAACAGGATTCATCTGCGTGGCATCACAGAAATGGGAGAAGTCTGTAATAAGTTATTCAATATCCTTGAGCACCTAAGTATCCTATCTTATATGACAACACAGCAATGCTTTGCAAACATGTGTATGGAATTCCAAGCAGCTTTCATGCGTGTGTTCTGTAACTTCTAAGTGAAGTGGCTGCTACCACAGAAGCCATATTGATGATAAAGGAACCAGCCAAGGATCACGTGCATTTTGCCTTAAAAGGTGGTCTTGGGCATTGGGATAAATCCATATTTAAAAAACATGTTACCTGGTTGTAAATCGTGTTGATCTTTATACCTGCCAGGATTTTTTTTTTAAACCAAGATCTTGCACAAAGACACATCGAGTTACATTTCCTCAGGGGATTCAGCACCGTAGTCATTCCATACACTTTCCATTTTATTAATTAGCGGATCCACTTCCTCAAATAAGATATATTCTCCCCCACCTCTATAGCCAACTGCCTTTGAGGCACTTTAGGGGATCATCCTATATCCGACAAAATAACAAGCTGGTGAATTACAGTCTAATGAAACCAGACTAACTTGGTGACAACTTAAGTTACAATAATAAGGTTTGTGTTGAAAACAAAGCCCGACAGTTACGTGTTGTTTTAAGTTAAAACTGCCCTGGAGAGATTATGGCAAAACACATCTACAACTAGGTATATTATATAATATTAATTTATACCCGCTTCTCTGTGGTTCTGCTTGGTTGAGTCACAACAGCAAAAAAGAAATTAAACAGCATGTAAAGGCAAGGGGAATCCCAATTAAAATTGTAAGGAAAATAATAAACCCAGAAAATAATCAGACGAGTCAGATGTAAACGCTAGGCAGCATGCTTTCAAACTATTCGCACGATATCTGCAGTCCAGATATTTTATATGATGACACCAACTTGCAGTATTTTGCAATACGAATACATATGCCACTAATTATAGCTTACAATACCCAATGTTTTATTGAACCCCTCTAGTTCTAATAATCAGATGGACTAAAGTTAAGCTTGCACGGATCTATATGGAACAAAATCGATCCTGCTTTTTTAGCAAGCAGCACAGTGGATGTCATAATGGAGAAATAAAGTTATTGTAATCTTTTTCAGTCTTCTAAACAGGTCTGTTGGGAATGGGCTGTCCCTGCATGATGTACACTCGTGTCTCCTACCCTGCGAGCTCAACTGCTAGCATTCGTGTGTCCCAGTTTTAGAATTTGGCGCAGTCTCATGCTAATCTAGCGTGTGGCATGAGGGCCGAGGACTGCCTATGAAAAGACTCTTGGACCTGGAGGGGTGCACCAACTCAACTGTGACAGATTACTGTCGCTGCCACAGGTTCATGATGGTACTGTGGTGGTGGAAGCATGCCATTTTTTGTAGCGATCATAGAGTGACCCGACCTTATTATCTGAATCACAAGAGAGGAGTAGAAGCTTGCTGGCCCACTTCTTTAAATAGCTGCTGCTAGTGATGTATCTGGATCCTGGCGCTAATTTCCTGAGTGCATCGATATATGCGTGTGGTGTTTCATGAGCAACTTACACACTGTATGATGGTAGGAGTAAACCACAGTGGCACATGCCTACTACTGGTTCCATTTTGGTAGTCCTGATCTGTTTCTGTGCACAAGAGATTACTTTCCCAGAAAGTGGAAATGTATTGCTGACATTCCCAAGACTGGTGGGAGGGAACGCAGACAGTGAAGTGAGGAAAGGGGAGTCACACTCCTCTTTAGAATCTCAAATAGACACTTTGATGCAGAAGGCTGCCGATTAGTCTTCCTGTAGACTGCCATTTTTTGGATTGCAGAAATGAGATTGGATTTCAGTTCTTGTCAGTGTGTGAGGGGTCTTTTAAAAAGGGCCAGCCTTTTGGAGTCTCTTCCTGATCACGATCAGGTGTGGCTATGATAGTCAGGTGCAGACTGCTCACTCCTCTTTGTGCCTCTGTTATGGGTGCTCCAGCCAGGAAATGATCCTGCTCTGAACAGCATTACTCAAAACAAAGGCCAAGTCTGAAGACAGCCGGAGAAGGACACATGAAGAGACCAGACTTAAACCAGTTCTGAATGTGCAAACTCAATACCTGTATAAGAGTGGTAGTTGCCAACACACTTGTCATTCCGGTTCAAGTTCTCTGAAACTGGTGTTCTTCAGAGTACCCAGAAGACTACTACCCAACCAGAGCTGGAAAGTGCCCGACAGACAGCTTCCCAGAGATGAGGAACATTACCAGGAGTCTGATCTGGAGAAATCGGCTTTCTCTGTCCTGAAATGTCTGCAGAGTCCTGCCTGACAAAGAGGGAATGAGTGAACCAGCCGTGAGGGAGGAGCCGACTTTTGGTGTGGACGTGACCAGTTGCCCATGGTACAGCAGCCCATCCACTATAGACTCTACAAGAGCTTGATTTTCATGCTCCTGACTTGAAGCTGGTCAGTGAACAGAGCAGAGGATCCGCAGTACTGCAGAAGTGTGCCAGAATGAATCATCCTGGCCAACGCAGCCATGGCACTACCCAGTGTACCCGATCAACCTACACTCCTGAAGGGATTGGCATTGACCTGTGCCACTGGTTTATGTGTCCAAAGAGACTATTGTGGGCATTACCTTGACACTTAACAGGCAGTCTATGCTACTGAAGTAGAACACTGAATTTGTGAAACCTGCCCCCAGTATGCCCTGAATAGATTGAATGGGCGGCTAAAGCCCCAGCACTTGCTAGATGTATGTTGCATGCACTCTGCATGGACACTTCTGTACTTAACAAGTGTCCTGTAAAATTGTGTCCGTCGAGGAGGGTGCCCCTACGCACAGCGCAGCCGCCATGGGGACTACCATATTTCTTCCCTCCACCTTCCCGCCACATTTTGGTATATTTTTCAATGTGCTCTTGTTTTATAGGGGTAGCCCCTTTGCCTTTTTCTCCTCATATATATGGCATCTGGGAAAGGGGCGTGGCGAGGAAGGACCTCATATTCGTTCAAGTCTTGTCCTCAGGTCTTCCAGACGCCTCCCCACCACGTGGTCACTCATTTTTTCCTCCATCTGCTGCTCTGTGGGGTTTACCTTAGAGCATGGGTACTCACAAACTTTCTCTCGGGGGCCAAATTTACAGTGTGGTTTGTGGCCGAGGGCCGCACCGGTGGGGGCGGGGTCAGTGGGGGAGGGGGCGGGGCTAGAGCAAAAAAACAAAACTATGACCATGAGGTTGAACACAGGCCCCTGCAGCGGACGCCTTTGTCCACTGAGCCACCAGACCCAGCATACACACATATCCTCTCTCTCTCTCTCTCTCGCTCTGTCTCCCTCCCCTCTCTCTATCTCTCCATCTCTCTCCCTCTTCATCTCTCCCTCCCTCTCTCTATCTCTCCCTCCCTCCCTCTGTCTCCCTCCCTCTATCTGTCTCCCTCCCTCCCTCTCCCTCTATCTGTCTCCCTCCCTCCCTCTCCCTCTATCTGTCTCCCTCCCTCTGTCGGTCACCCTCCTCCCTCTGTCTCCCTCTGTCGCCCTCCTCCCTCTCTCTCCCTCTGTCTGTCGCCCTCCTCCCTGTCTCCCTCCCTCTGTCTGTCTCCCTCCCTCTGTCTGTCGCCCTCCCTCTGTCTGTCGCCCTCCCTCTGTCTGCGCCCTCCCTCTGTCTGTCGCCCTCCCTCTGTCTGTCGCCCTCCCTCTGTCTGTCGCCCTCCCTCTGTCTGTCTCTCTCCCTCTGTCTGTCGCCCTCCCTCTGTCTGTCGCCCTCCCTCTGTCTGTCGCCCTCCCTCTGTCTGTCGCCCTCCCTGTCTCCCTCTCTCTGTCTCCCTCTCTCTGTCTCCCTCTCCCTCCCTCTCTCTGTCTCCCTCTCCCTCCCTCTGTCTCCCCCGACTCCCTCCTTCTGCCTCCCTCGGTCTCCTCCCTCTGTCTCCCTCTCCCTCCCTCCTGTCTCCCTCCTCTCTGTCTCCCTCTCCCTCCCTCTGTCTCCCTCTCTCTGTCTCCCTCTCTCTGTCTGTCTCCCTCTCTGTCTCCCTCCCTCTCTGTCTCCCTCCCTCTCTGTCTCCCTCCCTCTCTGTCTCCCTCTGTCTGTTGCCCTCTGTCTCCCTGTTTCCCCCTCCGTCTCCCTCCCTCTCCGTCTCCCTCCCTCTCCGTCTCCCTCCCTCTCCGTCTCCTCTCCTCCCTCTCCGTCTCCCTCCCTCTCTGTCTCCCTCCCTCTCTGTCTCCCTCCCTCTCTGTCTCCCTCCCTCTCTGCCTCCTCTCTGTCTCCCTCCCTCTCTGCCTCCCTCTCTGCCTCCCTCTGTCTCCCTCTCTCCCCGTCTCCCTCTCTCTCCCTGTCTCCCTCTCTCTCCCGGTCTCCCTCTCTCTCCCGGTCTCCCTCTCTCTCCCTGTCTCCCTCTCTCTCCCTGTCTCCCTCTCTCTCCCGGTCTCCCTCTCTCTCCCTGTCTCCCTCTCTCTCCCGGTCTCCCTCTCTCTCCCTGTCTCCCTCTCTCTCCCTGTCTCCCTCTCTCTCCCTGTCTCCCTCTCTCTCCCTGTCTCCCTCTCTCTCCCCGTCTCTCTCCCTGTCTCCCTGTCTCTCTCCCTGTCTCCCTCTCTCTCCCTGTCTCCCTCTCTCTCCCTGTCTCCCTCTCTCTCCCTGTCTCCCTCTCTCTCCCTGTCTCCCTCTCTCTCTCACTTCAACATCCTCCGAATGCTCCGCAGGATCTTCAAGTGGATCCCCACCGAAACAAGAAAAACAGTCACCCAGGCCCTCGTCACCCAGCAGGCTGGACTACGGAAACGCCCTCTACGCAGGAACGACGGCTAAGCTCCTGAGACGGCTGCAACGCATCCAGAACGCCTCTGCACGTCTTATCCTCGACATCCCCCGACGCAGCCACATCACACCCCACCTGAGAGACCTGCACTGGCTCCCTGTCAACAAGAGGATAACCTTCAAGCTCCTCACCCACGCACACAAAGCACTCCACAACTCCGGACCAGCCTACCTCAACAGACGACTCAGCTTCTACACCCCCACCCGCCAGCTCCGCTCGACCAGCCTCGCCCTCGCCACAGTCCCCCGCATCCGGAAAACGACCGCCGGCGGCAGATCCTTCTCCCACCTCGCCGCCAAGACCTGGGACACCCTCCCCACCAACCTCCGACAGACCCAAGACCTACTGGCCTTCAGAAGACTCCTCAAGACCTGGCTCTTCGATCAGTAGCAGCACCACCCCCTCTTCCCCCAGCGCCTTGAGACCCTCGCGGGTATGTAGTGCGCTTTATAAGTGACATGATTGATTGATTGATTGATTGACTGTCTCCTCCCTCGGTCTCCCTCTCCCTCCCTCTGTCTCCCCCTCCCTCTGTCTCTCTCCCTCTGTCTCTCTCCCTCTGTCTCCCTCTCCCTCTGTCTCCCTCTCCCTCTCCCTCTGTCTCCCTCTCCCTCTCCCTCTCCCTCCCTCTCCCTCTGTCTCTCTCTCCGTCTCCCTCCCTCTCCGTCTCCCTCCCTCTCCGTCTCCCTCCCTCTCCGTCTCCCTCTGTCTCCCTCCCTCTCTGCCTCCCTCCCTCTCTGCCCTGCCTCCCTCTGTCTCCCTCCCTCTCTGCCTCCCTCCCTCTCTGCCTGCCTCCCTCTCTGCCTCCCTCTCTGCCTCCCTCTCTGCCTCCCTCTCTGCCTCCCTCTCTGTCTCCCTCTCTGTCTCCCTCCCTCTCTGTCTCCCTCCCTCTCTGTCTCCCTCCCTCTCTGCCTCCCTCTGTCTCCTCCCTCTCTGCCTCCCTCTCTGCCTCCCTCTGTCTCCCTCTCTCCCCGTCTCCCTCTCTCTCCCTGTCTCCCTCTCTCTCCCGGTCTCCCTCTCTCTCCCGGTCTCCCTCTCTCTCCCGGTCTCTCTCCCTGTCTCCCTCTCTCTCCCTGTCTCCCTCTCTCTCCCTGTCTCCCTCTCTCTCCCTGTCTCCCTCTCTCTCCCGGTCTCCCTCTCTCTCCCTGTCTCCCTCTCTCTCCCTGTCTCCCTCTCTCTCCCTGTCTCCCTCTCTCTCCCTGTCTCCCTCTCTCTCCCTGTCTCCCTCTCTCTCCCCGTCTCTCTCCCTGTCTCCCTGTCTCTCTCCCTGTCTCCCTCTCTCTCCCTGTCTCCCTCTCTCTCCCTGTCTCCCTCTCTCTCCCTGTCTCCCTCTCTCTCTCCCTTCAACATCCTCCGAATGCTCCGCAGGATCTTCAAGTGGATCCCCACCGAAACAAGAAAAACAGTCACCCAGGCCCTCGTCACCAGCAGGCTGGACTACGGAAACGCCCTCTACGCAGGAACGACGGCTAAGCTCCTGAGACGGCTGCAACGCATCCAGAACGCCTCTGCACGTCTTATCCTCGACATCCCCCGACGCAGCCACATCACACCCCACCTGAGAGACCTGCACTGGCTCCCTGTCAACAAGAGGATAACCTTCAAGCTCCTCACCCACGCACACAAAGCACTCCACAACTCCGGACCAGCCTACCTCAACAGACGACTCAGCTTCTACACCCCCACCCGCCAGCTCCGCTCGACCAGCCTCGCCCTCGCCACAGTCCCCCGCATCCGAAGCGACCGCCGGCGGCAGATCCTTCTCCCACCTCGCCGCCAAGACCTGGGACACCCTCCCCACCAACCTCCGACAGACCCAAGACCTACTGGCCTTCAGAAGACTCCTCAAGACCTGGCTCTTCGATCAGTAGCAGCACCACCCCCTCTTCCCCCAGCGCCTTGAGACCCTCGCGGGTATGTGAGTGCGCTTTATAAGTGACATGATTGATTGATTGACTGTCTCCTCCCTCGGTCTCCCTCTCCCTCCCTCTGTCTCTCTCCCTCTGTCTCTCTCCCTCTGTCTCTCTCCCTCTGTCTCCCTCTCCCTCTGTCTCCCTCTCCCTCTCCCTCTCCCTCCCTCTCCGTCTCCCTCCCTCTCCGTCTCCCTCCCTCTCTGCCTGCCTCCCTCTCCGTCTCCCTCTGTCTCCCTCCCTCTCTGCCTGCCTCCCTCTCCGTCTCCCTCTGTCTCCCTCCCTCTCTGCCTGCCTCCCTCTCCGTCTCCCTCTGTCTCCCTCCCTCTCTGCCTGCCTCCCTCTCCGTCTCCCTCTGTCTCCCTCCCTCTCTGCCTGCCTCCCTCTCTGCCTCCCTCTCTGCCTCCCTCTCTGCCTCCCTCTCTGCCTCCTCTCTGCCTCCCTCTCTGCCTCCCTCTCTGCCTCCCTCTCTCCCTCTGCCTCCCTCTCTCCCCCCGCCTCCCTCTCTCCCCCCGCCTCCCTCTCTCTCCCCGCCTCCCTCTCTCTCCCCGCCTCCCTCTCTCTCCCCGTCTCCCTCTCTCTCCCCGTCTCCCTCTCTCTGTCTGTCTCCCTCTCTCTCCCCGTCTCCCTCTCTCTCCCCGTCTCCCTCTCTCTCCCCGTCTCCCTCTCTCTCCCCGTCTCCCTCTCTCTCCCCGTCTCCCTCTCTCTGTCTGTCTCCCTCTCTCTGTCTGTCTCCCTCTCTCTGTCTGTCTCCCTCTCTCTGTCTGTCTCCCTCTCTCTGTCTGTCTCCCTCTCTCTGTCTGTCTCCCTCTCTCTGTCTGTCTCCCTCTCTCTGTCTGTCTCCCTCTCTCTGTCTCTCTCTGTCTGTCTCCCTCTCTCTGTCTGTCTCCCTCTCTCTGTCTGTCTCCCTCTCTCTGTCTGTCTCCCTCTCTCTGTCTGTCTCCCTCTCTCTGTCTGTCTCCCTCTCTCTGTCTGTCTCCCTCTCTCTGTCTGTCTCCCTCTCTCTGTCTGTCTCCCTCTCTCTGTCTGTCTCCCCCGACTCCCTTCTGACTCCCTCCTTCTGACTCCCTCCTTCTGACTCCCTCCTTCTGCCTCCCTCCTTCTGCCTCCCTCCTTCTGACTCCTCCTTCTGACTCCCTCCTTCTGACTCCCTCCTTCTGACTCCCTCCTTCTGACTCCCTCCTTCTGACTCCCTCCTTCTGACTCCCTCCTTCTGACTCCCTCCTTCTGACTCCCTCCTTCTGCCTCCCTCCTTCTGACTCCCTCCTTCTGCCTCCCTCCTTCTGCCTCCCTCCTTCTGCCTCCCTCCTTCTGCCTCCCTCCTTCTGCCTCCCTCCTTCTGCCTCCCTCCTTCTGCCTCCCTCTCTCTCTCCCTCTCTGTTTCCCTCTGTCTCCTCCCTCTCTCTCTCCCTCTCTGCCTCCCTCTGTCTCCCTCTCTCTCTGTCTCCCTCTCTCTCTGTCTCCCTCTCTCTCTGTCTCCCTCTCTGTCTCCCTCTCTGTCTCCCTCTCTGTCTCCCTCTCTGTCTCCCTCTCTGTCTCCCTCTCTGTCTCCCTCTCTGTCTCCCTCCCTCTCTGTCTCCCTCCCTCTCTGTCTCCCTCCCTCTCTGTCTCCCTCCCTCTCTGTCTCCCTCCCTCTCTGTCTCCCTCCCTCTCTGTCTCCCTCTCTCTCTGTCTCCCTCTCTCTCTGTCTCCCTCTCTCTCTGTCTCCCTCCCTCTGTCTCCCTCTCTCTCTGTCTCCCTCTCTCTCTGTCTCCCTCCCTCTGTCTCCCTCTCTCTCTGTCTCCCTCCCTCTGTCTCCCTCTCTGTCTCCCTCTCTGTCTCCCTCTCTGTCTCCCTCTCGGTCTCCCTCCCTCTGTCTCCCTCTCTGTCTCCCTCTCTCCCCTCCCTCTCTGTCTCCCTCTCTCCCCTCCCTCTCTGTCTCCCTCTGTCTCCTCCCTCTCTGCCTCCCTCTGTCTCCTCCCTCTCTGCCTCCCTCTGTCTCCTCCCTCTCTGCCTCCCTCTGTCTCCCTCTCTCTGTCTGTCTCCCTCTCTCTGTCTGTCTCCCTCTCTCTGTCTGTCTCCCTCTCTCTGTCTGTCTCCCCTCTCTGTCTGTCTCCCTCTCTCTGTCTGTCTCCCTCTCTCCGTCTGTCTCCCTCTCTCCGTCTGTCTCCCTCTCTCCGTCTGTCTCCCTCTCTCCGTCTGTCTCCCTCTCTCCGTCTGTCTCCCTCTCTCCGTCTGTCTCCCTCTCTCCGTCTGTCTCCCTCTCTCCGTCTGTCTCCTCTCTCCGTCTGTCTCCCTCTCTCCGCCTGTCTCCCTCTCTCCGTCTGTCTCCCTCTCTCCGTCTGTCTCCCTCTCTCCGTCTGTCTCCCTCTCTCCGTCTGTCTCCCTCTCTCCGTCTGTCTCCCTCTCTCCGTCTGTCTCCCTCTCTCCGTCTGTCTCCCCCGACTCCCTCCTTCTGACTCCCTCCTTCTGACTCCCTCCTTCTGACTCCCTCCTTCTGACTCCCTCCTTCTGTCTCCCTCTCTGTCTGTCTCCCTCTCTGTCTCCCTCTCCGTCTCCCTCTCCGTCTCCCTCTCCGTCTCCCTCTCCGTCTCCCTCTCCGTCTCCCTCTCCGTCTCCCTCTCCGTCTCCCTCTCCGTCTCCCTCTCCGTCTCCCTCTCCGTCTCCCTCTCCGTCTCCCTCTCCGTCTCCCTCTCCCTCTCCGTCTCCCTCTCCGTCTCCGTCTCCCTCTCCGTCTCCCTCCCTCTCCGTCTCCCTCCCTCTCCGTCTCCCTCCCTCTGTCTCCCTCCCTCTGTCTCCCTCCCTCTGTCTCCCTCTCTCTGTCTCCCTCCCTCTGTTTCCCTCCCTCTGTCTCCCTCCCTCTGTCTCCCTCCCTCTGTCTCCCTCCCTCTGTCTCCCTCCCTCTGTCTCCCTCCCTCTGTCTCCCTCCCTGTCTCCCTCCCTCTGTCTGTCTCCCTCTCTCTCTCTGTCTCCCTCTCTCTCTGTCTCCCTCTCTCTCTGTCTCCTCTCTGTCTGTCTCCCTCTCTGTCTCCCTCTCCGTCTCCCTCTCCGTCTCCCTCTCCGTCTCCCTCTCCGTCTCCCTCTCCGTCTCCCTCTCCGTCTCCCTCTCCGTCTCCCTCTCCGTCTCCCTCTCCGTCTCCCTCTCCGTCTCCCTCTCCGTCTCCCTCTCCCTCTCCGTCTCCTCTCCGTCTCCGTCTCCCTCTCCGTCTCCCTCCCTCTCCGTCTCCTCTCCTCTCCGTCTCCCTCCCTCTGTCTCCCCTCCCTCTGTCTCCCTCCCTCTGTCTCCCTCTCTCTGTCTCCCTCCTCTGTTTCCCTCCCTCTGTTTCCCTCCCTCTGTCTCCCTCCCTCTGTCTCCCTCCTCTGTCTCCCTCCTCTGTCTCCCTCCCTCTGTCTCCCTCCCTCTGTCTCCCTCCCTGTCTCCCTCTCTCTGTCTGTCTCCCTCTCTCTGTCTGTCTCCCTCCCTCTCTCTGTCTCCCTCTCTCTGTCTGTCTCCCTCCCTCTCTCTGTCTCCCTCTCTCTGTCTGTCTCCCTCTCTCTCTCTGTCTCCCTCTCTCTCTGTCTCCCTCTCTCTCTGTCTCCCTCTCTCTCTGTCTCCCTCTCTCTCTGTCTCCCTCTCTCTCTGTCTCCCTCTCTGTCTCCCTCTGTCTCCTCCCTCTCTGCCTCCCTCTCTGCCTCCCTCTGTCTCCCTCCCTCTCTGTCTCCCTCTCTGTCTCCCTCTCTGTCTCCCTCTCTGTCTCCCTCTCTGTCTCCCTCCCTCTGTCTCCCTCCCTCTGTCTCCCTCTCTGTCTCCCTCTCTCTCTGTCTCCCTCCCTCTCTGTCTCCCTCCCTCTCTGCCTCCCTCCCTCTCTGCCTCCCTCCTCTCTGCCTCCCTCCCTCTCTGCCTCCCTCTCTGCCTCCCTCTGTCTCCTCCCTCTCTGCCTCCCTCTCTGCCTCCCTCTGTCTCCCTCTCTGTCTGTCTCCCTCTCTCTGTCTGTCTCCCTCTCTCTGTCTGTCTCCCCTCTCTGTCTGTCTCCCTCTCTCTGTCTGTCTCCCTCTCTCTGTCTGTCTCCCTCTGTCTCCCTCTCTCCCTCTGTCTCCCTCTCTCCCTCTGTCTCCCTCTCTCCGTCTGTCTCCCTCTCTCCGTCTGTCTCCCTCTCTCCGTCTGTCTCCCTCTCTCCCGTCTGTCTCCCTCTCTCCGTCTGTCTCCCTCTCTCCGTCTGTCTCCTCTCTCCGTCTGTCTCCTCTCTCCGTCTGTCTCCCTCTCTCCGCTCTGTCTCCCTCTCTCCGTCTGTCTCCCTCTCTCCGTCTGTCTCCCTCTCTCCGTCTGTCTCCCTCTCTCCGTCTGTCTCCTCTCCTGACTCCCTCCTTCTGACTCCCTCCTTCTGACTCCCTCCTTCTGACTCCCTCCTTCTGACTCCCTCCTTCTGTCTCCCTCCTTCTGTCTCTCTCTGTCTCCCTCTCTGTCTGTCTCCCTCTCTGTCTCTGTCTCTCTCTGTCTCTCTCTGTCTCCCTCTCCGTCTCCCTCTCCGTCTCCCTCTCCGTCTCCCTCTCCGTCTCCCTCTCCGTCTCCCTCTCCGTCTCCCTCTCCGTCTCCCTCTCCGTCTCCCTCTCCGTCTCCGTCTCCCTCTCCGTCTCCCTCTCCGTCTCCCTCCCTCTCCGTCTCCCTCCCTCTCCGTCTCCCTCCCTCTGTCTCCCTCCCTCTGTCTCCCTCCCTCTGTCTCCCTCTCTCTGTCTCCCTCCCTCTGTTTCCCTCCCTCTGTCTCCCTCCCTCTGTCTCCCTCCCTCTGTCTCCCTCCCTCTGTCTCCCTCCCTCTGTCTCCCTCCCTCTGTCTCCCTCCCTGTCTCCCTCCCTCTGTCTCCCTCCCTCTCTGTCTCCCTCCCTCTCTGTCTCCCTCCCTCTCTGTCTCCCTCCCTCTCTGTCTCCCTCCCTCTCTGTCTCTCTCTCTGTCTGTCTCCCTCTCTCTGTCTGTCTCCCTCTCTCTGTCTGTCTCCCTCTCTCTGTCGGTCTCCCTCTCTGTCGGTCTCCCTCTCTGTCGGTCTCCCTCTCTGTCGGTCTCCCTCTCTGTCGGTCTCCCTCTCTGTCGGTCTCCCTCTCTCTGTGTGTCTCCCTCTCTCTGTCTGTCTCCCCCGACTCCCTCCTTCTGACTCCCTCCTTCTGACTCCCTCCTTCTGACTCCCTCCTTCTGACTCCCTCCTTCTGACTCCCTCTCTCTGTCTCCCTCCTTCTGACTCCCTCTCTCTGTCTCCCTCTCTCTGTCTGTCTCCCTCTCTCTGTCTGTCTCCCTCTCTCTGTCTGTCTCCCTCTCTCTGTCTGTCTCCCTCCCTCTCTCTGTCTCCCTCTCTGTCTGTCTCCCTCCCTCTCTCTGTCTCCCTCTCTCTGTCTGTCTCCCTCTCTCTCTCTGTCTCCCTCTCTCTGTCTCCCTCTCCTCTGTCTCCTCTCTCTCTGTCTCCCTCTCTCTCTGTCTCCCTCTCTCTGTCTCTCTCTCTCTGTCTCCCTCTCTCTCTGTCTCCCTCTCTCTCTGTCTCCCTCTCTGTTTCCCTCTGTCTCCTCCCTCTCTGCCTCCCTCTCTGCCTCCCTCTGTCTCCCTCTCTCTCTGTCTCCCTCTCTGTCTCCCTCTCTGTCTCCCTCTCTGTCTCCCTCCCTCTGTCTCCCTCTCTGTCTCCCTCTCTCTCTGTCTCCCTCCCTCTCTGTCTCCCTCCCTCTCTGCCTCCCTCCCTCTCTGCCTCCCTCCCTCTCTGCCTCCCTCCCTCTCTGCCTCCCTCCCTCTCTGCCTCCCTCCCTCTCTGCCTCCCTCTCTGCCTCCCTCTGTCTCCTCCCTCTCTGCCTCCCTCTCTGCCTCCCTCTGTCTCCCTCTCTGTCTGTCTCCCTCTCTCTGTCTGTCTCCCTCTCTCTGTCTGTCTCCCTCTCTCTGTCTGTCTCCCTCTCTCTGTCTGTCTCCTCTCTGTCTGTCTCCCTCTGTCTCCTCTCTCTCTCCTCTGTCTCCCTCTCTCTCTCTGTCTGTCTCCCTCTCTCCGTCTGTCTCCCTCTCTCCGTCTGTCTCCCTCTCTCCGTCTGTCTCCCTCTCTCCGTCTGTCTCCCTCTCTCCGTCTGTCTCCCTCTCTCCGTCTGTCTCCCTCTCTCCGTCTGTCTCCCTCTCTCCGTCTGTCTCCCTCTCTCCGTCTGTCTCCCTCTCTCCTCGTCTGTCTCCCTCTCTCCGTCTGTCTCCCTCTCTCCGTGTCTCCCTCTCTCCGTCTGTCTCCCTCTCTCCGTCTGTCTCCCTCTCTCCGTCTGTCTCCCCCGACTCCCTCCTTCTGACTCCCTCCTTCTGACTCTCCTCCTTCTGACTCCCTCCTTCTGACTCCCTCCTTCTGACTCCCTCCTTCTGACTCCCTCCTTCTGTCTCTCTCTGTCTCCCTCTCTGTCTGTCTCCCTCTCTGTCTCTGTCTCTCTCTGTCTCTCTCTGTCTCTCTCTGTCTCCCTCTCCGTCTCCCTCTCCGTCTCCCTCTCCGTCTCCCTCTCCGTCTCCCTCTCCCGTCTCCCTCTCCGTCTCCCTCTCTGTCTCCCTCTCCGTCTCCCTCTCCCTCTCCGTCTCCCTCTCCGTCTCCGTCTCCCTCTCCGTCTCCCTCCCTCTCCGTCTCCTCCCTCTCCGTCTCTCCCTCTCCGTCTCCCCTCCCTCTGTCTCCTCCCTCTGTCTCCCTCTCTCTGTCTCCTCCCTCTGTTTCCTCCCTCTGTCTCCCTCCCTCTGTCTCCCTCTCCTCTGTCTCCCTCCCTCTGTCTCCCTCCCTCTGTCTCCCTCCCTCTGTCTCCCTCCCTGTCTCCCTCCCTCTGTCTCCCTCCCTGTCTCCCTCCCTCTCTGTCTCCCTCCCTCTCTGTCTCCCTCCCTCTCTGTCTCCCTCCCTCTCTGTCTCTCTCTCTGTCTGTCTCCCTCTCTCTGTCTGTCTCCCTCTCTCTGTCTGTCTCCCTCTGTCTGTCTCCTCTCTCTGTCGGTCTCCCTCTCTGTCGGTCTCCCTCTCTGTCGGTCTCCCTCTCTGTCGGTCTCCCTCTCTCTGTGTGTCTCCCTCTCTCTGTCTGTCTCCCCCGACTCCCCCGACTCCCTCCTTCTGACTCCCTCCTTCTGACTCCCTCCTTCTGACTCCCTCCTTCTGACTCCCTCTCTCTGTCTCCCTCTCTCTGTCTGTCTCCCTCTCTCTGTCTGTCTCCCTCTCTCTGTCTGTCTCCCTCCCTCTCTCTGTCTCCCTCTCTCTGTCTCCCTCTCTCTGTCTCCCTCTCTCTGTCTGTCTCCCTCCCTCTCTCTGTCTCCCTCTCTCTGTCTGTCTCCCTCCTCTCCTCTCCGTCTCCCTCTCTCTGTCTCCCTCTCTCTCTGTCTCCCTCTTCTCTCTGTCTCCCTCTCTCTCTGTCTCCCTCTCTCTTGTCTCCCTCTCTCTCTGTCTCCCTCTCTGTTTCCCTCTGTCTCCTCCCTCTCTGCCTCCTCTCTGCCTCCCTCTGTCTCCCTCTCTCTCTGTCTCCCTCTCTGTCTCCCTCTCTGTCTCCTCTCTGTCTCCCTCCCTCTGTCTCCTCTCTGTCTCCCTCCCTCTGTCTCCCTCTCTGTCTCCCTCTCTCTCTGTCTCCCTCCCTCTCTGCCTCCCTCCCTCTCTGCCTCCCTCCCTCTCTGCCTCCCTCCCTCTCTGCCTCCTCTGTCTCCCTCCCTCTCTGCCTCCCTCTCTGCCTCCCTCTGTCTCCCTCCCTCTCTGCCTCCCTCTCTGCCTCCCTCTGTCTCCCTCTCTCTGTCTGTCTCCCTCTCTCTGTCTGTCTCCCTCTCTCTGTCTGTCTCCCTCTCTCGTCTGTCTCCCTCTCTCTGTCTGTCTCCCTCTCTCTGTCTGTCTCCCTCTGTCTCCCTCTCTCTCCTCTGTCTCCCTCTCTCCGCCTGTCTCCCTCTCTCCGTCTGTCTCCTCTCTCCGTCTGTCTCCCTCTCTCCGTCTGTCTCCCTCTCTCCCGTCTGTCTCCCTCTCTCCGCCTGTCTCCCTCTCTCCGTCTGTCTCCCTCTCTCTCCGTCTGTCTCCCTCTCTCCGTGTCTCCCTCTCTCTCGTCTCCCTCTCTCTCTGTCTCCCTCTCTCTCTGTCTCTCTCTCTCTGTCTCCCTCTCTCTCTGTCTCCCTCTCTCTGTCTCCCTCTCTCTCCGTCTCCCTCTCTCTCCGTCTCCCTCCTCTCTCCGTCTCCTCTCTCTCCGTCTCCTCTCTCTCCGTCTCCTCTCTCTCCGTCTCCCTCTCTCTCTGTCTCCCTCTCTCTGTCTCCCTCTATCTGTCTCCCTCTATCTGTCTCCCTCTCTCTCTGTCTCCCTCTCTCTCCGTCTCCCTCTCTCTCTGTCTCCCTCTCTGTCTCCTCCTCTCTGTTTCCCTCTGTCTCCTCCTCTCTGCCTCCCTCTCTGCCTCCCTCTGTCTCCCTCCCTCTCTGTCTCCCTCTCTGTCTCCCTCCCTCTGTCTCCCTCCGTCTCCTCCCTCTCTGTCTCCCTCTCCTCTGTCTCCCTCCCTCTCTGCCTCCCTCCCTCTCTGCCTCCCTCCCTCTCTGCCTCCCTCCCTCTCTGCCTCCTCTGTCTCCTCCCTCTCTGCCTCCCTCTCTGCCTCCCTCTCTCTGTCTGTCTCCCTCTCTCTGTCTGTCTCCCTCTCTCTGTCTGTCTCCCTCTCTCCCTCTGTCTCCTCTGTCTCCCTCTGTCTCCCTCTCTCCGTCTGTCTCCCTCTCTCCGTCTGTCTCCCTCTCTCCGTCTGTCTCCCTCTCTCTCTGTCTCCCTCTCTCTGTCTGTCTCCCTCTCTCTGTCTGTCTCCCTCTCTCCGTCTGTCTCCCTCTCTCCGCCTGTCTCCCTCTCTCCGTCTGTCTCCCTCTCTCCGCTCTGTCTCCCTCTCTCCGCCTGTCTCCCTCTCTCCGTCTGTCTCCCTCTCTCCGTCTGTCTCCCTCTCTCCGTCTGTCTCCCTCTCTCCGTCTGTCTCCCTCTCTCCGTCTGTCTCCCTCTCTCCGTCTGTCTCCCTCTCTCCGTCTGTCTCCCTCTCTCCGTCTGTCTCCCTCTCTCCGTCTGTCTCTCTCTCTGTCTGTCTCCCCGACTCCCTCCTTCTGACTCCCTCCTTCTGACTCCCTCCTTCTGACTCCCTCCTTCTGACTCCCTCCTTCTGCCTCCCTCTGTCTCTCTCTGTCTCCCTCTCTCTCTGTCTCCCTCTGTCTCCCTCTGTCTCCCTCTCTCTCTCTGTCTCCCTCTCCGTCTCCCTCTCCGTCTCCCTCCCTCGGTCTCCCTCTGTCTCCCTCCCTCTGTCTCCCTCCCTCTGTCTCCCTCCCTCTGTCTCCCTCTGTTTCCCTCCCTCTGTTTCCCTCCCTCTGTCTCCCTCTCTCTGTCTGTCTCCCTCTCTCTGTCTGTCTCTCTCTGTCTGTCTCCCTCTCTCTGTCTGTCTCCTCTCTCTGTCTGTCTCCTCTCTCTGTCTGTCTCCCTCTCTCTGTCTGTCTCCCTCTCTCTGTCTGTCTCCCTCTCTCTGTCTGTCTCCCTCTCTCTGTCTGTCTCCCTCTCTCTGTCTGTCTCCCTCTCTCTGTCTGTCTCCCTCCTCTGTCTGTCTCCCTCTCTCTGCTCTCTCTCTGTCTGTCTCCCTCTCTCTGTCTGTCTCCTCTCTCTGTCTCCCTCTCTCTGTCTGTCTCCCTCTCTCTGTCTGTCTCCCTCTCTCTGTCTGTCTCCCTCTCTCTGTCTGTCTCCTCTCTCTGTCTGTCTCCCTCTCTCTGTCGGTCTCCCTCTCTGTCGGTCTCCCTCTCTCTGTCGGTCTCCCTCTCTCTGTCGGTCTCCCTCTCTCTGTCGTGTCTCCTCTCTCTGTCGGTCTCCCTCTCTCTGTCGGTCTCCCTCTCTCTGTCGGTCTCCCTCTCTCTGTGTGTCTCTGTCTCCCTCCCTCGGTTTCCCTCCCTCGGTTTCCCTCCCTCGGTTTCCCTCCCTGTCTCCCTCCCTCTCTCTCCCTCTCCCCCTCTCTCCCTGCCTGCCACCCTCTGTCTGCCACCCTCTGTCTGTCACCCTCTCCCTCCCTCTGTCTGTCTCCCTCCGTCTCCCTCTTTCTGTCACCCTCTGTCACCTCACCCCGCGTGTGTGTCAGCCCCGGCTGAGACAGCTTCCCGGGCACACACACACAGCCGCACCGGAGTACTTCACAGGTCTTTAAAAGATCATTCACTTGTTAATGAGGCTTTGTTGTATTTCACCTCTTCTTAGCGCCCCTGCATCTCCACTCAGAGTGGAGATGAAGGGGCGCTAAGAAGAGGTGAAATACAACAAAGCCTCATTAACAAGTGAATGATCTTTTAAAGAATCGCCCGGGCCCCATAGAGCGCTGCTGCAACCGGCGGTGTTTGCTGACACAAAAAAAAAAAAAAAAAAAAAACACACAGGTAGGATATCTGCAAGGTCCGCGGGCCGCCAAGGAAGGCTTGCCGGGCCGCCGCCGGCCCGCGGGCCGTACTATGAGTACCTGTGCCTTAGAGGGTGTTTTAGGAATGGGAGGAGAGTGCGCCCTCTCCCAGGAGTCTCCCTCCACAAGTGCTTCAGGCGCACTTTTCCTCCACCTCTCCAGGCATCAGTTTCGTCATCCCTTTTGGGCGGGGGTGAACACTATATCAAGGCACTCCCTCCCCCACCCACACACTTTATTGCACCCACTGGGGTCTGCCTTCCTACAGGTGTTCTCTCCCTGCCCTAAAGCAACAGGAGCACTGAGCGCCCGCCTCCCTACACAGAATTCATCTCACCACCTTCGTTACGTGGCAGGGCATGCAATAGTCACACAGCATCTTTATTCAGGGCAAAAACCATGCATACCACTGTTGTCCTGCCAGTTTATAATTGGGACACATATGAGGTTTACATTGTCTTAAGTTCTAACTACTGTAATAGAGTTAGCGCTCCAGAGTTTCAACTGGCAGTTCTATTGCTTCAGATTTGCCTTCAAATTGGTTACTCCTTCCGGAGCACACATTTGGTTGGCCTTTGTAACAGTGTCTCTGCGATAAGTTTTGTTTTTTCCTTGAATTTGCTCATTTGGTTATTCTCAGTTTGTAGATTCAATCACTGATACAAGAGGTAGCCACCATTACGAGACGCACTCAGGCGGTTGAAATCGAGTCAGGGCTCCAGTTTTTCTACTGATAGTCTGAGGAGCGGTGCCCTTATAACAGACTCTTGCTTCCTTTCTGCTTTACCAATTTTACTCTGTAGTCACAGATTCACGCTGAGGTGGCAACTTGAACAGTGCTTGGGCGAGTGATCAGCCATTAATGTTTGACATTTTTCAGCATGTTTTGACATAGATTGACAAGGTTTTATTTTACACAGAGCTTTTGCCCCTCCAAGTAATCTCAAGATTCTCTATGTTTTAACATCATACGTAGGGGTAATGTTTGTTAATCACGATCTGTTAAGATTGATCTGACATGGACTGCTAAATTCACTTACCTATTTTACAGACACAGAATATTCATTTCCTCCTTTGGAAGGTATGTTTTTATGGCATTTTAGTCCTAGCATGCTTTTTTATAGAGAAAACACAAGGAGATGATGGACGGAGTGCTGAAACTTTTCAGACATTCACCTCCAGTCACAGATCTGGGTTGAATCCATCATCGTTCTTTAGCTCACTTCGCCACCTCAGTTCAGACCCAGCTCGTCAGCCAGGCTAGCGTGAATCCAGTGGCAAAGTGAGCAAGGGACCCACGTCTGGGCATACCCTTCCAACTTAGGGCAAACAAAGCAAACACAAGGAGATGATGGACGGAGTGCTGAAACTTTTCCCAGACGTGGGTCCCTTGCTCGCTTTGCCACTGGATTCACGCTAGCCTGGCTGATGAGGGGTGTTACCCTGAAACTGGTCCCAGGATGCTTGTTTCCGGTCCAGGGAAGACATGGCTTGGCAGTTCGGGCTGGACTGTTCCCATGAGGCACAGGGTCAAGACTGATTTGCATATAGCTGTGTCTGATGGTTTCTTTTGTCAAAACATAGCACCTGAAAGCAGGTACTTAACAGCATTCTCCATAATGGGGACCCAGCGTCACTTTTGTCGACTCCCACAAGGGTTCAAGAACAGCCCAGGTTTATTCTCAGCGAGGGTAACGGAGTTACTACAAATTTATGACAATGAGGCATTGTCCTATGTCGATGACATCTATCTGACAGACGATGACCTGGACAGACACTTGAACAGGGTGAGCACCATTATACTGGGCTTCGCCTCTGAGGGTTACAAATTCAACTTTAAAAGTCCCGAATTGCCCATCTCAATGTCCTATTTCTAGGATATGAGCTTTCAAGTGAAGGCAAGAGCTTGGCAGCTAACGTTTTAGAAAAGTGTGCGCTGCTCCAACCTCCAAAAACGCTAAAAAACTTACAATCCATCCTGGGTTTCCTAAACTTTGGAATAACATACATTCTAAATTACGCAGAAAGGGTTAAACCCCTCTATGCATTAATCAAACCTGATTTTTCAATCAAAAATTGGACACAAGAACACACAGAAATCTTGCGTTCACTACAGGCTAACATGTTAGCAACAAATCACTTACAAACACGCGTAAGTCAACGCAATTTGGTGATACGAATAATTTCGGGTCAATATGGATTCACCTACTTAACCTTCAATGAGGGTGAGAAAATACCAATTACATACAAATCTCATTTGTACACAGAAGCGGAAATGCGCTTCAGTTCAACTGAAAAGATTCTAACAGCAGTTCAAACCGCTGTAGCAAAAGAAAGAGCCTTAGCCCAAGGGAAACGCATAATTGTCGTAACCCCAGTACCTGCTTTAGAAGCGGTCACAAAAGCAAGCATTCCAAATGCTAAAGCATTACATCCAAGATGGATACAATGGGTTAATTCTCTTGCTGCAACAGATGTTGAATATGTTTTTGATCCTGATTTAAAAACACAAGCATTCCTGCAATATGAACAAGAATGTCCTCTGCCTACTGAAATTCTGCCTCTCGATCAGTACGAATTCATAATTCACGCTGACTGATCCGCACAACCCGCAACAGGGGGTAAGCAAGCTTACAGTGCAGCGTGTGCAATCATTAAAGGTCGCATGCGAGATGGCATCTTCAGACCTATGGTCACAAAAACTCAGTCTCTAGGAGATTATACTGTTCAGAGAGCTGAACTACAAGCATTCAAACTGGCACTTGAAAGTACAGATCGAGAATTCCCCACGCTAATAGTGTGCGATTCCTTTTACTGTGTTCAGTCTTATAATGAATATATACAAAACTGGCTTGAAAATGGTTTCAAAAGATGCGAAAGGTGGCACAATAAAGCACAAAATGCTTTGGGAACAAGTAGTTCAGTTGAAAAACGAACTACCAAAGGCTCACGTGATCCACACACTGAGTCATCAACGTGATGGCGTTCACGTTGCAGGGAATTCATTGGCTGACGAAGCTGCAAAGGGGGCTGTGCAAACGGCTTCCGTAGCTGCGATCACTCGTTCAAAACCAAAAATAGACGGTGAGATAATGTTGGCTGTCAATGCTTCAAGCAAGGGCAGCAGTCCAGCGTTACCAAAAAGTTTCCACTCAAGTACTCTTATGTAATTGATGCGAACAACGTTCCTTTGCTCGAATCCCTGGAGTGGGGGATAGGGTAATTCCAAACAAGGAACGCAGACTAGGACTAATCCTAGCAGCACACGAAGGGATAGCTTCTGCCCATGCAGGTGTTTCTGCTACAGTATCTTTACTCAAGCAAAGATATTGGTGGCCTGGCATTAGAAAACAAACAAAGAACTATGTTTTAGAATGTGATATATGCCAACAAATGAAAGTGTCCACAGTGAAACGTCCTGCGCAGACACCCCTGTTAATTTCAGACAAACCATTAGCTTGTGTTTACCTGGACTACTGCGGTCCCCTGCAAAGGGACGGTAACTATAAATATATCATGGTTGCAGTGGATTCTTGCTCTAGGTTCCTATGGATATGGCCTCAGCGCTCGGCTGACGCTCGAACTGTTATAAAAGATTTGCGTGTCTTTATCGGCACATACGCAATAGGCACGCTACATTCTGACCAGGGCCCTGCGTTTAGCTCTCGGGCTTACAAAGAAGCCATGGCCAGTCTGGGCGTTGCATTGCGGTACTCCTCTCCATTCCATCCGGAGGGAAATTCGGTTGTGGAAAGGAAAAACCGGGACATAAAGCAGTCTATAACAGCTAGGGTATTAGGTTCGGGTGATGGGTGGGTCAAACATCTTAATGGGGTCCAACGCTCATTGAATAATCTGCCAAGAAGTTCTCTAGGGGGGGTCACTCCATATGAGGTCCTATTTGGGACAAGAATGTGGGTACCAGATCTCGATCACGTAGGCACAGTGGTGGAAAATAAAACGTTTGATATCAAAGATCGTTTGGCTGTTTTACAGGAACTGAATGAGTTAAGAAGGAAACAAAGCAACGTATTCCTACAGCCAACCACCACTGGGGACAAACCGGCGGTCCCAGCAAGGCCTGTCTGGATTCCCAAAGTTGGGGATCCAGTCAGAGGAAAAAATTGCGGACAAGAAGGAATTTGGACCTTCTTACAGACAACCAGTACCTGTCCTAGCAGTTCAAGGAACAAGAACAGTACTTCTGCCGCCCCTTGCTGGAAGAAAGGAGAAAAGATTTGTGTCCATCGACCTCATCAAACCACAGTATGTGGCCAATACTAAATAGTAGGCCTCGTGGACTCCGACCTAGTAGCAGACCCACTCCTCTCGCTACTATCCAAGAGGTTCAGACTGATAACAATCGAGAATTCAGCTGTAACAGATGGAGGACTAAGCAACAATGCAATGGAACTCATCCCTCTTGAAAACCAAGTAACAATTCATCCAAATACACCCGTCTACACCAATGTAGCGAGTGATCAACTGGTTCCAGCGATTTCTACAAATCCTGATGCAATTCCAACAATTGACAGAACTGCTTCTGGCCATTTCATTAACTTTGATACGTTCTCAGAAGATCCGAGTGAACCTGAAACGATGCCAGCATCATTGAAATTCAAGCAGCAAGTACAAGACTTTCTTCACTTTCTGAAAAAGACTTATTTGGTTTCTCCATGGATTGAACTCTGGATTACATCTGGACTTTTTGTTTTCCTGCTCTGGCTAGCTTTGGTTACAACTGTGAGCGTGCTTATAAGTGGCAGATACATCCATGTGAATACTGAAGGAAAAGACGTGAACGTACTTTTGAAACCTCATAAATCTTCCCACCGTGAAGCAAGAGACTATGATATCTTCGGACCGACGGAACAATTGAACATTCCACATTTGTTTAAAATTTCACTAAGTGATCTAATCACGTCCAGTACGTATTCAGATGATTGGGACTTTGAGACTGTTAATGACATAATGTTTGACCTAGAAAAATCTGCTGCATTTTCTAAAAATGAATATTTAGAGGGTTCATCAGACTATGAAGAGCTGTATTGCTATAACCATTATGGTCATCATTATTTGCATAAATCTGCATACCCTAGAAATGTGTTTTTGATTAACCAATGGGAGCATTGTCCTACACCACCACACGGTAGTTCAAAAACATTTGCTAACAAGTTTCCATATTTTTCAGGTTACAATACATCTGATCCAGAAACGTTTTACTATAAAAATGTAAACAAGACAGGACTGAAAATTATGTTAACAAATAAACAACAGATTTTCTCTGCAATATTTATTGCCCAACTGTCTAGACAGGGTTTCGACTTTTGGAAAGACACAATAGACACAAAAACTGTCTGGGGTACTAAAGATTGGCAAGTGCAGGGGATAGAAGCTTTATTTAGAGCCTGCATCGTCCCTGAACAACTAATGTTTTTGAATGAAACTGTCCAACAAACATCTTGTCTTGGACTAGCCAAGATCAAAGAGATGAACACACCTTCTGTACCAACACCTGCCAGTGATAATACATAGGCAGTGGTGACAGTTGACAATATACTACAACTCAACAGATCTAATCCTGATTGGAAAAAATGGTTGATCTGGCCCACAGACACGAACAACTGTCAGGAAAGATTCCTGAATAAAACTCAGGGCTTTACTATTCATAGGCCAGACCCAAGATACGTCCAAAGACAGCATCCGGGGGTAGTAACAGCATACAGTGTAGGTAAATTATGCCTCGATTGGCTGCAGAAATCTACACTACAGGATGTGAAACAACACTTATCTTTACTTAAAGAAGACGCAGACCTTAGGGAATTCTTGCTTGGACCAAGAAAACCGCGTCAAAAACGTTTCATATATGCCGGCATTTATGCTGCCTGTAATGAAGCATGGAAAGTGCCACAGATTGAGGCTGCAGAACAAATACGTGAACTTGATCGTATTAATTTAGAGAAAACCCTCTCTGTGGTCGACAATGGGTTAACAACTTTGTCCTCCAGAATATATTCATTGGATGGCATTGTATCCTCTGCTATCGACATACTAGAACAAGATTTGGCGATGTTACAGCAAGGCCAATCTCAATTACGTTCTATTGTGTTATTAAGCTGGACGCTGCAATCTTTGCGTGCGGGCTATGTGCCTTGGCGTTTCATCAACACATCAGCTCTGTTTGCAGAATACAATCTAACTGATAAACAGATCGAACTGGCACAAAGAGGAGCAAAGTATACAGTGCTGAGCATTGAAAAACTGGAAAAGTTACCATTCACAGTGGCAGAAAAACAAGCTACAGAATGGCTCATTCATGGCAAAATCACATTACCTGTGACTACTTTTCAGTTTCAGTATTGCCTCAGACAATGCAAGCAGGCAAATATGAAAGGTTGGGTAAGGAATACATTAAGACATCTTGGGATTTACCGTATACATATAGATGTTGGAGTGGGGATCGTGAAGTGTTTTTGGGCGGTACACACTGTTAACGTGCACTGAGCGGTTCACTTATATGTCAGGACATTTTTTTACACGGGGCTTGTAATGGTTCTGTGGCAAATTTGTCTTGCCATCAGCAGGGTAGACCAGCTGCTGTGATTAATCCAACGTTTGGACAACTTTCTAATGGGAGTTACCTCATGTTGAATGATCAGAGTTGCTGCGGCATGTTGCCAGGCGTCCCATATCTAGTAACGGTCAACTCCAGGGTCACTTGCTGTATGCAAGTATTGTTTGCCCCAATAGACACAGTCAGGGAGTCGCCTCTATGGCCTTCGCTGAACGTCTCTTTTATAAGATTTGATACTTTAAGCAGAATGAAAGCCATGCTTTTACAGCAAACAGTGCCTTTGACCTCGGCCAAAGAAACCTATGATCTACAAGTAGCAAGGACTTCGGCTGAGATACAGACTTTAATACGTACAAACTGCCCTATACATTTCGTAGAAATGATAGGATGTATCTTTAACATGTCTGATACAACAGGAATTGTACATGTATTTAAGAGCATCTGCTCCGGTCTGTTAGCACCTTTCCAGGCAATACTCGGAATCATCCCGAACTTTGCACATTCGGTGTTTGGTGGCATACCATTAGTTCTAGCACTTGTTGCCAGAATTCTATTTCTCTTCCTGCTATTGCACCATGGCCAGCCTATTCGCAGACATCACTCCGAGCGAAATGGAGAAAGCTCTCCTTGAACGAAAGTGCTGTGAGCAAATAGTACAGCTTTTGGGCATGACTCGTCTACGGGACCTTAATACCACGTGGTTCCTGTCATTCAGACCAATCTGGCAAGATTGCATCTTACCTGTTCTACGATGCCTGCTATGCGGTGAAGAATGCGTGTTGGACACCTGTCTAACATTTCCATCAGCTACGCCAACAGATATCGATACTCTGCTGGACCCGATAACGGCCCATGCTCTGTGTTGTCCCCAGAGGCTGCCAATCCGGATGTCAGCATTCATTGAGATCTCACAGACGCTTCCGGCTGCTGCTGAGGTACGAGAAAGATCTACAGGCACACAGGTAACGGACGCGAACATTGCTGCGGCATCCTACGCTGAAAGCGATGCTTCACATCTCTGTGCAATTAATCTACTACACGAGGTGTTCCGAATGTCACCAACTGCAGTGGACGATGTTTTGTCTACGGAAATAGATGATCTCATGTTTACACCAGACCCGTAAACTGACTCTGATTGAGCCCACAGTGTTCCAGAGATGCAGTAACAATTTGGCCTTCATACTCCAAAAACTTGGAACTCTTCCCAAAATTGAACTTGTCCATTTTTCGAACAAAAATGACACTTCAATCTGCTTAAAGTAGAACTAGCCTTATAGTACAGACTTCGCGGTACTTCCACAGACACTTAGTCATCTTGTTTGTCTAAAAAGTTCATTCATTTTCATGACATGAAATGACTGATTTTTTTAACAACTTATCGATCATTTTTTGTCACATGTAAATATTACTGCTGATTTCATTCATAGTATTTTATTTTTAACTATATGCCTGAAATGAAAAGCAATACTTTAAATGTACAGTACCTTTTGCATTCTAATAGGTTTTTTAAATGCCTTTTAAATGGTTTTATGAAATATTTTAGCAATATGCGGTACTCCATTTAATGTTTAGCATTTTAAATGTTTAGCATTTTAGTATTATCGTACACACGAAAGTGGAGTGGGTGTTGTATTCCTCTTAGGGTGTCCATACACGGGCTTTCCTGTATCATGTCCTTATATAGGCACAATTCGCCCTGCCCTTATATAGGCATAAAATCCCAGTCCTTATTTAGGCATTAAACCGTGCACTCAAATACAGGTATGGTCTCCGACATCCGTCCACCCTAACGTCACAACGAGTTCTTGAAGAACAGACCCTTAGGCTTCGGGAATTTCCCTAGCACAGGACTATTGATTTCTTCAAGGACTCATCTATTATGCATGAACCATTATACCTTAGGGGTTCATCCATGACTTCTTCCGCTGTCCGATTCACGTCAATGGTAACGTTCTGAGGTACCTTTCAGGTATAAATATACCTTCCCTAGCCCTTGTAAACCAGAGGAGACCTCGACTTCAGAGGAGCCCGTTTCCCGGCCTGACGCACTGAGAAGACGCTGTCATCCCTGCACGCAGAGAGTCCAGCTTCCAGTGATCTGACTTCCCTTGCGGGGTGTTGGAGTTCGACTCTGGCAAGAGATTCCCACCTCTCGCATTCTTAAGGTATGGAGCTGACTAGAACCTAGAGGGACTCTTGGCATACTAGACTTAACATACTCTTAGTATACCATAGTAAGGAATACTTCACCTACTTCATACCTCTCCCTACACCTAGGTTAGGTTAGGTACATTGGGGTAGAACTAGCTTAGCAACGCATCTTATGAGTACTCGCATTTTTAGTCTGTATTATTTATGTAAATGAATATCTGCTAAAGATAGTGCTACTGCAGTATTATTTATTCCTACTGCTTACGCTGTACATTATTTATCTCGCATACTGTCTTGTGATCGTAACAGCACATTTTACTTACACGAGAAACACTGTTCAATAAATCTTTTATTGAAACGCCAGTCTATTCTTTCTGTGTAACTTTGAGAAAACTATGCATGCACGATTGAGCTGAGTGAAATAGTTATCTATTGTTTCCACGACTCTGGGACACGTTCTGATTCTAAAGGGAAACAAAGTGGTCATGTTTTGCGGCTGCCAGAAACTACTCCCTTCTTGTCGTCAAGGAGTTTCTAGTGGCCTCTGAGCTAGCTGGCACAAGTAATTAAGTTTAATATACTCGATAGGGACATACTGACCTTAGTCCTATGTCAAACCTATAGGGGATATTATTCCAATGCGCAGAGCCTATTAGGGAAATAGGAGCTACACTACAAGACGGGCTGGCCTCACAGGTGCTCCGGTTTGTGGACCATTTCTATGGTCCTGGGCAGATTTATGCTACCGATTTTTTTCCGATCACCAAATTGCGCGCAGCAAGCACACACGCATTCAGCGTAACTTCTCCACTAGTGAGAAGTGAGCAGTGTGAGCAGCGCACATCGATGTGCCTGCTGTCCGTAAAAAAAACGGACCGCCTGTGCCAGGGCACAAAACAGAGCCCGATAGAGACCCGTTTCGAGGCCTCCTTTAAAAAAACTGCCGGTGCTCAGCACCGGTGAGACCCGGCCCACTTAAAGCCCTGCATTTAGGCTCCCTTACCCTGCAAAACAGCGATACAGCGCCTCTCTGGGACTTCAGAACTGCTCCAGTTTGCAAATGCGGGCCACTTTTTAGCTATCTATTTCGATGGCACTTTTATATTGGTCCAATTTTATGTCCCAGTCCAACCATGCAGATTGCTCCTGTCGCTAGTCACCAGTAGTGTGACCCCGAAGGTCAACGCCTCAGGAAGCTGGCCCCCACCCCCATGCCCTGGTGTGCGGCACAGGACATGAATGACTTTGAAATGAGCACACGTGTGCCCACTGCCAGTCCCTGCCCAGGTGCCGCTCATCCTTTTATCACACTGGTCTGCTGCCCCCACGCCCGTCAGCCCACTCCGGCTCCCACGCTGCTGTCGTCTGTCGAAATTAATCGGACACTAGCTTCTTTCTGGGTACATACTTCGGAGATGACTCTGAGAAATATTGCTTTTGGTGCAAATTGTCTTCATTTTCGAGCCAGCTGTGAATTGATTCTAAAACTTGCATTAGTTTATTCAGAAACGTTTTTGGGGAAATAGACGTTGTGTGTGATAACAATGTCCCTTAAAATGTGTTCAGGAGTTACAAACTTGTTTTGCCACTTAATAATAAGTGTTTATTACTCCCCAATGTCCATTTGTCAACCTTACTTTTTTGAAGGATTGGCTAAAAACTCATGCCTTCAGACGTGCAGCACCTTTTTGCAGGAAGTGCCTAGCTGACTGGACTGTAACTTGCGACCTGCAGTTCCCAGAAGGGTCTCTGCAACAAAGCATTCACTCACTGAGCTATCTTACACTGAGCTACCTTACACAGACTAGAAATGCATGACATAGACGGTAACGCAGTGCTTAGCCGCAGGCATGCTAAACCTCTGAGCTATTTTATGATCGAACCGGTTAAAGATTTCATAAAAGTATTTCCAAAAGGTGCGTTAACCAAGTTATTTCACATTATTATATCCTGAAAATGGACATAGATGTATGCTGCAGGCGGCTAACCCTCTAAGCCATCTTAAAATTCAATGTTAGTATGACCAATTAAGTAAGCCACAATATCTTAATATATCGGTTTATTTAGAGATCAAATGATTCTCTCAGGATCGGCCAGCAGAGATGGACTCTCAGGTAGTTCAGTCGGGACAGCTCCCATGAGGCACAGATTGCATATGGGTGGGTCCAAACTGTAGTGGCGTGGCGGATTTAACCCAGATCTCTTGAATGGGGGTGAATGTTTGTTTAATTCAGCATTCCATCCATCATTTGTTGCCGCTGCACTCTCCGCAACAGGGCACCTCATTTGCCATACCTGCGGAGCCTCGACCCACCCATGGTCTGAGCCCCCATGTTCTGTGCCTCTGTGTGCTGCCACCGCCCACTCCGAGTTTCTGGATTCCTGGTGTAACTTTAGTCCATTTCCAGAACTTCCCAGAAGTTCAGAACGCACACTCACAGTCTCACATTGTCATACATACATTATCACAGACCCTGATAACTGTGTGTCTGTTACCTCACATCCTGGTCTCTCTTCCAGCCTCCTTCTATTTTCTTTAGCTTGGGCTCTACGTTGCTCTCTGTTCCCATGGAGTGTTGTGAAGCAGGCTTGGCATGGTTTAAGCGCTTTACAGGCAAACAGTATTACATAATGTCATGTTCACATCTTACTCGCCTCAATACCTTCCTTGCTTTATTTTATACTCCTTCCCTGCCATGTTCGCCTGCCAGTCCTTTTCCCCTTAGTGTTTTGAATCAGTCTGAAGGCAGTCGAAGCACTTCAGAAACACATAGCATGAAAAAAACGTCATGCTCTCTTCTTCCGTCACCCCAAAACGTTTCTCCCATCTGTCCCTTTACTCATTCACTCTCATTGACAGTCTTTTCCTGTTCCCTGCTGTGCTTGAAGCAGCTTTATTGAAGATCCACATTCAAGCTGCTTTGCATCACCCACAAGTGATACATAGAACAGGACCGCTCTTCTTCAGGAATAAAATCACCAAATACATTCAACAAAGGAACCTCCACTCTAGATTGGCACCTCGCCACAAAATCACACCATACAAGAAAACAAGCATTTGCAATGCAATAGGTCTCGCATTTACACGAGTTTGAGCTAGTGGCATTGTAAATAACACCTTTTATTTATGTTTTGTTATTTAAAACATAAATAGAAGGCATTGTCATTTACAATGCCAAGAGCTCAAGCTTGCTTAAATGCGAGACCTATTGCATTGCAAATGCTTGTTTGTTTTCATTTTGAACCTTTTTCATGGGTCCTCTGCATTAACTATTACTTTTAGTCCTGAGGGTGCGCTTGCCTATTTGTACTAAAGGAGATTGAAATGCTGACATACATTCCACTACTTTCACATGGATTTAACATCAATGGTTCCATCTCAGTGAAACCTATATGGAAATACGTACAACTAATACGCTGGATAGATGTGCATTTTTAGTTTTGTTTTAAAAGAACCACTGAAACCTTTTGTTCAAATATATACCAACTGATTCTTCATTTACTGTTTTTGTTGCATGAACCTGTAATGTCAGATTCATTCTTGTGAAATTCGGTCAGTATTCTCTAGGTTTCTACATGCATAAATATTTATTTACAGTATTTCTTGGTTTTGTAAATGATCCCATTGTTGGCCATTTACTTTTGTTAACAAAGAAACAGGGAATCTTTTTCAGAAGTAGCCGAGGAGACTAGCTGAAAACATTTTAGTTTAATCATGTGAGTATGTAACTGAAGATTATGTTTATTGGAATGGTTGGATATCTGGTGATTTTGGTCCTGAAAAAAAGGCCCCCCTACACTGGTGAAAGATGTCCAGCCCTTAGTAGGTTTAGTCACATGCCATGTACAGGACACCAATATGTTGCTATACAAAATAATTAAATCATAGGTTCTTGACACAATTATTACTGTCTACGACCTTGTACAAGTGTTCTGTATGTGCTACATTGATCTTCATAACAAGCGTAGGGCATAACTAGTTGTAGACAGCACACAGTGCCTGCATTTCATTAGCAGTAGAATGTGTGGGCACTTCCCACGGTTTTCCATTTTACTACTGCAAGTGGTTAGGTGACACAACGATGAGACATCACAGCACAGGTAGCGGTCAGGACACTAATTCTGCTCAGTTTATGAGGGGATTACAGTAATACATAGTACAACCCCACACAGTTATTCAGCAATCATCCCGCTGTCATGCAGGACCACTATCCTGCATGATAGTGGTCTTAGGCTTTCTGCATATTAGGCCACCTTGACTCTAGGACGAAGACAGAGTGGCAACAGATAGTCTTCAGCATAATGTTTGTCCCAATCAGGGGGGTGTAGGGTGGTCTTCATTGTGTTGACATAGGCAACAAAACATCTCCTTACCCCCCACACATAAACCTCACCAGTCTTTTAATGTGCGAGTGTAAGTCTTTGATGTCTTAGCAGTGAGATATACATTAACAGCAGTATAATAGTCTAACAGCAGGTCAGTAATGTCAAGGAACCAAGCAATTTACAGTTGTCCACATAGTTGGGTCAAACATTGCTGAATCATTTGTGACAATTTAAACACTTTCAGAAGTAAATGAGACATTTTACAATCTCTAAAAGAGAACCTGTTAAACAAAATATTTACAAATATACTAAGTCTACGATTTCAAGTTTACACATTTAAGGATACTTACGAGTCAGCAAGAACTATACGTGTCCTAGTAACATTTTCTATGGTGAATTTAGTTTTTCCTCCCTTCCCTGCTATTCTTCCTATTGCTCTTGAGAGATGGTCTCCTTTCAAAGGCTTCACTGTAAAACAAAATCTTAATGTTGAAAAAAAACACACAAAAAAAAAAAAAGATAACTTTTACACATTTGCCATCTCAAACATGTTTCTCATTTTTAATTTAACTCCTCTGTTGTATAACAGAGCCTGTGTCTATACAAATGAACTGCTGTCATGTGCTTGTTCTTCCCATCATACATACTTTTACGTGGTAATTTAAAAGAATGCAAATTATCTACAACAAGCACGGTGTTAAACAATTGCTACTAGTTCCCATCTGTTGCAGCGCAAAGAAGGCGGTCAATTGTTTACCCAAATGATAATTCTTCGAGGTTTACATTTTTTCAAATACCAAACAAACGTGCTTTTTTCAGATTAAAGTAAATATGAAGTTAAGCTATTGAGAAAACACAAACATAGGTGATGACAAAAACAAAGGACGGTTAGCAGTGTACACTCGCGAGCACCGCCGGACTATGTTTGCAAGCAGCTTCGCTGTAAACGGAAGTCAGAGATTGATTCTTGTTCCTACAAATTTAAAACATAAGCAGCAATTTTTATATGCCCCTTTTTGCTCCCAGCATGTTCGTTATAGCCACACAAGATTTCGCTCAGTTTTAACCTGATGGCACTCTGTGTTTCTCTCTCAGCACTGACTGCCATTAAGCACGGTGAACCTTCCATAGGGTCCGAGGCTGCAAGCAAACTGTATCTAAATTGCCTGGTTGATTCCAGCTTCAACACCCTAAAACAGGAGGTAATTGTGATGTTTTTGTTTGAGAAATAGCCACATGACATTGTGTTAAGTGTTCTGTTTTAATCTGTGGGCTCTACTATTTATTTACCCACAGTCGGACAGCACTAACCGTCATTCAGTCAGAGGAGCTCTCAAACGGGTATCGCGGGTGCACTCTAACACACCAACATTAAGTCTGATGTTTCCTTATTCTATGTCAGGACTGGAGGCGAGGAATAGGCCTTCTTTCTTCACTTTATTTAACAGCAGCCATGTAATATCAAACAAGAAACTACTTTTCCCATGGTACATCGGGAAAAAACTGTAGTTCAAACAACCAATGAGAACATCATTGTCAACCAATCAACACATAGATAGTCCCAAATAGTCCTTTCTCCTTGTCCCCTTGTCCTCTTTCTTCGCTGCTGCGCAGCCAAGATAAGTACTCTGTGGTTTTCTCTTCAGATTGACTGTTAAGATTGGTTTATATATTGTACGTGATTCGAGCCGTCACCGCTTTTTTTTTCTTTTTTTTTTTAGCGCGTCACGACTCTCGAATCATTGTTTCTTATTGTATAACATTTTGGCTTTTGTGAAAAGATTGCTTTATTGACTTTGCTTCCTTTCAGGTACGTATCATGGTTTTTACCGTGTTGTTCTCTTATTGCCCGTTATCTTTGCTGCGTTAAGCCGCAGCGGGCAGTTCAGGATGCGAGAGCGGTTTTCGCTCTTACGCGTCCCGTGCCTGGAGCGCAGTTGGCCTCCCGCCCCCAGAGGGCGCGAGAGGGGCAGCGGGAGCGACGCGTCCTTTGAATTCCTCTCAGAGGAATATCATCGTTCACACGCTTCCCGTTGCTTGTATGCCGGTTGAGGGAGACGCCCGTGAAGGGTCTGTAGATCGCGTCTCTGTACCACGAGCTGATCTTTAGCCTACACTCTGATTTGTATTATTTTTGGCAGAGTCTGTATGGGAATTTCTTTCAGACGCCTCATGGAGGTCAGGTATTGGCCAGAATTGGCACTCTGTCTGGGACACTTTACCCTCCGGCTTAATTTTACTAACAACTGCTGATTAATTGTGTCTGCTCCAGGCTGTGTCCCAGGGCTGAGACCCACCACCAAAACAGTGACATTCTCGCACTAATTATTTGGACTGACACCCAGTCCCACATAAAAAGGGCCACTTTATAAAAGGCTAACAGTCTGCCACCCAGACTTTTACGCAGTTACTACCCTGCGCTTTACCTTATTTTGGGGTTAATTAAAAATGGAGTATGAAGACGATTCCCAGGGAGTGGCGGATCCAATGGCGGATCTCCTGTGGGATGACGATTTTTATGACGCGGTGGATGCCTTGATATATAGGGCAGTGGAGGAAGCTATGACTCCTTTGAGGGAGACTTTCCCGCCAAATTGCCCAGGCATTTGATAAAGTGGTTCCACCTCCTGCGTCCATACCGCCTGCCCCTACACCTGTCTGTTGACCTAGCGGGCCCCCCTACGAAACGTACTTGTGAAGCAGGGGTGGATTTGAATGCCTTCGATAGGCTACGCCTAGCTTTTATGGCGACTCAACCCGCTTTACCACCAGGGAATGGGGGGTTTGCCCCCTGCCACTCTTCCTTCTACCCCTAAGGGTTCAGGAGACCCAGACATTGTTCCTGGTCCGTCTGGTCTCGATGGCTCTTCCTGTCCATCTACCTCAGCTAATGATATATCAGACATGCTGGACCCGGAGGATATAATCCATCCCCGGCCGATAAGGTCGCTTGCTATGTAGCAAGTCGCATACGTATACCACTTGAAAAAGAGGCTCGGAATTGCCTACGTGCGGAGTGTCCTCATCCTTCTCTAGAGGGAAAAGTGGCCTTGACCCCCGAGATTGATCCCTGCATGGCCACCTTCTTGCAGAAATTCATGAAGGACCCCAAAAAGGGGATAGATCGTTCATGGCGCGCATGCCAGGATAAATTGCTGGATGCCTTGGGGCCCCTAACTAAAATACTTGACATGGCGGAGGAGGCCAAGATTCTGGTGCACTTATTCCCCCCCCCCCCGAGACCCTTTCTGGGTGGGCTCAGCGAGCTATAATATTTCTGGGCAATGCAAACTGTGCCCTATCAACTGAGAGACGCTGCTCTCTCCTCATAAAAGTGGACCCAAAATTGGGGGATTTAGCGGATTCTGAAGCGGGTGCTGTCGCACAAGGTGGACTCTTCGGAGAACCATTTGTTAAAGAACTAGGAAAGTTCGTTAACACTTTCATGTCCTTAGACAAGGCGCAAACAACGATCAAGAGAGTGTTTCCTCTGGGTCGCTCGGGCAGGGGTCGCTCGACCGGCCGTGGTGCAAACCAGTACCAGCAGAAGGGACAAGGCCCACGACAGTATCAGGACCAGACAATGTTCGGCAATTTCTACCCTACAAGAGGACGCCGTGGCAAGGGTAGAGGATACAGAGGAGCGAATTCAGCAGCAAGCCCCGGTGAGTGTACCCCCTTCTTCCCATTTAAAATTAGGGGGGCGTCTTGCGTATTTTTTCCCAGCGTGGACTTCCATCACAAGGGATGCATGGGTCTTACAAACGGTTCAGGCGTTCCATTTAGAGTTCTTCGGGAATCCTATAGAAAGAGTGCGTCCTCGTCCGCTCCAGTTCTCATCAAGATGCCATTCTGGTAGATCAAGAAGTAGACTCTTCTTTCCAAAGGCGCTATTTTGCCTACCTACCCTCCCCCAACTGGTTTCATCAGCAATATTTTTCTCGTTGAAAAGGTCGATGGTGGCCAAAGGCCGGTGATAAACCTGAGCAAGTTCAACGAGTGGATGGTTTATCACCATTTCAAAATGAAAGGGATCCACCTTCTCAGAGATGTCCTAAGGCCTCTGGATTGGATGGTCCGTTTGGACCTCAAAGATGCATATCTGGTAGTCCCGATTTTTCCTCCTCACCGGAAATTCCTACAGTTCACCTGGAAGGGTCAGACTTACGAGTTTGCATCCCTTCCGTTCGGTCTCTCCTCGGCCCCGTGGTGCTTTACCAAGGTTCTCAAACCGGTGGTGGAGCACCTCAGGACTCGAGGAGTGCGACTGATGGTGTATCTAGACGATCTGCTCCTTATGGATTCTTGTTCCCGGAGGCTCCTCTCACATCTTCACCTGGCAGTGAATCTCTTGCAGAGCATCGGGTTTGTAATAAACGAGAAGAAATCTCTCTTGACTCCCTCTCAGTCGATAACGTTTTTAGGATTCGTGATAGACTCCACCTTAAGTCTTCCGTCCAGGAAGGTGGCGAAAATTCGTCATGAATTGAGACGTACTCTGTCCAGGCCTCAGGTGACGCTCAGGCAGATAGCTCGAGTGGTAGGCCTCCTCTCTTCATCGATCCAGGCCATCTTCCCGGGTCCCTTACATTACAGGGCCCTTCAACGTCCGAAAGCGTCCCACCTTCGAAGGGGTTGCCCTTACTCTCACAAGGTGTCTCTGTCCGAGGAGTCTCGAGAAGAGCTCCAATGGTGGCTGTGTCACATGGAGGCTTGGAACGGCCGAGCGATCTTCGGTTCAACGCCAGATTTAGTTATAGAGTCCGATGCCAGGAGGATAGGCTGGGGGGCCAGATGCGGCGCAGTTTCCACAGGAGGCTTGTGGTCGCCAGAAGAACAACACTTACACATAAATTGCCTAGAACTTTTAGCGGGTTCTTTCGCAGTGCGTTGTTGGACATAGGATTCTATTCAATCGTGTGTCCTCCTGAAGATGGACAACGTGTCTGCGGTCTGTTACATCAATCACTTGGGTGGCACCCGTTCGAGGGCTCTATCGGACCTGGCAGCGGCCTTTTGGCAGTGTTGCCTGGACCATCAGGTCTTGGTCACGGCAGAATATTTGCCGGGCTGAGAGAACCAGGAGGCAGACTTCCAATCTCGCAGTCTCAGGGATGCCAGCCTCTGGAAGCTGGACCCGGAAGTGTTTGCAACTCTGAATTCTTAGTGGGGTCCTTTTTCAATAGACCTTTTTGCCTCGAGACTGGAACATCAACTTCCTCGCTTCTTCAGTTGGAGACCGGACCCGCTGGCTTTAGCCACGGATGCGTTCCTACAAGATTGGAGTCTGGAGAAAGGATATGCGTTCTCCCCGTTTGCGATGATCACAAGAGTGACAGCACAAGTCAGGAGGCAAAAGGCGGAGGTGGTTCTGGTCACCCCTCTCTGGAGTTCTCAAGTATGGTTTCCGGTTCTTCTGGAACTTTCCTGGGATTCTCCAATCCTACTCTCCCAATTTCCGGCTCTCCTCAAGAGTCCAGACCAGGTTCCTCATCCTCTACATCAAGAGAATTCACTGTGGCTCATGGCGTGGCGGATTACCGGAAACGCTGGGAAATCCCAGGACTTTCGGAGACGGCGGAGGTCCTCATGTCCAGAGCATGGGCGGATAGTACGGTCAAGAGGTACAAGTCCGCTTGGGGCAGATGGTCCGGTTGGTGTATGTGAAGGGATCTCAATTCCTTGGACTCAGATGTAGTCCATATCCTTAATTTTTTGGCTCATCTGGCTCGGAGAGGCTTAGCCTATAGATCTATCAATACCTTACGATAGGCCATTTCGGCTAGCCACGTCCCGATTAATGATGCAGCGGTGGGCGAACATCCATTAGTCTGCAGATTACTTCGCGTATCAGACTTTCTCTTCCTCCAAAACCTCGCTATTCATCCCTTTGGGATGTCAACCAGGTCCTTAATCTTTTCCTCTCGTGGCAACCTAACAGTTTTCTTTCCAGGAAGGAGTTGTCTGCCAAGCTGGTGATGTTGCTTTGTCTCATTTCTTGTCGCCGTGTCTCTGAGGTAAAAGCATTGGATGTCACAGGCCGAATTTTTTCCCCAACTGGTGTCACCTTTACTTTGCATAGGAGGACAAAATGCCACACAAGAGTTATTTCCTATCCAGAGTTTCCAGAGGCTCCAAAGCTATGTGTAGTGCGATGCCTTAAGGCCGTGGTTCCCAAACTGTGCGCCGCGGCACCCTGGTGCGCCGTTATGAGGTGCCAGGGGCGCCGCGCTCACGATGTGGGAAAGTGAAGCTTGTGTCAGCTGTAATGCAAATTACGTGCCCCCTGCATAATCTGGGAACATGGTTTGGCCCAAGAGAGTACTGGCGCGATACGTGCGTACGTATACGCGTCGGATGTACGTGCTTTCACAGGCGTAGTCGTAGTCTCCATTCTATACGCAGCTCTGACCGTTTCAGGCGCGTTATTGCTGTCCGCCGTGCCTCGTGGGAGCCTCTCCTTCACATTTAAGGTTAGTACTAGGGCCGTTGGTGTTGAAACTGGCATGGGAGGGATTCCTGTGTGGCCCGTTTTATGTTTGACTTTGAGTTCTTTAACTCGCTCCTTGGAGCCCGCCTTTTTACAGTAAAAATAATGCTGGTGATATGGGTGTAAAACGGAGGTTGGGCCGAAGATCGGCATGGCATTTGATTAATAATTTTACTGTAAAAAGGCGGGCTCCACGGAGCTCGTTACATCGTTGGACTGCATTTTATAAATGTTAGCAACAGCATGCCATATATAGTATTTTAATTTTTCAGCTTTTCTTCCAAACGACCCTCAGTTGTGAATGGGAAACTTGTGCACACATTAGGATGGAACAGTCAAAGAAAGAGGAATGTAGAAGTGAAGCAGGATGCTATATTGATTTTTTTTAATAGATAGGCCATTTTAAAGTGCATGGTCCAGATTTTCTGAACTGACTGAAGTTCCTATGGACATTTTATTGATTTCTTTCAGCAAACTGTACTGTGAATTGTATCATTTTGCCACCATGATGTGTGTTTGTGGCGAGAGTGAATCCTCGACATTAGATAAGATCCATCTTGCTTGGCACACTGTGAAAGTATTGCAATATTTCATGTGTCCCTCTTCAGAGTCAATGGCTTCGTTGTCAATTAATGTGAACATTGTACTGTGAAGTGCACCATTCGGCACATTTTCCTTTTTAAAGTTTTTTATTAAACAGAAGTTTAATTTAACTATTGTTGTGTGGTTAAAAAAAGTTGCATGGAAACATATGGCTATTAATCTTGTAGTATCGTTTCTCACTTAACGAGTTTTTATTAAACAACTTATCTTTTTATTTTGTTACAAATATGATTATAATACCTTCATTGCATCCCAATTACTTTAAGGAAGCCAACAGGAGGTCGTGCTTACATCCCCCCCCCCCGGTAAAAAAATGGTGGGGAGCCACAGCCAACTGCCAATTAGGTCAAGGGAGCCACAGGTCAAAAAAGTTTGGGAACCACTGCCTTAAGGCATATGAGGAGATGACTGAGGAACTCCGTCCACCTGGAGAACGGCAACTACTCATTGCTCTCCGTAAGCCCTTTAAGGCGGTCTCTTCTCCCACTATTGCTCGGTGGGTTCGATGGGTGATGCAGGAAGCCGGGATAGATCTCAGGATTTTTGGGGCACACTCGGCTAGAGGTACGATGGCTTCTAAAGCTTTCGGTTTGGGCGCCCGTTTGGAAGATATCCTAAACGCGGCGGATTGGTCGTCGGACTCCACCTTTAAAAGGTTTTATTTCAAACCAGTACTTAACATGGCACATTTGGTGGTCAACAAGCTTTAAACTAGCATTATCCACGCCTCCAGTCCTGACATAGAATGAAAAATTTCCTAGCTATCATAACGGAAAGTTTCAATTCTATTAGGGACTCGGAGGCGAGGATTATCCCACCCTAGAGATTCCTTCAAGGAGATCACCCTCCCCGAATTGGAGTAAGTAATTCTTGCATTTAACCATGTATTTGGATGTTACCATGGTTTACAGTATATGACTAATTGGTGATAGATATCTTTCCACAGGTTTTTTATTAGTGGAAGACCTTTTGTGGTGACAATTGTCCTTATTGTTGCAGGTTCTGATGCTAACAAACAGGATACATGATGGTGATCATTTGGCTGACTCCGCGCTTCGAAAGAGGACAAGGAGAAAGGACTATATGGGACTATGTGTTGATTGGTTGACAATGATGTTCTCATTGGTTGTTTGAACTACAGTTTTTTCCCGATGTACCATGGGAAAAGTAGTTTGTTTGATATTACATGGCTGCTGTTAAATAAAGTGAAGAAAGAAGGCATAATCCTCGCCGCGGAGTCCTTAATAGAATTGAAACTTTCCGTTACGATAGCTAGGAAATTTTTCATTCTCCCTACAAAGAGCACACAAGGCTACAACTAGTGTACTGACTGAACGGCCCTCCCCCATTACCATCTCCAGTATTTGATATGGTTCTCCTCAAATAAATAAGAAATTCTAAAAGAACAGACTTTGATCTATTTCACTATAGTCCCACGCATTGAAAGATGTTTTTACATCGCCTTGTCGGATGGTGACCCCAGCAGAAGTCCTGAGGAGACCGCTAAAGGATTAGAGGTCGAAATGAGTCTACGGCATCTTGGCCAAGAACATACGGACGTAAAAAATTCCTGTGGAAAGACTTTGTTAGAAGAGCAAGTGTTGAGCTGCCGGATCTTCTCTTACTTTCCTGATCAATCTTTGCCCGTTGATACATTCATAGTGGTGTTAAGTTCATTGATTTAGCCCTACCATATGTGAAAATAGAATCATTTGGACTGGGGTTCCAGCATATTAGTTTTGATGTATTTCAGATGTCTATGATCTACACAGCATTGCTTCACTTTATTTGGACTTTTAGGGATTTAAGCACTAATATTCACTCATATGTATCGTTTATCAGTCACATGATTTGTGACTGATAAACAAATTGCATTTTCAAGTATTTTAATAATGGACTTTTTTTTTTTTTTTTAAATGATGCTCCATTCTATGGTTTTTATAATCAGGTCAAAAAAGAAAGAAAAACCGGTCTAGTGTTTCTTTGCAACTTATTTTGAAGGAACTAACTGAATGTCCAGTTTAGTCCTTCTAAAATCTCAATGAAGCTAGCAGGCGAGGCATTCTTTCTGTTGAACATATTGAATTGTGGCCCAACCTCGTTTTTTAGGTCTCGCCTAGCGTTGGAGCGTGCATGCTGTCCTCGCTCTGCGAGGCGTCTTGTAATCGATAACATTTCTTTAGTGGAGTTGAAGCCACGCCCATCTTTTTGATTGGCTGGCGTCATTTATGCCAAACACTGGCCTCCGATTGAAAATGAGGCTTCTTTGTTACCGCCCTGTCTCCTTTTTGGACGGCCCATCCCGACTGGATGTTTTACTTGCGGCGTTATACATTCTCCTTTAACTAATGGGTAAGCACTATTTTTTTTCATTTGCGTAATGGCGACAGCTTGTTATTACTTTAATGAGCGCGGCGCCCGCTATGGACACCGAGCTCACTTTATTTATATTTTACGTTTATGTTGTTTCGGCTGGTGACATAAATTGTGTGGGAACTTCTGTGTTTTACTTTACAACTTCCCTCTCAAGCGAGACTTAAGCAGCAGAGTAGAAACGGAGACGGCGGAACACCGTTGTTTACAGCTGAACATGCCGCAGCTTCGGTCTGGTCTGGTCTATTCGAGGGACAGAGACGCTGATCACTGAGAGCGGGAAGTGCAGGAAGAAACTCACGCAGTGTACGTGAAGAAGGAGGAGACCCGAAGAGAGCCGATGGGCAGCGAATAAACAACATCCGTGGGATTTAAAGTGCGTCAGTATACTGGTTACTAGGAGGAACAGCCCGGGCCAGAGCCTCGAACTTTCTTGGAGGTTGTGGCCGACAGATGCACACCCTTCTCTGTGAGGTTACGCACACAAGGCTGGGGCTTGAGGTAAGGCCTACCAAAGAGCATTGTTTGGTGAGTTTCGACAGCAGACTGTAGTAATCTGGTTCGGGGTGGTAGCCAGGGGGCAGCGGGCGTCAGTGAATACAGCGAGGGTGTGACTCACTGAGTAGTTAACAGAGGCAGCGGGTATTATGTTGGCACTTTGCCAGTCCACAGTCTAGAGCTGACTGTTAGACTGCATCAGCAGCATGCAAGAACAGCATATGTTAGGCTAGTTGGTGCCAGGCCGCCGCCGAATGTGAGCAGGTTGGAGTGCGAGGTGGTGGATTTCCGGCTAGCAGGGTGAAGGGGACGCAGGCCCGTCACCTTGCCGCGCGTCCTCGCTGAGTAATGGCCGATGTTGACAAGCTGAACATCGACAGCATCATCCAGTGCTTGCTTGAAGGTGAGGTAGGGGCGGGGATTCAAAGACTTATTGGCTGTTGGGGTCAAGGCGTGCGCTGGAAGAGTGGGTTAGGGGTGAGGATGGAAGCGGGTGGCAAAGTAGTGTGCCGTACAGAGCGTGACCTGCCGAGTGCAGCGTCCCTTTCTCCGGGATACCCGCCTCCCGCACTGGACCGTTATTCCTCATCCATGCCCGAGCCCTCTACCCTTGCCTTCACTCAATAAGACTCGCATAGTGTACTTCTTGTAGGGTAGCAGCAATGCTCCACTTGGTGTTTTGCAAAATTAATGTTGCCAGATGGCACCATTTATCAGGCGCACCTTATGTTAATCGTGGGATTTCCGCACCTGATCATTGTTTCCAGGTCATTAGCACAATGGGCTTAGTTGTGGTGAATCAGAAAGCAATAGGTAAGAGTCGGGGACTGGAAAATTGTGTCCCGGTGACATGTCCTCTGGTACTCGTACTTGAGGTAAAAGCACCTGCTCACGAGCCCCCCTTTTTCTTCTAACTGAAATGCAAAGTGGCCCTACATTGGCTCCCCTGCTGGATTCTCTGGAGTGGTTCCAGAAACTGAACTGTGTTCTCTCCCATGTGTGCCTCGGGTTCATAATTGGTATGCTTTATAGCTAAGGAACTCGTCCTAGTGTGTAGGGAGGCCGCCTCGCGCCCTCTAGTTTATTTATTGCACACCTTCTTCAACAGTTGTTTTGGGGACTTGCCCCAGCTCTCCCATTGGAATTGGTTCCCAGTTGATTGCTCTTGGGGTGCGCGTGGCTGGTCATCTTCGGGTTCCCTCTCCCACTGAGCATGCTTTGTCCTTGCGGTGCCTTGAACTAGGGGATCGGTATTTAGTTTGAGTGGAAGTAATGAGGGGCGGTCTATATCAGTTGTTGAGAGGAGGTACAACGCGTTCTGCTGCATTCAATTTTATGGGAAATATTGAACCCAATAATGAAGAGCCAAGCATGCCCCCCTGTATTTGAAGTATCATCGCATCTTGTTTTAGAGTCGTGATTGCGCGTGCTTTTTATAGCCGCTCACAGCACACATTCTGAACGTATGCAGCCTGCCTCAGATGTTGAAACCACTCATTTTGCCTTTTAAGAAAGCCCGTGGTCCCATGAAGTTATGAGCCTGTAGATTATTCACACTTTTGTGTTCCGGAATGCTTAGATATGTTTGCACTTATTTTGTTTACTTAATGCATGTTGCTGCACATTGGCATTCATAGTTTAGAAACAATTTTTAGCCGTGCACTTGATGGCTCTTTGACTTAACCCACCGTATTTCAGTCAGTGAGAAAAGTATTCAAGACGTGCGATCGCTGCTTGAAATGCACCGTGGGTCTATTCTGGCTTCCTCCCTTCCATTTCCCCAAGAATAAATTAATGTACTTAAAGCGTATTGCCCATTTTCCGATCAATGTCATTCTTGTAGGTTGACTGTCTCCAACTAAGGTGACCAAAAGGGATGTGGCTTAACGGCCAGAGCTGCCGACTTTGGAGCTGGGGAACCAGTTTAGAGTTGTCGTCGTTAGCTCAACATCCTGTGGTTCTGGGCAAATCACTTAATCTCCCCGTGCCTACCAAAACAAGCATTTGCAATGCAATAGGTCTCGGATTTACATGAGTTTGAGCTATTGACATTGCAAATAATACCTTTTATTTTTGATTTGGTTTTAAATCCACAGCTAGCCACATTGCAAAACAAGCATTTGCAATGCAATAGGTCTCGCAGTTACGCGAGTTTAAACTATTGGCATTGTAAATGACAATGCCTTTTATTTATGTTTTTAAAACGAAAACAAAAATAAAAGGCATTGTTATTTGCAATGTCAATAGCTCAAACTCGCGTAAATGCGAGACCTATTGCATTGCAAATGCTTGTTCTTTACAAGGGCACAACCCCATTACTTTTGTGCCCAGTGCTACATCGGCTCATTTTGAAAATTAACTGGTAAATGACCAGCGGCAGGCACTGCGTAAAGAGGAACCTTCACTCATCTCTCATTCTGGGTCCAGCAAGTAAATCAGCATCCAGACCGTGTTTGGAAATTTAACAAAAAAAAAAAAGTATTGGCCGTTAGAGAATTCTGGTCAGGCTGCCCACAATGAAGCAGACTACATAACATTGGTGTACCCCAGTATCATAATACGAAAAAGTCTATAGATGCGCAGGAGTTGCAAATGACTGTGGACCGAACATACATTGTAAGGAGGTAAAACTAACGTCTTTGCATTAACATATGTTTGCGCAGAACAGACCAGGAAAAAAAGCATTGGAATACTGAATAAGAACAGGAGCCTAAAGGTACGAAGCTGCATCGTTCACAATGAGGCAGAAAGACTGCAGGTAAAATGTTCCATGAAAAGGTGCATCTTCAGGGCCTCAGTAAACTGTTGGAGCAATTCTGATTTTGACACTGATGTTCTTCTCCATCCTGGGAGCATAGACAGAAGGTCAGCCTTTTGATTTCTTTTTTTTGCAGTGTATTGTCAACTATATATGTCCTGGGTTCAAACGTGGCTAACACGAGGTGGTTATTTTCTTGACCAGGTATAAAAACGTGCCGTTTCTGGTGGCGTTGTATGTGATGTGGCTAGTCGAAAAGACAATACAGGCATGAAGGCTGACCCAGTGTAGTTCCTTCAAGATAGGAGTGATATGGTTGAACTTCTTTGAGCCTCTGATATATGCTTAGAATACCTTAGAGTGGGGAAAGTGTAGTTCCAGGAAGACTGTAGTAGGGCGTTGCCTCCAGCCAGTAGTGATTAGACTAATGCTTGGACTTGTTTGAAGTCTGTTTTAGGGAAGAAGGGCTACACTTTCTTTTACAAAAGGGAGAAGTGCTGCTGCAAAGGTGTTACGCTTTTCTTTGCAACGTATGCTTTGATCAGTCTTGGTAGTCAAATGCATCAAGAGCTGAAAAGATCAAGCATAAATCGGAAGGTTAGGGCCTTCTTGAGGGTAAATAGGAGGACATCAACTATAAGAAGGGTAGCAGTCTATCTGTAGCAGCATGGTCTGAAGCTGAATTGGTAGCCCTGTAGATTGGGTTTGGTAATCTGGCCTTGGAATTGAACAAAAAGAAGGGCAGTGATCCTTTTCTCCCAACATTCTAATCAAGGTGTCTGTAGGAGGACCAATGAATAAAAATACAGCTTTCCTCTATCCAGGCACCAAAACGTTAATCTATTCTGTGTTCTGTAACATTCAGTGCTACTGTACGGCTCCCAACACTCTTTGGGCTCAGGTGACTTTGCTCACAGTGCACCTTTTGCGTATTCTTGTGGATCAAAGTACGAAATAGATTTTAAAATTATCTAGTTTAGAGTGATTTGATACAAGGCACCCTTGTTTTATCCTACTCACACTACTTAAGTCTGACTTATTATCCCTTTTGATTAAGGTGCAGCCGTTCATTAGCACAGCATATTTAAAACATGTTCCTTGAAGACATAAGGACAATGCATGATATTTTAAAAATAAGATCATGAGAAAATCTCTGATAATTATTTACATCTTTGGGGAGGATTTTCTCCCAGTTATACACAGTTTCAACTAAAAGGGTATTTTTATGCCAAACCTATGCATATATTTGATCTACTAGAGTAAGGCAATTAGATTTTCATCCTTCGACTTTAAACTTTGGTTTGAAGAGTTGGTAACTTAAACCCCATAGACTCTTACATCAACTGCTAAATTTTCAAAGATAAGAGGGTTTCCTTGCCTCCTTATAATTATATTAGTAATTTGGCTATAAATGACTGTGCATTTGGCTGTTCATTTTCAATTTAACCCTACAAGGACAGTAACTTCTCCTGTAATGTGCATGAAAAGGTGTGACCAATAATTTAAATAACACTGCACTGATATACCCAAAAGAGTATTGATTTAAAATATTACTGGTGCAGGTTGGATTGCATCAAGATAGCATGTGACTTTCAAAACTGTACGTCCCTTGTATGTGGTATCCCTAGTACCTAAGGCATGCATACTAAAGCGGGTCCCTAAGCGCTGCAGCATGTATTGTGGCACCCTAAGGAACCCACCACCAAACTCATGCAGATTGCAATTGCAGGCGGCATGAAATGGTGCAGACAAATGTAACACCACAACATGACACACCCAGTGTGACATGCCCACAGACACTGCATGCAATATATGCAAGTCACCCCTACAGCAGGCCTTATAGCCCTAAGGCAGGGTGCATTGCATTCCATGCGAGGACATATCTGCATGAGCAGATATGCCCCTGTGCTGTTGCTAGATAGTAGAAGTGAACAGGGAAGCTAGCTTAAGTATATGTACTGGGCACTGGTCATTACTAGTGCCCCAGCTACATGATGGCTTCACTGAAACCTATGGTGTTTGGTATCAAACACCTTGTCTTAATAAATCCATACTGATGCCAGTAGTGGCTTTATTAGAGCATGCACCCTGAGGAAAACCTACCAGCCTCTTAGTGTGCTGGCTGACTGGTATCATCCAGCCTGCCACCACAGACCGGTTTCTAACCCCCTACAGGTGACAGCCCGCCCTAGGAGGCAAGAAACAGTGCTTCACACCTCCTCCAGCAGGATGGCTAGGGAATCTGCATAGCAAGGCCAGGGACTTCAAAGCCCCTGCTGTCTTTGCTATCCGATCCCGGCTTCCCCAAGACCTGGGAGATGCCACCCCCTGCCCTGAGGCCCAATTGGCACCAGGACAGGCGTGAAATTAGCTATGGTAGGAGGCGTGGTGCACTACGAGCCAGTCACACTTCTAAGGTGGTCTGCCTGATGTTCCCCACAAAAGAAGGGTTCCACCATTTTGATTTTGGTGACAATAGGAATTCTAGGACAGGTTTATGCCCACTCCCCACAGGAGGTGGTCATATAGTGGGTGTAGTGACCCAAAGGGTAAGCAGCCCATTGGCTACTACCAATGACCTTCACTCCCCTTAACGCCCCTAAATTGAGTATTTAGGTGGCACCCTGACACCAGGACCTTAGATTCATCTGACCGAAGAAAGAAGAGGACAAAGAAGCAAGAACTTCGGACTGCTGGTGGACTTTTGGCACCAAACCCTGCCTGCTACCTGCTCCCGTCCCGACAATTGTGACACCCCGACTCGCCCTACAGCTGTACGTCCTCGGTTGGCCTCCAGCACTTTGCCAAGCTGTCAGCAACTCCCTTGAAGAGGAGGAGCCACTTTCCTGCAGCCACAGACTGCAACGTCCGGTTCACCGTTCTGCTGTTCACCAGGTCCACCGACGTCACCCTGCTCCTAGAGGTCCGATCCGTCTCCCCACCAAGTGAGCAGACACCAGGACCAACGGAGCAGCCCTGCACCAATACCCGGGGTACCAAACCCCTTGCAGCAACTAAAGCTTGTTTGAGTCCAATCTGGGCTCTGATGCTGCAAAGACCAAGCAGCCAGCATTGCAGAGGCAAACACAGAGTGTGGCTCAGCTGCCATGCTTTGTCCCCCTTTGCAGGTCTAACAGATCCATGGATGCCTTTGACGCACGGGCACTACCAGACCAAAACCATCGGCATCTGAGCTCTCCGGCCCAGGTCTACGACAACCGACTGTGCTCCCCTGCTTCCAGGACCCCACGAACCGAGCCCCCAACTGGGAGCTTCCGGACTTGTCCCCCAAGTCCCCCTCTGCGGCCTGTTTCTAGATAACCCCCCACCCCCTATTTGCCTATGGTGTAGCGAGCAAGGCTACCAACCCGCCCAGCACCTGGACAATCGTTTGCAAACACCCGTATGCAGTATATGCCCTTTTCTCCATAGGAAAGCATTACCGCGTAAAAACGCAACTGAGTGAACATTTTGACCTGCAAAAACTGATAAACTGAAAAGTACTTAATCCATAACGAAGTTCTTGGTGTTAAAATAAATATAAAAATACTTTCGAAATTGGTCTAGAGTTTTTTTTTTGAGTGTGTGTGTGTCTCATTTATTGACTCTGTGTGTGTTCATCAAATGCATTAACACTACCATCTGATAAGCCTAAACTGCTTGCACTATACTACCACAAAAGAGAGCATTTGGTATTATTAATTTAAGCCCTGTAAACCAATAAGGGTCGTCTGGACTTTCTACATAGTATACCTCGCTTTGGTATACTACATAAAAAGCCAGCTTTCTACAGTTAGACTCTTGGTAATCAATCTTGTCTGCATGAGGTCAGTTTTTCCTATACAAACTAGAAAGATTAGACATTCACGCTATCTTAGTCTGTTATTACTTCCATTCCCTGAGGTTCTCCCACAAGTCTTGGAAAGGGATGAGCTTGCTACTCTCCTAACGTTTGTGAAAATTGTTGAAGGTTAGAAAAAAAGATACTTGTGCGTTACATTAGTTTCCGGCAGTTACTTTAAATTTACTATTATTCTCCCTGGAAGCAAAACTTTATTGTGCCATCCTGCTTCCTTCACTAGAATGAACTGATGTACCAACTGCAAATGCCCTTCTAGTACTGTGAAGCTTCTTGGCTGCCTTAAAGGGCAGTTCTTTTTCCACTATGAATGGATGTATGTCTAATGGAACAATTACCATTTCTAAAAAAGAGAAAATAGGATAGTGGGAGGAATGTTGTTGCATATGCTTTTAACCCCATTTCTAATGGGTTTCGGAAATATATAAATGTTTAATTTTGCTTACAAAATGCTTCATTTTCACAACCATTGTGTTTTTCAAAGTGGAGAGATATTTATCTTGTTAAAAAAAAAAAAAAAAGTTTACCAGGCTCCCAGAAATGGGAGGGGAAAGTCTAATATGCATTAACTGAATGAGGACCCAGTGATGTCAAATCTTACAGTTCTATCAGTTGTGTAAAGTAAAGCAATAGAAGGGAGATTTTAAAGAAAAGAGAATGAAAGAGGGAGACAGAATGAGAAAGAACAGTGAGGGACGGAGAATTAGGAAGAATAAGGGATGGCAACAAGGAAGGAGTGCATGAGGAAGAAAAAAAGATGGGAGGGATAGAGGAAGACTGAGTAAAAGAAAACAGTTAGGGAGGAAGACGGAGTGATGAGAGAGAAAACAAGGAGGAATATGAAAGAAAAGTAGGACAAATGAGGGATGGAGCAAAAGCGGGGCGAGAGGGAGAGAAAAGATGGCAAGGGAATGTTTGCATTGAGGCAGAGCATAATCACCTATTGTGAATTATAAATACCACAGGGATCAGTAGGACACACAATACAATTTGCCCAAAAATGCTTTTAGCCAGTCACAACTGTATTATCTATCTATAAATGGATGAAATAGCAGAAATCTATGTAGCCTCGTGAAACAGAAAAACCGCCAGGAGAACGAAGCTGAAAATACACAGCGTATATAGCAGCCTCAGAAAACAGGAACACTTCAATAAAACTATAGATGAAAATGCACAGTGAACGAAGTAGCCAGGAGAGTATCTGAAGCAGATCTAGTGTAGTACTTAAACAAATAACGCAGTGCTTTCCAAAATTGTGACATGTAAAGCCACAAGTATACTGAAGCAGCAACTAAAATAAAACAACCCACTCCTAAGTGTGCCTCCACCTCCTGTGACCTCTTGATTGTTTCGGAGGTACTGAGTAGAGAATACTTATCTCTCTAGTTGGAAGTGAACTCCGCTTCCCAAAGTTGACATTTTTCCATTCTAATTGCCATGAATCCAGAGGATAAATCCACCTCATGAAATCATGGCAGATGGGGCTTGTGGGGGGAGTTCATGCTCTGGACAGGACATTCTGCTGTGCTGCTTAAACTTGCTTCCCTTGGGTGACACTTGGTAGTCTCCACTCCCGGTCAAGATTTCCCTCACGATAGAGAAACTGTGCCTTTACACAAACTGGCTACCGCTTTCTTTGTCAACATTGAAAAGGAATTTGTTTTTTATTGCAATATTCACTTTAAAGCTTCTGTCCCATCAGCAAATCAAACATCATACTCATGTCAGTCAGGAGCCAGGGGCACTGGTAATGTTAGCTAGATACCTATTGCTTATGGGTTTCCTGAATAGTTTGGTATGGTCCAGATCATAACGACACACCAGTGATTTACTTTGCAATACTCTCAAGACAAAACACATTTTGAAATAATTGAAGGAATTTCAGGTTTAAGTGTCAATTGAGTCCATTCTCATTGCTCCATACAATTAATGGTTCTTAATGGTGAACATGCCAGAAAAAACATCTTTGTCCCATTGCAGAACACCCTTCTTGTTTACCATTGTTTACACTGAAATCATGCAAGTGCCTTATCTTATCAATACAGCAGGGCAAGAGGCAAAGCAAAATGAATGGCAGATGTGTCATGAATGAAGTACTTACCATCTGTGATTTCAAAAGATTCAAGGAAGAGGTCATCCAGTCTAATTAGAGCTAGAGCATCCTGCAATATCAAAAGGTTACAGTTGGTGTCACGCAGGAAGTCCTAAACAGGCTATCAAATCCTGCCTGTGAGGTGCCACAACTGGCCTTAAGACCTGTCAATATGTTACAGCCCATCGGCATATGTACATGTCCAACAAATAACAGACAAGCACCTCAAATCTTTACTCTCTTGTTCAATTACCCCTTACAATGGCTTTCCATGAGAAGTGTGTTGACCTATGAGTAGTCAATGCCTGGCAGCACTTATTAGCAATGGATTTAGGGTCGCCATTCTGGCCTCAGAAGTAAGTTCCTGGGCGAGGTAGATTCTACAGAGGATAGACAGAAATGTATATCTCCACAGCAGAGTACTGCGATGTTTTTCACCTAGCCGTCCTACTCCCTCGTTGACTTCCTAAATTAACTGGCTCAGAGGATGGCAGCTTCACCCTCAAAAACACAAGGACCATTTTGAGTTCCTCTAATTTGTTCTGAAGTTGCTATCGCTTTATTGGCATACATAAGTATTAAATTACTATATCAGTCCCCTACTTCCAATTTTAGATTTACTACCGAAAACGTTTATTAAATATTTGTGCCTGTGACATTGCTGTATGTTAGGTTCAGAACACTTTCACAGCTTTTTTGAAAAAGTAAAAAACAAAAAACATACACCACAGTACAAAGCACGTCAAAGGAAATATTCCAGCTCCAAGTTTATTTAAGCAAGCTTGAGCAGACATTTAGAAACCACGCTCCTACCAGCTAAAACGGACTGAGATGGGAGTTTTTGTCCAACAGATAAATGCAAAACCTACTAATTGTGTAGACAACTAATGTAAAATAAGTTGTGGATATACAGTCTGGCCTGCATTACATTTCCCGCTTCAATGCACAGGTCAAGTCTGCCTCTTCCACCCCCCCAAACATATTTTTACTTCTCCGGGCTACTTCTGAGGGTCCTACAATTGTGAAGACCATTCAGTGATGTGGTAAGTGAAAATGAACAAAAAGGCTACTGTAACATGCAGCATAAAAGGTACATTCCAAGCGATACACTACTCCGTCTTACAGCAGCCATATATAGAGCAATTTTATCCCAGAATTGAGGCATGAGTAGTTACGCCTTTTGCCTTTAGTCTGGGGTGAAATCCTTTTGAAAACGTACTACATGGGAGAAGGTAGTTTATGTGCTGTTTGTACATTATCATGGGGAACTCACTAGATGTTGAATACCCAACTAGTACTTTGGCTTCTTGAGAGAACACGTGCAGTGTGTTGCATCAGAGCAACCCTTGAAATTACTGTAGGAATATAAGGAATGGAGGTTTGCTTTTCTGAAACCTTAGCGCATGCTGGGTGGGATCATTCAAACAAAAGTGTCTTGGCCGAAGATTATTAGCCTGCTACCACCAATGGACTGCCGAATTGAGAAAATAATTAAAGAAAAGTGGGTGTGAGGGGATAACTTTACAGTGCACAATAAATAACGTATATCTCTATTATACTTTATCAATTTATAATCTTTAATAAATTAAATATTTTGCAAGAGTCCACTATGGAGCTCCAATTCATTTCAATATTTACTTACTTCAACTTGGAATCCAAGAATAAACGCCTTCACAAAATCAGCAGCTTTCGTTAAAGCACCGACATCCGTAGTTTCTTTACATGTCTGCAAACAAATATTTTAAAATATTCCTATAAGTAATGAAAACAGAAAAAACATGCAAATTGCTCAAGTGGTCATGTCGGCCATTCACGTTGCTGTGTTGACAGTGGCGATACTGTGAGTAGATAGTATACTCTGTGTGTTAACAGTTATTTGGTACACTGGTTAGTATACACAGCAGGGATTCAAATCCATGCATCCGTCCGTGCACCTATGAATAACTGCCATGTAATGTCTATTTAAGGGTCCTCCTCCCTTCTCCTTTGAAACTTCCATTTAAATTCTTTAAGTCTCTACCACAAAGCTCTCTTCTTGTGTGGAGTTTCTTTCCATTAATCTAATCAATTCTTTTTTTACAACCCTCTGTTATCTGTAACTTTCTCCTCATCAATTTCTATCGATTCCCATCAACAATTGCACCTATATTTAGGGGGACCCAAACTATTCATGTTTTAAGAAGAATGTATGCGGTCATAAACCAGAGAGCTACCATCTTGAACATATGCGTTTTATATAACAGATTTTTAGAAGTGAAAGCACACCCCTCAGGTGGCGTTGCCATGCCTTTTATCTGAAGCTATAGCAAGCAGTTAAGTGGAACGCGCACTGTGAGAAACTGAAATTCACTGTATATTTTGTAAAGCGCACTTCCTCCCACGTTGGTTCTAACTGGCACAGAGGGCCCCCAAATCTGCTGCTTGCTCCTTCAGGGAATATAAGAGCATATAAGAAAGTGCCAGTGGGGTCCATGTTCTGTTCTCTAGGGAAGAGCTTGGTGTAACATACATGACCTTGCTTAGCTATCAAACTTAAGTTTGTATTGCCAGTTTGCAGGCCTAATGTTCCTTCTATGTTAACCTTAGCTAGAATAGTGCTTGAAGCATTCAATGGGCTTTATTGCCCGTTTCACATGCCTTCTTTTTCAGTTTCCCTTCACTCTATTAACCTGCATGCCTCAAAGTTGTGTCCTTACAGTAGTTCATACTTTCAGGTCTGCCCATGCCCATTTGCCTGTGCTTTTCCGTAACAGATGGGAGGGCCACACTGGGACCAAGCTCTCTGACAAGCAATGCCAAAAAGTATGGATTGACCTAGATCAAAGTGCATTCATTATTCAAAGTAGAGAAGCTCTCTATAAGGTGTTATTAGGCTGGTATCGATATCCTACAACACTACACAAGTTTTACTCCCAAGTTATTCCCAAGTGCTGGAGGGGATGTGATGCAATAGGAAAGCATGACAGATCACTTTTCCCTAGATCCAAGTCATGGATGAACTAAGGAAAATTCAAATTCTGGGCGATCCAATCCTACTAACAATAGATACAGTCCCTTCTGGGGGTGAGGGATCAGACATTGAAATTTCAAACCAGGGATGACAGGATTATACTATGGAACTGTCTGGGGGCAGCCATACCAACTGTGGCCTATCCCACCCCCTGCCCCCGATAACACAATGGTTTGCATGTTTGAGGGGATTCATGGCTATGGAGAACTATCTACACATCTGACCGGCAGAAAAGTCAGTTTTGATGTGGCTTTGGGCCCAGTAATTGCATATTTGTTAGTGGGTGTAGTGCAGACACTCCTCTCTCCCCCCCACCGACATTAAAGAACCTGAACTTGTTAGCTATATAATCATGGGTACCTTGTAACCTTAAGTCGATCTGATGGACTATCTGACTTATGTATCAAAGGCACAAATACCTAGTCTAGAAGAAACACACAACTCCTCTGTGGGAATGACCTCAAACTGAAGAGAAGCTCTACCATGAGATAGAAGTGGACACTGCCAGTGTGAAGTTGGGTGAGGGGTGGTTAATGTTAAATGTTTAAATTAACTGTTGCCTCTATAATCTATGACCAGTACACAAACGGTGCAGCAACAGGAATATATAAATAGTGTATGGACTACTAAACACCCTTACGCTATGCATTTGATTCAACACTGCAATCTAAGCCATCCTGATTGCCTAACAGCCTCCTAATCTTGGTTTAGGTTTCTTAAAAAACAAAAATTACTATGGTTAAAAAAAACCTCTTTTCAGCGCTGATACTATTGCCATTATCCTGCCTCTTATTACAGATTCAAAAATATTCCTAAAGGTTGCAGGCGAAACCTTCCCTGTATAGTTTGCCTCAACATAGTCATCTATAGCTTTGACTATGTAATCTCTATTGGCCACATCTTGTAATATATACTTCCCTAGTCTCCAGACTCTGTCCCTCATTTGAGTTGCTAACCCCGTTATTGTGACCATATTGGAGCGTACTTGGACTCTGAAATTGTGCCTTTCCCTGATGCAGTCATTTGGCCCATCACGGTAACTAATAGGAAGACTGCTTGGACACATTTTCTTCTGGTTGCACACCCCACTTTAAATCTCCATTACGAACCTGTATGAATTTGTGGCTTTATTGTTTTTTTTTTTAAATTCACTGTTCAATGAAATTTTTAAGGGTTTGGTATCATTATTGGCTTTCGAAACCCGCGACCTGTTGGTTTTGTGGGCAGAGTACTGTTCTGTGGCCATTTCTTGGAGGCCTTTCCTATAGCTGCCATTTTCCCGCTAGGTTAACGGTCCAGCAGTTCATGGGAGGGGGGACAGAAGGGGTGACGGGGGATATGAGCGGGCCCGTTGTGCGCACGTGATTACTAAGACGCACTTTGTTATAGTTGCACGCCACACTTTAAATCTCCTTTACAAACCTGTATGAATTTGTTTTTTTATTGGGATTGTTTTAATTCACTGTTCAAATAAATATTTAAGGGTTTTGATTGTATTATTGAATTTCGAACTCACACCCTGTTGGTTTTGTACAAACACGACAAGATGATGGACGGAGTGCGGAAACTTTCAACCACTCACCACCAGTCACAGATCTGGCTTGAATCATTGTAGTTTTGCTCACAATGCCACCCCAGTTTAGACCCAGCCAAATGCAAATCAGCCTTGACCCTGCTCCTCATGGGAACAGTCCAGCCCACACTGCCAGTCCAGGTCCTCCCTGGACCGGAAACAAGCATCCTGGGAAAGATTTCGGGGTATCACCCCATATCAGCTAGGCTAGCTTAAATCCCCCGTGAGTGCATGGGAAGGGCGTTCGCTTCATTACACAGAAGTGTGCTGTTAGGGGGTGGACGGAGGTGATCATGTGGATAGTGCTTTATTCCATTTCAACAAAACAAATCACAGGGGAACCCGTAGACCCAGTTGAGACTGGGGTAATCTATAATATCTGCAACAGTGTCTCAACAGGTATTAGTACAAAAACATTTCACAATTATTAAGAACACAAAAGGCAGTACCAAATATATTATTGAGTCTATATAAATATCTCAAAGCACAAAGTAATGAAAATCAGCATAACTTTACTCAAAAATGGATGTAGTGAATATAATGAAGTGAACACTTATTGCTTGTGAACCAGTGCATGTGAAACACATTAACAAACCACGGGTTATACAAGCCGTCTCATTAGACGCACCCTAAATCGTGCCTGGTATTGTCCAAGGGAGGTTCTACTTGAACCGCAGTCAAGTGCTATTAACACCCGGATACCTTTTGTCTCTACATGTGTCCCTCTAGCAATCAGGTGAGCAGAAGAATTTGGAAAAACTAAGTAATTACTCAATTTTTGAAGTTTTTCCCTTGTTCTCCTATAAGAGAGGCAGCAATCTTGGTGACCATTTTGGTGTATGCTCTAACTTGGACCCCAAGATTAAATTCTAATCAGTTAATCATCACATCATGGGGGTTACCACCAGTTGAACATTTTAAATGTCAGAACTGCACAGTTTGTCTCCGGACCATGAACAAATAAGAGTCTAGGGTGGGTGCACAAGTGTACCAACTGAAACAGTTCAGCAATTGTACCAGCAACGGCATACATGCCATATGATGTCCATGGGACGGGAGAAAGAGTTTAAATGCGCCTTCACCGACTGAAGAGCTTTATTGATGATCCCCTGATGAAGGGGTAATCCGGCTCGAAATGCATCGGGATGGGACGGTTTACATTTGTTTATAAACAAGCTCTTTGACTTTTGAAATTTGTATTTACCATTCAGTATGGATATGAATGAAAACTACCTATAACAATTTCATTGAAAATTCTATGAATAAAAAATTGATTTCGAAAATTTGATTCTCCAATTGCGATTAAGATTTATGAACTTCACAAACAATCCTACTGGTTAGGATTCCAAGCAGTGCAAAGAGGGGACGAACCCCAGCGGGGAATGCTTTTGAATTATTGATTTGACACACTCTAGGATTGGAGAGTGAAACCCTACTTCACGCTACCAGCTGAGTACATAATTTGATGAATATTGAGAAACGTGGAGTGCGTGATCCTCTGGATATTAGACTGTCCAATGCCATGGATTACCATACAGCAAAAATGGAAATCCAAATAGAGATATTGCACACCGTAGCCACCCATGTGGCTGGGATCGATGGCAAGATCTCCGACTTAAACAATCTCATCAGAAGGGCCCAAAATGACGTTAGAGAGCTAACCCCAAGGTGTACATGCTCTCCAATATTGGAAATACTAGCTACTCTAGCCAGCTCGTTCAACGAACTAAATGCCTTTCTGGGGCCTGAACTGATAATAGGACCAATCAACCACCAGATGAGACAGTGAAAAAAGGGGGCAACCAACTGCCAACACAACCCGAAACAACAATGACTAGCCAATTCATACTTAGTCTTACTCCAGCAGCAAAACCTCTCTCCAGCTCCCTGCGGCTTCTAGACCTCACCCACACGTCCATAGCTACAGAACCAGGTGTAGCCGCAAAACAAGAAACAAAAGGGAGATACACCAAATATCGACTTCAGCAGCAGGACAGACCCAAGTCATCTTGGCCCCAATAGCCCACCTCAAAACACATCACCAGTAAGTTCAACCGAAGCAGTTGAAGGCGTAAGACCCAAAAAAAGCAGACAAAAACTGAACTTTTTCCATCCAGATGATTGAGTCTTTCATCATGTTTGTCTACTTTATCTTTAAGGCGATCAAATCTTTAGTTACTGATGAAGTCTGTATAAAGTAAATGATCAGACACTGATTTACCAAGAAACCCAGATCTATGTAAGCGTAAGAATTAGTATACAAAGCATGAGGGCACCCCCAAAAATTCAATAAAATCTGAGATTTGTGGAGAAATGTACATGTGGACATCTATACCATGTGGGGAGGAAGAGAGATGCAGGGAGTTGCTATTATAAGCATGCCTAATGGTAAGATCGTTATATGGAGCCTGAATTGTTGCCTTTGATATATAAAGGAGGCGGGGGAGGGCCTCTGTGCAAGTCTCCTGGTCCCACAAGGTATGGCAATGATAGAAAATAGTGTGAATTTTGTAGTGCCTGTATAATGTCAAAGGTGTATTTGTTGCTATACGCCCACTGGCTTATAAAATCAAATAAAATGGTGCAGAAAGAAAAAAAGGAACCAATGGCTCATTTAAGAAGTACGCATGTTGTAGAAGTCAAAAGTTAGCTTTGTGTCTCTTTTAATGTATCCTTACAACTGCATCTCAATCTTATCTTCACTTCAATTAGCATTCCATAATGAAGTCACCTCAATTGTCGCCCCTTGCTTATTTGCCACCATAGACATTATCAATACTCAAATTTGATATACTCTGTAGTAGTTAACGATGTGGAAATTATGCTTTAATACAATAGTGTGTTTTAATGGGATAGTGAGTGTGTTAAATACTGTGAAGCGTGCAATTTTGCCACACCAAAAACATCAATACATCAAGATGATAGAATATAATTAGTGTGGTTTTGAAGGTGAAGTGTGTGCAATATATGTTGCTCTTGTCCCACAATGCTCAGCTTGTTTTACAAAACTCTTGTAGCCTCCAATATCAAACAACATTTCCAGAGCTTTGGGAAGTGGTTTTCTGGGACTTCTCTCTGCAATCTGCCACAAAAGAATGTTGGTTTAATACAATCCCCAGATGTGTGAAAAAAAAGCAATGCTTCTTTTTCCATCAAAACAATTTTAGTGTATTAGTGGAGACCACAGAACATAGTGTGCTTTGTTATGTAGGATACAACTGAATCAGTTACAGCAATCCTCAATATCTTTTTATTTTTTTTAATTCTTTTTATTGAAAGTTTCAGCATCGTACAGTGTACATATTTAGCAATTCTTTATGTTAACAAAACCGTTAAGTAATTAACAAAAAGATAAAACATTAGTAGGTACATGGCAGTAATCATGTGTCACAGCAAGTGCAGTGTAACTATCCCGCCTTCATAGAATAATACAAGCATACCAGGTGGTGCAGTAGCCCAACAGTGTAGGTGCTCCACAGAGTCATTCAGCAGCCCCATGGGACTGTAGCAACAAATACTCTCGCAACGGAGTCCATATATCTGAGGGCCTGATGTGACCGGCAGTTCCTCTGCATATAGGTCCAGCTGCTCACGGCAGTATACTAAATCTTTAATCCAGTCAACAATTTTGGGAGCAAATTTACTTTCCCAAGTGAACATAACCCGCCTTTTGGCCAAGAGGAGGGCCACTCTGACAAACCTACCCATGGAGGACTTCAAGTGGGGAGTATATCCGAGGAGACATACCAGAGGGATGCACTGTACTACCCTTCCCGTCATAGTATGTATACGTGTAACAACAGCCTCCCAATATTTAAGCACCGAGGCACACTGCCATGCAAGGTGCATGAAATCTGCTCCAGAATGACCACATCGCTTACAACGGTCAGAGTCTCTGAGGCCTATTTTATAAAGTTTAACAGGGGGGTGGTACAGCTGGTGCACGAATTTAAAATGAATATTCCTCAGATTGCCATTCGATGTGAGGCGGCCAGTCAGTGTGCAAATCTGTTCCCACTCCGTGATTGGGGGGTCTACTACCTTGTTCCACCGCGCTAGGCTAGAGTCATGCGCTCACACTGCCTCATCCTGCACTGCCCTGTATAACTTGGTGATCAATTTCTTCTTGGTAGGGGGCTATTAGCAGTAGCTGGAGTGAATGCAAGGTGGCCGGCTCGGCCGGGAAGTCGGGGTAGTGATCCCGGAGTGCTCGCTGCAAGCGATAACATGAGTATTGAAAAAGCGGAGTGGGGTTTTGTATGTAGTCCAGATCCTCATCGTCTATGAATCTGCCCTCGGAGTAGAAGTCGCTCAAATGTGTGAAACCAGCTTCTCTAAATGCCCTTGCTGGCTCCCGTTCCTGAGTTACAGATAATGCCGCGTGGCCCACAAGTGGCAGAGCAGGAGCGTAGACAGGAAGCTTGTGCGCCCGCTTGCCAATCGCTTGCCAAGCCGCGATTGTCGTATCAATTGTTTTAATCTCAGCCCTGGGCGTCTGTCTACGGGTGTGCGTGAGGACCCCCTCCAGCGGCACGGGATAGGTGTCACCCTCCTCCACTGCAATGTGTGGGATGTATTCGTGTTTCCTAAACCAATAAAAAGCGTACTGGGCCTGTGCGCAAATATAATAAACATAAAAATCCGGAGCCGCAAACCCCCCTTTGTCATACGCGAGCGCTAGGGTACGCCAGCTGATTCTTGGCTGTTTACCCCCCCATACTAGCCTCAATAGCTGTGTTTGCACTGTTTTAAAAAAATGTTTAGTAAGTTTGATCGGAATGTTACAAAACAGGTAGAGAAATCGTGGCAATATTGTCATTTTAACCACTGCAATGCGGTCTGCAAGGGACAGCGGGAGACGGGACCATTTGTCCACCTGCTGCACCAGGGTACGATATGCTGGGCCATAATTCTCTTTTATCACAATGTCCGGATCTCGATGTACCCATACCCCAAGGTATTTAACTGGGTCAGCAGACCATATCAATGGGTATTCCATCTGTGGGGGCAATGTGTTCAACGTTAAGGGAATAATGACGGATTTCTCCCAGTTGATCTGGAGCCCGGAAAAAAGGCCAAATCGAATATTTTCCCGGATAAGTGGAGTCAAATGAAGTTGGGGATCACGGACAAAGAGGACCATATCGTCCGCGTACATGGAGACCCCGACCGGTCGGTGATTAAAATTGAGAGCAGCCTCTCTATGACATTGGCGGATTTTGCAAGCGAGCGGTTCCAAAACCAGGGCAAACAGCAGGGGGTAGAGGGGACAACCCTGCCGAGTACCACGCTCTATGCTGAAGGGTTCTGAAGTAAGCCCACCCACTCGCACCCTCGCAGAGGCGTCAGTGTACAACACCTGTATCCATCTCGTCAAGATAGCAGGAAATCCCATCCTGTGCAGTATGCACATCATGTAATTCCATTCCACAGAGACAAACGCTTTGGCCGCGTCCAACATGACCGCCGCAGCAGATAACTCCGGACTGAGAGCGTGAAACAGGGCGAAAATGGTGCAAAGATTATGAGAAGTGGACCTCTCCGGAATGAACCCGGACTGGTCAGGGAGTACAAGCAAAGGCATCAAGGGTTGAATTTTTGTGGCCAATACCTTCGCAAGTATTTTTGCATCGACGTTGATCAGCGACAGCGGGCGATATGATTCGCAGCGTGTGGGCGATTTGTCTTTCTTAAGAAGGGTGATTATTAATGCTTGCCGAAGGGAAGGGGGGAGGAACCCGGACTCGTGGGCCTCCGCGTACATCGCCGCGAGGCACCACGAGATCCACGTAGGCTTTGTAAACTCGGCCGTCAGACCATCCGGCCCCGGAGCCTTACCATTGGGAAGAGAGAGAATGGCCTCCCTGACATCAGTGTCATCAATGGGCTGGCTCAAGTATTGCCTGTGGGCATCCGATAGCCATGCGCAGGCCGTGTCAGACAGGTAATCATCTAATGCATCATCACCCATCCCGCCCCTCGTGGTATACATAGTGGAGTAGAACTGACAAAACTGATCCACAATAGCATGTGGGGTGAAATGCGCCGTCCCGCTATGATCAAGTATTTGGTCAACCATGTGATGGTCTGTTCTAAACCGCAGTTTAGCGGCCAGGTTCCTGCCCGGCCGCCCCCCCTCTCCATAAGCCCTGGCCATGTGACACCTTGTTATGTACCGAGCCTCAGTGTCCGCTAGAGTATTATATTCGGCCACCAGTTCATTTATTCGTGCCAGCGTGCCCAAGGATGGTGTGTGCAAGTACTGTCTCTCTAGGTCCCCCAAGGCCCGCTCTGTTTTGGACAATTGGCCCCGAATATCTTTAAGTATACCGGCGGTGGTACCAATACACACTCCACGAATCGTCACCTTAAATGCCTCCCACAAAATGGCCTGACTGTCCACTGATCCCTCATTGAGGTCAAAATATTGTACGATAGCTGTTCTCACGGCTTCATTATATAGGGGGATCTAGTAATGCCTCAGCTCGGAACCGCCAGGTGAATGGACGATGAGGGGCGGAAGGGATACAAATAGTGAGTGAGACCGGGTTATGGTCGGACAAGGTGCGCGGGAGAATAGCAACCTGCGTGACCCACCCATTAGCCTCCCCATTCAGCAGCCAGTAATCCAGCCGGGACCAGCTATTAAACAGGGGTGATATGAGTGCCCTCTAGAGCTTCTGCATTTCTCAGCCGCCATACATCGAGCAAGCCCATTTCCTCCATGGCGTCTCTGACACGCTTAGCCACCTTAACAGTGCGCGCTCCTGCGGGATTGGATTTATCAACCTGTGGATTAAGGTGAGTATTAAGGTCGCCTCCCCATACGATTGCGGCCTCGGGCCAGGTTCGTAGCGTTTGAAACATTTGAAGGAATGGTGTCGGGTCATCTATCACGGGACCATACATGTTTATTATCGTTATTAATGACAGTCCCAGCTTACCCTGTGCCATAGCCCAGCGCCCCTCTGTGTCTTTACTAGTGCGTATGGGTGTGAATGAGACTCCTTTCTTTAGTAGAATGAGCACCCCCCTCGAGTAAGTAGAATATGACGAGGCCAGGCGGAACGTCGCCCATCTCTGTGCCACCCTGTCCTCCGTTTGTTTACTCAGATGGACTCCTGTAAGAGGGCGATCTGTACCATGTGTCTATCTAGGTATGCAAGCACTTGGCGAACTTTCTTTGGGGTGTTCAACCCGCGAACATTCCTGGTCACACATTTATAAATTTCACCCATTGTCCAGACCCCTCTCAATAAACACACCCTGCCTGTTGGACAGCATGAGAGTCGCATATTCATTGTCACGGATCACACTCGCCATCAATATATTGAACATCGTACCTACATCTTGCAAAATATAAAACCCTTTCCCACCCCCCACCCACTTCAGCAACCCCAATTTGCCAAAGACAAATCCCAACAGTGTGAACAGTCCCATCAAACCTGCAGTAACAATATAGATCAGTTGGGGTATACCCATTGGGGGACGTAGTGGCATGATCCACTCCCTGATGAGGTCGGGAGGGGGCCGCCATAAGATTTTAATAAACTCCCTCCCACGAGCCATCCCACCGCATCCAGCAGATTACACCCAATGGAGAGCACCTATGTACGGAAAATCCGGACCGCTGTACCCCCAGCATCCAATATTCGACTGAGCAGGAGCGGAGATCCCAGCCCGCCCAGAATCCCCTAGTAGTGCATCACCCCCTTGTCAGTTCGAAAGCAGAGTAATCAAAGCCTTTTACTAGACATTAGTCCTGAACGGCCGATCTCCAACACCTATAACCCAAGATATCAAAATCCCGCTAAGGCCCGTGCGGGCAATTTGAATCAGCATGCAGTTCCTCTCTGCAATCCAGCATGATACAGCGACAGAGGGTCAACTAGCTTGTAATGCTGACAATGCGTTGTTAGCAGCCCAGACTATTCAGTCATCAACGTCCGACGTAGGGGCTGAGGCGCTGCGCCGCCGACACAGAGATTTTGCGTGTTCCATAGCCTGCCTCGGGTTCGAGAAGATCTTGGCGTTGTCATCAGTTCCTATGCGGAGTCGCCCAGGGTAGAGCATAGCCTATTGAACTTGCGCTTTGATGAGCAATTTCTTAACCCCCTGGAACTCTTTCCGCGCAGCCGGCACTGTAGCCGTGAAGTCCGGATAAAATGACAAGGCATTGCCCTGATGACTAATTGTACCTTTTTGGCGAGTAATACGCAGCACAGCGTCTCTATCTCTGAAATTGAGCAACTGCGTGATGATCGGTCTGGGAGGAGCACTGGGTGGAGGGCGCGCCGACAAAGCCCTGTGCGCCCGCTCCACCGCAAACATGGGGGAGAGATTGTCAGCTCCGCAGATCTCCCGCATTAAAGTCTCCACATAATCCTCCAAGCGCCCAACATTTGTTGATTCCGGCAATCCTAAAATGCACACGTTATTGCGCCTAGAGCGCGCTTCCATGTCCTCGTTTTTTGCTTGGATGACGGCCAGGAGTTTCGTGATGTCAGCTGTTTTGGCAGCAACTTGTTGAAGACCATCCTCGGTATCCGAAATACGCTGCTCAGCCTCGCCAATCCTCGCCGCGTGTTTATCTAGCTTCGCTGAGAAGTTATCCATGCGGCCGTTTAGTGCCTCAATCTTTCCATCAATCCCCTGTAGACTAGCTTGTATGGCCGCCAGCGATTTTTCCAGCGTCGAGGTGGTCGGAGTAGATGACTCCAACTCAGAGTCTGACGCCGCAGTTTGTGAGGACTTTCCGCCCTTTCTGAGCTCGAAGGTTAGGCGAGGCTGGGTCCTGTCTGGCTTGCCCATTGTGCCCGGCAGCGGGGGGGTGCACCGCACAGACGAAAGGGGCCTCAGCACGCGTCGGGAGGCCGAAAGACAGGCCGTGAATGTAGTAATGGCGGTCCAGCCCACCAATCAGTCAGCAGGGCGTCTAGTTCACCAGGGCTCTCGGCGCCGCTCGTACCTCAGGCTCGGGGCAAAGGGGCAGTCAGGGACGATACTGTGCCCAATCCTGCCAGTGCTCCGCGGGCCCCCCCCACGCCGTAGCTCCACACAGCACAACGTCGCAGTCTGCCAAGTCCACACAGCAGCCCAGTCTTGTGAGCGCGTGGCTCTTTCACCTTGTCCGCGTCCTACCTCTGGGATCCCTATTCAGAGGTCGAGCTGAAAGGCCACAGCGAAGCTCCCAGGCGTGCGCCCCCCGGGCCAGGGGAGAGCAAGCAAGCCGCCCAACAACGCAACCAGCGATGTACAAGTAGCCCGCAATGTCCGCAGGGCCTCAGTCAGGCGGCCGGCACCAGGGGACCTCAGCACCCCGCTCCCGCAAACACAGCAGGCTGCAGATCGCCGCTTCCCCACCAGGAGACTCCAGGCAGGCGCGCGCAGCACCGCAGGTCAGCCGCCGCAGCCGCCTCGCGGCCTACCTTACAGTCAGAGGCCGGGCGCTTGCGTAGCGCGGGGCGCCGCGCGCACCTCAAGCCCAGCAGGCAGGCAGATTCCTCCGATGCGATCAGGCACCCCCCTCCGCTTCTCAGCACACTCGCCAGCAGTCGCGATCCCGCTCGCAGGTCTCAGAGGGAACACAGTCTTCAGCGACAGCGCTCCAGACCACGGCGGGCACTCCCAGAAGGCCGCCCGATCACAGCGCCGCAGCCGCCATCATGGCCGCAGCCTAGCGCGCGATGAGCTCCCCACAGCCCCGGGAATTGATTCCAGCGCCAGGCCTCGTCTCCACAGCACTCTCCCGGTCTCCGCAGGCCCTCTCAGCCTGAAAGCAACGGTGGATGGCTCGTCAGGAGCAGGATATATGCAGGATTAATTCGGCGGCCAGCAGAGCAGCACTACTGTGCGGCCATCTTGCCGAGCGCCAGGCTACGCCCCCTACCTCAATCCTCAATATCTTGATACCAATTTGTACCTAATGAAGATTATCCAATATATGTGGTTGTCTATCAATATTTGGAAACAAAATTACACTGCTTCACTAAGTTAAAAGAAATTGAAATAAAGTTTGAAAAACATCAAATAAAAATAATGTTTAAACTAACTTTCAGTGCACACAAATATACAAGACATGACAGACACTGGCCGTTCATGGCAGAAATGCCATTGCTGCTTTTCTTTAATAGAATTGCTTACTTTGATTTCCACATTTCTTGACTTCAGGTTGAATCTGACTTGAAGCTGCAAGTGTTCTACAATTGGGGAAAATATTTTCATCCAGTTCTCTTTTAAAGGGGTGTACCTGTGTGCGGGCACCGGGACTTTCCTCATTTCATCTTTGTCACCCTAGAACAAAAGAAGATTTATGTATTTTTCAAGTCTCAGTCAATTTATCCAAGGGAAAGGAACACATTTCTCACAGGATTAAATAGTTCTATAAATGCAATAATAATATGTTAAAAAAAAACAGTTTTAATTTCTTTAACATACAGACAGTATACTCAAAGGATTCATATTTGAAAAGTGTTACTGTACTGAAAACTGGTAACTGTCTATTCCCTTTGGTAACTAGTAATCATAAGAGCTAAATGTCATCCAATACATAATGCACAACAGAGTCTAATTTACTTACAATACATGAGATTCAGCAATTCCTGTATACAAACCTGTCTCTCAAAAAAATAGATATTTGCGGCTGCACGTTTATTTTTGCACTACTTTGGTAATTACATTAAAGTTAGAATCTGTCTGCATATTTCTGCTGTGCCTTAAAAAACTGACTTCTAATATCTTTTTGCAATATCTAGCAGCTTTTCTGAAGTGTTTAATTTTGCACAGGAGATTCTATTTTTATTCTTCATTTTTGCAAAAATGCCCTCTTTCATAAAAAAAGAGAGACACCCCAAGGATTTAAATAGTTTGTGGGAAAGGTGATGGTGACACCATGCGATACAAGGTATAATTTACCCCCTCAATCATGATAGGGTGGAGTGCACACCTCCATCATTTCTTCTCCGGTTTTGATATTCACTTTCTTTGTTGCTCCACGCAGTTATTATCAGCGTGCAACCCTGAAACGCGCTCCGCCCATGCGCGTATGTAATCTATCCACAGTCTCCCACCCGTTCAGGTTTAGGGAGTGTCAAGATGCACAGCCAAAAGTACCGACATCAATGCATTAACGTCAGCTTTTCTACATGTTAATCTTTTTTTGTCCACAGTTACATTCAGTCAATAATCAAATTTTTTCTTCTTCTTTATTTTTTTTCCAAAAATTTCAACAGGTGCCAAAAGGCTTTCCTTGAGCACATTATAATTCAATCCTCTTCATGAAACCATATAGCAGTAAAAAACCCAATGCATTTCAGGCTTAGGCGCCCTTCTTCGGGGGTAACTATAAAAAGAGACATGCCATCAGTATCATCATAGCGATACAAAAGGGGATGATGGACGGAACGTTTGAGCCAATCAAACACTCACCCCCAGTCAACTGATCTGGGTTTAATCCATCATCGTTCTTTAGCTCACTCCACCACCCCAGTTCAGACATGGCCATATGCAAATCAGTCTGACCCTGTGCCTCATGGGAACAGTCCAGCCCGAACTGCCAAGCCATGTCTTCCCTGGACCGGAAACAAGCATCCTAGGACCGGTTTCTGGCATTTCAGCCGTCATCAGCCAGGCTTGCTTGAATCCAGTGGCAAAGTGAGCAAGGGACCCACGTCCTGGGCATACCCCCGCCAACTTAGGGCGTGCCAAAGCGATACAAAAGGGGATGATGGACTGGAACGTTTGAGCCAATCAAACACTCACCCCCAGTCAACTGATCTGAGTTTAATCCATCATCGTTCTTTAGCTCACTTCCACCACCCCAGTTCAGACATGGCCATATGCAAATCAGTCTGACCCTATGCCTCATGGGAACAGTCCAGCCCGAACTGCCAAGCCATGTCTTCCCTGGACCGGAAACAAGCATCCTAGGACCGGTTTCTGGCATTTCAGCCGTCATCAGCCAGGCTTGCTTGAATCCAGTGGCAAAGTGAGCAAGGGACCCACGTCTGGGCATACCCCAGCCAACTTAGGGCGGCCAAAGCGATACAAAAGGGGATGATGGACGGAGCGCTTGAGCCAATCAAACACTCACCCCCAGTCAACTGATCTGGGTTTAAATCCATCATCGTTCTTTAGCTCACTCCACTCACCCCAGTTCAGACATGGCCATATGCAAATCAGTCTGACCCTGTGCCTCATGGGAACAGTCCAGCCCGAACTGCCAAGCCATGTCTTCCCATGTTTTTTGAAAAAGAGGGGGTTTGCAGAAGTTGGCAAGTTACATGTTTGGTTGGTTTTGTTCTCAATTGAATACGAAGGATTTTTCGTTTTGAGAAGGAGGCGTTAGATGCACGAAGCATGTGAAGGGCATAGAAGCGAAGTATGGTTTTGGGCACTCGCACCTAGATACTTAAGTGGAAATTTTCGTAGACAATTTGTGGTTTAGTATAGGAATAAGGAGGCATAGGACTTTGGTAGTAATAGTATTTTTTCTTTTTCGTTTGGCATGACATCACGTGGTACGGGAGGATCATGGGATTTTTTCTTTTTTTTTTTAAAGTAGGAAGTGTTTTTTATGAGTAAGGTTTAACACTAGGACGCACAAGGGAACGGGCCGTTTGTTTAGTGGCAGGTAAATATATATGATTTTGGGATTGTGAATATGCGGGTGGGTAGTATGCACGGGAACGCTATTTTGTTTGTTGGGCAGGGTGAATAGTGTTGGGATATGTAATCGAATAATTCTGTTTGTTTTGGAGAACATGATTTTTTATTAACATCGGTATGATGCATGTGAGAATAACACTTGGCATAAAATGAATGGATAATTTTACTGATGTAATTGATCTTGAGTATGTCTATGATGATACTGATGGCATGTCTCTTTTTATAGTTACCCCCGAAGAAGGGCGCCTAAGCCCAAAATGCATTGTTTTTTTTTTTACTGCTATATGGTTTCATGAAGAGGATTAAATTATAATGTGCTCAAGGAAAGCCTTTTGGCACATGTTGAAATTTTTGGAATAAAAATAAAGAAGAAGAAAAAAATTTGATTGACTGAATGTAACTGTGGACAAAAAAAGATTAACATGTAGAAAAGCTGACGTTAATGGATTGATGTCGGTACTTTTGGCTGTGCATCTTGACACTCCCTAAACCTGAACGGGTGGGAGACTGTGGATAATTTACCCCCTGCCATACATCGTAAGGATAGTGCACGTCACCTCGGCGTACCATAACCTTGTAATGGACAGGCCTGGGTGGGGTTCGCGGAGTTTTGCTACGCAGAACTCCGCGAAGTGACAAAAAAAACTCCGCGAAGTTCTGCAAATGGCAGAGTGCAGTACGAACTGCTGTTCGCGCTGGTTTTTCTGCCGCTCGGGTAGAAATTCTATCCGAGCTGCAGCTCACGAACTTAACGTTCGCAAGCAGGGAAAAAACTCCGCTGCACTACGCGGAGTTTTCTGCACTCCGAGTTCACCGCCCAGGCCTAGATAATGGAACTCTGCCATGTTGCTTTATATGGTCATGGAGCTCCTCTGTGACTTGCAATATCCTTAGAAAGTACGGCAGGGGCTACTTAATCCCATAAATATATTTCAAAATAAGAATAATTAATATTGTTTTACAACAGCCTACAAGAATGCATTCCTTGAGTTACTAAAAGCACACTTAAGATAAACGTAGATGGTAGTTTTCATTGACAGCCAGAAGCGTGAACACTCATTCTAAATTTGGTTAGCTATGTTATTACATCACAGCAATGGAAAACCTACATTGTTTTCCCACTGCTGTTAGGTAATAAAGGAAGCGGAACAGCAGCGGACTTCTACTTCTCAACTGCCATCTCTCAGCTCTCCTGGGTCTCTGCAGACCTCAGTGAGGCAGGGGAACACTGATGGGGCTCTACACTTGCCAACCACCAACTCCCTTATGAGCAGCAAATATGCAAAGGCAGCTGACAGGGGAATTCTAGACCTTGCTGATATAGCTCTCGAGGCAGCCACTGTGTCTGCACAGTTGCAGGTGGGAACAAAAGGCAGAGAACTTGGTGGTGGACAAGAAATTACAGTTTTTTATTTGGGTGAGCTCTATAGTGGCAGGACACTAGTTTTTAAGTCTCGCCTAGGCAGCGCGCATGCGATGCTCTAGGAGATGACCTTTAGAAATTGGTCAGCTCCTTTCCACACACTTGTGCATGTGGCGGCATCCACCTTGCGGGAGCGAGCAGCGGCGCCATCTGTTAGCAATTATCGTGCCTTGCTGCTCGCTCCCGCAAGGGAAACGCTGTACATGCCCTCAGCGCTGTACATGCCCTCAGCGTCTACAGGCGGGGGCCGCACTCTTCTTTCAGCGCTTGTTTTTAGGTCTCGCCTACGCAGCGCGCATGCGCTGCTTAGGAGGGGACCTTTTGGAATCGATCAGCATTTTGGCTAAAAGCGTGCACCGTTTTGCATTGCTCTCTATGGGCACTCGTGCACGTTTGGCATTTCCCTTGCGGGAGCGAGCAGCGGCGCCATCTGTTAGCAATTATCGTGCCTTGCTGCTCGCTCCCGCAAGGGAAACTCAAGACATGCCCTCAGCGTCTACAGGCGCCATATGTTTTTTTTAATCATCGCGCGCCGTACCCGCTTTCACTTTCATAGAAGCAGGCGCGCTGTCCCAGACTCGCCGGATACCTCGTCTCCCCGCCCCCCACACTAAGCAGGAGCAGCGGGACCAGTGCCACCCAGTCACAAACGACGTCTTGGAGGAAGAACAGAGGTCGGCAACGGCAAGGTAACTGGCACGGGAGCATCTAAATGCCTTTTAAATGCAGCGTGTGCGCTTGAAAAAGCGTTTCTTCACCTTGCCGTATCTAAGTTGGTTTCCACTCTAGTTTCTTTTAGATCTGCTTTGAGCTCCGTTGCGCTATGTTGTTTTTGCCCTAGCGTGGCATTGTCTGTAAGCAGAGTTTGTTTTAAAATGCGGTGCAAGCACACGTCCGTTGTGGTATGTTGTTTTTTTCTACTGTTCAACTTTAGATTTGTTTGTTTATTTAATTTAATTGAGAGTATTCTCGCATCGAGCCACAAACCCTTAATTTCTGCAGCCACCTTAAAGTAGATGAGTGCTAGAACACTCCTTGAACTCTGACACCTCTGTTCTCCCAGAAGTCAGGAATGGGACGGCAGGCACCATAACTAGCTCCAACTCCTCAGGAAGAAGTATCGACCAGGGAGACGCAGCTGGCTGTGGTCCGGATGCACACATACCTGGGCAGTGGAGTTGTCCACCCTCACACCTCTAGCACATGCCATTTAATTTACATTTCGAAAAGGCTCGTGCCCCGGGCAAAGAAAAAAAAATACACGCCACCCCTCCCCTGCTCTTTTTAACAGCCAGCCTAACTAACTTACCTTTTACTTCTTCTGTTCTAAACTTTCTGTTGAGCAGACTAAAAGCTTAACATATGGTTTACAATTGCCCATCACTAAACTACGAATGCCACCAAAATATTTAACACAACACCGAAGCATTCAATAAGTAAACTCACAATATAATTGAACACCTTTCTGCTACACGATAGCCAGCTGCCTGCGTACACACATGGGTACCTATTGCGCAACGCAACCCTTTTTCAATTGAACTTTTAAGTCTTAACTTTTATCGGATAAGTTTGACTGCTGCATTTAGTTGGCAGCTTTTTTAGTGGTGCATGCCTGTCATAAATAAAAGTAACCATTTCGCTAGCATGCCTAGTCCAGGCCTATAGGAATTGCCATTGTTCAGTAACAAAGTAACAAGTGTTCCACAAAGAGAACATGAAATGACTTGCTTTTGTAAGTAGCTGCCATTATAAGCATATTCCTGACTAATGCCCCCATTCCAGACATTGGCCAGAGCCTCCCTCAAGCCTTGCTTGAGGCACTTGCATGATAACAGATGTACTCTCATTGCATAAGCTGCAATGCACAATGCTTAATTTATTGTCTGTGACTGAATACAGCTTTGTTTTGGCATTTCTGCGTGCGTGTATGCATTGCCTCTGAACACCCGGAAGTGCTATAATGTGCCTATTAGTGTCAAAGATTTATTATTAAAGAAATGCACTTTTTGGAAATTTGAAGGGACTTTATCATATTTTCATTAAATAGCACGGAAGCCCAACCTAGGCTGTGTGTGGCCGTTCACCAGTGACACGTGAAGTAACCGATGTTGTAGCACCCAGGATAATGTGCTGCATGGCTAAATACCTACAAGGTCCCAAAGGCGAGACCTATTGGCTATGCCAATGCTTGTTTTCATTATAATAGGGCAAGCAGGGAGGATCATGCCATGCATGGTATGGGTTGGAGGTATGAGAACAGAGATGGCACAACATCAGGTACAGGTTTTTTTAAATTAAATATCTAGTTCAGGACAGGAGGCTGAGATATAAGAGTCCTTGTTCAAGTTGGTGCTCCCATGCCTCCTATACCCCTGCCGTGTTGCTCATCTGAGTGGAGGAAAATAACTTGGCGGAAGCCATACAAAGCATAAAATTGTAGATGGGTAACTGAATAAGGGGGATGGTTTTCACCTATGATGTTCTGAGTGACAACACAGACAGCTTGACCTTTGCTCGTTGTCTGTTTAATCAAAACCCCTTGGTGAAAAGCATCCCCATTATTAACAGTTACCCCTCTGCAATTCTACAAGTTTTCCAACGAGGGGTTTCACAGATTTGAGGGTGAAGTTCAAGTTTCCTTTGCAAGAACTACAAATCAAGGATAACGGAATAAAAAAAAGACCATGAAACATATCACCCCAAATTGGGATGGGCTACCTGTACGAAAGAAAGCAAGCCCATAACGAAATTCACAACATTAACACATGTCCACCCCTAGTCAGACTCCCTATTCCTCTCAACAAGCACATCGTGATTTTGAGATATGAAACATTACTCCAATTTATGAGAAATACCACGATACCCTCGTATTTTAACTAACTCTCCATGAAAAATAGTAACAGCTTCACATTTTTCCCATGGTGTTTGTTTTTGTGTTCCAGTACTTCTGTGGTTTGAAAAAAAATGCTGCCTTACCATTGGCTCTGCAAGCAGCATGTCAAAGTGCCTTGAGTGAAGTCTTTGTGTAGGTGGGACAGCACATCTGTTTTTCCTTTACCTATGCTCAATTAGCAGTCTGCCTGACAGAGGAGCCAGAAAACAGGCAGAAAGGTACTTTTCCCCGTCAGTAGAAGGACTTTCCTCCCCACTCCTCCAACTCCCCGTAGCGAACTGCTTAGGCGAAAAGGTGTGAACACCTGGTATGTTTGTACCCCTCTTTCTTAGGCCTTGATTTGTCTGTGGTTGCCAAAGACCTATTGCGCACTTTCAGTGGGCTTAGAGCCTGTCCACCGCTTACCATTGGTTGGCTTTGTAAATAATTTGCTTGCTTGCCTTTTATTCACCCGTTTGCCTGTCTCTTCTTGCGTTTGTCCCTCCCTTTGAGTATAGCCTCTAAACAATCCTTTTGATTGGCTAACTTGTATCCTTTCACTGCTCACACAAAGGGAACTACTTTTTGATTAAAGCACACCAGGAGAGTGCATGTATTTTCAGATTTCTCCTTTATACGCTTCTCCCCAGCACACTGTGTTGCTCTCTATCGTGTGCTTCTCCCCACCCCCATGTGAATCTCCCTTCATGGCTTTCTCTCCTACTCTATCCCTCATGTACTTCTCCACCTGCCCTGCGTGTTGCTCTACCTCACTGCTGCTTTTCTCCTCTTCCCAGCTTTTTTGTTTTATTCCTTCCGACTCCCCCACCCGCTCCTCAATTGCCTCCCCCCAGATTTCTTTTTAATATTTTATTTTGGGGGAGGGGGAGGCCAGGCAGCAAATTGCTGCCGCCCTCGCCTTCAATAAAGTGTTTTTGCACTACTTGAATTATATTTCTATTTCTTTTAATTTACTGATAGGTAATTGAAAGCACAAAAAAAAAAAAAACAGCTAACATAATTTTGTAGGCATGGTGAAATTTGTGCATGCATTCGCCATCACAAATGCACACGCCTATGTAACAGCGTGCATCATCCCGCCTCTCTTATTTTATATATTTTTTTTGTCTTTGGCCATGCTGTAAGCATCTATTTGCGATGATTTACAGCTTTGCCATAAGACATTGACAAAGGCCGTAGTTCCTAAAGTTGATAAAACACAAGCTTTGAGTTCATAGTCCGTCTGATAAGCACCCACTACTAAATCCTTTTACAGGACATAAATGCTATGGGAATGCTCTCAGTTAAAAATCAACTTCACTTTTATGAATAAAGATGTATGCTTATTTTTCTTTTATTAGTGGTTGAGTTTCTCTCGTCTCACCTGAGGTGGGTCTTATCCACTCTTTTTGTAGATTTTAAAAAGGCGTTGTACTTGGTTTAGTGGGAACACCTATTTGCAGTCCACGTATGGTCCTTGGCTCAAATTTCAAACCTTGTACCAGTTGTACACAAGCCCAGTAGCCAAAGTATGGAACAACTGTGTCCTATCTGACCTCTTGCTAATAGAGTGGGAAACCAGGCAGGGTTGTTCCCTCTTACTGTTGATGTTTACCTTGGCCTTTGAGCCTTTGGTCAGGCCCCTAAGAGCAGACCAGGGAGTACAGGTATTCCATTAGAGGATCATTGGGGTGGGGGGCACAAAGGGGCAATGAATACCAGTTCTTCCTCAATAAAGATGACCTGAAAATGTATCTGGGTGAGCCCCAAACTTCTGGCCCACAGATGCTTAAAGTCCTCTATTGTTGCAGAAGAGTCTCTGGCCTCTAAAATAACCGGTCAAAAGTGATCACCGATCCGCTCTGTACACAGCGGATTGGTGTCAAGAGAGGGTTGTGGATCCAGAGTGTTTTTAGTCTCTAGGAGTTTACAAATACTTATCTACATCCTATTGTTGGTAACACAACATCCCACCACTACTTAAGACCCTACAGCTAGATCTCAATCATTAGACCCCTCTCCCACTACCTATAGTGGGATAAGTGGCCATTGCCAAGATGGTGTCCCTGTACAAATGATGGTACACACTACAGAATTAGCCTCTCTTTAGTCGACCATCTTTCATTAAAAAAGTAAAATCTGGTCTATGAAATTTCTTATGACAAAATAAGACACCAAGAACTTCCCTGGCAAAGTACTACAAAAATTAATTTGATGGAGGATTGGGAATAATGGACATCAATTCCTATAATAGTCCCTCCCATCTAACAGTTATTGATTGGCGATGTGGCCCCTGTAGGAAAGTGACTCTATATATACTGCACCAAAGTACGGTACAGGGTGTATAGGGTCCACAGTTCCCCAATGGTAAGGCAGAGGCTAAAGTTAGATATAACCTTACTCTCTAAAGTGGTAGCTTGGTCGAGCAGTAAGGCAGTATCAGAGGACAGTGTAAAGCATTTGTTGTACACACTCAGTCAGCAAATGAAGCCACACACTCAAGAACTGAACTCTAGGCCAATGGTTTGTATATAAAAATATAGGCTTGTTTTATTTTAGAACCAACAATAGGAATCAAAATATACTTTCTCAGAATGAAATGCTTTGTTTAAACACTTTTCAAATAGGCAATAGTCTTTTTGATGACAGTAGTCAAAGTTGTTGCAAGAGGCAACACAATTTCAAACACAATGCAACATTGAGCTCAATGGAAAGTTTTGGTTAAATGCAATTAATTACTTTGTGGATTACTTTTCTAACCACAGGACTGGATCTTGGATTCAGTCCCGGGACATCTCCTGTAAACAGTTAAGTAAAAGCGTTTTGGTTATAGTAGTGATTTTTGAGGAATATTATGGTATTTCAAAAGTTGACACTTAGAAACTTTTCTGGGTAAAATTACCAATGTTATCCTATGGAAGGAAATACAGTTTGCAAGCAAAGTATGTTTACGTTACTTTTGTAATCCAGTGCTGGAGTCTCAGGTTCAGCACTGGGATATCTATCTAAAACAGGCAAGTAATTACGTTTGTATCGTTGGCACGATTTTTAAAGAATATTTGAAAGATTCAGAAATCGACAGAAACTTTTTCAACAAAAAAGCAGGCAATGATATCCTATGGAAGGAATTTCAAGTTACTGTTCAGTACGGTAAAAATTACTTTGCAGGGTCAGTACTGGGCTGAAAGATGCAGCACTCAAGTCTCTCCTGATGACAGGTGAGTAAATCGGAATTCGTTACTGTTGTGATTTTTAGGCAATATTTTAGTATTTCAAAAGTAGACAGAAGAATTTTCACAGAAAACCAGTCAATGGGTCCCTATGGAAGAAAATTGAGTTAGCGATAAGTAACGTTGTGATTACTTTTCAGGGTCAGTACTGGGCACCAAGATCCAGCACTGGGATCTCTCCTAATAGCAGGTGAGTATTTTCGTTTTAGTTACTCGGTTGATTTTAGGTGAATATTTTAAAGTTGAGAAACTCCACACTTCGAAGAATTTTCCGGTGATGCCAGCCAATGTCACCCTATGGAAGGTAAGTGGGTTATCGGTTTTTGGGTAAGTACTTGACTGGCAAAGTTAAGGTTCTGGGCATAGACTCAGGGGTCTCCCAGGGTCAGGTAAGTACAGTTGTTTCACCCCCAGCGGCACAGGGGCGGCCGGGTGCAGAGTGAGTTAGGCCCAATGTTATCCTATGGCAGGCAGGGGGCCCTTGGTTGGTGGCTGCTGGCTAGCAGGCCACGCGGCTGTGGGGGGCTGGGCTCCTGGTCACTTGCTCAGGGCAAATGGGGAAGTGGATTAGGACAGAGGTTGCACTGCCAGGGCCACTCGGGCGGCTGGGTGCAGGGTGCTTTTGAGCCGGCGGGCGCTCAATGTTAACCAATGGAGATCTTGGAAGGTGAACAAAGGCTGCAGGCTCTGGGACGATGACTCTTCAGGAGCGACCAACACTTCGAGAGGTAAGTTGGGGTCTTGGAGGATAGGTAGACACCCAGGAGTTGGGCACAGGGGGCCATGGGGCGCCGGGGTGTCTTTTGAGGTCGGGAAATCTTACCCCCTGCTGGTCGCGGTTGGAGGGGTCCCTTGTCCTGAGGTTGCAGGCGTCGTCTGGGTCGTCGAGGAGGGTCCTTGGGCACTGAATTCCAGGTCAGAATCGCCGGGGGGACGTCCTCAAAGTCTTTGTTCACTCAGGCATAGGCTGGGCTCGGCGGGTGCAGAGTGTGCAGGTTTCGCGGTTCCGTGCCAGGGCCGGGTCTTTTGTAGTTTTTCTTTTGAACAGTACCACTGCTCGTGGGAGTCCCTGGGTTGAAGGCTGTGGCACAGAAGTCAGGTCCTCCGGGGTTTTTGAGGTTGCTGAGGCCGGGGTTCCGCAGGAGCAGGTTCGGAGGTCGACAGGCCGGTAGGGCTGGGGCCAAGTCAGTTGTCGTCGCCTCCTTGTTAGCAGCTTCACGGCTGGTCTTCTTGCTTCGTCTTCTCTTCTTGTTTCGGATTCGGGAACTGAGGAAGGAAGGTTCAGGGAGCCCCTAAATACTGAATTTAGGGGTGGTTACAGGTAGGTAAGGGCAGGGACCAATGGGTCCCGTCCCTGGGGTGGGTACACCCCCTATTCTGCCACTCTCCAGTGGGAGGGGGCAGGAGCCTGTCCCTGGTTGGCTGGGTCCCCCATCCTCAAGATGGCGGGGACTCGAGTTTGTGCTTCACCTCGCCTCCCCCACCTTAGGGGTGGAGTTGGCAGAGGTGGGCACAACCCATTTCCTGCCTCTGGTTTTCCCGCCGGTTCTCCCGCCAGAAGTGGGGGTAGAACCAGTGGGGACCAGCTTGCTGGGAGCAGCAAATGGTCTGGGGAAGCTCAAAAGGCGGCAGGCCTTTGAAGCTTCCCCTGCCCATCCTGGGGAGGAGGCTTTGGCACCTCGCCCCAGGATGCGCATTGTTTCAGGCCCCTGAGAGCAGAGGCTTTCGACCCAGGGGTCCAGAAACATGTCTGGTGGCGGCAGCCTGGGCAGCCACTCAGTCCGGACACTGGAGGTCGGGTTGGTTTCAGGGGCATCTCTAAGATGCCCTCTGGAGTGTGTTTTACATTAAATCCCACACTGGCATCAGTGTGGGTTTAATGTGCTGAGAAGTTTGATACCAAACTTCTTAGTTTTCAGTGGGGCTATTATGGTGCTGTGGAGTTCGTAATGACAGACTCCCAGCACCATATACTCTTAATGGCAGCACTGCACTTACAATGCCCAAGAATGGACTTGGGCACTGTAGGGGCACAGGGCTCATGCCTCTGTGCCCTCACCACTGGCATAGTGCACCCAGCTAGAGGGGTGGCTGACCTAGGCCAGGGCAGTGGCTTGTAGGCATGGCACACAGGGATGTGTGCCATGTCGACTCTTCACTTTTGTTCTGCACCAAGACACGCAGCCTGCAAAGGCAGTCTGTGTGTAAAGGTACAGGGTCCCTAAGGGTGGCACAACAAGTGCTGCAGCCCTTAGGGGCCTTCCCTGGTCACAGTGCCCTGGGTACCCATGGTACCATTTACCAGGGGTTGACCTGTGGCCAGGGATGCCAATTGGGTGTAGGCATCAATGCAGTTTTAGGGAAGAACACAGGCCCTGGGTACCTGGTTGGCAGGAGCCCAGGGCACACTCAGTCAAAGCACATCAGCAATTCAGCAAAAAGTGGGGGCATACCATGCAAGAAAGATGGCACTTTCTCACAGCCCCCAAGACATTTCTGCCTATGCCACTTAACAGTGAGCGGCTTTTCTCCCCTGCATTATCTGTACGGGGGCCATACCCCAATGACTATGTCCCCCAGCTGTTAAATGTGTCATCACGATCTGCTAAGAGTGCCTCAGCATGATCGAAAGGCAGAACTAGCAGGCAGAGGTACCACCTCTATGGGTTGGGACACAGCTGCGAAAGGTCTTCATTCTTGGGGGGTTTGGTGGGTGGGATAGCAATCTGATACGGAACTCATGGGCATAATGTCCCCTTCAGACTTGCAATCGTTCGGATAACTCCAGAATGAAAATGACCTTCACATATCTCAATTATTTTGTTACTTTCAGCTCAGGCATGCAAGTAGCCCCATCACAAAGACTTGAATGACAAAACAGACTTCAACTGGCTAGAAGTCAAACTACTGATGAGCCCACTCAAAGACAAGAAATTTCTCAAGTGAATCAAACTCTACTTATTAACCTCACTGACAGTTCACAAAGTGTGGGAGGCATGGGAGGGTGATGTAGGTCAAATATCTGATGAAGACTGGTGGCAAGACCTTATGTTGAGGCACCCATCTCTTCTCGCTACTGCCTCATTCAATTTAAATACCTAAACAGAACCTATTACTCTTGACACAGATTACGGTGAATGGGCCAAGACACCTACCTCAGATTTAACATGGACAAAGGCACATTTTTTTCACATGGCTAGAGAATGCCCATAAATTCAGACTTTCTGGCATGGGGTCGTAGCATCCTTATCAAAAGTGCTCGGTGGTCAATTCAACCCTCCTCCAACTAGCTCTACTCAACCGATATCTTAAGGCTCTTGTGAACTTAGACATAATACTAGCCCAAAAAGGATATTGTCCAACACTGCCCGCCAGCACTCCACCTCGTTTGAAGGATGGCTTTGTAGCATGAATAAATGTATGTTCCTCAAGCAACCTCTTTACAAGGCAAGTGGGGCCCCACAAAATATCAGCGATTTGGGAAGAGTGGCAGGAATGTACCCTTATTACCATGCCTTTCTATTCTGCCCCTCTATAGAAGTACCTGCTGTTTTACGGACTCTCTCCTCATACACCTATGAACTACTCCTCTATTTACAATGTAAAACGTGCAATGTACCCAATAACAGCTGTTTTCTTTGCAATTGTTTAGAAAAAGTTGTGCTTTTTATTGTATTATATTAAAAATGCCAATAAATCGATGTATAAAACAAATCTGGTGGGCATGACAACATGGTGTAAGCTCTGAGAATGTCTCGACCCTACCCTCCCTTAAGTTGTCTCCATTTTGTCACAGCCTAGTGGCCTAGGTGTGGGGACAGGCACTTGCATGATCAAAATCAAGCACTAACCTGGGCGTACTTCCACTTTGTGAACATGTTCTCTCTCACTCTTTGCAACTACTACAGCACCAACTATAGCGCCAATCCATTGATGCTACATGCAAACTATTTCCTTCATGGCCTTGTAATACTCCCAGCCCTACACCATCAGCCACCATAAAGTCATTCTGCAAACTTGCAATCATTACAGCACCAAATGTCAACACATTGCTCTGAGCAACACATATTTCTCGCCAATCAAGGCTATTAACTCTCAAACAAAAAACACCTGTCTTGTAGCCTGTACAAATATGGGCTCAAAACCACGCACGGGCAATAACAGCGTGACCGCAAAACAGCCCCTCAGTCTCTCTCTCGCAATATGTAGGTTTCTCTCCCCTCCCAAAACTCTGAAGCGCCTCACGGCTGCATAAAGTTCTTATTATTAACTGAGAGAACACTAACAACAATGAACGCTCATTTTTAACAGCCTACGAGCAGCTATGTCAAAATAACCTAAAAAAACACAGACTGCATCAACAAAGGGCTATCAGCTGGACTGATCAACTTTAAGTAGCTTATAGGGTCCATCCATCGTGGATTTTATGGTTATTCCTAATTTTTCCCTGGTCTGTCGCTACGACCTGAAACATTTCTGCACTACAAATATATACCGGTTTTAAGAAGATCAGGCCCGCGAGTGCATGCATTATGTCCATGCCTTTCTCTTGTGACTGCAGTAATAGGAACAGCGGCATTTATAATAGCAAAGATGCTGCTGTTTGTCACCTTTTGACAGGTAATTGTGCCTACAAGGGATTTCTTTAAAGGCACTCAGTTAGACATTTAGTATACAGAACAATGATCGCAAGCTCCACTTAATAGCTTACAACTGATTAATCAAAAATTAAATTTGTTCATTTGTATCACAATAAATCTACTACAGATACTCTTCAGACTGGTGTAAATTTTTCAAAATGCAAACTTTATGATGAAAAAAGATTTAGCAAAGGGTACAAAAGACTAAAACAACACACAGTGACTGAGATTTACAACTGATTCGTTATTACAAACACCTCATGATCACTAGTGTGAGCATCTATTCCAAACAATATGTATAGAAGGAAAATGAAACTGATGAACACAGAAAACAATTCCTTGAGGGGGATGAATCACAGAGGAAATAGATGTGGTTGTCGACGTTTCGGTCTGTTTGGTGTGAACATCCGTTAGACCATCTTCAGGACGAGGAATTTAAGTGTTGAATGACCCCGCTATTAATGGAATATCCCATCAGTTATACATCAATAAAAGATCAAGATGAAAGAAAAAGAAACACCCGTGAAAAAAAAAAAGAAGAGAAACAAGTGACTTGCCCTATTCAAGATTGATCAAGATGAGTAATGGGATTTAGAACCACTCCCTCTGGAGAGAGCTGAAGGATGAAACACCACCAGGAAAAGAGATTAAAAAAAGATATGGTGAGTGAAAGATCCATGGCTAAAACTCACTTATGAAAATTCCATGGGTAACTGTCAATCGTGACTAAATCTGTTTTTGATTAAAACCTTCCTGGTCTCCGACACCGGAAAAGAACCTATTGAAAAGCTGTCACAATAGACCAAGCATGTCACTGTTACAGTGGCTAGAGTGAAGCTGCCAACTCAAGAGATATCTGTGAAGGAACAGCAGTCAAGAAGAGTGCAGCAGTGAATGAGACAGGCCGTTTGGGACTAGTTACTTAAATTTTCTTCTATATTTAGTCTACCTTAATTTTGACGAGAACTCACTCTGTGGTGGTGCCCAATGAATGGCTGGTAGCTTATGTTTTGGTTGTGGGGAATGTCAGTCTAAAACACTTAATAGTGTAAAAATACCAATCAACAGGTGGCCACCTAGCTTGCATTCCAAAAAGAATCATGGTGGGTCTAGTAAGCCATGGATGTGATCTGACATGCTAAATCCTGTATGCAGCAGGTCAGATCGTCCCACAACCACGCAGGCCCACATTAACAACCGTGGCTTGTGTCCAGCCCAGTCTATAATACTTATATACCAACTATCCATAATGGTACCCGGGCGCTACATAATCGAACTCTGTGCAGACGCCAGGTTCTTCTAAATAATGTTTTGTAGCGTCCTTTTATATCCTTAACGACAATTGCAAGAAGATTCCCATAACAAGTGCCTGCATTCTGGAGGCCATTTCCTTCAGCTGTGCTACTTTTGAAGCGTGGTGCATACATAGACTTAGACTCCTTGTATCTAACCTCTCTCTTCGCAGTATACCAGTGTAAACTTAGCTTTCAGTGGACAGGGCAAAACCGATGAGCAGTTCCATAGACAATGGTCACAGCCTTGAAATCTACTCTTGTAGAAACAGAGCCAATGAAACTTTCAAAATATCAGAGATATGAGAGTACCAAGGGGCTCACAACTCGTCTTCCAATTCTGAATCTTCCATATACTTGGTATTATCTTACATGGAGACCACAAAAAAGTGCATTACAATAATATAAGCAGGAGCCAATAGAGGCTCTTGCAATGGTAACCCTATGCTCTTCATCGGAACCAGGTTGAAGCCTGGCAATAGTTTGCAGGTAAAAACCACAATACTTTATAAAACGATTGGTGTGTTTCTCTAAATTCGGCAGGCCATCTAACAGAAACCCTAAAGACTAAGCATTTTCAAACAACTCAATTAAACTATCACCAACCATCACGTCAGCTTGCGAGAAATGGCCGCGCGTCCACCATCAGAAGCTTGTCTTTATTTATTTAAAAATAGCCAATTACAAATAAACAACCAAATTTGTTTTGTGTGGTTACAAGAAACGTGTGTGTGTAATGTCTATCGATTCTGAAGTGATTACCATGTTGTTAAGGTTAAAAGAGAAGAATGTATAGCAGTGTCTCAGAAATCCGTGCCATTGTAGTCCTTGCTACATTCAGTGAGTGTTGTCATTGCAGCTCCTATTGTGGGCTCTGCCAAATTATGGACTGACTTAAATGTCTCAAGACTGTCAATGTTTTTAGGTCTAGCTTGAATGCGCAGCTTCTGCGAGACCTAATGTGACTAACAGAAAAAAGTAAAGAATCACCAATGAGAAAGGGGTGTTGACTCAACCCACAAGTTGATCTTTCTACCTAAAGAATTTGGGCAGAAACTATGTGATCCCACTAAAAAACAAGCATTGGCATAGCCAATAGGTCTCGCCTTTGGGACCTTATAAGTATTTAGTTATGCAGCACAATATCCTTGGTGCAACAACATCAACTGTTGCATGGGTAAACACTTATAAGGTCCCAAAGGCGAGACCTATTGGCTATGCCAATGCTTGTTTCCCTTGTTCTTGCTATCCTGGTCATATCAAGTAGCGCTCAGAGGCTAGGTGATTTACCCAGTTGGGTGGTTTGATAGCTAATCACTTCATCTTTGCTGCCTGCAACCCTGGCACGCCTTGACGAAGCCTCTGGGGTAAGTTGATTTTTAAACGGGTGCCATCATATGTAGGTGGAGAGTCTTCTAGGTGGCTGACAGTGATGAAAATGGTGGAGAGAACAGACCATTTAAAAAACATTTAATATTGAATTTTCCATCTTTTATTTTATTGTTGCCATGAACAGATCTTGTAGAGTCAAAAATATGGGTGAAGACAAGCATTCGAGAGGGTGATCCCATTAAACTGAACCAAGGATGAACAACTTGACATAGGTTTGAAAAGTCTATGGTGGCATTTTGTTTGCAAGGAGGGTAAATGGAAGCAAAAAAGAGGAAGACCCGTCAAATGCAAATGAGTTAAAAGATATGCCAAATAAGTAGATCCATTGCCTAAAAAAAAATCCTTGTTTCTTACTCTAACTTCTTGATTGAATAGAGTCTACATTTTACAGAAATACGAGTGTAATGTTTATAGTCTTACCTCGTTATTGCATTTTACAATTCCATTTGACTTAAATAAATTCTATGTAACCTTGCATTTAGCTGTGAACGCTTACAGTTCCATGACCAGGGTTCCTAACAGGCTGTGATCTAGGACTTCTGTTGTACTACCATTCATCTGTAATTCTCACAAAATAAAGAGGAGTATGCTGCAAAGTGGTTATGTGACACAGACAAATTATACGTTTTAAATAAAGCTTCCATTTTGCGTACAAGAGAATAAAAAGGACCCATCTGGTTAGGCTTCGCATTCAACGGATTGCTTACGCCGCTGGCTGCAATTATATGTTGCATGACTGACTATCCTCCTGATGTGCTGTGCCATCAAACAACAGCTGGGGGTCCTCCAGAGGAAAAACAAGTCTTAATAAAAATCATACCCTTTGCATGTTCCGACTCCAGATCACTCTTCATGACACCGTAGTGTCAGTGTGAAAGGATGTGCCCAATTCCTGTTTTTTCCCCCTCAATTTATTCTATATATTGTTATTTATAGAGCTCACAAGAAAGGGGCAATACTTGTTCACTTTACCCTGCATGGCCAATATACTCAATATATGCACTATTGCTCGTCATATTCTGAAGCCAGCCCCAGAAATAGACAGATGAAACAAAGAAATCTACATGGCAATCCCAAAATTGTACGGAGTGTCTTGACAACTATGAAAATAGTTCCAAAATAATAACATCTAATCGGAAATCATGTGCAATACTAATATACAGATATTCCAAAAATAGGCAGGTGAAACAAAGTAGAAGTCTAAATAGCAATCTCAAAATTGAACAAAAAGTGGCTTTACAAAGATGAAAATAGTTCCAAAATAATAACATCTAATAGGAAATCGCGCACAATACTAATACAGAGATATTACAAAAAAATAGGAACCAGTCTTCCAGAAGCCTGAAACTGGGCACTAGGTGTTTTTGTTGGGCTATTGGAAGAAGAAAGATAAAAAAAAAAAAAAAAAGGAGACAGACTAGTATGTTTTCAGAGCCAGTCAAAAAGCTGAACAAGCTGTGAAGTACAGCAGGGACGTTTCACTTTCTACGATTGCTTATCGAACTGAATACAATAGTCGGCTCCACTACCATTATGGAATCACTTAAGTAAGGATGTCATTGTGGTTCATGCCAAATGTATGTAGTCAGTAGCTGCAGTGTAGGCAAAGATGGCTCCAGGGAAGATTAACTTGTACACCAAGGTGTCTGTGAACTTACACTGCAAATCTAACTTCACAAACCTGCTTTACGGTGACATGTGAACTTTGGAATTGTACGCGAGAAGCAGCCATGTGCAAACCACTCTAAAGACTGGGATCATCTTTAGAATAACAAATGCCATTATATGGTTGTCATGGGGCTTGTTGTGCAACAGATAAGTGTGGTGCGACGCAGGATTGTGTTAACCGCATTAAGAGGAGTACAGAATTGGGGGTAACCTATTGCACAACAAGGAATGGAAGAGAAACAATAACATGGTTAGGTGCTTTAGATGTGGAAAACCAAGACTGACGCTAAAAAAAGGCATGTGATGCAAAGCAATGTTATGCGGAAAGCTCATGCAATAAGGATGAATTGTGCATGTTGTCAGTCTCAATATATGATGGGCAAGGGGTTGATGCAGCGAATAGCAAGCACTACAGTACCCACACTGAAAGGCTTCAAAAACCGGGGACTGCATTGGTGGCCTTCTTGCTAAGTACTAAACAGCCATAAAGGTTGTAACACAACAGTTATTTGTTCTGGTCTGAAGAAATGTATCCTAGAAAATGGTACGAGTTCACCAGATTATAATATAATTTTATTAGAATATAGGCGTGACATTAGCTAATATTGGTTCTTAGCGGAAACACTGTCAGGTGAAATTAAAAGGCCAGCAATCTTTCAATGGCCATAAGTTTCTGTATGGGCTAGTTTTTCAGCTCATCTCGATTTCAAAAGGTTATGAGGCCAACCCTGTCTCTCTGTAGCACAATTATAGGGAGGCTGCTGGGGTTGGAGAGTGGGCAAAGCAATCCTGTTACACAAAGTGAAATGATGGAAGGAAAGAAGTAGAAAAATATATTACGTTTACTACAAAGTACTCGTTTCTCAACTATATGTTCAGAATTGGTCTCATCTTGGTTCAAAGCAGAGTGTAGATTTATTGTCTTTTACAACTGAGGGGAACTTTGGCTCTCTGTGAGGGAAGAGTCCCAGTCATGTAAAAGGTGGTGAAACATTGACTACACTGCCTTGTTTCCCCACTGATCGTGGGCTTGCCTTGTGCCCTGAAAGATTCTTAAGCATCTCCCTGCACTTTCCTCCAAACAACTTCCTAAGAAAAAATAAATACATCAATAATCGAACTTCGGGTAGGGTATGGAAGGTGGTCGGCTCCACATATACAACTGTTGATTCATTAGAGATCTCGTCCAAACAATAGTACAGATGAGAATTCCTCAAGCAGGGAAGGTGGTATGGATGCAAGTTAGGTGCTGTAAACTGAGGTACTTCATGCACAACTCTGAGGATCGTGAAATAGGTTATCAAAGTTGAAGATCAGGAGTGAAAATTTAAGCACACACAAAGGTATAGGTCATTGCTACAAAGAAATGTACGAGTGTGAAACAAGCAGGTCTAAGCTGATGCTGATGCTGATGACAGAAAAAAACAAGCACTTCGTGTGAAAGTGAAAGTCCTTTTCTTGTGCGGCTTCCCGGATACACTTACACACGCCGGGCTCGGCGAGAGTCATCCAGGGCCGGCTTCAGCGACATGAAAGGGAAAGCGCAGCCGGCCGCCATGTTTAACTGGCCTGCAACGTCGTACAGCGCGAGAAGGGAAAGAGGACAGGCGGTGGGGGGGTGAGGAAGAAGAACAAGAGAGCGAAGAGATAAAGACGGAAGGAAAGGGGGGAGGAAATACCAGTGTCGTCTTAAAGATTCTGGGAGCTCCAGGCAAGTCTGTATACCAGTCTGAGGGATATGTTGTGGCAGTGAGCGCGAGGTGTCTTCTACATGCAGCATCTGCCATCTAGCGGCCGGCGAATGCGCTAATTAACATCTGTTTCGAATTAGCGTGGTGAGAGCGACCACGCTAATTCAAAACCTCGCTTGGGAGAGAGAGGGGGGGGGGGAGGAGGAGCCCATGAGTGGTGCGCGCGCGCTTGGGAGAGCAGTCTGCTCATTTTCAAGCACTGCACTCGTGCTTGTGGCGCGCCGCTGCTCGCCCCCGCAAGGTGGATGCCGCCACAAGCACGAGTGTGTGCTTGAAAATGAGCAGAGCGACGGCTAAAGGCCCTCCTATGCAGCGCATGCGCGCTGCGTAGGTGAGACCTAAAAACACAAAGGAGTACTTGTATTGTACAAAGTATGCTCAAAACAATAGGCCTAAATTGGTTATGGTAACAAGCAAGGTAGGGCCGATTTATTTACTAAGAAAAGAATGTTCAGGCCAATAAGCCTTTGTTTGTTTGGAATTAAACAGTTTTAAAGCTTGTGGAACACGTATTTTGTAACACAGAATCTCAAAGATTATCATAATCCATGCGGATAGAAGATTTGCACTGTGATAGTTGTTAGGCTCGCTTATAAGGTGCTGTATATTGATCTACCAATTATACCTGTGTACATTTTTGTAACTTTAAGACTTCAATCCGGAGCGTTCCCTTGTGGGAAAGCTTATGCCAAATACAGTAGGGCTGAGCTGGTTATAGTGAAAGCCAACTATGAAAGCTTTAGGCCTGATTGGTCATGGAGTAAAGTTATGTCAGATGCCATAGGTCTGATCTGGTTATTACAAATGCAGTAGGCCCGACATATTTATTGTGAAATGCATATGTTAAAGCCATTAGTCTTTTAAGGGTAGATTATTATTACACTATGTTAAAGCGTGTAAACACGTATTTTGTTAACTGTAATCTCAAAGATTACTGTAGTAGGCAAAGGATTTGGTGTTTGCTGCATCATATGACTAACCATGGGGTAAATTAGCTTGTCAGAGCTACTTAGGAGACATTGTTCTGCCAACTGTAATTCTGCTTATATTTGTATTGCTATGACTGTAGACCTGGTGGCTGCCTTACAAGAAAAACGTATGTCCAAAACAGTAGGCCTGAAACGAATATTTTGATAAACCAATGGTATGTCTGATCAGTTAAGTATCATGAAAAGTTATGGCAAAGGCGCCGAGCCTTATTTATTGTTAGAAGCAAATGTTAAAGTAGTAGCCCTGTAAGGGCCGTGCTAGACCTTCTAGGAAGGTTGTATACTGTTTTGCCAAATGTAATGGACTTCATTTTTGTAGTTTCTTGTGTGTTATTCAGCTATCTGGTATGTCAGCTTTTTCTGACTGGCTCTTGTTATCAGCCTGGCAGTTCCCTTCACACTACAAAAGTGCTACCGGGGCATACATACCTCTCAATTCTTCTGCAGTGCACCACATTTAGCACTGCCATTTTGAAATGGTATTGTCTGTAGAGCATTGGTTTTTTTTATCATTCAAAAATGGATACTAGGTTGCTTCTAAACATGGTGGCTATGTTTGATCTTCAACATAAACATTTATTATACCATTACACGATAGCCACACACTCCCATGTTTCATTATTAACTTACTTTTATTGCAATTATATGGCAGCCACATTTAGGCAGTGGCATTTTTTCTTTTTTCAACTTGTATTATTTTAGTTGATCTTGCATATGCATGTTGAGTGTGTGTGTTTTACTATTGATGGGTGAGTGGGTCAGTGAAAGAACGAGTCAGTAGCTGGATGAATGGATGAAAATGCTCGGATGAGAGTGCATGTACAGTAAGTTGCGTGTTTAAACTCAGTAGTGAACAAAGAGACTTTTTCAGTTATAAGCCAGACCTAATGGTGTTTGTTGCCAATGCTTGTTGCTCTTTAAAATACATTGTCCCTGCTTCTGCAATAGATACTCTCCCCAGACTCACCGGCATATAATAAAGCACTTTCAAGGCTGCACACAGATATGTGGAAACACATTTAAGACACCAACAGAACTTTGAAGCCAAACTAACTGAATGTGCACTTAATAAGCATTGGCAAAGTCAACAAACGGGTCTGGCCTTGGCAAGTTGGCGCCAAAGTTATTTATCACAAATGTATACCACAAAAAAAGAAAATATCCTGCCACCTAAACAGGATTGCCATATGCTTGCAATACATATTTAAAAAAACATTGATGTGGCTGTTTTACTAAGATGTTTTTTCAATAATAAGCTTTTAAGCATGGCATACATTTTATTATTTGTTTAGAAAGCATGCATAAATCACCACCTAACCAATACACTCAAAGGGCACTATAACTACAGCTTTAACAAGCACTGGCAAAGCCAATAGTTCTGGCACTGACTACCAGCCTTTCAGTTTTGCCTCAGCTTTTTGTTTGTTTTGTCTTGGTTTTTGCAAAACTTTTTTGTTGGAGAATCTTCTTGTATACAAACAAAATTGGCTAAAAGTAAATATATGTATTTTGGTGTATTAAGAGACCCTAGCAGTGACAGGAACTACAATAAATGTGAATGTGTTCCTTGTGAAAGAGTGGAATTCCATCACTCACAGTAAAGTCAGCCTATTGCTTAAATATGATGATCAATTACTTCATGCTGTAGTGGGCAGGAGAAATATATGAATGACAACAAGAGACAAATAGATGAGGGCTAGCTGAACATCCCTTTAAGTATATTACACATATAATTTTAGTAAAATCAAAAAGGTCTTGGCTAACACCAAGAAAATAAAGCGCCATTTAACTGGGCACCATAAATGCAGGCAAGGTAAACACCTGTTTTTCAAAAATAACTAAGATAAAAAAAACACTTTGAACCAACTTTGTTTCTGAAGAAAAAGGAACTATTTGTATGAGGAAATGATCAAAGTGCACAGGCTTTGTGCAGTTACTCAAAGTGCAGGGAGTCAACAGAAGTGGGCTGACCCACTGTCCGATACTGTAGTATGCCAAAGCAAAACGCGAATAACAATGAATAGATCAATGTATGAAGCTTGCTGTCTAAATGCATTTCTATGTACGAATGTTAGGTCTCATTTTTTGAAAAACCAATAGCCTTTTTTGGAAAACCAATAGAGTGGCTAAAACTGCCTTGAAGTTTGGTAAAACAATAATCTGGCAAAACAGTCCAAATGGCTAGACCTAAAAGCACTAACGTAACATTTCTTGAATTAATCTCTGCCACTGACAATTACTTGGGCTGCATCCCGGTCTACTGTTATTGTGCAAACCATGTCACCTTTGTTTGGACCCAGACATATACAAATCAGTCATGACTGCTCCAAATGGAACCATCGAGCCTGCACTGCTAGGCCACATACCTGCCAACTCACACAGTGCCACCATGTGACACATGATATTGGCTCACACGATATCACACGGTGGCAGGGAAAACGAGCTGAAAACCGCTGTAAATAGTGGTTTTCCAGCTAGTTTTCCGAGGCTCTGAACAGCCGACGTCCATTTAGGGGTGTGAAAACACCCCAGGACGTGGACAGCAAGCTTTTTTTGTTTGGGTGGGGGGGAGGATTGGGGGCGGGTGGGGTTCAAAAGTTCCTCGTAGGCACTTCTCGGCAGGAGGCCCGCCCCTTCAAGGCCCTGCCCCCGCCTCACACTGTGAGATTGTTATGCAAGTTGGCAGGTATGAGGCCAGGTCCTCCCTGAACTGGAATACAAGAAACCCAGGACCGGTTTTGCCCTTATTAGGGCTCATCAGCCAGGTATAGCTTGATTCAAGTGGCACAGTGTGCACTAGGGTGATCAACCGTCCATAAATTTCACTGACTGTCCGTGATTTGGATCTCACGTCCGTAGTCCGTGATGATCCCTTTTACGGACGTCTTTTGGCCATAATTTTGGAGTTTGAAGGGCGCAGCACTGCTCCCCTGCGAGAAGCCTCTACTCCCTGATGGGGCCGCCTCGCACTCATCCTCAGAGCACCTGAGCAGCCTCACCCTGCCCATTGTCATTCTGTATGCCAGCTGATGGTCACATACAGAATGACAATGAGCCAGTCAGGGCTGTTAAAGCATGTGGTGGGCCTCCTCCTGCCTCGGTCTAGGGCACGGAATTCTGTCAGATTGAAGAAATGTACAAAAACGCCCATGCTGCTACGTGAGAATCCAGTTCATGAAAAGAAGGCGGCGAAACAAGTTAAAACAAGCATTGGCATAGCCAATAGGTCTCGCCTTTGGGACCTTATAAGTGTTTTGCCAGAGCTATTGGCTTTACCAATGTCTTTAAGCTATGTTGTGGAGCAGTATGGCTTCTGCGCAGCATGTTGAAAAGTTATAATAAAGTGTTATAAGCATTTTTGTCACCTTATATATAAGCAAGTAGATATTATGTACAACTGATTGACAAACATATAGAATGTCTTCTAGTTTGTCTGTCCTGATGCTGAGGTGATGCTCTGCTGATGCTCAGGTGTTGCAGACTTATACTGACATGGTGATAAGGTGGTAGTGTGCTTGTGCGGAGGTGGTGCTCAGTGATGCTTTGGTGGTGCTGTGCTGGTGCTAAGGTGATGCTGCAATGGTGCTGCTCTAATGCTGAAGTGGTGCTACACTGGTGGCGAGTTGGTGCTTCGCTGGTGGTGGTGCACTGATGCGAAGGTGGTGCTGGGCTTATGCGGAGGTGGTGTTGTGGTGTTGAGTGATGCTGAGGAGATTCTGCGCTGGTGCTGAGGTGTTGTTGAGTGATGGTGTGGTGGCGCTGAATGATGCTGAGGTGGTGGTGCTGTGCTGATGCTGAAGTGGTGGTGCTACACTGATGCTGAGGTAGTGCTGGACTGGTAGGGAGGTGGTGCTGTGCTGGTACTGAGGTGGTGCTGCACTGATGCTCAGGTCATGCGGAGTTAAACTGGCGTAGTGCTAAGGTGGTGGTGTGTTTGTGCTGAGGTGGTGCTCAGGTGGTGCTGAGTGATACTGGTGTGTTATTTAGTGATGCTGAGGTGATGCTGAGGTGATGCTTTGGTGGTGCTCCGGTGATGCTGTTCTGGTGCTCAGGTGGTGCTGAGTGATGCTGTGATGGTGCTTAGGTGACGCCGAGGTGGCGCTGTGGTGGCGCTGTGGTGGCGCTGAGTGACGCTGTACTGGTGCTGAGGTGGTGGTGCTGCACTGATGCTGAGGTAGTGCTGCGTTGTTAGTTAGGTGGTGCTGCACTGTGTTAGTGCTGAGGTGTTGCTGCGCTGGTGCTGTGCTGGTAGCATGATTACAGTGGCCAAGCGCTCACAAATTCTAGTCATCTGGGAAACCTAATGCCTAGAATATATTCAGGGCTCGCAACTGACAAATGAAGTTCGTTGTAGCATTTACTAACAAGTAACCTGGCTAAAGAGGGCATGGAAGAGCTGAAATTGGATCATAAATTCAAAGCTGTTCCGAAGATGGCCCCTCCAAATTACGTTTGGCCTAGGGCCCCCAAAATACTTAAGCTGTTCCTGTTTTGCTATGGAAATTGATAGTGTGAGAGACTCCCTCCTGTGGCTTGTACCACTGCCAATCATTCAATGACGTGACATTGTTATTCACTCATGCCTCAGGTTGCACTCAAACCTAAGTGAGTTGCAGTTGCTCCGAGCCACATTCGACTGCAAATAAACCAAGGAGGGCAAGTAATTATCTACCCACAAAGACCACCATTTTTTCTAAGTGTTTCCCCAAGGTGTGCATTTGAATCACCAAAAAAGGTGATTAAATCATGGACTGTGTGCTGCAGGCGACTGAAGTGATAATGGATAGGACCAGGTTTACCACGCCCCCTGCTTAAAAACTCTCAAATCATTTGTAGCCACAGCAGGAAGCACTTTTACTTCTGCCAATATCATTAGAGCATCTGAAAACTGCCCTCAGGTTCACAAGGCCTCATCTAGCCTCGAGAAAATGGCACGAGACATAGCTGTCAAGGGGGCTCTTGTCACATGTGACAGATTTAAGCAGTGTCGGCTTTTTAGCCAGACACTTAGCATTCTAAAATGAGTTTAATGTTAGCATTATAAACATGGCCTTTGAAACCCCAGAATGCAATGTGCAAGAGTGACTGGATACAGTGTCACGTGAAAAAGAAAGCAGGCAACAGAATATTTCCGTATGCATTCAAACAAATTAAAAGTATTTTATGTGCAGATCTCAGTGGGTTACTACTTTTGTCACTGAGATTCTTTTGTTAATGTGCAGTTCATAAGTTACATACGTAATCTAGCACAGTGAGCTATGAACTGCCATCAAAGAGCTGCATAGTACAGGTTACAAAGATATATGTTTTCTTCCCAGTCTTTCATTATCCTGATGTTGCTAAAAAAAGGTTTGTTAGGGTAGGAATACATTAACCCTAACCACGGTGTTATGTTCTGAATCCTGAGTTTGTGTTTCTTCAGACCAAGCACTCTTAAAAAAATGCCTACCAGTATAGGTGACATGTGCATCCTACACCTTGTAGTGCCCTTTGACTTATGTAACATGTTCTATACACTGATTTACACATGTATGATTCATTGTCTTGGTACGTGTGTGATGTAAAGAGCTCGGACATCTTATACCGGTACAAGGAGGGCCATAAAATAAATGAAATACATGTGAGAGAGGGGCCGTGGAGAGATGAGAGGCACTGTTGGCGATAGTGAGGGAATCATTGAAGAGCCTCATCAAAGATTGTTGTATACTCGTGCACAGTAAAGTCATTATTTACTATGCTTTAGAAGCTAATATAATTGATATGTAATGACAAATGTGTTGTAGAATGCACCATGTTTTCCCAAATTTTCTTGGGGGTGCGAAAACAAAGTCTGTAAGTTCTCAGTTTGTTTGTAACACAACTTTTAAATATCTGTAAATAAACTGTGCAAATGTTTTAAAACATATCAGCAGTTAGGAAACCATGGACCACTTGTTTGTAATTCAGAAGTGTGCTGGAAACTGAGTTTTTTTAAATAGGATCAAAACAATCAAGACACTTTACTTGGTGATGTTCAAATGATACATATTTGCCGAAACCACATTTCCACACATTAGTATTTGTGCGCTATATAGTTTTATAAATAAAACTGCATGTTGGCATTTTGCTTCCATTTCAATAGAAAGTGTTCTGTCTGTAAAAGACAGTGCCTCCTTCTGCCCTACAAAATGTTCTGTATGTAAAAGACAGTGCCTCCTTCTGCCCTACAATAATACCTCATCAATGTATACAGTTTCTGGTCTGTAGCACACTTCTGTGCATCAGTGAGAATCTGCAGTTTAAAGCTCACAGAAATGAAACAGCCCAAGCAGTATACTATTTCCAATATACAGGTAAAATAAGGAGGGCTAATATACGGCTAGCCACTATAGTAATGTCAACTCCTATCTAACCACTCTGACCCACAATAATATCATAACACTCAGCAGTGTGCAGCCAATTATAGCTCATGCAGTCTGGTTAATAACCCTTTTTCTGGCTAATGCTCTTACCCTCACACAAGACATGTCCGCTATGGGTCTTATCCATCACTCAGTACTGTACCAGCCCCTATACCAGTCATCGCCAGCTGAACAGAAATGGAATACATGAAGCGATCTAACACATAAAGCTGGTCACTCGAAGGACTGCACTGTAGTCCAGCAATGCAGGTCCCAATTAACTGCATCCTATGTGTGTCGCTTAACATCTCACAATGTCTATCCGAGCAGATCTCTCCGACCATTTCTCTCACCAAACATGCCTGCTCAGGACCATGAATTGGAAACAAAATATCAGACTGGACTACCCAGTACAGTAACCATATAAATATATTATCATATGAAATACCACAAAAAGACCTGCACAGTTGCTCAAAGCTGCGCCCATACTGAAAAAGTGCACGATTGTCTCAACCTAATATAAACATTTGACTTCTACTAAAGAGGTTGTCTATTTACTTACTTATATAATATTGTGTGACCTCCTCTGATGTGTCTGTAAGACGTACCTTTGGTCCCGAAGTTTTGTCCTGAATTTTGACCCTTTGTCCTGAATTTGGACCCATGCCAGTTGGTCACCTTAGTGTGCACTGACCCACGCCATTTAGGGCCAAACACTTAAGTTTACAAAAAAGTGATGGACGGAATGCTTGAATTAATCTCAGTCACTGTTAATCATGACAGGTTTGAGAATCTAATACAAGTCAGTGTCACTCATGAACTGCCATCCACTTTCTGAAGAGAACAACTCTGACCATCCTGATCTAACATTATGCGAAACCCAGTCTCTCACCATGAGACGATCCCCGCTGATGGGAGGAAAGTCGGGTCTCTTGCAGGGCCCGGGTTCGTTGCTCGTGTCCATAGCGGCTCCGGCGTCCCGTTTTCTTTTACGATTGCCGCTGCTCTTCTTGCGAGATACGCTGGTGAATTTCTCGCCGTTGCTTCCTTCTCCGTCTTGCACCTCCATGGAACCCACGGCCTCCATCCTCCGCCGCTTGAACCGGCGTACAACCACGAGCCCTGCCTAACCCAAGAGACCGAAGCAGCCCAGCGTGTACTCCTATTAGGGGCCGGCATGAACATAGAGGAAGGACATCCGGTGAAATCCACAGTCCATGTTAGGACACATTCATTAGATCGTCTTGGTTGTCACCAACGACTTCGAAGAACACGCAGTAGCTCAATGAAACACGTAAATTAGATTGTTTAAAAAAATGTATTTTCTATAAAGTATGTTCGACCCCAGAAAGAAGTTATTTATCTATTTTGATTTTCTCAGAAAAAAATAGGTTTTGTAGCGAAATATCCAAATTACAGCTTTTTAGAAACCCCTGATGGCGGCCATTGTAATGCAATCATTTAGCTATATTTACATAGGCGTTATGGTGCATATGTCTTTATTGTTTCCTGGACAGTTTCTCTTTCCCTGCTACTTTGTAACTATTCAAGATGGCCGCCACAGCGGACATGCTCGATATCTGGTAATCCTAGTTTACTGCGGTCTAGTGTTTATATTATTACTGCCGACTAAAGCATTCTACGTCATGTAGAGTTGTCGTTACAGTGACCATAGACACTGAAGAGTGCTCCAGTTTTTTTGCTGGTAGGGATAGCGCACCTTGTTCAGCAAGTCGTTCCTCTGTGTCCAAGGCTGAGGGCGGAGCGTTGCTCGTGTATTGTTGTCAAGAGCCGAGGCATAGAGGTACCGACTGCAATAACTGCCACCATGTGCAGCCCACTGGAGAAGCCGCAGATCATCTGCCACATCCAGAAGTCGCTTAACTACACTGTCTTTGATTGCAAGTGGCTGCCGCGCAGCGCCCGTTTTGTTTGTTTGGGCAACTACCCGCGGGGCACCGGCGTACTACAGATCTACGAAATCCAGCACGGAGAGGTGCAGCTGCTGAGCGAGGTCAGCATCACGGGTCGGGGAGGCGGGGCACCGCGCAGCACAGCTATCAGCGGACCCCCTGTTAAGCTGGGGGACTTTAGGCTAGTTTTGTTTTTGTAGTTAACACCCGTCATGCTTGGGTTTCTAATGGGGAAGGAGCATTTGGGTCCCAGCAGGCGTATGTCTCTCTTTAGAAAACCGTGATTTACTGACTGAATTCTCTTGCGACTGTATAGCTGTGGACTCGTTATCTTAAGTATAACTATTTTAGCACTGTCCTACATTAAAGCGGCGATAATGTAGTACCTATGTTTTGTGGAAAGAGGATTTGATTTATGCACCTCACAGAATTCAAGGCGTTTTTAATTAAAGACGTGGCTCTGGGTTTTCCCCCCACGAAGTTGCACTTCCTTTGTTTTGGAACAGTCTCCTGTGCGAGGCTCTAGATACATTCCGAATAACGTTGTCTCTCGAGGCAGGCACCAGCACCGCATTTTCTGCCATGCCCCGCTCCAGCAGAGCTTGGCGTCTCGCCGCGGTTTCCATGACACCACCAGTTTCGCTGGGCACGTGAGCGCAGCTGACAGTGGATCAACGCCTTTGTGGTACTTAAAAACATCACAATGCACTTTGAAGGTAAGTTTCTCTGTCAGCAACACATTATTTCAGCACACCTTCGGTGAATTAATACCTCCACGACCTCTAGATCTTCAAGTAGAACTGCTACACCACTATTTTGCTATTATCAGTTAGAACTGAGGGGCATATTATCAAGGGCTTTATCGCCGCTTTAGCAGCACTTTTTGCCGCTAAAGCTGCGATATTTTTATCGCCTATCAGCAAGCTGTCGCTAACAGGCGTTAGCGACAGCTTTCAGGCGTTAGCGGCCGGTTTTATCATCGCCTTGCATGCCAGCGATAATTATCGCTAATGACATGCAAGGTAGGCGTTCCCCACTAAAAGCGACTGAAAACAGTCGCTAACACAACTAACCCCTATTAACAAGGCAGGCGAAGCGATAAAATAAATCGCGCTAGGCGCGTTTATCGCTAGATTTTAACACCTGCTACTGAGGATGACTTACCTGTTTAAAGTATAGGAGGTGGATTGTCAGGCTAAATCCATCCTTGCGTTAATGCGAGAATATCGCTGCTTTTCCAGCGATATTCTCACATTTTGCCGCTATCGCTGGAAATTTGATCGCTATGGAGATAAACCTTGTTAATAGGGTGTTATCTCAGCGATATTTTCCAGCGATAGGCTGCGTTAAAAAAATTTGCGCTAAGCGATAAATATCACTATTCCTTGATAATATGCCCCTAAGTGTCTTTTTTTCTGAAATAAAATACTTGCAGCCCCCTCCTTAGAGTGATCAGGTTTTGAATACCAAAAACGGTGACATTTCACAAAAATAAAAGGACAACAATTTTTCATCAACCGAGTGGCACAGATTCACATCACCTAGAATCACAGAAGAGGCACTAAGAAAATAAATACAATGCCACTTTTTAAAAAACCCAGTGTGGTACATTTCAATTAAATTGCTTTCTTATACAGCTGCTAACTAGCCCTGCGTTGTAGCAAATAAAAACTTGCTTCCGACTGTTTTTAGTCCACCATCTCCAAAAACCGGAACATGAGCCAATTTGCTTAAATCTGCCAGGACAGCTGGTGCAAAAGCGGGACTGTCTCGGCAAACCCGGGACGCCTGTTTACCCTACCTCTCCTACATGTCAGTGCGTTCTTGGGCACAAGTGCATTAAGGACAAAGGGTCTAGTCTTGAAGTGGTTCAGCTGCCTAAACCGCTTTACATCCTGGTCATTTTTAGGGGTCCAGGCGAAGTGTCTTGAAAATTTGCTGTTCATTGTATGAGATGTTGGCCTGATATTGAAATTAATTAAATTAAGTCCTGGTTTTTCCTACACATTTTTAACTCTCAGTAGGTGGTTTGGAGTATAGGCTCGCTGCAAGAGAACTCGCACACGATAAGTATTTTTCCAGCAGTATTTAATTCAAAGCTAGAAATGCACCCACGACCAGAAAAGTCCACCAAACTTAGGCAACAGGTAGCAACTCTCTCAAAGTCGCTGACTACAGCACGAGAGTAGAACCGTTCCAACGCTAGAACATGGAACTATATACAGAAGTAAACAATAGAAATTACCAGTAAACACATTACACATAGTGCATTATACATACATCGTCATCTTTCCCTTTTAAAAATGAAACTTGAAATCTTAAAACATGTAAAAGTTTATAGTTTAAAAATCTCTGTGGCACAGAAACAACACGGCTTGAGGTGATCCTGTTTGTTGCTGCTGTGTATTCAATACCACCCTGCTTTAAAGAAGATTCAGATCTACATACATTATCACAACACTCACCCTCAGCTTCTAGGAGCTATGAAGAGGATGCAATAGAATCAGAATTACCCTTCGAAAAACAACAATCCTCAGAATCCAACGGGCTGAAACTTTGTATTCCGTAGCAGAAGACGAAGCAGAACAGAATCCATCATAGAATTCAAATGAAAAGTTTGGCCACTTTCACACCTTCCAAGCTGCTTATTGACTCTACCAGACCAATCGAAACTATTTTGATTCGAACGGGCTTAAGTGTCAGAAATAATTTTTGCTCGTTCCTTTAACCAGACGACTTCTGCTCCGCTACCCCTTTCCACAAAGGAAAACTGATCCTTTAGAAATTCCTTCTACTTGCACAGGAGTGGTAAATTTGGGATGACTTTTACGGATTTTGTTAGGTGTCCTAATCTTCACTCAATCACCAATGTTCAGATTAACTTCTTTAGCATGAAATCTCTTATCAAAATAAAATGTGCTTCCTTCTTGTTTGTTTTCCACCCTGCTATTCACTTTATCCTCCACAACAATATCATCCCTAGATCTAGAGTGCTTAGCCCTAATCCAATCTGTACACAATTTCAATTTTGGATTTCTTTTCCTTAAAAGTTTCAAAAGTGAAACCCCTCTTGTGCTGTGTGGTGTAATCAGATAAGACCATAACTTCTCAGCCCTGCCAAGTCCCATGCATAACGGTAAGTTTAACACATTTTAGTGGGTGTTCCCCACTAAGATGCACACGCTCACTCTCTCCCACACTCTGGCCACTTGGAAAGCAAGCTAAATATAAAAATACATTATTTGAGGGCTATGGGCTGGTGGAAACTGCTAATGTCTCGTGTAACTCAAACTGTGAAGCCTCGTTCTCCTATTTTGTTTCCTATATGATAATTGTGCAGTAAAGTGAAGAGATTCGAGCCCGTCAGCCCAGCGAGGTGCTGATGTCTCTTTCCTGTAGCTTGAGTACCCTGCCAACTGCTTCAGTGCTCCCATAGTAGATAGACTCTGTTTTCATTGGAAGGCTATCATACTTTACAGTATAGTGCTCTGAGTTAAATACCTGTGAATAGTACTTAAAGTTCCAAGCAAGTCCTCCAGGTACTCTTGATTCAATGTACGGTGATTAGTATGCCACGTTGGTTTGGTGCAGCATATCCATTAAGCACAAAAGCTTTCAACAGACTTCAAGGGATTCCAGGTTGCAGAGGGAATCTGTGCAGTCCGATCTGAAATGAACATGTTGAGTTACAGCTCAGACACTAGCTAAAGATCGGAGCAATAGCCTGTGTGGGAACGAAACAGTCCTACATATTTTATGGAAGTATGAAGCATATTTGGGGAGCATGCTTTTGATGCAAGGAGGTTGATGCTGTGAAGCAATTCTTATTTGTGTATTTCTTTTAGGAGTTTAGAACAAATTATGCTTGTGGGGGTGACCTTTTCATAGTGGCAAGAAGAATGAAAGAGGATGGGGGTTTCTTGCGTTTATTTAATAAACAGTCTCATGCATCTGTGACAAAAGGCCTGGTGCACTGCCTATATAGGTGAAAGCATTGATACAAATATGATGAATGGCATGCTGCACGTTTATGGAATGCTCTAGTGCATATTTGACGCAAATACTTATCAACATTGGTGGTGGAAGTGCTGCAGACATGAGGTACTGCCTGGTACATAATTGAGGATTAGTCTGGATATTTTGGGAATTTCTTCCCCCATGTTTTTGAGGGAAGTCTCAATATTTGGAAATGCAAAGAGTTCTTGGCAAAAAGAAAGAAAACAGCACTGGCGTTGATACAGTTTAACAGGCAGATCATGTATTTATGCTGTTTCCATGAAATTTGTAACACAACAAGCATCACATGTTCATGTCTGTATGGGCTCTTTCTGTGTGCCTGAGCCTCTGTTTAAGGCATGTTTGTTCTAATACTTGTCTTCCGAGTGTGATTTGGAGTGATGACAGTCTGTTCAAGTGATTTCATGTCTTAGAAAATAATGGTAGCTCAGTAGTTTGTGCCACTACTTACAAGAACATTTCATAATCTGGAGGACACGGTAAAATGCCACAGGATGTATGTTGCATTTCATTCATTTGGGCATACTAAAATGAGTGCAAGTGATGGGTTCCCAGATGGTTTTATTGTCAAATGCATGGCCCAGTCCAATATAGTCATTTAACAACGTATTACATTCTGATACTTGTATGTTTTTTTTTTTAAACTTCACTTTTGCTATTAATGTACCAGACTGCAATTGTTTCACTAATAATAAATTGCTGTTTTGCAGGGTCTATATTTTGCAAAAAACAAACTAAACAGGACAGGTTGCAGTATTTGAAACTAAGAGTACAGGCGAGAAAGAGCGAGATAGGAAGGGGACATGTTAAGCACATGACCCAATTGCCAAGTAGTCCCATGTATTGGGTGACTTTTAACCTTCACCAGTTCTTACTTTTTAGTGAAGATCACTTTGTATTATGGGCTGTTTAAAGATCACATTAATTATTATATTTCACAGAAGTGGGTAAGTTTGTTGGAGGAGAAATCTGAGAAAGAAAAACCAAGACACAATTGGCAAAGTAATATAGATTTACTTAGATACTGCAGGGGTGATCAGTCACCTTGGCGGCGATGCAAACTGATGTACGAAGTACTGCACGCAAGCAGAGAAATTTTGTAGGTAGAAACCACAAACCAAGTACGTCACATGACATAGTGACCTTTAGTAATTTCTGTGATGACAAACAGAAATCCACAGTGTGGGTTTAGGTTCTCGGAATTTAGGCATACACAACTCATGCTTATGTAACTGCACAACACATGGTCATATCTTGCTAAAATGCTAACCGGGTCAAGCTATCTGACCTTTACGTGTGGTTTCTGCAGAAGTGTGCACATGTGCGTCGGCATGTTCTAAGGTAGGATGAGATATCTGGTGTCTCATCCTGTGTACATGTTCTCAGGCAGGGGTGTGATGAACCGCATCGCTTAGAGGGGAAGTGAGCCCTTATGTGATTTGTGCATATCGGTTCGTTCCCCTAGCAGATGAAGATTGTGGAGGCATATTTTGTGACCTATTTAGTATGATAGCTCATCTTTACTAACCACCAAATGTTCTGTCAAGTTTCCTGAAACTAAAGTACGATGTGAACTACCGGTTGCTGCTTAACCCTCTGCCTTTCAGCATGAAGACTGTTTCCATGTATGAGTCTGTTGCTGATTACATAGGTTTAAAACTATCTCTAACCTGAAAGATCCGCATGGGGGTTTGGGATATTAGATCTGTGTGGGTCTCTACGCGGTGCATCCCATTCTTCCCTCTATCATTTTCCCCCTTCTAGTTGATTCTTCAACTACCTCCCCTAACATCCCATCTCCTACAGGGATTGCCTCATACTCTCTACCCTGTCCCCTGGCTTCCTTAGGACGTTTCCTAACCATAAATGCTCCTCCTACTTTAGCAGTAATCCTCTTGCAGCATGCCATTACTGTCTGAAAATTGGGACACTTCAAGAACAACAGGACCACCAGAGGCAACAAGGCATTGAACAACCCCGACATCCAGGACAACACCCACTCAAACCAAACCACTCGTCAGGGGCACCCACCTCGCTGACCATTTTCTTTTGTAAGTCATGCAATGTTTGAATGGCCTTGGTCAATGTTCCATTATTCTCATCAGCCAGCACATACGTGAAGGAGGCTAACCCAATCATCTTGCCCCCCACCCCCCTCCATGGCTGTCATTAAGTCCAGCACGTATCTATGCTGCATTACCATCAGTCTAATGGCACGTAATTCCTCTTTAACAGCATTAAATCCATCTTCGGTTGCGTTTCTAGTCTTTATCAGCTCCCACCTAGTTATTTGCAATCACCAGGCAGTTGCTTTTGCCCGAACGAATGGTAGGAGACTTCCAAAGAACAACTGAGCGTCATTAAATAGTCTGTGTTCCTGTGGGACGTTTTCCCAAACCACAGTGCCAAAGTTTTCTGCAGTGCTTTTCTTCCAGTGGTGATGCAACAAGGTCGTTGGACGGCTAATTGGATGGTGATGTAACATAGATATGCCCTCTCCTGGTATCACCAGGGAGGGTGTGTGTAGAGTCACAAGAGAACAGAGGCCATTCCAGTTCGGGGGTAGTAGCATGTGGATCCTGGACCGCACTGCCAATATTGGTCCATCAGGCTGGAGTTGCCCCCCTGCATATAAGTAGTGTATACGGTGGTGTTGCACATGAGGTTACTGCCCACCTTTACTGTCCCACTTCCTCTGAAACAGAGAGAAAATTGTGTTAATTTAATTGCTTTTCTAGGGTGTGTGGTAGTTCCTGTCCATGTATATCTCTGTATGTTCGCATCCCATATTTGCTGACATTGTCCTATTATTTTATCAAATCTTAATGGACTGCCTGACTGGGTACAAATCCGTAATGATATTGCTCTACATGTGAACTTGGCCCCAGTATGCCCATTTGTCGTGGACAAATACTGATCCCGTGATGCTGAGAACTGGTCTGCCCGCGCAATCCGTGGGTAGGGGCTTAGCCATATAGTTATTACATTGGGTCGGTGGGTGAGTAATCCTTAAGATGCCCCAGTCTAATATCCATTTTTCCCACTTTGGCCAATCTCTCTTCTGACCTGCTTTTTTCATTCTTGATATCTGATCTCTTATCTCTCGTCTATGTGTCAGGATCTGCAATATTTCAGGGGTAGTATCAAATCTAGTTGTGTTAACTCTCGCAGTAACGGGGCTAACGTGTGTTGGTTGCAGCTGTGCTTTTATTCCACATAAAAGAGGTGCAAGAGATAGTGTGTAGTGTTTGGGGATACCTCTTTGGGGTAATACAATTTGTCTTCTGCGGAGGCATGGGGGATGAGCGGGCATACGTAACAGCTGCTGTTGGACGTGGATGTGCCTATACTATGCCCTGTGCTGGTACCACATATTCTCAAACAAAGCAGTGTGGAGAGGTTGATGGTCAGTATCATTATCAGCGATTCTGCATGTGAGTATAATAGTTGTTGTAGTAAAAAAGAAATAGTAATACACAAGGACTAAAAGCATTAATATTAGTATACCGAGGAGGAAAAACAAAAATGAAATACGTAACTTGAAATACGTGTTGTCTCTTGTTGGATCGGTAGAGGGAGGCTTAACTCCAGTTGCTTCTCGGTTCTCCCCCCTCTTTTTCCTGCTCAGTGTCAGAAGGGATGGATGGCAATGCTGGGGCCAGGCGAATGTCCGAGAGATGAAGCCATGGTTTGTCGTCGCAAACTTTCACTGCAGTAGCTGTGCTGTCTTTTACAGGAAAGTGTCCTTGAGACTTAGGACCTCTCCACTTGCGATTAAAGTTTCTGATGTACATTGGAGTTCCCAATTGCAAGGGTGTCTGTTGTTTATGCGCTGGAGGGGCGTTGACGTGCCTGCCATCTACATGTGTAACCTGTTTAGAGACCAACTTTGACGCTTTTGTTAGCTGAGACAAGTAAACAGACATTTCAGTTTGTGCTACTTCAGGTGCACTCTCTGTACTACTTCAGGTGCACACTCAGACTGCAACTTATGTCTAGTTAGTGATACAGATATGCTCATTACTGTCCCTATCTGATATGGGGATCAAATGATGATCTATTCCTGGGTGTTTCGTAAGGCGAACACTGCTAGTGGGAACAGTATAATCATTTCTTTTTCAATGTTACACACAGTTTACTTATTTAGTTTTTTAGGAAGTTGTTGAGGCGCTCCACGAAGCCATTGCTTTAGGGGGTGGTAAGCTTACAAGAGTTTGTGTGTCATTCCTAACAAAGTGCTGAGCTGGGAGAAGATATTATTGATGGAGTGTGTGTGCCATTGTTGGATCTGATCCCTTCTGGAACACCCCACTGGGTATCACCTCACGGACCAGACAATTAGCAGACTTGGCATCACAGTGGACACAAGGTCCGACTTAAACACTGGTGGTGCCTGGTGTGACAATGTTTGTTGGTGCCCCCCCAATGACTACGTCTGCCATGTATTCCCTCACTACCACCCTTTAACAGTAACCCTCAAGTCTCCATAAACACTCTCTCAGGTGCATTTAGTTTTATAGCCCCACTCATACCAGTGTAGGGTGTCAGAGCACTTTACATCACACCCACATTACACAGAGCCAATCAATCATACGTGTGTACATCAGTGTATAGGAAATGTTGCATAAGACCGAGAACTCCACGGTGTAGGAGTCGCATGTTATCCATACTGGTAGGCAGTATAGTTTGAGTGCTCGGTCTGGACAAGCGCAAACTCAGCATTTAAAATGTCACACCATAATTGGGGGATCTCTTTAATAAGAATTGATTTCTACTTTTTGCAACATTAGGATAATGAAAGACTGGGCAAAAAAAAAAAATAGCGCTTTAATCTATAACTTACAGTATGCATGCAGCTCCTTGATGACAGTTAATAGCTCACTGTTCTGTATTAGGATTTTAATTTATAAACTGTAAGTAACAAAAGGATCTCTCTCACAAATGCAGTAACCCACTGACATGTCTCTAGCGGTGTGTGAAGGAAGATGCTGCTGGTTTAAGGCGACCAGTAGGTTTAAGCTACCAGTAGCAATGCTTGAGGCATGACAGGTTTCCCTGTGGATATCTGTCTGTATATTAAATATATTCCTGTCTTTGTGCATCCTCTGGCTTCCCACAACTGTTTCTCATGCTCTGGGGCGCTTTATTGTATCTGTCTAAGATGCAAGTGAGCTGTGTCTGTGTAATGTGTGGAAGCATCCAAGGGGACTGAAGGTGGCAATGTTTCACTAGCTAACAAAACTGTGGTATGTGTATTATCAAGGGGCGTTTTCCATATTGGTGATAGGGTATGCAAAGAAGGCAGCTGTGTTGACTGTATGACACTTAACTACCTTGATGATGTGAGTCAACTGAGTAGGACATAACAGGGTGTCTCTGGTTTTCTCTCTCTGCTTTATCACTAGGACCCTCTGGGTTTGGCCATTTTCGGGTCCTTCTACTTGGCCTCTTCTGGGCTTGTGCACCTACCACTTGTTTCTGTGAGTGGCTTTTCTTTTTACTGCCCATGGGTCTGCCTCTTGGTCTCTTCTGAGTGGGAGGACTGACAGGCCCCTGGGACCACGGGTATGTGTGGTGTTGAGTGGCTTTGTGCCATACTTTTCAATGTTTTTCTATCCGATCTTTGTCTCCAGGTAAGACTTTGACTGGGTGTTCTACAGGGGACCCCATGACACTTTGGTGGACCTGATCTTATGTTGTAGTCTTATATTTAGTCCTGTCTTTGGATAGGCACACCGAAAGTCAATCTCCCTAATTTTATTATTGATAGTACTTTGCTCCCCTTTCTATTGTGTCCTTTACAACGTAAGTGTACCCAAGTCTACTTCATGTGGTATTTCCCGACTTCACATAAATTGTTGTTAGGCCATGAAGATGAACATCAGACATATTTATCCGTAAATTCTGCATAATTTCATCCATATATGCCTTGGACTGATTCATTTATTCGAGGCCTAAGTGGATTGTTGCCTGGTGCAATGGACACTATAACGTTATCATGAATATATACTGATTATTTGTGGGTTACTCATGTCCTAAAGTCCCGCAATTTAGAACGTCCATGAGAAGTGCGCAAGCTAGAATTTCTAATATTAGGAGCGAGTCCGTTATTATTTCGGGGCCGGAAAAACACAACGGTTGTCCGTGGTCCCACTTAAATGTTAATGACTTCTATTTTGTCTATCACTGGCCACAAGGTGGCATCAGTGTCACACATGAACATCTGTATATTCTAAAATGAATATCTTTGCACAAGAAGGCTCACTTTGTATTTGTCCTGCCCTTTATTTTATCATGCAGGACATTTCCCCACTTCCAAAATGTTTTACATTTTATTTCATGTCTATTAAAAATGTTATTAATGTCTTGTGCCTCCTCCTTATTTATATCAGTTAGTATGGAAGTCACTTTTTCATTTTTTCTCAGTATTTGTCCTTGGTGATTGTGATATGTTATATTTTTGTCGCTTCCCTCAACATTCATAGAGGGGGATAAGTCAGTTCTTTTGAGGGCCTTTAGAGGATATTTCACCATCGGTTGGACAACCGCAACAGGTTTTGTACAATTTTCAACAAACTCCTCTATTCTAGCTGTATGAAAGTCCAGCTCAAAATCACTTTTAAGATAGTTATCTGTATCCCTATCTATGCCATTCAATAATTCTTCCTCTGTCTGTGCACTCTTAAGATAGTTATCTATATCCCTGTCTATACTGTTTGAAAATTCTTTTAGTCTCCAATCTCGAGGGGGTGCAGTTATAGTTCTGTCATTGGGTTAATAGTTGCTATTATCGCTATTTGTTATGGTGTTCATGAGGCCCCTGCACTACTACAACCCTCTGTTAGCCAATGACAATGTCCTTGTTGGATGTTGTAGTGGTACGAGCGCTCAGTTTTAGATATTTTTCCAATCAGTTCTTAGGAGTGCTCATCTAATTATCTGACAGATCGGCTGTTATCACATCAATGTATTTCTTCCTGAGACCAAAAGATGATGTACTGCCATTACCTAGAGGTTCAAGAATTTCTCCCATCAGGGATTATTAAATGGTACTCGTATTGGTAGTCTACTGGGGTCAGTGCCGTTGGAAAGGCCAACAACCTGACTGTTATAAAGAATGGTAACTAATTTGAGGACTTGTTGTGATTGATCACTTGCTCACTGTTGAGGCATTTGCCTAACTCAGTCAGTTACTTCAGTTTCCTTTCCTAACGTTCTACATTATCCCTCACAAGATAGGAAATCCGTTAATTGTTTCCTAAATTATACACTACATGACATAAAATTAAAAATAACACTACTCTGTGGCCACATTTCTATTTACATGTACATATACATATTCATCAATTGTAAACTATATACTAGGGCAAAAATCATTGGTCACTTCCCTCCGCATTCTTAGAGGGGATAAACTTCACTATTTGTAACTGCAAATTGTGACTTCCAGACTTAAGTTCTGGGATTGCAAAAAGTGACTAGAGTGTTCTGTTCTTACTCAGAGTAAAGTCTGATGACATCGGCACAGCCGTCCCTTTGCTGCAATGACAGAACATACACTGGGAGACCCAGTCTCAAGTCCTACTTTGCCTTTGACCACTTTCGAATGTTTAGTCGAGTTCCCTGTATCTTTTGGACTGATCACTGGGGTGCCTAAATATTGTGTCATACAGTTCATGCACAATCTTGCATGCGGATACAAAAAAAATCCTCTATATTACAATGCCAAACGTTAAGTCTTTAAAAAGGAACAAAGTCAGCACTGTCCTTACCTTAATGATGTCAATTCCAAATCCCACCCATCCCTGGGAATGAGCAGAACTGAACTTTAATAAAAATGGGTGTCCGCTTACCTTCTTTCAAGATGTGCAATCCATTCAACGGGTAGGTGGTATTCCGGACAGTGACAATCGGTGAGACCAAGTGGAACTCCTGGCTGGCAACTCCCCAATATGTTGGAGGGAAATTCTGACAAAGAAAAACCAAGACACAATTCTCAAAGTAATATAGGTTTACTTAAATATTGCAGGGGAGAGCAGTCACCTCCGTGGAGATGCAAACTGATGTCTGAAGTACTGCACACAGGCAGCAAAATTTATAGGTAAAAACCACAAAGTAAGTACAATGTCACATGACTAAGTGACCTTTAGTAATTTCCATGATGACAAACTGAAACCCACGGTGTGGGTGTAGGTTCTCGGAATTTAAGCATACAAAAGGGCATGTTTATGTAACGGTCATATCGTGCTAAAATGCGAACTGGGTCAAGCTATCTGACCTACACGTGTGGACGAGTGGTTTCTGCAGCAGCATGCACATGTGCGTCAGTATGTTCTAAGTCAGGATGAGACATCTGGTGTCTCATCCTGTGCACGTGTTCTCACGCAGGGGTGTGATGAACCGCAGAGCTTAGAGGGGAAGCAAGCCCTTATGTGATTGGTGCATCTCGGCTCGTTCCTTTAGCAGATGAAGATTGTGGGGACCCATTTAGTACAATGGCTCATCTTCCCTAACCACAAATGTTCTGTCAAGCTTCCCGAAACTGAAGGAAAGTGTGATCTATTTTCATGCATCAGCTCAGTTGAACTAACCACAAAATGTTCTGTTGAGTTTCCTGAAACTAAAGTGCAATGTAACCTGTCGGTTTCTGTTTAACCCACTGCCTTTCAGCACAAAGATTGTATTCATGTATGAGTCTGTCACTGATTACATAGGTTTAAAACTATCTCTAACCCGTAAGAGCCGCAATGGAGTCAGAGGGTCTTGGATCTCTGTGGGTCTCTATGTGATGCATCCCATTCTTCCCTCTATCAAGTTCTAATATTTATCTTATTACATGAACTTAACTGTTTAGTTCTATTCATGATATGTCACTCAAAGTGTCACTCATAAAGCATTAAAATATTACACATAGGCAAACTTAAACTTGGCAGCTGTGACTTCTGCCTCAAAATCACCAACATGTTTTCATGATTTGATTGGTGTCTGCACACCTTCTTTTAAAAAACAATTGAACATTTCAACTGCACCATTTGAAGATGGTTAGTACAGAGCAACTTGCAAATGTTTAACACCTACATTACTTATAAAACCCTGCATTCGTGTAGATGTAAAGCGAGTGCCATTGGTTGTGACTAACTCCTTGGGTGTGTTCGAAATTTGATGACACTGTGTGTTAGAGGAACGTGTAAAGTCAAAATAAATCAACTTGGAGTAATAATGTCTTGTTACTTAACGGTAATCTTCATAACCCCGATTAGGGTCCTCCTTGTCCCAGTCCTAACCAAGTGAGGCAGTCCTGCCTCCAACCAGCCAATCAAAACGCTTAAACAACAAAAACCTAAGGTCACATAAACCCCTCCCACCCACCGCCATGCCTGTTATCAACAAGTCCCAGACACAAACACAGCGGGAGGGAGGGAAGAGGACTGGGACGAGGAGGACCCTAATCGGGGTAATGAAGATTACCGGTAAGTAACAAGACATTACCCCCTCATGGGTCCTCCTCGTCCCAGTCCTAACCAAGTGAGGCAGTCCTGCCTCCAACAAGTCAATCAAAACGCTTAAACAAAAACCAAAGTGAGCGTAAGTCCCACCCATTGCATACCATTGGTTGGCTTTATTGTCACTCATTTGCTTGCTTGTAATTTAATGGCTTCCCTTCTACATCTTGTGTTTGTCCCTTGCCTGGAGCATATCCTCTTTACTTTTGTCCTTCCATTGCTCACTTTTAGGAACTACTTTTTGCTTAAGCACTTCATCAGTGTATGAGTTTTCCAGCAATCTCCCTCCTGTGCTTCTCACCCCCAGGCACCCAGGTTGCAGTCTTGCCTGCATGCTTCTCCCTTCGCCCCCCTGTTCTCTCCCACGTGTGTATCTTCCTCCAGCCTCCTTGTTGCACCCTTTCAGGTGTGCTTCTTTTCCCCTCCTCCATCCACCCACTATTTCAATCTGCTCCTCGCCTGCCCCCTCCCCCCTGTCATTTTTGACGATGCTGTACAGTGTAAACAAAAGGCATTGGCTGAGCCAATAGGCCTCAAAGGCAAAACCTGTTGGCTTTGCCAGTGCTAGTTTTTTTTTTTTACTCACACCATGTGTTGCAGGCTGACCTCTGTTTCAAGATACACTGCATCATGTAACAACGGTCATAGCTGTTGCAGTGCTGGCCTCGCCACATTTTCAAGGAGGGTATGGTATCTTCGAGCCCTTGAAAAAAGAACAGATGGCACTGGTGAGATCTAGGCGTGCCCTAAATTATTGCCCATTTAATTTATATAAAGTGTATTGTCTACCAATACCCTTTTTTTCTCGGGGTAGTTTAAGTCTTTGTTGAAATTAAGTGCTTGGCTCTATGATGGGTTGTACAACTGTCAGTAAACATATTGCATGCTTCAATGCACCGCAAGTTATTTCCGTTTATATATTTTTATCATTTTTTTAAAGCTAGAAAAGCCCAAGCCCATCAAATGTGGAACATTTGGTGCTTCAGCGCTACAGCATCGGTATCTTGCTACAGGAGATTTTGATGGAAACCTCAATGTGTGGTAAGGACGGTGATGTGCTGAGTTATTCAGAGGGATGTACTTCTTCTTTGTAGGTATACATACTGTAACGCATCACAAATCTGAAGTTAATGTGGAAAAAGGTATGGAATGGCACTTAGCAGAAGATATTATTTCCAGAAAATGTTTTGAAGTTGATTGCGTTGGTTTAGGTCAATTGGTGCAATTATTTATATATTTCAAATGCAAAAAACACATTTCATTGAGCAATATGATTGAAAAATTCAAAATAATTTTCAGAACAAGGTCGGGACACATGGCACGCCGTTCTAGTTACAATACTCTTAAGACTTATCAAGGTCTTTATACCCGTGTGGCTGCTCATTACTGTCATCAATTCTTGACATATGGAATTTGGCAGCCTCCTCTGTGGACTGGTGTCTACAGGCTTCATATCGTGAAAGGAATAAAATACATGTAGGCACTCGCTATTGGGTGGAAATGGCGCTTATGCATTATTGCGCTCAGCTGCATCATTTCCTCAAAATGTTCTCAAAATCTGAGTGATTTGTACGATCTTGTTCGCCTATACGAAGACTTGGAATCTTGCGCTTATCAGTCTTCTTTGGAAATAGCCTTAAAAGGCCCAAACAGGGACGAAACACGTGCCGGCTGAAACCATCTATGAAGCATTTCTACCAACATCTCGGTAATAACTGTTGAAAAATTGTAATCACACGTATATTGTGTGCTTCTCTGTAATATCAGGATGAAGTAAAACTATCATTAATCTCAATATTTGATGCATTGATAAATTATTTCGAATTGTTTTGATCCTATTGCTCAATGAAATGTGTTTTTTGCATTTGAAATATTATAAAAATAATAGCACCAATTGACCTAGACCAACACAATCAATATAGGATATAAGTGAGGAGTGCTTCGCTATTCTTTGTTTTGTTCATGCCGGGCTGGGAACTTGTTTCTTTGGTCCAGTTACACACATCGTGGCAACAGGTGTGTTTTAGTGTTCAGAGCACCTGTGTTGTGTTTGTGTCTTATATTGCTCTCAAGATAGAGATGTGCGACTTCTGTACCATTGTTGCCTCTTTGAATTAGAATGTTTTGAAGTTGTTTTGCCATACGTGACCTTGCGATTGAAAATAACTTTCAAATAGCGAGCAGCTAACGTGAGCCACCCGAGAAGGATCCCCATCCATCCAACAAGATTTAAGATTTGGATCCATTCATGTACAGGATCCTACCCTTACTTTGGAGCATATGACTGAATTGTACACCACCGTGTTACTTCAGCCAATTTCCTATCATGCAAGTACACCAAGGCCCTCTTACTGTAAATCGTCTCTGCCTAGTCAGTTGCCTAAAACTGGCTTGCATCTTCGCCAGTCCGTTAACCTGTTCACTAAAGTTCATGGTTTTCTCCATCAAGATGTTTACAGTCTTGCTACTTCAGTCAGTGGATTTATGAAAGACTCTTTCTGGGTATGATCATTCTCCTCATGGACCCATTCTGATCCTCTAGTTTACCCTTGAAGCAGTTGCATCCCCACCCTGAGCCAGTTCCAGAACCCTTGCATTCCAGTGTGAAACCTTCAATTGCAACACTTGGTACATTTCTGTTACGCCAGCTATTCCTAATTTAAATCTTGCCTCATCTGTGCTGCAAAGCTTTTTTAGCCAGTTACCACCCATGTCTGGAACTTTACAAAAATAAAATCTTAAAATAAATAACAAAAAATAAAATGCTGTTTACACAAACTGCCATTACGATGGGCACAAAACATGTACTACTGTAGTCTCTGCAGAGAGCCCGATTACGTAATGGGAATAGAGATTGAACTTCTTTCCCATCTTCCAGAGTAGGTGTGAGGCACACCACAGGCAGTGTGAGGAAACGGGTACTGTTTTGTAGTGCTTCCTAAACAAGATGAGCATTGGCCAAGCCAATAGGTGTGTTTCTGTTTTGAATCCTCACTAACGCAATAAAAAAACTCCTGCTTTGAAAAAATGGTTCCTGTATAGACTGCATCTGTGAGATAAAGAACTGAATGTGTGATGATTCAGAGTACTTCTGAGATGTAAAATAGTACCTCATGCAAGTATTTCGTAAGAGGCGGACTCGAAGCCCACTCTGTATATTTTAAAGAATTGGTAACAAAAGGCCTATAATCACTAGATGGACAGGAATGTATAGATTGTTGTATTGTATATATTTTGCCATTTCCATATCTCTTAAGAGATCTAAAGCACTTTCTGTATATATCACTTAAAACTTGTCCTGAGTAATGAAATCCTCCGATAAGTGTTTGGTTTGTGAGTGTGTGTTTTAGAGTCCATGGTTGAAAGTGTGGTGTTTGTAGTTTGGTCTATATGGAACATATTGGGTGACGTTCGTGAGGTCTGAACAACTTTGTGGAAGCATGGTACATCAACCGTCGCTGTTATGTTACATAAAAGCCAAACGTTTATTACCATCAGTTTCGCAAGCACCTTCTACTAGGAAAATAAGTTGCTTCTTTGGCCTTTCTAGGGAGCATTCCTTTAGCTGACATTTGTAAGGCAGCTTCATGGACTAATCCACATACTTTTACTAAAAACTACTGTGTTAATGTCCAAGCAAGAGAACAAGTTCTTGTTGGTCAAACAGTGTTAAGAACTTCATTCCACTCATCTGCACCATCTGATGCCTGAAGCCACACGGGAGGAAAACTGCTTTACAGTCTATGCATAGCATGTGTGCCTGTAGCCAACACATGCTACGAATGGAGTATGTTACTTACCTTGTAAGGATCTATTCGTAGTGTGTAGTGCTGCAGATTCACATGCACCCTCCTGTCTTCTTTGCAGGCATTCTCTGGTATTAGATTTTATGTGTATAATCCTGCTATATCCAGATATGTATATACATTTTAGCCTTACACATAAAGGCCCATATGTACTAAACTTCCAATTTGCATTTCCTAAATAGCGAATCCTAAGAAATCGCTATTTAGGAAATGCAAATTGAAATGTACAAAAATTGCGATTTCCTAATAGCGATTCCTGTGGAGTCACAATCGTTATTAGGAAATCGTAAATTAGGAAGTGCACTAGTACCTTTGGGCCTTAGGCCCCCCCCTTAAAGGTTAGGTAAGAAAATAATGGTGCACGTGTAAAGTGCTCCAGTGCCCTCCGGGCAAGTGCAAGCTCTATGGCAGTTTCAAAAAAGCATTTTGGGGTGCTTTTCTTAAATTGCACCTGATTACCATCGGATTGGATCCAATGGTAATAGCATTTCATAAATGCCCATTTCGAATTTAGGAGATGCTATGTACATGGGTTTAGAAAATCGCAATTAGGAAATCCCCATTTGCTATTTCCTATTTTGGGAATTGTAAAATGCGATTTCTTCTTGCTAGAAATCGCATTTTTCGACCACATTTCCCCTTTTGTACATATGGAAAGCCTATTTAGCATTTCTTAACGGGCTGATATTGTGATTCATTCCATTAAGAAATGTTAAAGGGCTTCGTACATATGAGCCATAATTCTTAATACTTTATCTAGCTTCACAGTCTCTACCCTAACATGCCATGATGGTGGGGAAAACAATGAAGAATCTAACAATGAAGCTGTTACGCATGCACATTCGCTTGAAGAGGAGGAGTCTCGACGTCACGTCAGCAACAAAGACTTCTTCGAGAAAAACAAGTTGTAAAGTCTGGGCCCAACACTAGATGATCAGAGTGTGCATAGCAATTGTATCTTCATCCAACACATGCTATGGATATGGAGTTGTCCCATAGTGTCTTCCCATTGGAGGCACTGTTAAACCATGAGGCAGTATTAAAGGGTCTCTACTCAGAGCAAATAGGATCAAAACCTGTTGCAGGCCATCAATAATATTCAGTCTTCCTAGGACCAAGTGAGGACTGCCCCTTTTGCAGGCTCCATTAAGCCACTAGTGAGATTGTATGGTGTCAACCCAGGAACAAGTGTGGGTTGCCAGGGGACAAAGAGGCAAAGACTGCAGAGGTTCTGTTCCTAGGCCCAAAGAGGGATGACATCCTCAAATATGCCCTTATTCTCTCCGCCCCTTACACTGACGCAGGCTGGATGCTCTGGAAAGAGAAGGCCTAATGCGAGGATAGGAACACAGACAGGGTTGGGTCCACAGAGAGTTCGCCCCAATTTGACTGGGACCAAATTAGCAAACAAACGTGGAAATGAAACTGCTAAAAATTGACGAGGCCTCAAACTGTTTTTTGATGCACGTTCGATCAAGAGACACTCCTTTGGTTCAGTCAGCTCTTTCTATTTATAACAAGGTCATCTCTAAAGAGTAACTATGGAAGGTTGAGTAGAGCATGTAGTCACCGGAGACAAAAAGTAAAGAGGAGAGCAGAAACAGTTCTTGGATTAATGAGGAAAAACATTGAGGAGATCAAGTATGTGTTATGAATAGGAGTCTAATCGAGAGGGAGAGCAGAGAAAGAACCTGTGGTGAATGGAAAAACAGGATGAGAAGGACAGACAGTAAGCATGTTCTAAATGGAGGGACAACTGAGCAAGTTCTTTTTACATTGGCGTAGACTTTTTTTCTATAAAAACATATTTTTATTGGCATTTATCATAATTACACATGAGCAGTTACAATCATCACCATTTTTCATTTATCCATTTTGTTGTGGAACATTACACCAGTAGTGTACCAAGTGCCATCTCGCCATATGCAGTCCCATCATCAACTGTACCCAGCTATGGATAACAACCTACATATCATAAACAGTAATGTGAAACTTTCTAGGTTACTGCACATTGATAAAGTTCTATCCGCTACAATACATTCTCCAGACTGCAAGCACCTATAAATGTCTGATGGTCCAACCCATCTCGAGGAGGAGCTCCAACTCGAGGTCTCCCTTATAATGCCTTTTAAACGTGACTTTCAACGAACGTATGCAAGGTGGTATGCTATCTCACAGGATCTAGAAAAAAACTATTCTGAGTGTGCTCAACGCTAGTTGGACGGGGAATCGGGGGACCTGTCCAACCAAGAGACTATGACCCCATTCACTCTGGGCACTACTACATGCAGAAAAGAAACCGGGGTACCCACCTACCATATAATCCATCTCGAATCATGTCCACCAATCCCATCTCACAGAGACGGTTACCTTCGCCACTTGTTATTTTCACTTATTAGGGGCCATCTCTCTTACCTGATCCCTGGGCTATAGATGCCCATCAAACACTTGTTGGGGACCTGTCTCGACCACTACCCTCCAAGTTGTGCTCCCGCTCCAGGCGCTCCCAGGTATCTAGGGTCTCTCCATTGCGCCGCAATGGGGCACCTTCGCAAGCCCCTTGCCTCCTCCCTAGTCGATGCACTCCCCTCCGCACCCGCCCAATATGTCACGTCCTGTCTCCAGGTCTCCACCACTGGGCCAGTAGCAGATTTCGAGGCCATGGCTATCATCCCTCTGGCAAGGACCAGAGCCTGTCGTGTAGTTCCTATATAACCTATACAGGATCTGCGCGTTTGGATAACATAAACTGTGGGATTGGTGGCAGACTGATTCCGTGCACCCCCACCGGGTATGTTAGCCTGTCTGTATCAGCTAGCTCACAGTGCCACTAGAATCTCCTCTTATCAGGGAGAGAATAGTTCTTGGCAACCTCAGAACATGACAACCCTGATCCCTCAGAATCGTGGAAACAATATACTACCTTTCGCTCAGTCACTCGTGCTCACTTAGTTTGTCTCCGAGATACACAGAATAAACATACTGGACGTTTGTCAATAAGAATGTATTGAACAGTTGTTATTCTAGTGTAGAATAGATGAGCTGCAACAACCATTAGAAAGTAGCAGAGATATATGATTAGAAGTACTATGACAGTAAAAGGATGGTACAGTTCAACCATCTTGCAGTAGTCATGAATATATACAAGTACATAAAATACATGATAAAAAATGCGTACTCCTACGATGCCTCCCTAACTAGATGTACCTAAATTTACCTAGCATCTATGTAGGTGTTATGCCAAGAATCCCTCTAGGATCTAGTCAACCCCATTACCTGAGAATGAGAGAATATGGGACCCCGTCCTGGTCTCGAGTTGGACACCCCGCGAGGGATGTTAGACCACTGCGAGCTGGAGTGGCTGCATGCAGGAACCTCAGCGTCTCTGGTCAGTGTGTCAGCCGGGAAGTCTCGGTCTCCTCTGTCCTTCTAAGCAAGATGTGATGTATATATACCCATAGGTCTCCCCAGGGGTCCTACCTTGCTGTGTTACTGTGTCGGCCTAAAGGATAACGTCGGGCCTGAACTTTATACAGATATATTATACAGGAGATGGTATTCCTGCTGTGCTTCCAAGAAACCTCATGCATAATGTATGAGATTCGAACTAGGGAAAAACCTGCGTTCCGAATGCAGTGTCGTTTCTAGGTAAAAGGTCAACCCCTAAGAACCTTTATGTATGTAATGTAGGGAAGGAAATAGGCGAAAGGTTGCAATGTTACCTGCGCCTATATAGGGTACCTATATGGAATATAACACCCACTCCTCTTCCGACTGGACGACATATGTAACTTATTACCGTACTACTAGCCTAACTAGATATAGGTAAGCTCAAAGTTCATAAAACATTTGTTTACTAAAATGTTTAAAACTTCTAAAACATTTCTAAAAAATGTTAAAAGAAAATGTTTGCAAGCCATAGCGCTAAAGTGTCCGTAGTTATAATCCAAACCACTATAAGCATTAGAAAGCCATATATGCCCATAAAATGAAAGTAATGTAAATTTTATTTTTTGAGTTCCCAAGTTGAGCTTGTTTTAAAAAAAAAAAAAAAAAAAGAAAGGGCGAATTTCTTCCAGCACACGACGAGCCAAATGAGTCCATTGTTTGTGTCCTGGCTGGTAGACGCAACATTTTCATTGCTTGCTTCCGCAGTAGACGGCCCCCTGTAGCACCTCGCAGAGTACGTCAATTGAGCACAGATGATGTTCCACACTGACCGCATCCGGTGCTGGGGCAGCCTGTGCTCCGTCCAAAGCCTGGGTGTCGGTGGAGGAGCCGGTGTCCATACCAACAGGTGTAGTTACTACCTGCGGTGGCTCAAGGAATGCCGCCATCAACATCGGAATACGCTGAAGACACTGCAGAACATAGGCCGTTATCGGGTTCAGTAGAGCATTCACATCCGGTTGCGCACATGATGGGAGTGTCAAACAAAGGTCTAACACGCATTCTTCTCAGCAAAACAGGCATTGGAGGACAGGTAAGATGCAGTCCATCCAGACTGGTCGAAATGACAAGAACCAAGATGCACTTAGTTCTGTTAGGCGAGGCGTGCCTAGATGTTGTACCATGCGGTCACAGTATTTACGCTCCAGGAGTGCTTTTTCCATCTCCTTGGTGACTGGGGCGTCCATTGCGTAGCAAATAGAAAACAATCAGGACACCTGCTATTAGAAACAGGATTAGTGGAAGTCCTCCAAAGATGCTTCCGAATACGGAGTGTATGAAGATTGGTATAACTCCAAGTACCGTCTGAAAGGTGCCCAGAAGTCCAGAACCTATGTTGTTAAATAGGTGGACTATGCCTGTCGTATCAGACATGTTAAAGATACGATTTACCATTTCTGCGAAATGGAAAGGGCAGTTTGTATGGATAAGCGCCTGTATCTCTGCCGAAGACCTTGCGATCTGGAGATCAAAAGTCTCTCGAGCGGAGGTTAAGGGCACAGACTTCTGTAAAAGCATGGCTTTCATCGTGCTTAGAGTATCAAACCGTATTAAAGAAACATTCAGTGAAGGCCATAACGGCGCCTCCCAGACTGTATTTGTCGGTGGAAACAATACTTGCATACAACAAGTAACCCTGGAGCTCACGGTTACCAGATAGGCGATGCCCGGGAGCATTCCGCAGCAGCCTTGACTGTTCAGCATCGAGTAACTCCCATTTGAAAGTAGCCTGAATGCTGGAGTAATCACTGCAGCTGGGGCACCCCTCAAATGACAGGACAAGTTTGCTATAGAACCATTACAAGCCCCGTGCAGCATTATATCCTGGCAAATGAGTGATCCACTTAAAGCGCTCTCACAGTTTGTACCGCTTAGAAACACTTCTCAATCCCCACTCCAGCATCGAAATCTGTATGGTAATTCCCATGATTCCTTAATGTATTCCTTACCCATTTTTTCATAACTGCCTGCTTTTGTTCAAGGCAATACTGAAACTGAAAAGTAGTGACCGGTAGAGTTATGTGGCCATGGATTAGCCATTCTGTGGACGGTGATTCTGCCACTGTAAAGGCTAATCTATCCAGTTTTTCGATGCGCAGCATTGTATATTTTGCTCCCCTTTGTGCCATTTCTATCTGTTTATCTGTTAGATTGTATTCAGAGAACAGAGATGTGCTGTTAATAAACGCCAAGGCACATAGACTGCACGCAAAGATTGCAGCATCCAGCTTAACAACATAATAGAACGTAATTGAGATTACCCGTCTTGTAATATGGCCAAATCTTGTTCTAGTATGTCTATCGCAGAAGATGCAATGCTGCCTAGGGAATATTTCCTGGAGGTCAATGTAGTTAACCCATTGTCTACCACTGCTAGAGATTTTTACAGATTTATACGGTCTATCTCACGTAGTCTCCCTGCGGCCTCTTGTTGGGATATTTTCCATATTTCATTGTAGACAGCATAAATGAAACGTTTCTGACGTGGCTTCCTGGGACCTAGTAAAAAATCCCTAAGATCCACATCCTGTGACAGTAAGGATAAGTGTTGTTTCACCTGTGTGAGTGTTGAGGTTTTTAGCCAATCAAGGCACAACTTCCCAACACTGTAGGATGTCACTACCCCTGGATGTTCTCTCTGTACATAGCGTGGATCTGGCCTATGGATAGCGAACCCTTCGGTTTTACCCATGAATCTCGACTGACCACTATTGGTGTCTGTGGGCCAAATCAACAATTTCTTCCAATCGGGGTCTGATCTATTGTATTGTATGATGTCATCTACTGTAACCTCTTTTTGTGATGTTATGTTACCCTCGGTGCGTGATGGAGGTGGCATCCGAGGTGTGTTCAAGTCCTTGGTTTTGGCTAGTCCAAGGCAAGACGTTTGTTGCACTGTCTCGTTCAAAAACATGATCTGCTGAGGGATGAGACATGCTCTAAATAAGGCTTCCGTTCCCTGAACTTGCCATTCTCTAGTACCCCAGACTGATTTTAAGTCTATGGTGTCTTTCCATAAGTCGATACCTTGTTCAGACAACTGGGCAATAAAGGAAGCAGAGTACATCTGTTTGGTGTTTAACATATTTTTCTGTGCTGATGTTGGTGTAACCTTATAATAATATGAGGCTGGGTCAGACATATTAAACCTTGAAAAATATGGAAACTTTTGTGTAAATGTTTTTGAACTGCCTTTCGGTGGTGTTGGACAATGTTCCCACTGGTGGTATGTGAACACATTTCTAGGATTAGCAGATTTATGCAGAAAGTGATGACCATAATGTTGATAACAATACATTGTTTCGAAATCTGGTGTGCTTTTCAATGTTTCACTATTAGAAAATGCAGCAGATTTTTCCAAGTCAGACAACATGTTATTAACAGTTTCAAAATCCCAATCATCGGAAAATGTACTTGAGGTAATGATATCACTTAACAATATTTTAAATAAATTAGGAATTTTTAAAAGTTCGGTCGGACCAAATATATCGAAATCAATCTTTTCCCAAAGTATACCATTGGGTATAGTAACTGCTGTAATGTTCACTGATGACAAGTCTCTTTGTTCTCGATGAGATGATTGGTGTGGTTTTAAAATTAAATTCACCTTTTGGGCTGCAGAGCTTTGTCGAAGGTATTTTTCCATTAACAAGCATGCTAAAAACTATTACTAAGCCTACCCAGAAAAGAAAGAAAAGTATCATGGTGATTACCCATAGTTCTACCCAAAGTGACACCAGGTAAATCTTTTTAAGAAAGTTCAGAAACTCTTTAACTTGCAGCTTGCGTAATTTTTGGGCTGGCATAGTTTCAGGTTCACTTGGCTCCAAAGAAAACGTATCAAAGTTTTGAAGTAGCCAGAAGCAGTTCGATCAATTGTTGGTATTGCATCAGGATTTGTGGAAATCGTAGTTTGCTCTTGTTGAGGCATGTTGATGTAGACATCTGTATTTGGTCGAATTGAAATTTCTTTCATTTTGATTCTGAATTTGAACTTCAGGTTCAAGAGGAACGAGTTCAGGGGACTCTTCGAACGTGATGAGTCTTTCCGTTTGAACTTCTTGAATTGTAGCGAGAGGAGGGCGTCTGCTACTTTGGAGTCCACGTGGCCTACTACTCAGTATCGGCCACATAGTGTGGTTTGATTAGGTCGATTGAGACAAATCTTTTCTCCTTTTTTCTGGCAAGAGGTGGTAGAAGTACAGTTCTTGTTCCTTCCATAGCTAGGACCTGTACAGGCTTTCTGTAGGATGGCCCAAATACTTTCTTGTCCGCTATTTTTTCTCTGACCAGATCTCCGACTTTTGGGATTCAGACAGGTCTTGCCGTGACTGATTTGACTTCCCCAGTGGGCGGTCTGCTTCAGGTGGACATTACTTTGTTGTGTCCTGGATTCCTTTAGATCCTACAAAACAGCCAAACGATCATGGATGTCAAAAGGTTTTTCATCCGCCACTGCGCCTTCACAATCAAGAACAGGTACCCACATTCTTGTCCCAAATAAGACCTCATATGGAGTGACCCCACCTAGAGAACTTCTTGGCATGTTATTCAATGCTCGCTGCACTCCATACATATGTTTGACCCAGCTCTCACCCGTGCCTAATACTCTAGCTGTTAAATACTGCTTTAAGTCTCTGTTTTTCCTCTCCATGACCGAATTTCCCTCTGGATGGTACGGAGAGGAGTACCGCAATGCTACACCCAATCCTCGCATGGCCGGCTTGTAAGCCCGAGAGCTAAACGCAGGGCCCTGGTCAGAATGTAATGTGCCAATTGCGTATGCCCCTATGAAGACTCGCAAATCTTTTATAACAGTTCGAGCGTCAGCCGAGCATTGGGGCCACACCCATAGGAATCTTGAGCAGGAATCCACTGCAACCATGATATACCTGTAAGCCCCATCTCTTTGTAAGGGGCCGCAGTGGTCCAGTAAGCACACGCTAGTGGTTTTTCAGATATTAATAATGGTGTCTGTGCTGGACTTGTTACGGTGGAACCTTTCATCTGCTGGCAGATGTCGCATTTCAAGACAAAGTCTTTAGTCTGCTTTGTTAACCCAGGCCACCAATAGCGTTGTTTCAATATAGAAACAGTCGCCGTAACTCCTGCATGTGCAGAACCTATCCCTTCGTGTGCTGCTAGAAATAAACCTAACCTACGATCCATGTTTGGAATTACTCTGTCCCCCACTCCAGAAATCTGAGTAAATGGAATGTAATTGCCATCTAACTTGTAGAAGTACTTGAGTGGAAATCTTTTTGGTACCGCTTTGCTGTTTTTGCGTGAAGCAATGACAGCCACCATAATCTCACCGTCTATTCTCATTTTAGAACGAGTGACTGTAGCTACGGAAGCCGTGCGTACAGCCCCCTTTGCGGCTTCATCAGCCAATGAATTCCCTTCAACGTGAACGCCATCACGCTGATGACTCAGTGTATGTATCATGTGAGCCCTCGGTAGTTCGGTTTTCAACTCCACTACCTGTTCTCATAGCATTTTATGCTTAATTGTGCCACCTTTTGCATCTTTGAACCCGTTTTGAACCCAGTGATGTAAATATTCATTATATGACTGTACACAGTAAAATGAATTGCACGCAATTAGTGTGGGGAATTCTCGATCCGTATTTACCAGTGCCAGTATCAAGGCATTTAACTCTGCCAGCTGTGCCGTGCAGTCTCCTAGAGATTGCGTTTTTGTGCAACTTGGGTGGAACTTTCCATCCCGCATGCGACCTTTAACGATTGCGCATGCCGCGCTATATTGTTGCTTACTTCCTATGGCTGGTTGAGCAAATCCGTCAGTGCAAATTATATATTCATACTGATCTAGAGGCATTATTTCGTTTGGTAGAGGATATTCTTGTTCGTATTGCAGAAATGCTTCTGTCTTTAGATTTGGGTCGTACCTGTATTCTACATCTGTTGCAGTGAGAGAATTAGCCCATTGTATCCATCTCGGATGTAAGGCTTTAGCTTTAGGAACTCTTGCTTTTGTCGCAGCCTCTAAGGCTGGAACTGGAGTCACTATTATTCGTTTCCCCTGAGCCAGTGCTCTTTCTCTCACTATAGCAGTCTGTACTGCTGTCAGGATCTTTTCTGTAGATGCGAAGCGCATCTCAGCATTTGTGTACAAATGTGATTTGTAAGCAATTGGTACTGTTTCACCTTCATTATATGTCAGATACGTGTACCCAAATTGACCCGCAATTATACGGATCACCAGGTTGCGTACGTTTACGCGTGTCTGTAAGTGTTTGGAAGCTATCATGTCAGCTTGTAAGGAACGAAGTGTATCGTGTGTTCCTGTGTCCATTGTCTTATTGAAAAATTAGGTTTTATTAAGTGGTAGAAAGGTTTTACTCTTTCTGTGTAATCTAAAATGTATATTCTACCAAAATTTAAGAATCCCAGGATTGATTGTAAATTTTCTAATGATTTTGGAGGTTGGAGCAGCGCACACTTTTCCAAAAAATTGGCTGCCAGGCTTTTCCCTTCACTTGAAAGCTCATATCCTAAAAACAGGACACTGAGGTGGGCAATTTTTGATTTCTTAAAGTTGAATTTGTAGCCCTCCGATGCAAATCCCAAAATTATGGTATTCACCATGTTCAAGTGCTCCTCTAGGTCATCGTCCGTCAGATAAATATCATCCACATAGGACAATGCCTCTTCATCCAAATTTTGAAGTAACTCAGTTACTCTAGCCGAAAACAACCCCCGGGCTGTTCTTATACCCTTGGGGGAGTCGACAAAATTGCCGCTGGGACCCTAACGCTGAGAATGCAGTTAGATACCTGCTTTCAGGCGCTATATTTTGGCAGAAAAATCCATCAGGTTCTGGCGAGCTATTATTACCTCTGCCGCACTGTCTAGCATCGTCAGAGCCCATTCCCCGTTCAGTAGTCGAGTCCTCAGAATTCTGGGCATGTCTGATCTTTAGACCTGCAACCTTCTTCTTTTTGAACTGTGGCTTTTGCTTTGGTTTCTCTTCTTTTTTAGAAGTGTAATCTTGAGCGTGCTGCTTGTCTCTGGACTTTGTACGCTCTTCTTGTCTGTCTGACCTTTCTTCCCTCTCAGAGTATTTCGATGAACCCTGAAAGGAACGAGAGGAACGTGTATCAGTATCCTGATACCTGTCAGGTTTCCTAATATTATCCCTATTCCTAAGGTTTTTTTTCTTCTTTTTTTCCACCAAGCAACAGCAGTATAGTACATACAAGTAGTGTCATCTCACAGTTATCTACATTGTCTTATGTTCCAATATTATGTTTTAATACAGACATCGGCTATTCAACACGAAACCTTCACAACAATTCAATGAACATATAAGTGCTATTTAGAATCACGTGTATGTATCCTTGACCTGGTATGGTGCGTTATTTAAATGTCTCTGTTGTCCAGTTACGTTATCTTCCCATCAAAGTCGCTACTCATTACAGGTCCTGGAAACTCTGTCTATGAATTCAAGGTTCTGCTTGCATTGTTTGTAGGTATTGTACTAGAGGTTGCCAGAAATCTCGAGGTCTAGAAGCCTGTGGTATTTCCTCTGCGTAGGCCTCTAGTGTCTCTCTGCAGTAGGTCATATCGGTGAGCCAATCTTTGAATCTGGGGGGTCTCTTACTACCCCATCTCATAGCTATGCGTCTCTTAGCAAGTAAAAGTGCTACGGCCAAGAATTTTCGTCTCTTGACTAATTTGAATTTGCGGATCCCTAGTAGGCAGACTATTGGCAGGTTTGGGATTTGTTCAGCTAGCATAGTCTATAGCGTATCAGTAATGTCTTGCCAGTACTTTTGAAGCTGTGGGCATGCCCACGCCATATGCAAGAAGTCTGCCGTGGGTGCATTACATCGCACGCAATTGTCGTCTGCTCTAAGGCCATACTTATGCAATTTGACCTGGGTGTAATATGTTTGGTGTAGGAACTTAAAATGTATTATGCGCAGATTACAGTTTGATGTGAACAATTGCAATTGTGCGCAGCTGTAATCTGTCTCTTTCGTTTATTGTTTCGCCTATTGTTTTTTCCCATCTTTGAAGCGATATATTTGGACCCAGTCTCTGTTCATTTTGTGATGCGTTATATAGACGTGTTACTAGGTTTTGACGTGTGGGTACCGTTAGAAGAATCTGTAAATTGTGGGGGTTCTTCCGGAAACGATGTGTATAATTCCTTAACTGCCGTTCGCATTCTCAGATAGGCAAACATCTTTAATGGCGTTTGATGTGCACATAGTGATGGGTCATCCCTCGAGATGAACCTACCATGTGGAAACACTTTGCCCATGTCCGCCAAGCCCATTTCTCCCAATAGTGTGAGCATTTTCTTTTCTTGTGTGACTGAGAGTTTGGGATGATTAGCCAATGGCATGGCTGGGGCATATTGTGGGAGCTTTTGAGTATGATGTGCTAATTTATGCCATGCTCGTGAGGTGCAGTGAACTGTTTGTATCGTTTCTCTTGGTGCGAATCTTTTTGGGTCAGTGATGTAAGCTGTCAGTGAATTCGGGTGCACACTATCCTGTTCCACTGCTATGTGTGGGATGTGTGCGTGTGGGTGCAACCAGTAGTATGCATGTTGTGCTTGTGCACAATAGAAATATAATTGAAGGTCCGGGGCTCCGAATCCTCCCTGGTGGTATGGTTTTGTTAAGATTGTCCAGCTTACTCTGGCCTGCTTCCCTGCCCATGTCAAGCGTTGTAAAATGGTCCTCAGTGTGGAGAAAAATGTCTGTTAGCCAGATCGGGATGTTCCAGAATAAGTACAAGAATCTGGGCAGCACTATCATTTTCTGCAAAGCGATCCTATCCGCTAGTGAGAGAGGCATCTTAGTCCATTTATCTACCTGTTCTTCCAATTTTGATATTGCTTTCCCGTAGTTCTCTCTGATCACTATTTCTGGATCACGGTCGATCCATATGCCTAGGTATTTTACCGGATCTGTGTGCCATTGCAATGGATATTCCAGATTTGGCTGTGGCGTGTCTATTGTAAGGGGTATTACTACCGATTTGTCCCAATTTATTCTGAGACCCGAGTAGTTTTCATAACGGATATATTCTCTAATGAGTGGGTTTAGGTTAGTGTCCGGGTGACGACCATACAGTACCATATCGTCTGCATATAATGAAATGCCGATGGGACGAAGGCTAAATTGTAATGCTGAACTAAAATGTTTCTGGCGAATTTTGCAGGCTAGAGGTTCTAACGTGAGCGCAAATAGAATAGGTGAAAGTGGGCAGCCTTGTCTCGTTCCGCGGCTTATGTCAATCTGGTTTGAGGTGGTCCCATTTATTCTAATTCGGGCCTTGGGTTCATTATACAGCAGAGAGATCCAACGTATAAAACGCGCTGGAAATCCCATCTTGCTCAGGATTGTGAACATAAATATCCATTCCACCGAATCAAATGCTTTTGCCGCGTCCAGTAGGGCCGCTGCTGCAGGTATATCTGGGTCTAGGCTGTGGTACATCGCGAAGATGGTGCGTATATTTTGTGTGGTGGATCTTGTCGGTATGAAGCCTGCCTGATCCGGTAAAACTAGAGAGCCCAGTAATAGTTGTATTCTTTTTGCTATTATTTTGGCCAAAATTTTAACATCAATGTTTATTAGCGATAAAGGCCGGTATGAGTCACATTTTGTTAAATCTTTATCAGGTTTTGGGAGTGCTATCAATAAGGCTTCTCGTAGTGTCATTGGGAGCATGCCTTCTTCGTAAGCTTCTTCGTACATTGCGGCCAGGTGAGGTACCAAGAGGTCCCTGAATTCTTTATAAAATTCACCCGGAAGGCCATCCAGGCCAGGAGCCTTGTTAGGGAATGAGTTAATGGCCTCTTTAAACTCGTCTTCTGTGATGTGGTGGCTAAAATACTCACGATGTTCATCAGACAGCCATGCTAATCCGACATCGTCTAGGTAGTTATAGATTTCGGGTATAGAGACTGTGGACTGCGTAGTGTATAATTGTGTGTAGTATTTTGTGAAGCATTCTAGTATGGAGGGGGTGTCATATAATGGCTGATTTTGGTCATTTATAATTTGTGTTATATACGTTGTTGTATGTGCGGGTTTGATTTTATATGACAGTGCTCGCCCTGGTCTCCCACCTTCCCCATACTGTCGTGCTGTATATCTACGTGACATATATTTAATCTCATCGTCTGCAAATTCGTGAAATATGTCTGTTTTTTGCCTGATATCTGCCAGCAATGTGGTATTTAGTGTAGTGGCATATTCTGTCTCTAGACGTTTAAGTTCCCTTTCCGCCAGTTTTAGTTGTTGAATATCTCTAAGTATTCCTGCGTGCTTACTGATGCAGTGCCCCCTTATTCTGACCTTAAAGGCCTCCCACAGTGTCCGTGTGCTACTCACAGAACCAGTGTTTTGGTCAAAATAATCCACAATTGCGTGATGGAGCTCACTACGAAATACCTGGTCCAAGAGTGCAGATTGTTGTAGTCGCCATGTAAATTGTCGTGGGGTATGTGTTGGGATGGCCAATTCAAGGCGCACCAGGACGTGATCTGACAGTGTTTTGGGTAAATGCTCTACCGCCGTTGTCCACGTGCTGACTTCCTGTGTAGTCAGCCAATAGTCTATTCTAGACCATGTGTTGTGTGCTACTGACGTGCAAGTACCCTCTTTGCTCCCCGGGTGACTCAATCTCCAGACGTCTACCATTGCCCACTCCTCCATACCCTCCCTAAGAGTCTTGGCCGACTGTTTGCGATATCTGTCATTACCAGTCGATCTATCTAGTGTCGGATCTAGACATGTATTAAAATCTCCTCCCCATATAATAGCCGAGGGTTGTAGTTCACGTAGTTTAGCCCAGATTTGCGCATAGAAGGTCGGATCATCGCTGTTTGGGCCATATACCGTTACAATCGTGAGGGCAGTGCCCCCAAAGTTGCCCTGTACAATAATATACCGACCCTGATCGTCTTTGATGGCATTTATAAGTGTAAATGGGGTATTCCGTTTAACCAATAGCATTACTCCTCTTGCATAATTGGAGTAGGAGGATGCCATACGGTATGCCGCCCACCTAGTCCCTATTTTGTACTCCCTGTGATCTGTTAGGTGTGTTTCTTGGACGCAGGCAACATCTATCTTGTGTCTATCTAGGTAGGCTAGTACTTTACGTATTTTCAGTGGATTTTGGAGCCCTCTAATATTCCAGGTTATGAATGTCAGTGTTCGAACATGGTTCAGGTTATTAGCCATATCTTACGTGGATCGGTCTGCCTCTCTGTCATTCTTGTCAACTCGTGTAAATATCTAACTGCTTTCCTGTCGCCGCTTGGTGTTTTTCCTTTTTCTCCCCCCCTCCCTCCCCCCTCCCACTCCACTGTTCCCATTTCAACGGAGACATTCCCATTTAGATCTAACATGTCCCTTTTCCCCCTCCCACCTTATAGAAACCAAAAACAAATTAACTAGTGTGGTGCACACAAGTGGGCGGAAGCTGCCAAGCCCTTATCCCTCTGTGATATTATACGAGGGTGGATGCCATACATCAATAGATTTTTTCACAGTTGAGCTTCCTTTATCCTTTAGTACTAGACAATTACACTTGCTTCAGTGGTACTGTCTGGTACGTGAGTTTAACATATCCCCCAATCACGTAATCTAGTATTGAGTGTTACATTGATATATCCTCAGTTTACTTATCTGCGTGCTACTCCTTCATTACTCGGCGTTGATACTCAAGTGTCCGCTCTATGTCCTTTATATTTACGAGTTCTGGATAAGTAATCTTGCTACACTTGCTTAACGATGTGTCTTGTATCTGGTTATATCAACAATATTCGACTTTTATCTCAATTAGAGTTCTCTATAGTTCAAGGTGGCTATGTCGATTCATGGGTTCTTTTTATTCAATTGCTGCTTAGATAATAGACATCATTCCACATCTGACATGGTATCTTGATCTAGCAATCTGTCTCTTGGTGATCTCCTTCGTGTACTCTGCGGTCTTTTCAGTTGTAGGTACTTCATGACATCTTTGGGTTCATTATATATTTTTGTTGATCCTTCATCCGTTACTTTTAGTCTAGCAGGATAGAGCATGGCGTAATTAATTTTTAAGTCTCAGAGTTTCTGCTTTGCTGGTCCAAATTTCTTCCTTGCTTCTTGGACTGCTTGTGTGAAGTGTGGATACAGGGCTATTTCCATGCCCTCGTGTCGCAAGGTGCCCAGTTCTCGAGCTTTGCGGAGAGCCGCATCTCGATCTCTGTAGTTTAGTACTTTGGCAATTATAGGTCTCGGCCTGGTGCCTGCTGGCGGTCTAGGAGCTAAGGACCTGTGCGCTCTCTCAATGATGAAAACGTCGGAGAACGTGTCTCTGCCTAATAGAGTTATTAGTAGTTCCACGTACTTTTCCATGGGTCCTGTGTTTGTTGTTTCGGCTATTCCCATCAAGCGTAGGTTGCTTCTTCTAGATCTCGCTTCCAAATCCTCTGCTTTGGCTGTTATTGCCGCTAATTGTTTGTCCATCTTGCTCTGTTTAGTGTCCATTTGATTATTCGCATCTTCCACGTCAGATATGCGCCGTTCGGCCGTGTCTAGTCGCTCCGTGTGGCGGTCCATGCGCTCTGACATGCGATCTACTCTGTTCGTTAGTGAGTCAATTTTACCGTCAATGCTTGATAATGCGGCTTGTATTGTAGCAAACATGGCTTGGACGTCATCATTTGTTGTTCCGCCAGTAGTTGTCGTAGTTAGCGGTGCCGTCTGTTGATCATCTGTGATGGGATCTGTTGTTTTTTTGGATTGATCAAAATTGATTTTGGGCTGATTTTTGTCTGGTTTGCCCATATTGTATGTAGTGGCGCTGCCTGAGTCTAGATGCAGGTTGCGTAAGATATATTAATTTGGGGCTGCAGCTCCTGGCGTTACTGACCGTATTGTGCTTGCACAGTGTTAGATGTCACTATGAGGCTGGGTTCTATTGGACTGAAAATCACACTATTTTCTGGTGTTGGTTGCCCTGGACGACACTTCCTTCCCCCTTGGGTTGTGTGTTTCCTTGCCCTGGACGACTCCCAAGCTCAGTTTGCCGCAGCCAGCATTTCAGTAGGTGTCTTCTTGTTAGCTAGTGTGCCCTCCCTGTTTGCGTATGCCTGATTACGGTGATCTAGATTCTTCACCGTCGCCCTGTATGGTTAGCTGTTGTTGCCTTGTTTAGGGAGGTTTCCTGTCCGGCAGCCCAACCAGCCTTTGTATGCTTCCGTGTGATTGTCAATTTGAGGTATCACCAATCCCCACCCCGTTGCAACAGCTGCAGCACTCCAAGTCTCTTTGCTGGCCTCACCTGTATGCACTGGTTCCTTGTGAATCCGCTGTGTTGGCGCACTTATCCACCGCAACCCACGCGCTGTCCCCGGAGACCCGCTGGGCACAATATGACCTGCGTCTATTATTTATGCGCATGAGGGGTGTAGCTGCAGCGCACTGCTCTTTCCTTCACTTCTGCTACGTGCTCCGGTTTGTTCGCGACCCGCTGGCTCTCCACCTACCGGGTCGCCGCCGCCCCGTTGGCTTGCAGCGCCGCAGCTCACCCCGAGCGCTTGACGTTTCAGGTGTGTCCAGGCCGTGCACCCGTCCTCCGCGCAGCGTCCAGGCCGTGCTCCCAGCAGCAATCTGAAGGGTTGTGAGCGCTCAGTCGTTATCGAGGCATTTTCAAATCCCCCTGCAACTGTCCACAGGTCCTTTGGTGTTCCGTTACCTCCTTGAGTCTTCCGGTCTTCTGATCGCGATTTCTTTTCCAGCTCCGGCTCTGAGTTTTGCCCGCGCCGGCTTGCGTGCCTTATGTCTCGGCCCGTCTTCTTACGCTAGCCCGGTGTCTGGGAGTCGGTTTCACTCGTTGGGCCTCATCTGCGTCTTCTTCCGACGTGGCGGTGGTAGCGCTTATTTCATGTTTCGCAGTTGCAGATTGTCAAAGATCGATGTCATATAGACAGATTTCACCTTTCATAGCAGGTCCGGGCGCTCATTTGTGTAGGATATTTATGGTTTAATTGGCATCCACGAGGAGCTCGCTCAAAACGCGGCCATCTCGTAGCTCGGCTGGCTCCGCCCCCTCATTCCTAAGGTTATACCTCTTTTCGGTGGGCTCCTGTGGTGGAGATCTAACTCTGGATTGAGATCTGTTCCCTTTAAAGTTTTGTTGTTTTTTATTGTCCCACTTCTTCTTAGTTGAAGGAGGTATCTGCTTGGAAGTGTCCTTTTCAGGACTGCCACCAGTTGTGGTTTTAAAGCTTTCCCACCCAAACTGTCTCTGCCTAATTCTGCATATGCAGTTTCAATTATTTTTGGTAGTTCGTGTTCCTGTTCTAAAGGACTGAACTCCCTTAGGCGTTGGCGGATAGCCACTGAAGCTGCTTCCCCTTTAATATTAGCTAATATTATGGCTGATACCTGGGCATAGTTACCTAGTAACTTCATCCCTAAGTTCAGAGCAGGCTCTGCTCCATACTCGTTCTGTATTTGTCTCAATACATCTAGTATCACTGCTAATGACGGAATACCATGAGTCCTGGTATAAATGGCAGCAAAGACTGTACCCCCAAGTGGTACAATCTTCTATTTGTGGTGTTATCCCCATGGGCAAGCAGATTGTTAGCATTCTGTGTTTTTCATATGGGGTAGTAATCGGTAATACTGCCTCTAGCTGTGTTATTTTCTGAGCTACCCAGAATGGCATTTGTTCACGTTTTGTGGGCATTTTACCCATCACCGCGTGCAATGTTTGTGGTGTGATTATAGTTGCTGTACCCTGAGTTTGAGTTCCGTTTGTTGCAACTATTGCTGGTTGGACTGTAATTGTCCTCATGACGAATTGCGTCAAGTTTCTGTAGATTTTCATCAATTCTTGTGTGAGTAAGTCTCCTGGTGGCATTGTTTCAATGTCAGGATGTGGTGTGTAGGCCGCTAATATTGGCCATGTTGCCCCTTCTCTTCCGAGCGGGCCGAATCTCACTCTTCTTCTTATGTGGGGTAGGGCGCCTTTAAACCAGTATAAGTGTTCCTGGTACGTGAGCGGAACCTCAATGTCCTCAAACGGACTGTATTCCGCTGGTGCATCTCCTTCTGTGTAGGAGTGAAATGTTTTTGTTGCATTTTCTGCTGGGAATGTAACCCATGAATAAAATACCTCTGTTCTGTATGATTCGTGCGCCTCAATCACGAAAGCTACTATGCCGCCCCTAGCTGTTAAACCATGGGCCAGCAATTTCAGGGTGACTGTATGTTTAAAATTCTCTGTAATTTGTATTGCGTCTGCATCTTCTTCTCCGGCTGATAGCTGTAAATCTATTATTACGTTATCTTTGTCCTCAGTCATTTTTGTAAAGCAGTTTTCCAAAGAAACTAAGATAAGGTGTTTATGTACAATTTAGGAACAATGTGTCCTTCAAGCTTGATTAACCAACAGCTAATATATAGGATTTTTTCGCCTACTCGGCTGTGGCAGAGTTTGTGCCCACCCACTTCAGACGTCTCAGAAGTTTTGTGAGTAGGGGTCTCTGAGAATAGCACGACTGAACCACTCAGATTCTACTGTTAAATTAGTACCCAACCAACATTGGCGGCGCCATGTCTTGTAGTTCCTACATAACCTATACAGGATCTGCGCGTTTGGATAACAAACTGTGGGATTGGTGGCAGACTGATTCCGTGCACCCCCACCAGGTATGTTAGCCTGCAGGGACGTTTCTACCATTAGGCAAGACTAGGCGTCCGCCTAGGGCGGCCAAAGGGGGAGGGCGGCAAAAAACATGAGTTCATAATGATGGCAAATTGAAAATAAAATGTTTTCAGGATTACAAATAACCAAGTGTTATCGGCACATTATACCAACCATCAGGGAAAAGGTGCGAGGTTGCCAAGGCTCAATTGATGGAATATGTACAGTGCCGGTGCTTTCTGCTGTTTCTAATCAATGCTGCTATTTGCATACTTTTGTACAAAATGCTAATTGGGACGGCGGAGAGGCGGATGTAAGGCGAGAAATAAATCAGTGGAAAACGTTCGTTCTCTAGGTTTCAGTTTCCGTAGCGCATTTACTGTTTATATAGATAGCTTTGGAGTTGGATTAGAAATACGAGCTATAAAACTCCGAGAAGTAATTAGTAAAATGAGTTCCCCATCATTTCTGTTTACCTGTTTTCTAAATATACACGGCACGTCATTGTTTTCAATCAGATGAATTGGCAATCACCTACACAACTTAGATTACATATATTTATCATCCCTCCCTTTCACTGCGACTCAACAAAACAATGTCACCAACAGTGAAAAGGGCAAAAAGAGTTACTAGGCTTATAGCTGGCAAGTTTTTTTTTTTAATAAACTGACAGTTCTGTTATTTCTAATAATATCTGCTTTATATGTCAAAATGTGTTCACAAAAATCTTCCCTTACATATAGTGTGGCCTAAATATTGTTTACAGAACTAGTGCCGCGATGAGTTTGGTTTTCTATTTTCAACTTGAATGGGACTATATTTTTGAAACGGTCAGGACACAATATTTATGCCTGGAGATGTTTTTGTTGACATGTTCTGACGTATAATGCAGGCAATATTTGTTCCATGATGTTGATTCAGGCACCATACCCTTCCCTGAGATGTCCTCTATTGTGAAAACGGAGTGTGATGTGTCTGAAGAGTTCACAGCATTCATTCCAAGGTGTTTGCAATGTATAGGTTGAGTTATTTTGGATACGATTTACCAAGATGTTGATATGTGTAGGTGTTACTTACTCTTAGAGCTCTCCTTGCTTACTCCTTTGTTCCAGATGAAAACCACGAATTCTGTTTGGTGCTAGAATAAGCCAAAGTAAGACAGGAGTAGTAGAAGAGCATTTAACAGTAAAATCGTTCTGCATTTGGCTCAATATTTGCTTCCCCCTCCCCCCCCCAAAAAAGTGGGTGTAGATTAATGTTATCCTTCAAGTTCATTCATACCAGGGGGAGAGAGTGGTGGTAGTAAAAGGGAGGGGGCGGCATTTTTCAGTTTTCGCCTAGGGCGGCAAAACACCTAGAAACGGCCCTGTTAGCCTGTCTGTATCAGCTAGCTCACAGTGCCACTAGAATCTCCTCTTATCAGGGAGAGAATAGTTCTTGGCAACCTCAGAACATGACAACCCCGATCCCTCAGAATCGTGGAAACAATATACTACCTTTCGCTCAGTCACTCGTGCTCACTTAGTTTGTCTCCGAGATACACAGAATAAACATACTGGACGTTTGTCAATAAGAATGTATTGAACAGTTGTTATTCTAGTGTAGAATAGATGAGCTGCAACAACCATTAGACAGTAGCAGAGATATATGATTAGAAGTACTATGACAGTAAAAGGATGGTACAGTTCTACCATCTTGCAGTAGTCATGAATATATACAAGTACATAAAATACATGATAAAAAATGCGTACTCCTACGATGCCTCCCTAACTAGATGTACCTAAATTTACCTAGCATCTATGTAGGTGTTATGCCAAGAATCCCTCTAGGATCTAGTCAACCCCATTACCTGAGAATGAGAGAATATGGGACCCCGTCCTGGTCTCGAGTTGGACACCCCGCGAGGGATGTTAGACCACTGCGAGCTGGAGTTTCTGCATGCAGGAACCTCAGCGTCTCTGGTCAGTGTGTCAGCCGGGAAGTCTCGGTCTCCTCTGTCCTTCTAAGCAAGATGTGATGTATATATACCCATAGGTCTCACCGGGGTCCTTGCTGTGTTACTGTGTCGGCCTAAAGGATGACGTCGGGCCTGAACTTTATACAGAGATATTATACAGGAGATGGTAGTCCTGCTGTGCTTCCAAGAAACCTCATGCATAATGTATGAGATTCGAACTAGGGAAAAACCCACGTCCTTAAGAACCGTTATGTATGTAATGTAGGGAAGGATATAGGTGAAAGGTTGCAATGTTACCTGTGCCTATATAGGGTACTTATATGGAATATAACAAGCTAGATCTATAAATCTGTTCTAGACCTTTCGCTTAAGCGGGCGAGGGAAGAGCCCCAGTAGGCAGACCCCAACATTCGAGTAAAGCGTCAGCCCCAGCGTTGCACCCACCACTGCCACCCATCCAAGAACGGCTTCAAACCAGGACATGCCCATGTCATATGAAAGAAATCCGCATCCTCACTACGACACCTAGGGTAACTGCGCGCTGCACCACCATAGGCAAGCCTTAGCCTATGGGGTGTCATAGAGGTCATATGCAGGTAATTAAACTGCGTAAACTTCAACCTTGTATTACGAGAATCCGTTCTGGGGTAGGCTAGGACCCTATTCCATTCTGGATCCGAAAACTCCCTCTCCAGTGTTGTCTCCCAGCGTCCACGCAATCTAGTCAAAGGGTTATAAGCTGCCTCGGACAAAGAGCAATATAACCATTTCACCAAATAACCAGCCGATCGCAAGGTCAGAAAGGAATGCAGCACTGGATGTGTTTTAGGCTCCTCTCTGCCTCCCACCCCACAGTTCCTTAAATGTTCGTATCAGGGCCTCATATTGGTGGAACTGACCAGCATCTTCTACTAAGTCCTCAAAAGGAGTAAGAGTATTCTGGTGATAAAGGTCTCCCACTGTGTCTAGTCCCTCCCCAGTCCAGGCTGACAGTTGTTCAGTTGTAAATATAGAAATCTGTTCCCCATGGGGCAATCCAATCAGGAGCAGGACCGGAGAGTACAAGGGGGTGTCTGCTGTCCTGGCCACTCCTCGTCTCGAACATCGTAGAGCCGTGTCCAACAACGGCGATCACCGCAGGTTATCCACCGACGGGTTAAGCAATTTGGCTAGTAAGCATGATGAGCCCGCCTCCCTCTCCATCCAGTCTATGTCCTCCAGCTGGATCCCTTCCAACCACTGTGCAACTTACTGTAATTGGGAGGCTAAAATATATAATTCAAAGTGTGGCTCCCCAAGGCCTCCCTCACTCATAGGTGGTTGTAAGGTTGCCAAAGACACTCTCCGCCTTCCCGTATCCCAAATAAGGTCTCTCAATAAGGAGTCTAGTTGCGAAACCATACAGTCAGCATTGTGATCGGGAGGTTAATAAAATAATATAATAAGCGCAGGAGCATAACCATTTTGGATAGGGAGACCCGAGCCATGATAGGTAGACGTAAAGAGCACCAGAAGGGAACACAAGATCCAAGGGATCGAAGAGCCCTCCCAAGGTTACCCTCCCTGAGGTCTTCAAGGGAGTGATAAACATATATCCCTAGGTATTTAAAGGTGGACTGCGCCCAGTTAAGCTCCTCCAGAAGTTTCGGGGCGGGGTGCGAAGGGCCCACAGGGAACAAATAGGTCTTACTCCTATTAACTTTTAAGCCCGATACTCTTTCAGATTTCCCAAAGAACTCAAGGGCTGTAGCAGTGCCTGTCTCTGCATCCGCTAGATAGATCAAAAGATCATCTCTGTATAGGGAGATATGTTTTCGCCCTCGTATAGGTATTCCCATTCCTTCTCTGCCTGACCTGAACAGAACTGCTAGCAACTCAATCGCTAGAGCGAACAGAAGCGGTGATAGGGGGCATCCCTGTCTAGTCCCTCGGAAGTCTGTATTGCTGGGACACAATCTTACCCATTCGAACCTGCGCCGTGGGGACTTCATACAATAAATTCATCCGCTTCAACCAATCCTCCCCAAATCCAATCTGCTGCATAGTTTCAAACAAAAAATCCCACCGTACGGTGTCAAAGGTCTATTCCAGGTAAATTTACAGAAAGGCTTGGGCCTCCGGGTAAAATAGAACCAAGTACAGTCTCCGCTGATTAAGGTATGTATTCCGGGATGGGATGAACCCATTCTGGTCAGGGTTAATCAAAGTGGACATATGTGAAAGTAACCGAAGAGCCATGATTTTACAAAGGAGTTTAAAATCCATATTAAGCACGGAGAGGGGGAGAAAGTCTGTCGTGTTAGCCCCTGGGGGTCTTGGGGAGTGGGATCACTACTGCGTCGCGCAAAGAGTCTGAAGTCTCCCAAGCCACAGAGATTCCGCATATAGGGCCACTAAACTAGGAGCCGGTATTGGGGCATAAGCAGAGTAGAATTCAGCCGGAAGGCCATCCGGGCCAGGGGTCTTCCCAGTGGCCATGCTTTTAATGGCAACTCGGACTTCTTGCTCTGTTACCGGTCCACCCAGAGCCTCCTTAGCCTGTGGATCCAGTTTCCGGAGCTGCATCTTACCCAGAAAGTCCACTTGTACCTGCAATGGGATTGGGGCGGTGCACAGTACAAGCCCTTGTAATAATCGCAGAACAGGGCATTAATTGCTTCAGGATCATAAACAGTTTCACTGCCCCTACCCCTCACCTGCGTGATTGGGGACCCCTGGGATTCCGGCCTGATTAGCCACACCAAAAAGCGACCCGGCCTCCCCTCCTCCTGCACTTTAGTGAGGTACCCTCGATAATCATGGCAGCGCAGCCTCTCTAGGGCCTCACCATAGAGCGCACACGCCTCTCTCAGGCCCTCCGGATCATCGTCCTCCGTTCCCTGCGCATTACCCTGCCGATGCAATGTATCCTCCAGTGCCTTCAGTTCTAAATGTAGCTCTCTCAGTGTCCGCGTATCACTGTTTTAAATGCCTCCCATTCCACCAGTCCCGTGGACGCTGTCTGTGCATTCTCCGAGAAATAATTGTCAATGGCGGACTTTAAAGTTTCCATTAAGCAGATATCCTCCAAGGCCAGGGGATTAAGCCGCCATAGGGGGATCAGAGGGCGGTTTCTCAATAGCCTAAACGCGAGCAACAAAGGACAATGATCTGATATTGTACGCCCTAAATATTCAGTGTGAGGAATTATGTTTCCAAGGGCATGTGAGCACAGAAAAGAATCTAAACGTTTGTGTAAATGTTATATGGGTGAATAAAAGGAATAATCAATCCCTTGTTGTGTCCTCCAAATATCCTCCATTCCCCAATGTGCCATCCAATCCTGCAACCCTGCCCCACCACGATGAGACTGGGCCCCCGGCAATGGGGTGTTGAGCGATCCAAGAAAACATCAGACATGCTATTAAAACTCCCCCAAGAAGTATATCCACTGCTGCTAAATCGGCCAATGGAGCCGAGAGCCTATGTAGGAAGGGACTTGGTCTTGATTAGGGGCGTATACGCTACTAAGGGTAATCTCCCATCCCCACAGCCTCCCAGTAACCAGAATGTATCAGCCTTCCTTATCAATTAGTGTACGCTGAGGTTCAAATGGGGCTCCTGCCCTCACCCATATCAACACCCCTCTGGTGTATGCTGAAAAGGAGGTAGCAAATATTTGTCCCCTCCATCTCCTGCGCAGTTTTTCCACTTCGCTCTAAATAAGATGCGTTTCCTGCAGCATAGCTATCTGCACTCCTCGCCTTTGTAAGTATCTATGGACATTGTGTCGCTTGGTTGCAGACCCCATCCCTCTGATGTTCCATGTCATAAACTTTAATGTGTAATGTGTTGCAGCCATAATAGGATGTTCACTGCCGACCTACCCCTGACCTCACTCCTTTCATCACCCTTCCAGCTAGGCAATGGAAGGCCACCCATGCATAGAAAACAAACAATTATAAAATAACATGTAAAACATCCCTGAACGTAAACTCCCCCCTCCCAAGAGCAGTCTGGCAACTGCCAGCCGCCCAAACCATGAGTGAACCATCGAATTGAATTAGAAGACCCAAACTAGGTAAAGTGTCAGCCTTCCAGTAGGGGGCAGGCTATAGTCCAATGGTGATATGTTTTCTCCTCACTCCAGCTGCGCCAGCCCTTGTCCACAACAATTGCCCAAAATATCCACCCAGTTTAAAATCAGGATAATGTGTGATCAGGTGGGCGCCGTTTCTTCTCCACTAACGAGTCCTCAGATAATATCATCTGCTGTCCCCGGAGTTACATCTGGGAGCTGGGTGCTGTCTGCCCGTGTGGACTTAGATTCATATTCCCCTGTCTCCTTCACATATGGAGAGCCAGCTTTTGATACACTCTTCGATCCTTTCATAATCGTCGCCACTGCCTGGAGGGCAGCGGTTCTTTCCCTCTCAGTGTGTGATGGTTTGGGCTTCTTTGCTGGGCACCTCTGGGGCTGCCTGCGGGACCTCTTTCTTGCTAGTTCCATTTGTGTGGGCTCAGCCTGATCACCTGTGTGCTGCGTTCTGGCCTTGTACGCTTCAAGCCACTCCCAGGCCACCACAGGGTCATCGCAAAAGTGAGCCTTTCCGTCCAACAGGATTCGAAGTTGGGCCCGGAACATCAAGTAGTACTGCAGGCCCTCTTCCCTCAAGACCCTCTTGACCTCGAAGGATTAGGTCCTCCTCCTTTGCACCTCCATCGATAATCCGGGAATAGGTAGACCTTACTATTAATTGACTGTGAAGGGACCTGCAGTTCTAGCTGTGTGGAGCAGAGTATCTCTGTCTTTGTAATGGAGTAGCTTTGCCACTACCGGGCGTGGAGGGCGGGCCGGCACCCTGTGAGCCTGCTTCAAGGTATAGTAGGCAGAGAGACCCTCCGGGGCCATCACCGTTTGAAGCCAGTGTTCCATGTAGGTAATCATGTCTGAATTCTCCACCCCCTCAGGCAGTCAAACCACCCGAATATTATTGCGTCCTTCGCCCTGCGTTCAAGCACACGGACCGGTCTGCAAGTTCCGTGACCTAGAGAGACATTTTTTTTTGCACAGGGTGGAGGTCATCTAGTGTAGACTCTGTCACCTTAACTCATTTCGCAAGTTTGTGATGTTCTGCTCTGAGCAGCCCAGTCCCACAGACACTGTGCTGATATCTAGATGCAGGGTGGCTTTGCTGCCTGCAATGGCCTCGAGTATTTTAGTTCGTTGTAGCTGCACTGGGTCCCCCGAGGACCCCGGCTCCTGTCGCTGCGTGTTTGGTGTCACCTCTTGTTAAGGAGGAGCCTCTCACGGCCGAGCTCTGGTCTTGCCCATCTCTACTGGAAAGGCTGCTCGCTAGATTTGTGAGAGGGTTCCCCACACTGAAAGCTCCAGAAGACACCAAGGACCCAAGTACAGTAGTCCTGGTTAATTAAGGCCCTAAGAAGCGGCTACCACTACAGAGGTTGGGGAGGCCCAAAAGTAGTCCACAGATGCTCAGTCTAGTGCCTCCGTCTCTCTGTTCCCCTCACTATGCACCATCACCTCCCATCTCACAGTAATTATGTGGCTCCTTTTAGCCAGATATTTATACTTAGTTCTCCGCCTCCTCCAATATGCACAATCACATGTTACCAACTGTTGGTGACACACTGCTGTCCCAGGTTTTTCAAGAAACAGCTCCCTCCAGTATTATATAAGGCCCCCAGCCCTGCCGCCACTGTCCAGCCCTGGGGGTCCAGTAGTCTCCACCGGTTCAACCTGAGGCTTCAAAACGTGCGATTAAAAAAAATCAGAGGCAGGACCACTCTGGTCTCTTCATCCCTCGGGGGGGAGGGGGGAGGGGAGGTCACTTCACCCACCCTCTTCGGGGACCCTGTGGCTGGATCATCAAGGTTGCAGCAGTGTGTGCTGTGCCCTATGGTCCCTGGCAATCAGGACTGTACAGCCTCAGGCCAGGCCCTCTCATCCCTGCTGCAGACTCGGGTAAAAAAATACGGGAGTACGGTACTCTCCACCAAGTGGGGGTGGGAGACCGCTCCTACCTGTTTGCAGCCTGCTGTGTTTGGCCTTGGTCTGTCTCCTGCTCACATCCCGCCGGGCGTCCCGCCACACTCCACGCTCTGTCCTAGGCCCAAGCGGGGCCCCACCTCTCGTCCACGGCCGCAGCAATCCCTCCCACCTGCACAGGCCCTGTCTCGCTTCTTGGCTTGTGTTTCCTCTGCAGCGGTCGAGGGATCTCTCCCCGGCATTGATCGAAGTCCAGTCTGCACGTCGGTCCAGGGCTCCTGCAGTCGTATGCTCACTCCGCCATCTTGTCCGGCACCAGGTCTCCACCCAGCGCCGATTGCTATGTGGGGATGCCGGACGCTGGCTTACCCGTTCTCCCTCGTCACGGCGCCCACCTCGTCAAGTGATCATTTTTCATCCCCTGAAGGCAGGGGTCTGGGCCCTATTCGGTAGGATAATGAGTGGGCTGGCGCGGAGCTGCAGGCTCATGCGTCCGCCATCTTCAGCTGTCGAGTTACGCCCCCCAATGCCGTAGACTATGTTAGCTTGTACATAAAATAAACTTTTCAGGTTGGTGCCAAGAGACAAAACATTTTTCTGGAGAAGTGCAGAATATGCTACCTATAGGTCAACAATGCACCCAACTGTTTTTGTGATCCTGGAAAGGTTACTCGATGTTCATAGTTCATTGTCACTAAGTTTAAAATGTGCATGTGCGTTGCCTTTTTTTTCCAGGAATTTGGAAGCAGCAGAAATCCCAGTTTACTCAGTCAAAGGACATAAAGAAATTATAAATTGCATAGATGGAGTTGGTGGCCTAGGAATCGGTGAAGGAGCGCCAGAAATTGTTACTGGAAGCAGAGATGGTGAGTTTGCATCTTCTATAGATTGCTCTCCCTAGAAATGTATTTTTAATTGCAGGACTAGATTTTCTTTATTTCAAATATAATATATTTTATCACATTCACTACATTTTCCACTTTAATGTTGACTTTCCTAGCCATGGTGAATGAACTTTTATTCTGAGAAGAACACGGAGGCTAGCACTTTGCTTTAACTCCTTTATTGCTCCTGATTGCAGCCTTCAGTGCACAACCCTGAACTCCAGAGAGGACATCGGCAAGGCAATCTGAAAAGCCAAATGTGTCCTGCAGTGCCACTTGGTGACCTGCCTCCCCCCACTCCCCTTCAATCTTGCAAAAAAACTCTACTTTCTGTGACTGGGACGCTCTTGCAAGACATTAAATTTACACACTGACAGCTTGCTCAAAGTTTGCTTCATTGATAGATGTAATGAGATTTGACCAGTACTAAGAATTGCCATTATCCAAATTAAACGCTAAGAGAATCTGAATTTCATTTAACACACGGAGGCTAACGTTATGCATTTATTCCTTTAATGCTACTTCAACCAGCACTTGAAAGAAGTTAACATCATAAAAGAAACATTCCAGAACCGAAGATTCAATACATATAATTAGTCCATGCAGATAAGTACCCTATTTGGCCTATTATGTCTTGTTATCTTTAACTATTTTCGTCTGCTTATGCTTGGCATTTTGTTTTGTTAATATTAGCTAGTCACACGGCTTCCAATTTATGGAACCCATTCCGTCAGGATCGTTATCTCCTATTTTATTTACTTAATTTGTTATTAATCACTTTAAGGATCGCTACCTTTTGTTTATTTTAGTTAAAATGTGCTAAATGCCGTTATTGCACCGCTCGCTAACTAAGCAAGCGTACCTTTTGAAGTGGAGCGTCTCCCAGGAGCCTGATCCCAGGCCGTCTCTGCCTGCCGATCCGAGGCGGTCTCTGCCTACAGGTCCCGGACTGAGATCGCCTCAGCGCGACTCTGGTTACGTGGCCCCTGCAGTGCCATGGCAGCCTTCCAGGTGTTTTGTGGGCGGCTCCAACTACCTACGGGGCGCTCGTTGTAGGTCGCATCTGACAGACACGTCCCTTCAGGTAGTGACGCGTCTGTCAGGTTTAGAAGAAATCTCTGGTCAACGGCCCTATGCGAAATGCGCCACCATCTTTGTTTGGGCATTAAGCAATAAGCTTTCAAGGATCCTGGGCGGACAACGGGGCACACTGTAAAGCGTCGCATTGACAGTTAAAGTGTCCTCATATCAGCTGTTCGCCCGGCGCATGCCCTTCGTTGAATTCCTCCTCAGCCCACAGCGCTTGCCTTTTATTTAAGGATCTCGTTTTGTAAGCCTTTGTTTAGAGCTTTCTTGTTGCAGACTATGTCTGGCCTCTCCTTTTTGACTTGTATACATTTACTGTTCCTCATTATAAGCTAGTATATCTGATAGGAAGGAGAGAACCCTGAGATTTCACAGGGAAAAAAAATCAACGAAGAACTGATCAGGTCATGGTTATAAGAGGATCTGAAAACGAAGGGGATCATGGGTCCATTTCAGAGGAAGATTCTGCTCATGGCGGCAAAAGGGGTAAGAGGAAGAGAAAATCCAAGCACATTGAGAGAGGGGCTATACCCTTTAAAAATATGGGAGATCCAAGCACCTTGAGGAAGGCCGGAGGTCTAAGCAACTTGCAGAGTTTGGGTGTCCTAAGAGGCACAAAGCTGAAAGGTGTCCGATGCAGCACAACAAATTCAGATGTCCCAAGTGGCATTCAAGTTTCTGATGTGGAAGAGGAGGAACCTCGTTACGAAACCCCCTTGGATGAATATGTTTTGGACCTGGATCAAGAGAACTTTGATGGAACAAACTCTTTCCAGGGGATGATACCCCCTCTACCTCCAAGGATGTAATCAAAGACCCCTTAGGAGAGGAAATGTTTTCCCCAGACAACATCAAGCACCCTAGGAGAGCTGAATGGTGGCCCCTTTACCATGTAGCCAAGTTTATCAAACAGTGGATTCGGAATCCACTTGAGAAGGGAGCCCAGAACGTTTTAAAGGCCTAATGTTCGAGGCCTGTTATACATCATATGGTGTGCCTTACCCCTAATTTAGACCCAGAGCTAATCACCTTTCTTTTCAAGCTGGGTAGAGAACCTGAGAAGGCACTTGAGAGGTCCCTTAAATCATGCCACGACTGCCACCTTGATGTAGTTGGACCCCTGGCAACAATTATTGACATGGTGGAGGAGGCACATGCCAACAAATCTCTGCTGGATATAGACCTCCTCAGAGGGTGGAGCCAAAGGGCTGCAGTCCTCCTCGGGAATGCAAACACCGGCCTTAATTCCGAGAGGCGTAGAGTTGTGCTAATGAAAATAAATCCAAAGCTTGGTGATCTTGCAGAGAGAGAGCCTTCTGAGAATCCAAAAGGACATGATCAAAACACTGAGCAAGTATGCTGCGACATTTACAGCCTTCGACAAGGCGTAGTCTAATATGCACAAAGTCTTCAGCCCAGGTGTTTTTGGACAAGCCGGCAGAAGGAGACTTTCTGCCCGCCGCGGCTCCCAGAGGTCACACTTCTCAACTTACAGACAGCCAAGAGGCCTCAGTTGAGGCTGTCAGGCCGGAACCACGACCTATCCCCAAACAAGACACAACCATTGTGGAGGAGGGAATAGGTCACGTGGATAAGGCTCGGCCAGATATCAGGGCGATTACTGCAATTTTACCTTCTTGCCTGGGAAGAGTGGGAGGATGCCTCAGACTTTTTCCCCCCCAAGTCTGGGAAACAATTACACAAGATCCTTGGGTCTTAGAAACCGTCTGAGGGTTCAAAATATATTTCTGGAAAGAACCCTTTCAGGCAGTTCCTCCAAGAGAGCTGAATTTGACCACTGTTCAACAGCAAATTGTAGAAGAAGAGGTAAAAACTTTGTTGCAGAAGGGAGCCATCCTACAAGTACATTGAGAGTACAGGGCTTTGTTTTTGTAAGTACACTGTTCCTAGTGGAAAAGGAGGACAAGGGTGGAGGCCCGTGATACACCTAAGCGATCTGAACAAGTTCCTAGTCTACATGTACTTCAAGATGGAGGGGATCCATCTTTTAAGGAATATGTTGCTAAAGAAGGATTGGCTAGTGAAGTTAGATCTGAAAGATGCCTACTTTACAATTCCCATGTCCAGGGAGTATCAACCTGACCTTCAATTCACCTGGCAGGGTCGACTTTATCAATTCCATGTGCTTCCCTTTGGACTCTTGTCAGCACTGTGGTGTTTTACCAAGGTAATATGAGCTGTAGCATCCTACCTCAGGGAGAGGAGTATACGGATCATTGTTTATTAGGACGACAACCTCATCATGTACCAATGCCAAGCGCAGATTTTGAGGGACTTGCACATGGTCATGTCCCTCTTGGAGTGTTTGGGCTTCATTGTAAAAGGGGAGAAATCTGTTCTTGCCCCGTCCAGGTCTCTGGAGTTCTTGGGCTTCACAATATATACTGTGAACGTGGTTCTGCTATTACCCTTAAAGACTGCCAGAATTCGGAAAGAGATAAGATTTGTTCTCAAAAGAGAATTTCTAACACTGAGGTAACTAGCCAGCCACTTCTTTGAAGTGCTGTATGGAGTAGCATTAAAGGAATAAATGCATAATGGTAGCCTCCGGTCTTGTAATGAAATTATTCACGCTGCTTAACTGGCAGCATATGCATCAGGCAGATTTCACCAACCTTATAACTTTGCATTATCTGCAAACTACAAAGTATTCCACAGTAGACTTTTCATTTACCGCTTTGTGTCTTGCTGATCTGAAGGTGCATACTGACCAGCAACCTCCATCTTTGCTTTTCAGTTGAGACTGTGCATTCAGCCCGTTTACTACAACCAATAGATACAGGATGTTGACTCTGTTCCACACACTAACCAGACCAAGCTGCTCCTTAATACATTTCGATACCCGGGGCCAAAAAGTCTTCAAGGACTACCACAGTCTTTGAGGAACGTCCCAGGAGAAGGAGCACAGTCCGAAATTCTCCCCATAGCAGCCCCAGTCTCCAAGGGGCTCCCTCACAACTGCCTCTGGTTGTTCTTCTATGGCCCTTGCCTTTAGACAGGAAGAAGAGGTTTGTCTTTCAGGGATCCTTCTGACTACGTCTCGTATGAAAGCATGCTTGTAACCTTGAGCGAATCTGCGACTGGTGGAGTACCATGTTCCTTTCCAAAAACATTCTGTGGTAAAGAAATTTCTAATAGACATCTGTGCCTTGTGAGGGGCTGTGAACCTGTTCTCTTCTTCCAAGCTGTTTAACCAATTATTTGCCAAAAGATCACTCTTGCCCCCTCCAAAGGAAGCCAGTTCAGCTAACTTAGAGTCCATCTTCCTTAGCACACTGCGCTAAGTTTCCAAATATGGTACTGTCCTTCGCCAAAACACAAATCACCCTCTTGGTCCAGCCATTCAGTACCTCATGGTCTAAGTTCTGTGCCCCACACACTGGATGCAGTAATTACATTGTCAAGCAGTAAGGTGTTAAAAGGTTCTGAAATGCGTAACAGTATGTCTCTAGACTTTTCTTGAAGTCTCTTCTCATACTTCATCATGAGCGTGACCATTGTGGGATCAAGATCCAGTGTCACTGTTACTTTGTGGGCATAAAAGAACTCCACTGCTTAGAATATTGTGCATCCCTTTTCTCGAAGTTTTCTGATCATGAATTCAGTACATTGTAACAGAACTGGATACCCATTCTGTTGATCACCTTTGTCTCCACTCATGGAAGCTCCTCAGCTAATGCACTTAGCTTCTCTGTTGTCAAGTTCTTTATGAGGATGCTTCATAACCAGATAACACCACTCTGGCCTGATTGAGGTGCCCCACCTACCAGATAACAAGCATTGGCATAGCCAATAGGTCTCGCTTTTGGGACCTTATAAGTATTTAGTTATGCAGCACAATATCCTTGGTGCAACAACATCAACTGTTGCATGGGTAAACACTTATAAGGTCCCAAAGGCGAGACCTATTGGCTATGCCAATGCTTGTTTAAAAACGTTAGCCATGCTCCACAGCAAAGGTTGGTGTTGCCAATGCTTGTGGTTCTCTTGCTGTAGTCTGATGATGTAAAGTAAGTCCCTGTCCCAAAAATGAGTGCCGATGCACATTACATGAAACCATGGACACAAATTAAACACTGCATGCAACCTGTCAGTAATCCTGTGGGTAACAATGAAAGAGCCCCAAATCATCTATAGCTTTAGAATGATATTAATGGCTATTTAAACACAAAGGTGACATAACACCACATGTAAAGGAGATTTTATAGTAAAATAACGTGCGTCTAGAATTTACCAAGCTTTTTCCAAAAGAGAATGCACACCAAAATAACATTACTGCATCAAAAAAAGACTTGTTGGATCTAGATGTTAAAAGTAAAGACCCTGAAATAAAGTCACACATTCTCAGACTGAAATCAATTCACAGACGAACATGCCCCCAGCAGATGTTCAGTTATATTTTTTTGTCATTTGTAGCAACAGAACAAGCAGATTTTGAAAGCATTCTACGGAGAGGAAAGTTCAGCAAAATATGTGCATTCCCACTGGAGGAGTCGGAGGGAGCAGAGGCCGTCTCGGTTTGTCAGCAAGAGTTTCTACAAAAAACAGGAACCATAAATAATAGATTGGGCATTGATTTATTTATGGTGCTTCGTAAAGCATCTCACACGTACCCTTGACGATCCAGTCGATAAAAAATAAAATAATCATCTAAGCTAGTGAAAAGGTTTCTATGTAAGAATTGTATTTAGAATTGTGCCTACGTTTCTGAAAACAGGGACAGCAGAAATTCTCGCTAATACATTAATTTATCCGTGTTTTTAATGGCAGACTATTCTCTGCGCAGTCTTATAAACTCACAAAGAAACAGAAACTGCAACCTGTACATTTGATGGCATGCGAGGGTGTTATATATTTTTACACCGGCCTTTTCTTTCAGACCACCAGTGTGCCCATCTCCACACAGCCCCGTCACGATTTGTTGTGGTAGGCGCCGGATTCACGCCAGGTTTTCTTGATTACCACGTAAAATAATTTTACATACCATAATCTACATGGAAATAGTTCACGCGCTCGGATTATCCGGAAAAATTGCCATCCGCCCAGCCCCGCCCTGCCTCCGCATTGGAGGGGACCAGCCCAATTTTAGGTCGCCTAAGGGCAATATTCAACATAAACTCACGTTTTACAAAATAGAGGAAGCTGTAAGCACAAAAAAAGCTGACCAGACACTCGCGCGTCATGGCCTTTTCCCTGCGATTACCCGCACGGCCGGCATGTGTTTCCAATTATCGCGTCCGCGTCTGGGCACGATAATTGGAAACAGATGTCTGCCGTGCGGGTAACCGCAGGGAAAAGGCCATGACGCACGAGCGTCTGGTCAGCTTTCAAAAGCCCCTAACTTAAAGTCTCGCAGAGCAGCGCTTGCGCGCTACTCGAGGCTCGACCTAAAAAGGACAAAATGTAAAGGTTTTGCTCTCACTAATGACGTAACTCCAAGCTAGAAACCTCAGGCCTTTGACACTTTCAAAGTCAATCATGCATGTGACAGAGAGATTTGTTCTTCTGGTCTGTTGGTCCAGGGTAGAGTCCTGAAGTTGAAGAAAACCTTGCACAGCATGACGTCTTGCAAACAATCATGCTCCTTTTGATGGGTTGGCCTGTTGACATCATTGAGTCTGCCTCTCACTTCCAAAGATGCCTGTTTATCAGCAAGGGTGGCTGGGTAATTCAAGTACCTCCACCAGCTGGGGTATGGGAATGTCTGATTTGAGAGTGCATTTCCTGAAATGACGTGCCCCATTTTGTGGCCTCCATCACTGAAATGGAGCCAACCTAAACCTGTCTCAGGCTACCTCTCAAAATCAAGAGGGTGCATTTTGGCCTTGTCCATACCTGCTTATTATGCGTCAGTAATCTGCCAGGCTTGCTGAGATAAATGGTGACTCTGCTTCATTATTTGCTGTTATTATTTCGGTTCAATGCTTGGTGAGTTTATTGCTTCCGTCGAATAGTCTGAATAAGTTGCCTTTTGCACTACTGTCCTCATGTTATGCCATCTGCTAGAAGAGACTTTTGCTCCGTAGGTCAAATCTACCAGCCTCTGCCCTCTTTGAGGGGAAAAAATTGTGAAACCTAAAATGGCAAGTAAATCTAAATGCCAGTCTGAGTACCTCCACATTGTCAATACTTTAGCAGCTTCAGGGCATCAAGCGTAAGACATCGACTTCTTCTGCACACGTTTCAGAGTAGGGGTGCTGCCATCAATGTTACATCGTCCAAGTCACCCAAGCAGGAGAACAGAGCTTAATTTGAGGTGGTGGTTGCCGGTGGAGTCCCCGGCACTCATTTTTTGGGCACTTATTTTTCTGCATCAGACATCAACCAAGAGCAAGAGAGGAAAAACATACATAGTGATAGACGGAGGAAGAGAAAGACGGAAAAAACATCACAAAGGGAGAAGGCACGAACCTGCAAGAAAGAGTTAAAGGGGCAGGTAGTGCCCACCAGTGGATTAAAGAGGATGCGGTGGTTTTAAGGGTACATAACTTTTGGATTTGGTGCGTGACATTTAATTGCACCGGCCGTGGGCTTCTGAGCAGAGCTTCAGCTACCTGCATTCATTCTTTTACAAATTAAGCATTGCATGAGAGCAGTAAAGGTGTGGTATGTTGCCAGCAGGTGTGAACTTTTGAGCACACTGTCACACATATATTAGTAAAATATGGTGTGGTAGAGCACTGTCATTTACAGGTGGCACATTTTTCATTAAAGGGGCCACTAAATATGCTTGCAAACCTATATAGCACACAAATGACAATGTGTGGAAATTGGGTTTCAGTAAATAATTACCATTTACATATCACTAAGTAAAGAGTCTTGATTTGTTTTGCTCCTAATAAAAATGCTTGTTTCCATTACACTTTTGAATTACAAAAAAGGGCTTCATCTGTGCTTAATGCTGTTATATTTTGAATTTTTGTACAGTCCATTTGCAGGTATTTAAATGTAGTTGTAGAAGAATGTGACATCCTACAGATTTTCATTTCACGCTGCCTGTACTAAAGCAAGATTGTCAAATAGTTCACTTTACAAAATTCTCCCACTTTGTATTCCGACAATTAAAAGTACGGCCCAAACTCCATGTTAACCAAACAAGCAGCGATTTCTTGGAAGACATAGCTGGATATTTTACCTTTGTCTTTGAAGGCACGGGAAACGTGTTCCAGGATAAAAACTAACTTTAAAGGCATCCCTTTTTTATTTTTTTATTTTTCCAAAACCTTTATTGAGGAAATTCAAGTCAGACACATTACACTGTGCAACATAGCAGCTCAGATTGACACAGGAAAAATCAAGTCATGCAGTCGGAAACCAGTAGATTACACCTTGCAACACACAGAAATACTTTAAGATTGAAATCTCAGCGTCACTACCAGGGGTCCCTCCCCTCATGGGGGGACAAACATACGGAAAAAACAGCAGTGGGGAGTGCCGAAAGGCGGGGGGCCAACAGGGAGGGAGGAGGCAGTCACTGACCAGCACCGGCGGCCGCCGCGGGCGCAGAGCCGGCGGGGAGCGCGGGAGAGGCAGCACCACTGGGGTGGGAACGGGAATGGAGAGAAGTCATCAGAGGGCCCCAAATGTCAACAGGACGGGACTTGGCGGGCAGTAAATCCCAGAACTCCGATAACAGAGTCTGATACCGCGAGGCGTCCTCCAGCCAACTCGCAGTTCTAGGAGCAGGTCTACGACCCCAACACATGGCCACCCTACGCCTAGCCAGGACCAGCAGCATCGCAATCAGGCGTCTGGAAGCATCAGGACAGAATTTTACGAAACCAAGGATGCACATGGGAGGGTCAGGATGCACTGTGGCATTAGTAATATCAGAAATAGTGGAGCACACCTCCCGCCAGAATTCAGAGACCTTAGGGCATAACCACGCTAAATGTGCGAAGTCCGCGGCAGGGGCAGCGAAACGCATACAAGTGTCCCTTGGAATGAGCCCGAGCCTGTGGAGCTGAACGGGGGTGCGGTACAACCTATGTAAATACTTAAAATGTATCAGACGGAGCCGGTAATTGGGTGACAGCTTCTTCGTCTGGTTACAGCAATATAGCCAGTCAGCCTGCGCAATGTCCATACCTAGATCAGCGCCTCAAGCCCCCCGCTCCCGATCCGAAGAAATAGAGGTGGACGACAGAGTGAAAGCGTATAATTTAGTAACTAATTTGCGCGGGGACGGGGATGCATACATGAAGTCCAGAGCCGGCATGGTGGGTGGGGGCTGAGGGAATGTAGAGTGTAGTTTCCGGCATGTAGCGCGAAGCTGGTAAAATAAAAGCATGTCCAGCGGGCCCGAGGAGTCAGGAGGAGAATGGAAAGTGTTCCCAGGGTAAAGGTCCGCCACCGTCCGCAGACCCAAACGTGTCGCATTCCTAGACATGCCATAAGGCTGAAGTGGGGGAAAATCTGGGTGGTTCACTAAATTTAAAGGCATCTTTATTGCTCATTCACCTTCTGAACTCCAGCGTAGTTATTTCTGGGTTACTGCAGCACCCCTGCATCCCAGTTCGTAGAGGTAGGTAGGATATATGTTTTAACGTGTAGGGCAGCGGTGGATTTTCAAGTCAGTTTGATTTTTACATCCGTTTTCAAATTTTTTTTTCAGGTGCATTTTCATTTTGTTTAATCACTCACCTTTGTCCCGTTGCCCCCACCTCCTGACATCCTCTTTTGTGGGGGTCTGTTCAACCCATGTGCATTCTGGCCTCTGTCCCCAGCTTCAGGCAGTGGTCCTCCCAACTAGTGTCCTGGTGTCCAGTGCTGCAGCTCCCTGGTTACCAGCCTTTTACACACAGAATATGTCACAATGGAGACTCTTTCAATTGCCCTTATTACATCACCGTTTAGTGGGTGATACCATGTGATTCCAGACTAAAGAGGGATCAGGTCAAGGCATTGACGCATTCTTAATGAGGTCACTTATTAAGCAAATAAAATGTATCCTGCAGTATGCCTGAAGACGGCCCTGTGCTCCCTGACATAGTACCTCAATTGTGGTCTCTATTTGTCTCTCTCATCTTGTGGCGGAACTCCCCTTTTCAGGCTAAATGTAACTTGGGTCTCTTGACAGCCGGCGCAAGGCCTGTGATGTCATAAGTGTTCCGTTCACGGAGCTCTGCTTCTGCTGCTGTGAAGGGATGTTGGGCCGCTCTGCACTACTGGCCTGGGACGAGAGAGGGGCAGCACAACCTTGCTGTATATTAGAACCCCCTTCCCCATAGCCGCCCCTTACTTCTGCTCATGGCACCTGCAAATCGGAAGCAGCCCCTTTGCATGCCTCCCAGGATGGCCATCACATCTTCCCCCGTGATGGAGGCTGGAAAGGCAGAAGAAGGGTGATGGGTATATTACTGCTCCTTAAAGAACCAAGGTGGGATGGAGAAATAACCTTGTAAGATCAGACATTCTTTCTTGCACGTGAGAGTTAACTCACTGGGACATAGGGTTGATGAGCCTTTGTTGGAACATTCACAAATAAACATTCACAAATATTATTACGCAAATTAAAAAATGGACTCGTGGCTGCCATCAGCAGCGAAGATAAATGATTTGCTGTGACGGCTGTAGATTGAATACCTGGCCCTGCTGTGTGTTTTCGGTTTCAACTGCTGATCACCTGTCCAGATTTTTGGAACTTGGAGTCTGTGCAGTGAATATGCTGTTGTTGGTTGGTATCAGCAGCAATAAAGAAGTTGTGGCATAATGCTCACCTCTGGCCCTGGCATAGTATTTCCCATCCATGTTGAGTTATAATGCCCACGCGAAAAAACAGTCAATAAGCAAACAAAACTATGGGGTGAAAAAACTTTTTTTTTTCTATCTAAATAGTGCAAGTGAATGGTTATCTGCTTTTAGCGGTTTGTATTTAACTTCAAACTAAGACCCCCCTTTATTTCTTAAAATAACTCCGCTAATGCGCTCGGCAATATGCCTTCTAATTGTCAGGTCACTTATTCTTGGCCTGTGCAATTCTAGGGCAACTTGCCAATCCTTTTGCTTTTGTCCCTGTAACCACAGAAGCCACATAGTACTTAAAGCTCACTGAAGTGTAAAGTACCTGCACTGTAGACCTCTGACTTTCAGGGGCTAGCAAGGCTGATCAGTCAAAGCTGACTGCCAAAGGTTGGTTGTGAGGCATCACGCTTCAAATGATATAGCACACATACCTCTCACAATAAATATAATGCCAAGACATATTTGTCATTCATAAAAGAGGTGCGACTTAAGTTATATTAAGAAAGATGGATGGTAATTCAGCTGCTTCACAGTTATTCAATAAAAGCTACGGATGTTCAGTATCTTCTAGTCCTGTTTAACTATCTTCATACATGTTTTCTGGAGCCGATTTAGACTACTGTGACGGAAAATTAGATAAACAATCAAAGTCACACTTTGTTTTATCTGGCAAAGTATTCCCAGTTTAGTCTTGTTCATCCTTTGGAGAGGATGCACCTGGTGCATCCAGACGGCGTTGGCTTGGACATGGGCACTTCAGTGTCTCTCTTTGATCACGCATAAAAAGGGGAATTGCATTGGCGACTCGTGAGTATCATGGGCTCACTACACAGGGGTTGCTGTGGCAGCTCTGTTCAGTTGACAGTCCGAGGGACTCCGCTTCATAGGCATCCTGAGTCCTGGGGGAAGGGAAAAGTGAAGCGGGATTGTTATATTCTCCTCATGTATTTCTTGCATATAATTGTATTCTCTGTGTCATGTCTTTGGAATGCCTTCTGCTCCCTGGCAACCTGTCCTCTCTGATGCTATTCTAGAATGTAAGGCCAGAGAGACAGAGAAGCAGTTGCTGGAGAGTGGCTGGTGCTTTCAGGGGTCGTTCCTGTTATCTTATTAAACTCTCTCTAATCATCCCAAATGTGTCGTGCCTCTTCAAAACTGGCGACGAGGATGGGATCCCTTTAGTAGGAGGCTACCAGCTGTGGAGGACATTCTGGTCATCAATGCTGGAAGAAGGACCATTTGTGGATGGTAGGCGACCCCTGAAAGGTCTTTTTTTTAAAGACATTTTTCGGCACTAGAGGACTGCTGGGTGCCCATCTAGCCACTAGAGACAGGTACAACCTTCCGCTTTTGTTTTCTTCAAGAAATTTAACTGCATAGTTTACCTGTGTATGCAACTGTCAAAAGCGCCACGCGCTTGGTTTACTTCAAGTTGTGGATACTTGAATGTAGTTCCCCGAGAGTTCTTTATTCGACGCGCTGCCATCGCCCATCTTGGAGTCAGGCGGACGTCCTGAGCTGTTTTGCATCACGCACGTTGTGTGCGTAATAAACGTGCCGCCATTTTGGATGTATCAAACTCCGGTGACACGCACACCAAGAATCTGCGTGTTCATCCCAGCGGTCAAGTGTTGCAACACCAGGAAGTGCGAGTGTTTTAACATTCGCGTTTTTCTCTTTTGAAGCGTATTTCAGTGCTATTTACACATTTGGCATCGGTGACACGCTCACCTTTTGTTATTTTACGTGGTTTCCAGCATTCTACTAGCGTGTTGAAGAATCAATCCTGTTTTGTTTTAAGAGCATCGGTGACACGCACACCTCTCGCTATTTTGCATGGTTTCCAGCATTCAACTAACGTGTTGAAGATTCTTTCCTGCATTGGTACTGTATCTTGATTTATTTATTTATTTATTTTTGTTTACATAAAGCGTCTGACAGTGACATTGTGCTAGCGTCAATTTTATACAGTGCTGTGGACAGTGTCATAATTTATAAATTTATAAATTTGCAGTCACTCAAAAACTTCAGTCGCACGCAGAGGAACTATACATCTTAATTATGACAGCACAAGTCATTCCTGCGCCACCCTATTTTCTACAAAGTCCAGGTCAACCTTGTATGGCCTGGGAAGACTGGAAGGAGACATTCGAAACCTATTTAGAAGCCATAGGTGGAGATGTATATGTATCAAAGAGGAAATTAGCGATTTTAAAACAATTTTTAGGATTAGAGGGCAGGAATGTTTTAAAAACCTTACCCATGGTGGAGGCTATCAGTGTTGAGGAAAGTACTGAAGGTGAGGCTGGGGGAGCAGGTGAAAGCAATATTGATGTGTATGAAATTGCTTTGAAGGCTTTAGAAGAAAATTTTGGAAAGCAAGTCAGTGTAGTGGTAGAAAGACATAAATTCTTCTCACGCACACAGTCACCAGGAGAGTCTATTGAGCAATATGTGGCTAATTTAAGGATATTGGCGGTTACGTGTAAGTTTAGAGATATGAGAGATGAAATAATTAGAGATCAACTAATTAATAGAATGTCCAATGTTAAAATTCAAGAAAAATTACTTGGCATGAAAGATCCTTCTCTTGAAAAAACTTTGTTAGTGGCTAAGAGAATGGAGAATACTTCCAGATATGTGAAGGAGTTGAGTACTATTTCTAAAAAAGTTGGTCAAGAAGAAACAGTTCATAATATTAAGAAAGGCGTTAGGAAAATTGATGAGAAAGTAACGTCTGATAAGAAACTAGAAGTTGTAAAGTTTAAGTCCAAGTCATGTTTTAGGTGTGGTAGTTCAAGACACACTGCGGATGCCAATCACTGTCCGGCTGCTAAAAGTAGATGTTACAAATGTAGAAGGTTTGGTCATTTTGCGAGACTGTGTAAAAGCTCTGAATCTTTTGTTCCTTCTAAGTCTGTCAATTTGGTAAAGGAGACAGAACTGTCTCAAAGGGAAGATGTTTCATGTGAGAGTGATGACGACAATGTGGAGGTGATGGTGATAGAGACCAACCAAGTTCTTAAGTGTGAAGGGGGAAAGTATGATAGTTATCGTCCTCCCAAATGTGCAATTAAAATTAAGGGCAAGGATGTACAGGTCTGGGCAGATTCTTGTTCTCCTTTCACCATCATCGATAAATCCATTTGGGAAGGTTTGGGTGGCAAGCTAGATGAGTTACATTCCACTGATGTCATTCCTGAACGATATTGTGGTGACAAATTACCTGTTTTGGGATATGTTGAAACAAATGCATTTTTTGGACAGAAAAACTACAGCTAAACTGTATATTGTAGACAAAGGGAGATCTCTTTTGGGTTGGAGAGAACAGCGGGCCCTTAACATTGTGTTGGACCCTAATCATCCGCAACAGGTACTGTTGACATCATCCGTGGACACTATTGATTGGGTTACCAAATTTCCTAGTTTGTTTAGCAAAAAATTGGGATGTTTAAAAAAAGTTCAAACACAGCATCATTTTGAAGGAGGATGCTGTACCCAAAGTACACAAAGTTAGAAATGTTCCGTTGATGCTAAGGGACAAACTTAAAGATGAATTACAGAGGCTTTGCAAGGAGGGGGTGATCGAGCCCATTGAGGCATCCGAATGGTTGAGTCCAATCGTTTTAGCCAGGAAACCTAATGGTAATATTAGGATGTGCATAGACTTGAGAGACTTAAATGACAACATCTGGATTGACAGACATCCTCTTCCCTGCATTAGTGAAATGCTAGCGAGTATAAAAGGGGGTACATATTTCACCACAATGGATTTATCCAACGCTTACCACCAAGTGTTGTTGCATGAGGATTCAAGACATGTTACGTCTTTCATCACTCCTGAGGGTGCATTTCAGTTTGTTCGAATGCCATTTGGTCTGGCCTCGGCGTCGGCCGTATTCCAAAGAGTTATGCAAGCCATTTTGTCAGGTTTAAAAAACGTTTTGGTGTTCCAGGACAACGTCCTGGTGTGGGGGTGCAATAAGGCCAAGCATGATGAGATTTTGGAAGTGGTATTGAAGAAGCTATTGGACGCAGGTCTCACTATAGCTTTGGAAAAGTGTAAGTTCGGTTTGAGTGAAGTCGAATATTTAGGTCACACCTTGACTTGTGATGGGGTTAAGCCCAAACGGAGTTTGGTGGAAGCCATAGAAAAGGCACCTGCTCCGTGTGACAAAGATCAACTCAGATCATTCCTCGGCCTTGCAGAGTATTATTCTAAATTTGTGCACCATTTTTCTGAGAAAGTACATGAATTAAGGAATTTAATGAAAAAGGGGGTCAAATTCGAGTGGTCTGAAATTTGTCAACTTAATTTTGAGGCGATAAAGAAAAACATTGCTAGCGCAGTCACTCTTAAATCATTTGATCCTGAAGATGAAACCATCATTTCCACAGATGCTAGCAACCATGGACTTGGTGCTGTGCTCATGCAGGTACACAAGGGCAATGAGAGAGTGGTAGCCTTTGCTTCCCGCACACTAAAGGGTGCAGAACATACTTATTCCACCATCGAAAAGGAGGCCCTGGCATGTTGGTGGGGTGTGCAATATTTCCGCATTTTCGTGTGGGGAACCAGATTTCAGTTACGAACAGACCACAAGCCCTTAGTGAATCTTTTCTCCACTAGAGGCGCGGCCAAAGCTTCACCTAGAATTGCCAAGTGGTTGTACCGCCTTCAGGAGTATGTTTTTGAAGTAAAATATGTTCCGGGTGCCAATAATGTTAATGCTGATTGTGTCTCCAGATTACCATTGGATAACATACAAGATGAGGATGATGCTGAATGGATGGTGGCGGAAGTAAAAGATGTATGTAGCGCCATCAGTGAAGAGGATTGGAGAAAAGCGGTTACTGAAGATGCAGTGTTTACCAAAATCAAAGGTGTTTTAGGATGTGAACAAGGTTGGAGGTTACACAAGGAATTGGAGTCTTTTAAGCTAATTTGGTCTGAGTTAAATATTGTGGATGGTTTGCTGAGGAGAGGATGTAGGTTAGTGGTTCCTGAGGTGTCGAGGGAAAGACTGTTAAATATCATGCATGAAGGACATGGTGGTATGTCGGCTATGAAAAGGAGAATTAGGGAGGATTTCTGGTGGCCTGGGATGGATATCCAAATTGAGAGATATGTTCGTGACTGCATAGCGTGTGCATGTAGTGACAAAACTCACTCTTCTCAGGAAACTACCATTGTTTCTTCACCTTTACCCAAGAGTCCTTGGGATAAACTTGCTATTGATATTTGTGGTCCGTTTGATACCTTGAATGTGAGTGAAAGGTTTGCCATAGTCATGGTCGATTTATTTCTCTAAGTGGCCGGAGGTAGCATTTGTGAGGGAAGTCAAATCCAGGGGAGTCATTTCCTTTTGTGAGGATATTTTCAGGAGAGAAGGCTGCCCGGCTGAGATAGTCACAGATAACGGTCCCCAATTTGTTTCAGAGGAATTTGAGAGGTTTTTAGTCAGATGGGGTATCAGACATACTAGAACTCCTGTCTATCATCCCAGGGGAAACTGCCTTGTTGAGCGCTTTAATAGGGTTCTGGTGGAGTGTGTCCAACTAGCGTGCATGAGTGGTGAGTGCTGGAAGCGACAAGTCAAGGATATGTTATGGTCATATCGCACCACCCCGCACTCTGTGACTAAGGAGACACCTTTTTCTTTACTCAAGGGCAGAATACCATGTTCTGTAGCGGTACCAGCTTGGATGAACAGAGCAGGGAAATGTGACGTTGATTTAAAGGGTGTACAATGTAGAGTGGATAAGTACCAGAAAGCTTATTGTCAAAGGCACAACAAGAAGGTTGTGAAACCCAAGCGCCTTTTCACTGAGGGCATGTTTGTGAGAGTGTTTTTGGGTGACAAGGCAAGAAAGGGTTGTTCGAAATGGTCGTGCCCAAAAAAGGTAGTTCTTGTGAAAGGAAATTGTGTGAAAGTATCTGATGGCAAATGGTGGAACACTAGAAAACTAACGCCATGCTCTAGCACTGAAGTGGCTGTGTCATTGAAAGTCCAACAGAATGAGGACGAACATGAAGCTGAATCTCACTCGGGGAATGTGCCCTCGCCTAGAGTCAAAAGTGGTTCTGGACGTGTCAGAGTGATGCCAAAAAAATATGACGATTTCATATGTTCATAATGTTTCTTACTTGTGTTTTAAAAATGTTCCTAAGAGGGGAGATGTGTTATATTCTCCTCATGTATTTCTTGCATATAATTGTATTCTCTGTGTCATGTCTTTGGAATGCCTTCTGCTCCCTGGCAACCTGTCCTCTCTGATGCTATTCTAGAATGTAAGGCCAGAGAGACAGAGAAGCAGTTGCTGGAGAGTGGCTGGTGCTTTCAGGGGTCGTTCCTGTTATCTTATTAAACTCTCTCTAATCATCCCAAATGTGTCGTGCCTCTTCAAAAGGGATGACAGGCCTTCAGGGGATAACCGCTGGCAGTATACTCTAGGTGACAAAAAGAGCAAGAGAGACCCTAGGTAGAGAGGCCGGTGTCCGACCAAAAGGCATCTGGACTGTCTGCACTTACTACAAGTCACTCATGTTGCAGTCTTTGGTAGGGTGGGCATTGGTTACAAGCCTCTGTCCTTTAAACTATAAGTCCCTGCAATCCCCAAGTCTGTACTTTAACTACACAAGCTGGACCTGCAAGTTCAACTACTGATAGTTTGCACATACATCACGCCGTCACGCTTACTTCTAACGACTGGGATCAGGAGGCTGGCACAACCAGCTATTGGCAGACGACACACAGGATTGTAATTTTGTAACACCCTGATTACTCTACACATTTTTAACTTTGCACCACTAATTTTAATATTCCTGCTATGTAATTTAATGCTACTGTCACCTTGGATAAACTTGATTACTCCACAAATCTTAACCTTGTATCAGTAATTCTTAATATTTCTTTTATGTAAATTATTGCAACGTTTTTTATTAATCACACAAATAAACAATTACTTACTATATTTTATGGGCCAGAGCTTCTCACAGCAGCGCATAAGGCGCGTAGTCAGGCTCTGAGATGAAATAAGGCAGGTTCTATGCATGTTAGACAGTCTACATCTTTTCAAGAGGCACTAGCAGTGTTTTCCTTGATCATGGAGTATATTTCATTTTCCATCAGCATAGGTAGACAGATAATCTTGCTTCTGGTATCAGCCTTTCTCTGAACAGGTGAGTACTGAATTGTCCAGCAAGCCTAACATCGGATATCAGCACCAAGATGCCTCTTTGGTGGTGAACGTGCACTTTAGAAATAAACTTGTGTTCTGTTATGTTATCTCTTTCGTGTAGGTCTGTAGCACTAGCTGTGCCCTGACCACAGTGCTTTGTACACATATTGCACTTTTCAGGCCACAAGCTAATTCGCTGGAACTGGCTTCTTCCATAGCATGTGAAATTAAATTAGTCTTCTAATTAAAGTACTGCTAATCCGACCTAAACACACATGCCTGACTTGATGGTTACTGCAGGGAGGTTTGGAAAAGAGACTGGAATAAGGCGACATGGAGAATAAGAGACAGCATCTCTGACTGCAACTAAACCTCATGAATCGCCTCATGACCTTTTGTGGTACCTACAAACATGTGTAGCCCCCCCCCCTCAAGCCTGGGAGAACCCACACCTTGGGCATCTATGCACCACTCATGCACACCTCTCACACTCATGGGGGTTGAGGCTCCATCAGGACGGATAATACCCATTTACACTGGGGGAGTCTGTAGGCAGTCTCCCCTCTTGTGTGCACGTAAAAAAGCCTATTCAACATGCCTGTGTTTCAGCTGCCACCAACTGTCATGTTATGTCATTTCCTGGTCATGGGGATTCTGGTGACGGATGAGGAAAGAGTAGCTCTTTGGGTGTGCCCATATTGCCCAACCGAGTGTAATGCTGTATTGGTGCACTAGCATCCATAAACATGAACAGCTTCCGTCGGGACTTTTGATGCAAGTCTCTTACAGAGAAAAACATATTGGGTCAGGCAGAATTAGAACAAGCATTTGCAGTGCAATCGGTCTCGCCTTTGGGACCTTATATGTATTTAGCTCTGCAGCACATTAGCCTGGGTGCTGAAACATCTATTGTTCTTTAACACGGAGGGAAAGTAAGCACCAAACTGCGTGACACGCCAGTTATGGGAACACATGGAGAGAAATATTGCCTTTCAGCAGGAAATGGTATAGTCCAAAGCTCTGTTTTTAATATAAAATCAGGGCCTTCGGTGGTCATGTCACTGAAAATACAAGATTTGAAAAAAAATATTATTGTCTACGGGTGCTTGTGGAAGACAATTTCTATGGACTGGAATCTAGAGAATGCTAAAGTGATTCTGGTATTTTACTGACCTCTGCTGGTCGTCTTCTATCAAAGTTAAATAGAGGCAGTTGCCAGAAAAAGAGAAAATAAAGAAAGACCCTCCGCAGAAAGCAAGTCTGGTATTTTACTGACCTCTACTGGTCCTTTTCTATTAAGACAGTTAAATAGAGGCAGTTGAACAGAAAAAAAGTCCCTAAGCGGAACCAGACAAGTCCTAGGGCTGATCTCCAGAGCCCACAAAGTACATACACATATAAGAATATACTAATATATAAGTATATACTAAAGTATATACAAGAGGTCTCGAATGCTCGACCTAAAAATGGGTCCTGCAACTGCAAAAGTACATGCTGGACTATAACCATCGATCTACTAACCCAGCTGACTATATATCTCAAAACTCCAGGTTGGCACACTCAACAGGAGCAGAGGCATGTTCTGGTGCGGATGAATAGATACAGTGGATTGGTTCCAAAAACGGCCAAAAATAATTGGACTCAGCAAAATTGCAGAAACCAGGAGAATAGACCATAGCCTCCTACGGGCAATCACATCAGAATAATCAAACCAATACAAAGAGTTCCTACAGAACATGAGCGGCTGTGTTGATGAAAGTAGACAAAGAGCTCAAGACACCATAGCACATACGAGATGAGATCAGCAACACCGAAGATTGTGTCATTCTCCAGATACTCAAGTTGGTTATTCTCCGAGCTCTCAGATATCAAACCATACACATGTGGGTCATCGAGGAGCAAACTAAACTAAGGTCTGGCTCCATGAGAAAATGTGGTTTTATACAATGGACGCCTATGTTGATGAGCTGGTGGCCAGATGGCAATGGTGCCAAGCTAACAGTATGCCTGAGGGGCCTGCATCCATCATCGCCACATCATCTCCATGATGGCCGATGACAAGACATCAGCATGGATTTTTGGTCATTACCAGATGGACACTACATTTTGGTGTTGGCAGACGCTCACTCTAAATTTCTGGATATAGAGATACTTACCTGCACCTATTTCGAACAAAGACAGAACTGTATTCAAAAGATCTTTGCCATGTTCTGACTGCCAAAAACACTGAAGATGGACAATGGCCCACCATTCCAAGGAAGTTATTTCAGGGATAACAGCGAGTTGTTAGGAATCACTCATCGCAAAATTATTCCAAAGTGACCCCAAACCAATGAAGAGGTTGAACGCCTGATGAGAACTCTTAACAAAGCCATCCACATTAGCATGGAGTAGCAGTAGAGGTGGCACTCCATAGGTTCCCAAAGGCCTACCGACGAACGCCACACAGCACCACTAATCGATCACCAGCTGACTTGATGTTCTGACATGTAATACAAGATACGATCCCTCATGCAAAATCTTGGACCCTTTCACTGGATGAGGCTGTAGAGTCGAGGTTTGGCAAACAGACTAGTCTATAGCCAGGGTATGATGAAGCTGTAGGTTTATTCCATAAGTACAGAGCTCAAAGGACCCATGGTAAACAGCAGGCTGCTGGAGTCAGAACAAACACCAACTGCTGTTCCCTCAGTCACCAACTCCCTAAGATTCCATAATGGAACTAAGAATCAAACATTTCTAACATTCTATAAAGACACAGTAAAGATACTAACCTTACCTAGCACGCTACAGAGGCACAGGCTAACCAACAGCAGAGGGCACATAATGCACAGGTGAGGTGGACTCCACACTCACCCGAGTCAATCATCACTGTTGGTGACTGGGCACTTGTGCATAACAGGCAGAGCGGGAGCAAGTTTAGACTCCCATTTGAGTGATGCCCTTGGGTGGTAATGAGGAAGCAAGAGATCCTGATCACAACATTGAAAGGGAACCACCAGTTCACCAGGAATGTGTCCACTTTCAAGAAGTGGTGTGGAGACCTCACAGGGACAGTAATTGTCCTAGTCCAGACATTGTGGATGATGAGAGTGATGGGGGAGGGGAGCAGGAAACCTTTTGGGACTCCAAGAACCCTTCATGACCAGAGTCAGTCGAGCAGGGGACAGAAAGAAACCCTAGCTCATCAGGAAGGGGAGAAACACTGCTGGAGCCTGTCTTGGTACCAAGGGGCCATCTGTGTTGGCTGAGGCAGCACATTCAACCACCTAGCAGGTTAAATGATGATGCATATATTAAATGTCTTGTGAAAAACACTTTAATAATGTAGAGTTGATGACGATTGATATGTTAACTATATTACTTGACCTCTCTCAGAGGCAGACAGTTTTGGCAAAAATGAAAATTTGGAAAGGAATATAATGTGTCGTGACACACGCAATTGTGCAACATGTATCACCCATGCCTGCATCCTGACGTTGGATGCAGCATCCGGGAATTCATTAGGGAATGGAGCAAGGCAGCGCACAGGTGCCTTGGACTCTTACCCAGAGATCAGAGCTGGTGCCTCCTTCATTGGCTGCCTAGTGTTGCATCACTACAATCTTTGCATGCATTTCTTGCAAAAATATTACAACAGGTGGATGCATAATGTTCATGGAGTATTTACGCCAGTATTGCTTCCCAAAATCACCTTTCCAAAAATGCAAGAGCTCCTATACAATGTGATTGTATTGAAGACAAAGAAGATCTTTTTAAAAGATTGTTTTTTTTTATACATTGGAAATTACTATGTATTCATTTGCTTTTTATTGTATATGTCTGTGCTTTTATGGATACTTTGTGTACCCGAATAAAGATTTTGTACTGAACTGAACTGAAATGCAAGAGCTTTCTAACAGCTAATCCAAGTTTGCGTGTCATCAGTGTGCCTTTCAGTATTTATCATGGAAGTATAAAAATATTCTGAACTATTGGCTTGTTCACTATATCATAACCAAAATAAAATATATTTTTATTAAAAGCACCCATTTGATTTCTAATATAAAGGGCACTCCAAATAGGCCTTTAAATCAGAATGTGGTTTTTATCTGCCAGGGCACTGTGCACAGGGTTCTAGTGACGTCAACATCCCCACACCAAAATGCTTAAGAGTTCATGTGAATGTTTCTTTTTGGGCTGACAAAAAGGGGAATGTGCTGCACACTTCTGGTGTTCTTCACACATGATAAACAAGAGAGGAGCGGGGAAGAGAGGAGCAGGGGCGAGCGAGCGCGGCAGCCTGCTGAGCTGACCACCCGCTCGTGCACCATGGCCTTTTGCTTGCGGTTACCCGCACGGCCGCCATGTGTTTTCAATTATCGCGCCTGCGTCTGGGCACGATAATTGGAAACAGATGGCGGCCGTGCGGGTAACCGCAAGGAAAAGGCCATGACGCATGAGCGTCTGGTCAGCTTTTAGAAGCCCCTACATAAAGTCTTCGCCAGAGCAGCGCTTGCGCGCTACTCTGGGCTCGACCTAAAAAGTGGAGGAGGATGGGACTTCATTGCACAGACATTGACCTCATGAATATGGCACAGTTAAAGGCCTATGTGACTACCTCGGAGGTATGAGCTATGAGCACAGGAGACATGTGTAGCACAGTGCAAGAGAAAACTTGTTGTTGTTCTCATTATAATGTGCTGCTGCAAAGCTTGCATTTATGGTCATTGGTAGCTGCACACGTGTCCTGTTTCCTAATGTGAAGAATGTGGTGTTTTTGCGTGAGGGCAAGGGATGTGGTGCAACAGTATCGCAGTGAAAATTGCACTGCCTGTGTGTGAGCCAGTGTCGCAGAAAGATTTGTGTGACTGAAGGGGTGTTTCTTTCTCTGAAGGACTGCAGGCTGGAAGGTGCATGATCGTGTGGGTGTGTTCTAAATTTTAAGAATTGAATATCATGCAAGGCGTGCTCATATTTTGTTAAATTGAACACGACCGCATCAATCAAGCCAGTGTCTCAGAAATGTTATGCAAGAGGAGGAGCATGGTTGTTAAAAAAAAATAATAATAATAATTAAATACTTTTTCCATACACTTATTGATGAACCCTTGAGGCATTTATGAATGAAGTCTAGAGCTGAAGTTGGGTCTCGTTTGCAAGGAGATCAAGAATATCTTGGGAGTTATGCAGGAGAGCTAAGCTGGAGGCAGATAGCACCCATTTGATCTATTTGATAACCCTACGAAATAAAATGTGGTCATTTTTTTTTCTTCACATGCAAAGTGGCAAAGGATTCCACTGTTTGGTGGTCTATTCTAGGGGCCTAATTATTAATGGCAAAACCCCTGTTTAAGCACTGGGCGGAAATACGAGTTTGGTTTTAGTTAACACAGCCAATAATTGTCAGATGCGTTAAGAGACCCACCATTAGTTACGTTTCGGCTGGTCAAACCTGCCGAAATGTAACCGGGGAAAGCATGGGGTATTTACCGTATCATGCGGATTTTGGTGCTTTAAACACCAAAATCCACGTTATTCCCCATAAACTCCTAATAGGTGTTATTTATCGCACCCAATAAATTACGTACCATGTGTTATCGTTATTTATCACATGTGATAAATAACGCCCCAACCTGTAATCTGGCCCTAAGAATGAGTAGGCTGACAGGTGTTATTTGTAGAACAGAGGGAGTCCAACAGTTGACAGCTAGTGGAGTGTTTTCAAGGAAGGTGACTTGATCCTGTAGTTTGAGATGGAGACGACGTCTTCCTAAGGTGTTGTCCTCTTAGATGCAGCCTGCCGGCAAAGCCCAGGCAAGACACTGCAAGCAATATAGTGGCTAGCACTCAGCGAGGCAATACCAGGAAAGAGAATACCATTTGAAAGACTTCGACTTGAAGGACAAATTGATATCGAGTTTTTCTGAGTGCTCTGTCCAGCATTTGCCAAATTTTTTTTACTACTTTCTCCTTCCTTTCCCCCTGTTTTTCTGAGTGCTTTCTCCTGCTTTTGCATCGTTTTTACTGCTTTCTCCGCAAACCAGCTAGCAACTCCAGCGACTTGAGACACTCATGGGAGATTTGCTGTGTTTTATGAAACCTGATTGATAGATATCCGGTTTAACCTAAGGAGTCAATGAGGTATATGTCCACGATTGCTCACAGACTTTAAATGTGTACAGGTAGTTAAGTGAGGCCACATGTTGGGCCCAGTGCCACATCAGGACTTCAGTCCTCCTGGTGCTTAGATGTAAGCAGTTTTCAGTTACCCGATTATTGACTGAAGGAAGTGGGGCTCATATGACTGTGTCAGATTACTGATTATCAGAATAATGATTGTTGTCTGCCTAGTTGTAGCAGATAAGGCCAACAGACTGGATCAAGTGGGGAGGGGTACTGAGATTGAGTTTTTGCAGTAGTCTAGCAACAGCCTAGTTCTACTGAACCCCCTAAAATGATAGGGTGACATGAGTATATGTAAGGACTAGGAGAAGAGATTTGGACATGCTCTGAAATTAACAATGAGATCCAACCCAAGGTCTTATCCTGGACACCTGTGTTGGAGAGACAGAGGAAGAAAGTGGTATGAGGATGTACCGCGTCTAGCCGGATGCGTGTGGCAGCTCCATTTCCATCTGCCAGTGCTTTGAAATCATCACGGGTGACAGTGAGATGATTCAGTCTTGTCGAGCAAAAACACTTGGGAGTTGCCTAAATACTTTTTTTTCTCCGTATACTCCATAAGTTGCTGGTCCCCAACTCGTTAAATACATTTTGTCAAGAAATGCCCCTTTTGCAGTATATTTGTAGTTTAAAGGTGTATTGACTTCAAGCCCTTGCTTTGACACAGGCTTGAGATATAAGACTTTCAAATGGTTGGGTAAGTTTCCAGTTTTGAATGGTGTGTAGAGAATGGTTTAAGTGCCTGCAATGGTAACATGCCCATACCCCTATAGTCATTTTACCATGTTCCATATCCCTACCTTTCATGTAACAACCAAACGCAGATTTGCTTCTACAGAAAGATGCATTTGATCTAATCATTAAATATTGGTGTTTACTGCCTCTGTCATTACAGGAACTGTAAAGGTATGGGATACTAGACAAAAAGACATACCAGTCGCCAACATGGAACCTGGAGAAGGAGAAACTAAGAGAGACTGTTGGACTGTAGCATTCGGTAGGTAATTAGTTTGCTTCACTTTGACTTATGTTCATCATTGTGGAATATTCAGAACATTCATTTGCATACTACACCCTAGAGTCCAACAGTTAATATTGTCCATCATATCACATAGCAAATGGTCATCGTACACATTGTCCTATATGCTTTTGCACCACTTTTGCTGCTCCTTTACTATGGCACAACAAAAAAAGAGTTTGCTTAATTTTTCAAACATAAAAGGAGGGATCCAAATTTGGGGGCTAAACGAATTGGCCTGTTTAGTGAAGTGATAAAATTGCCCACAAGCACATACTTTCATGTTCTCTGATGTGTTGCTTCTTTGTGGGAGCTGATTTAATGACGTGCACTCCTGATGAACGCACACATTTCTGTACAATAATAACAATCTGCCCTATGTAGGTTGCATTTGCCAAAGCTCTTTTTGTAGACAAAAAAAGACTTGACTTATCGACATGGATTTCTCAGTTCGCGTACCCAACCAAGATTTGTGTATGTGATCTACAGATCAAATGTCCACAAGCAGCATTCAGCTCAGTAAGCAGTCTTCATTGCAACATTGCTGCCTTGTGGTCCATTCAAAGTGCATTGTCAGTTGTACATGGATTTTCAAAAGAGAACTCATGCTTGTAAGTGTACTCAGGTGAATGTTGTGACTGTCAAAGTCAACACTTCCAGTGCTCTTGATCCAGCGGGTTACTAGCAACAAGCATTCATACACCGAATACTCACCTGGGCCCATTCATTCATACTACGCTAGCAATTTCCGCTGGTGGGTCAGTTGTACTCTTTATCAATATCCCTGCTACCAATTACTTTTCTGATTGAAGAGTAATGACTTACCAATGGACCCTCTGATAATTGGGAAGTTTAAAATGAGTGACATTCATTACAATTCATAAATTCTAAATAATCACTGAGTCAGGAAGTTTTAAAATGTTTATCTAAAGTTTTAGCAGAGTAAAATACAGAACCACATGATACTTAATCGTATATCAAGGATGAAGCATAATCAATTATTGATCAATGACGGTTCCTCAGAAAGAAGAAGATAGAGACAGCAGCACAGCTAAAGGTTGCATTTATATTTACCTAAAGGTGCGAGAAACCAAACACCTTGGCCAAGGAATTGGAAAGATAGGTCCCAGGAAGGATGAAGACCAAAGACCTCCGGACCGGGTTCAGGACAGGACAGGTGACCTCTCTATCAATGACGCCTGCGTCGTTCCCCTCTCTGGTACTTTGCTTCCCCTTGCTTCTCTTGAGTCGTCTTCTAAGGATCCGCCACCCCGACCTCAGGACCTCTCTGGACAGCAAATCAGCCTGGTTCTATTCTGCATCAGCATCTGGATCAATGATTGTAGCGTCGCTTCCTTGCTGGACTGCTTCTCTAATTAACTAATCTATACCTATTATATCCTTCTACACCCAGGTACCTCCCATTAATGTTTCAAAATTATGGGCCCACTACTTCTGATTGGACGGGGACAGGGGGTTGATCCTCACACCATGTCAATTTAGTTCAATTTCTTTAAGCCTATTGTTTGAAAATACCGCCCCTCACAATTAATACATTTGCTTTATTTCCCACCCGTCTCAAGACAAAATTCAATACATTGTTCATATAAATTGTTGCATTCTGCAGGAACATCGCGGATGCAGTGGAGTTGGCCACCAGGTCACGGCCTTGGATGACATCCAAGTTGACTTCATCGCTGTGCCTTGAATAGCGGGCGCATGCGTACTTCGCATTGGCTCCAAGCTGCCTCTCCATTAACCCAGGCCCCATTTTACGAACTAATAAAAGTCAAAGAAGAAAACATTATAATCACAAATAAATGTTTTCACTGTATACCCCCTATTTCTATTCTATTCCCATTTAATTATAAATCTATCCCGCATTAGTAGCATTAGAATACCACAGTTTTAATTGCAGCATATGCGCAAGCTTTAGCACGTGAAAACATTAAGCAGCCATTTTAATACACACTGCGCAGAAGCAAAGTTTCCCCTCCAAGCAAAGAAAGACGTCATACCACGTGATATGGTTGACACATGCGCACTGAATTTCCCGCGCTTTAGCGGCCATTTTGGATTAGACAAGCGTTTACTTATTAATTTAACACATAGGCAAGCTTCACTCATATAATATTCATGTGTGCATTTGTTAGTAAAGACATTACAACGTTTAATAAATTAATACTGTGAGAGGATTGCTTACGAGCAAGTCTCATTGTGAGTTCTTGCTCCATCACTCTCACAAACCGTCAGGGGCAAACAAATTATAAAGAACAATAAAATAGAGATATAATTTTTGTTAGAGGAGAGTCGTCAGATCACAGCTATACTCTAAATAAGGAAATTCGTCACTTATTCCTATACAGTTATTGCACCCTTACATTAGTTTTAAACATATTAAGCCACAGTTGTTTATTTGTTGCCTAGATGAACAGTTTTCCTATATTTTAACTTGCAAAATACTTACTGTGCCATTTCTGGCTTCCACCGGTGGCACTACTGTTCTCAAAACCAGTGTCTGCTGTTGGTCCTTAGTTCTTTGACTCATGCGGTCTGAATGACATCAGCAGGATTTTGGAGAAACATTTCCAGAATCTCTAATGACTTAAAGAAATATGCTTGTCTTTCATCTAGGACATGCATGCAATCAACAAGAACGTGCAGTGTGTGCAGGATATGACAATGGTGATATTAAGCTGTTTGACCTAAGAACCATGTCTCTTCGGTGGGAAACTAACATTAAGAATGGGGTAAGGTCACAGAACATTGCATTGTTGTATTATGGTGAATATAAAGTTTATTAACAAATTGTTACACCTTTATGTGCGGTGATCTGTACACGTTCTGATGTGTGAGAATAAGCATCCACTACTCCTACGCATGTACTACCACTTCTATGTATTGATCAAGCTTGCAAACATCTCTTCAGAATGCCTTCTTGATGGGTACATGGGTTTTGCTGAAAATATTTTATTCATAAGGCTCCTCCTTCCTTTCCTGCCTCCTTTCCACAGGTTTGATGCTGCTCAGTGAGGCATTAAGTGCTTTCAAAGCAATCCATATAACATCGCATTAATTCCTGCGCAAACTACAAAGTTCTGTCAGCTAAGTGTGACAAGATTTTCTCTTCTGAGAAATGCCTTACTGCCATATTGTGACTACTATGCTGTCTTTTTGTTAAATCCACACATTAGTTTCTAGAGTATCAGAGCTGGTATACTAGGACAGTTCCTACATCTAGGCCAATTTCATACCTATACATAAAATATAGCATATAATGCTATGGACATCCTTTGTAGACCTTGCCTTATACCCCTCTGGAGCAACACTGTACACTTTCTCCTATCTGGAGTACTACTGTTGGCCCTCTCATACACTCCTGAGTATATGCCACTCACATGGTGATCCTGGAAGATGACTAGCTTATCTGACCTGTGCCCTAGATAACGCTGTCATAAACATTAAAAACCATTCTTATTCTGTGAAGTATGTAGTACACGTCTTCTAGATGTGCATCTTTCTATTTCTCTGAAGACATCTGCTCCTGTCATCCTTCCGGTCTTTGGTAAGGGTCCTCCTCTAACTTTACCTGAAAATTGCAAATGCTTGCCCCTCACCCCTCCAACCCTTTCCCACCCAACCCTGCTGCTGATTCAAGAACTTCTTTTGGTTACATTATTCGCCTTATTCTAAAAATCTGGTGCAAGGGTTCAGTGGAATTAGGAGTTCTGCAGTTGTATTCACACCATTCTATTGGCAATGGCTCGCTTGTCATGCATTCGTAATATTTACAAATGTCTTCAAACTTACACTTTTGTATTAGAAATAAAGTAATCCGTTGTGGACAAGGCAGGTCAAATGCTACATAGACAGTTGGAGTTTTCTAACTTGATGCAATAAAATGGTGAACCCCCCCGCCGCCCTGAATTAAAATTTTAACATAAATGCTTTTCTGTTGCTATATAGAACTGAAAATTGGCCCTCTCTTGTCTCCATTATTCCCTGGCACCTACCACAAATGTGCTAAACAATGCATATCAACTTAAAATGATAATATATAAATGATGCTGTATTGAAATTTATATTTTTTTAATGTAAAATATTATATGCAGGAAAAAGATTCACCTCTGATACCTCCCCTAAGGGGTTCTGTTCATTTGATGGACATATGGACACTGGCACCCTGTGTTTTCAGTAGCGGCCAGTGTCAGATGAGATTGCCCGGGGGGGAGACGACAATGAAGACAACAAAAAGGGGGGGTAGAACTTCCCTGCAGCCTGCCGCATCGCCGGCCTTCGGCTCCTCTCGTGACTCCCCTGCAGGCCCAGACTCCCCTGCGGGCAGTCCTGAAGCTGCTCTCATGCATGAGAGCAGCTTCAGGATTGGCCTGAGTGCCCTCGATTTGCGCTCCTAGGGAGACTGGAACCTGTGCTTGCTCTCTCAAACCCGTCAACACAGCTGGGTTGGAGAGAGCTTCAGTGTGCATGTCGGTTAGGCCGGCCTGAGACGGGCGGCTAAACCGACATTCGCACTGATTTCAGTGCCCAACACTCCCCGACGGTGCCTGTCAGCACCCTGGCTCCACCCCCAAAACTCGGCTGGGAAACAAAATAAAACAATAATAAACCAGAGTTTATAGTCATTTTATTTCTCTTTTTTTTACGCTGCTGGCAGGGGGATGGGGGCGACGCTCCTTCGCCATATCAGAGGAGCCGCAGCTGTGTGTTTTTAAATTTATGGACAGTATATACATATGAAAAAGTGCCCTTGAGGCAGCATCAGATTATTTAAGTGTTTATGGCTATCAGTGAAGATCCTACGATGCAGAAACTTACCTTGGCTCATGAACTGAAGGTGATTACAGAGATTTGCGAGAACTTGAAAAGTTCCAGAGCCCTGTGACTACTGCAGTGGAAGGTATTGTGGCCAAGATGATGAATCATCAGGATGTTAGGATAGGCAGTTTTACAGTTTATGGGCCAGAGCCATGGATCATCATGATTTAGGTTTGCAGTTCAAGCTCAATGGGTGATTAGTTCATGTAATAAGAATTTGGGGAGGGCTAGGGTAAAGGTATTTGAGAAGAGTGATTGTAGCCACCATTCACTGAAAAGGGTGCAACAAAGATGGTAGAAAAGACTTTCCTGTAGCTGATTGGAGATTAAAGTCCGCTAGAAGTGCTGTAAGGGTGGAACTAGGTTGAAGTGTAGCTCCGGTTGCACTGCAATGATGAAATGTGTGAAACATTAGTTTAAAAGTTATTATTGCGCTGACTTTAGCAGAACCCAGTCCATCCTCCCAGTCAGACTCCTCCACAATATTTCACATTCTGTTGGTCAGATTAAAATACCTAATTCTATTCAAGAAGTATCTCGAGCTGGGATGGCACCCAGAAATAGAGATTACTTGATGAGAAGTGCTTCATCCTTTGGAGAGAATACTAAGGATCCATATCAAACTACTTGCTCTTGGTTTCTCCTTTTGTCCCTTTATACAACTGTATGCAGGTCAACTTTGCAACACTTATTGCAGCCGATGTCAAGCTGGAACATGGACACATTTCTGAAATTCATAATTGAAAGTCTTATTTGAATCAGACCAATTGCAAGCATGAAAGTGAGACTCTAAACAACCGAGGCATATTTGGGAGTGTGTTCATTCTTAGGGTCCTCGTAATAGTGTAGTACTGACCACAGAGGTTCAATACATAGAACATATCACAAAGGATATTCCTAAAAGCTGTCATTCATTGCATCCGTGCTATTAATGAATTCAACCTTCTTCTTTCTGCCGTACATGCTTTCTGCAATGTATTTTTTTCAGATCTAATCAGATGTTTTTGTCTTTGCCTGTTGGAATACATTTTTTTTTGCTGTATGCTTATACATGTTTCTGTTTTGCAGGTTTGCAGTGTTGAGTTCGACAGGAAGGATATAATAATGAATAAACTGGTGGCCACTTCATTGGAAGGGAAGTTTCATGTTTTTGACATGAGAACCCAGCATCCAAAAAAGGCTTTGCTTCCCTTGCAGAAAAGGTATACAAAACTAAATAGTAGTTTAATCATCCCTTTCTGTGTAGTGTGCCTACACAAAGATGGGTTTCAGTTAGCTGAATTTTACAAACTTCGATCTGCAAGGGCTATAATGAGTTGAGGCGAAATAGAGAATTCTTTACTAAAAGTGATATGAACCTGAATGATTCTCGTGTGAAGAGGGAGTTTTGCCAGTACAGGCAAGACATTAGATGGATCTATCCAATATGTATTGTCTACAGTATCTACATATTGTCAAACGCCTGAGGTATTGGGACGAAAGACCTCTCCATGGGTAGTTGTGGAGTAGTTTGATCTTCAAGACTATTTAGAGGTAGGGGGCGCTTGACCTGTGTACAATCCACAGCTTCTTAAACGAAATGCTAGAGAAGATCGGATACAACATAGGGGTGGCAGAGGCAAATCTGTGGGCCTAGTAGCAATTTCTAAAATACTTCTACATATCTTGGGAAACTCTTGAAGACACTGGTTATGGAAATCCCGTAGTTGAGGCATAAGCCTACAAGCACAGAAACAGCTGACCCCACCTAGATTGCATGAGGCAGGGAATCCACTGCAAAGACTTCAGATGAAAAAACAGGCAGAGGAAACTGCAGCAACCTGCAGGTCGATTGGAAGTATAGAATTCATTTTGAACCTGGGGTTCCTAACCACTTGTACCGGGGTGCACAAGGCAGAACAGCAGAGATTGTTTATCCCATAACCAGTGTTTTGTCAGTGCTTATTTTACTTCACTGTCAGCCCTCCTATCTCGATTGTCCAAAATATGCGAGTGAATGGTGTTGGGGCTGTACCCAGGTCTGTGTACAGCTGGAAGAGAACCTTTTGTCAGCATACATGTGCAAGTGAAAGCCTCAGTTTCTGATGAACTGGGAAAGAAGTTGCAGGGAAGCTGAGGGGATCCCCAGACACTCTACCTGAGAGCGGTGTAACAGAGGAGGATCAAGTGGAGAATCCGGAGAGCGTCTTGTGAGCAAAGAATGAAAACTGTTGTAGCAAAGTACTCTGTATCCCTAACTAATCTTTGAAGAAGATTAATCATAATATCATGGTCTTTGGTTCCAAGTGCTGTAGAGAGGTCCAAAAAGACTATGGCATATCAGATTCTGATCTCTGATCCCTCAGGAAGGCCCGGGGGGACAGTAAAAGTTCCTTAGAGGGGCAGAGTCCAACTTAGCCAAGGCTAAATTAAGGTCAAGGCTTCAAACATCTAAATTGATTTCCCAATTCCTCCAATTTTGTGTATCATTCTACCATTGACAAGGTAATTTGGAAACTGGAGTAAGTATGCATGTTTCATCCATGCAGGTCTACTGTAAGGGGAAATGCTTGCACTGTTTGTTTGATTGTTGGTCTTATTTGATGCTGCAGTGAACCAATTTCTCTTAAACTAGATCACTGGTCCACCCTATACAATCTGGCCAATCCCTCCCACAACTAGGAGCAACATAGGCACATCTAGTGGAGAAACCTGCAAAATATATATATATATATATATATATATATATATATATATATTCACGATTCCTACAATGAAGAACCGGAGGGACACAGCGGGGTTTCAGGAAAGGCGTTTATTGCAGCAGAGTATGGCATGACGCGTTTCGACATGAATGTCTTTATCAAATGCCTGTAACAGAATTATTGCTGCCAATCCGCTTTAAAATTGTACAAGTCATTCTGCCATTGGTGGCAATCCAGGTGGGCCGGGTTAGTGTGAGGAAAACCGCTGCAGCTGCATCGGCAAACTGCAACTCCCAACATGCACCACTCCTGTAAAGTCGGGTAAGTTGCTCCCCCCTTGCTCCACTGTATCTCATCTTGAGTGCTGGATTAATACAAACGCAGGTAGGCGGAATGGTTATGTGGCTGCTGGAACAAGTTCCCTTCCCGGGTCCCCAAGACGCCCAAACCGCAAGTGACTCTTCCAGCATGCCCTGAAGCCATGAATGCAGTGATCCTGGCTCCTCCGTGAAGTCACAGACTGCTGCCTTGCTGTACGAGGATGCGGTGGGCCAGAGTGCTTCCAATACCTTGGATCCTGTTATACGTGCCGAAGCTACCCTTGTGCCTCTGGCCACTTGAAAGGCGGGTCTCCTCCAGCGCGCCCGGGGCTAGCGCGCAATATATGAAAAACACGATTCCTACAATGAAGAACCGGAGGGACACAGCGGGGTTTCAGGAAAGGCGTTTATTGCAGCAGAGTATGGCATGACGCGTTTCGACATGAATGTCTTTATCAAATGCCTGTAACAGAATTATTGCTGCCAATCCGCTTTAAAATTGTACAAGTCATTCTGCCATTGGTGGCAATCCAGGTGGGCCGGGTTAGTGTGAGGAAACCGCTGCAGCTGCATCGGCAAACTGCAACTCCCAACATGCACCACTCCTGTAAAGTCGGGTAAGTTGCTCCCCCCTTGCTCCACTGTATCTCATCTTGAGTGCTGGATTAATACAAACGCAGGTAGGCGGAATGGTTATGTGGCTGCTGGAACAAGTTCCCTTCCCGGGTCCCCAAGACGCCCAAACCGCAAGTGACTCTTCCAGCATGCCCTGAAGCCATGAATGCAGTGATCCTGGCTCCTCCGTGAAGTCACAGACTGCTGCCTTGCTGTACGAGGATGCGGTGGGCCAGAGTGCTTCCAATACCTTGGATCCTGTTATACGTGCGGTAGCTACCCTTGTGCCTCTGGCCACTTGAAAGGCGGGTCTCCTCCAGCGCGCCCGGGGCTAGCGCGCAATATATGAAAAACACGATTCCTACAATGAAGAACCGGAGGGACACAGCGGGGTTTCAGGAAAGGCGTTTATTGCAGCAGAGTATGCCATGACGCGTTTCAACATGAATGTCTTTATCAAATGCCTGTAACAGAATTATTGCTGCCAATCCGCTTTAAAATTGTACAAGTCATTCTGCCATTGGTGGCAATCCAGGTGGGCCGGGTTAGTGTGAGGAAAACCGCTGCAGCTGCATACGGCAAACTGCAACTCCCAACATGCACCACTCCTGTAAAGTCGGGTAAGTTGCTCCCCCTTGCTCCACTGTATCTCATCTTGAGTGCTGGATTAATACAAACGCAGGTAGGCGGAATGGTTATGTGGCTGCTGGAACAAGTTCCCTTCCCGGGTCCCCAAGACGCCCAAACCGCAAGTGACTCTTCCAGCATGCCCTGAAGCCATGAATGCAGTGATCCTGGCTCCTCCGTGAAGTCACAGACTGCTGCCTTGCTGTACGAGGATGCGGTGGGCCAGAGTGCTTCCAATACCTTGGATCCTGTTATACGTGCCGTAGCTACCCTTGTGCCTCTGGCCACTTGAAAGGCGGGTCTCCTCCAGTGCGCCCGGGGCTAGCGCGCAATATATGAAAAACACGATTCCTACAATGAAGAACCGGAGGGACACAGCGGGGTTTCAGGAAAGGCGTTTATTGCAGCAGAGTATGCCATGACGCGTTTCGACATGAATGTCTATATATATGTATGTATATTATCTACTGGCGGTCGCCAGTTGGTAGTTATAATTAGGACCTAGTTTCTATAGGAAAAGCGTTTTTTGAGTTGCCAATATCTTTGGCACCGGTTAACGAATCTTCGCGAACTTTTCAAAACTAATGGGGCGCTCTGGTCAGCTCCTGTCTTGAAAGTTTGGGGGTGATTCGTCAAGCGGGGGCTGAGAAAAAAGGGGGTCCCAAAACGCGTTTTCTCCATGTCAATTTCCATAGGAATTTTGAAACCGGCTACAGCTCGAACTGCTGAACGGAATTACACCAAATTTGGCAAAAAGGTAGGTCTTGGTCTAGAAAGCGTGCTTTTTTTTAAATGGTGTAAATCCGTTCAGTAGTTCCTGGGAAATATCGATATCTGAGCACCGAGGAGGATTCGTAAACCCTCCCGGGCACGAGCTTCACTCTGATTGGCTGTCAACACTCCAAACCAGGAAGTGTTGGCAGCCATCTTGTGACTCGGTAACCGAAGTGAAAAAAAGATGAAAAACAAGAAAAGGGGGCAGGGTAGAAACACCCTGATCACCTAGGCCCCCCAGGACCCCCAGGCCCAATAATAGCATTTTTTTTAAACGGCCGAATTCGCGCTGGGTTCTGCGAATCCGGCCGAATTTATTTTTTTTTAAAACGAAGCGCGTACTCCCGCGCTTCATTCTCTGTAAGCCCCCGGGTGGGCCAGGTCCCAGGGGCAATATTTATAATGTATGCGGGGGCCCGCGGTGGACTCCGCAGCCCCGGGGACTGCCACCTCCCCGGGGCTTTTGAAATATGTGGGGGGCACGCAGCCCCCCCACAGCCCGGGGACCGCCACCTCCCCGGGGCTTAAATTAAAAAATTAGGTTTGGGGGGGCTCCTGTCCCCCCCCACACTGCCCCAGGGACCACCACCTCCCCGGGGCACTAATTATTCAAATGCGGGGGTCAGTAGCGGACCCCCGGCCCCGGGGACCACCACCTGCCCAGGGCTTTGAAAATGTAGGGAGGGGGGACGCACGGCCCCCCTCCTGGAGCCCTCGATGGCCCTGGGGACCGCCACCCCCCAGGGTCGACGCCTACAATGTCCCGGGGTGCCCACCCCGGGACGTTGCCGTTTGCTATGGCAGGGCGGGAGCACGGCTCCTGCCCTGCCATAGCAAACTCCTGCTGCTTCGTTGAAGCGAGAGCAGAAACCTGCTCTCGCTTCACGAAGCAAAGCAAATTGCTTTTGGGCAAGGCTCGGAGCTGCATGTCAGCAGCTCCCCTGCCCAAAAGCAATGCAGGCTCCTGCAGGAGGCGGGGAGCCGGCTGGGACCGTGGAGGCATTGGGGCTCCCCCCACGGTCCCCAACTTGAGGGCAGTCCCCGGGGGATGGGGTCTCGGGGCCAGAAGAGGCCCGGGAGGGGGGGGGCCACACGTTCCCTCTCCCCTTTCATTAAAATTAAAAAAAAATAAAACGGAAAGGCCGGCCCCGGGGGATGGGGCCATAATTGGCCTGAGGAGGGGGCCAGGCGGCCCCCCTTCCAAAAAAAAATAATAAAAAAAGGCTGGCCAGGCCCCGGGGGATGGGGTCCCCGGGGCTAAAAGTGGCCCAGGGAAGGGGGGCCACGCAGCCCCCCTCCCATGAAATAACAAAATTATAAAAAAGAAAAAAGAAACCGGCAACTTGCCGGAGGCCCCGCCCCCTCCCTGCATGACTCTGCAAACGCACCCACAAACAGTAAGTATCCTGCCCAAAAAGGAACTGAGGTTTAATGTGTAGGCACAGTTCTCAATTAAAGGGGTGGTAATATGCTACTACCACAAGTGGGAGCAATACCTCTTTGTGTATAGTAACCCTCACACACTCTAGTAGTGTCATGCTTCATCATCGGGTTCACCCTGCCTCCTAAAGGCCAGGGTGGGCTCAACCATATCTCAGGGAGCGCTTATGAGAAAAGGCCAGGGGGGTTAAAGATAAAAAATCCGCCACACACTCCAGGTATCCCTTTAATGAACCTCTGTTGCTTCTTTCAGCAATTCTCTTGCCTCTTTCTGCACTTCTCTTCCTTCTTTCTACACCCTCCTGCCTCTTTCTGTACCTCTCTTGCCTCTTTGTGCACCTCTCCTACCTCTTTCTGCACCCCTCTTGCCTCTTTTTGCACCTCTGTTGGTTCTTTCTGCACTGCTCTTGCTTCTTTCTGCACCTTACTTGCCTCTTCTGCACTTTTCTAGCTTCTTTCTACACCTCTGTTGGTTCTTTCAGCAATTCTCTTGCCTCTTTCTGCAGTTCTCTTGCCTGTTTCTGCACCCCTCTTCCCTCTTCCTGCACCGTCTTCCCTCTTTGTGCAACTCTCGAGCCTCTTTCTACACCTCTCTTCCCTCTTTTTGCACCACTCTTGCCTCTTTCTGTACCTCTGTTGCCTCTTTGTGCACCTCTCCTACCTCTTTCTGCACCCCTCTTGCCTCTTTCTGCACTTCTCTTGGTTCTTTCTGCACTGCTCTTGCCTCTTTCTGCATCCCTCTTGCCTCTTTGAGCACCTCTTGCTTCTTTCTGCAGCTGACTAGCCTCTTTCAGCACCTCTATTACTTCTTTCTGCACTTCTCTTCCTTCTTTCAGCACCTCTGTTACTTCTTTCTGCACTTCTCTTCCATCTTTCTGCACCTCTCTTGCTTCTTTCTGCACCTCACTTGACTCTTTCAGCACTTCTGTTGCTTTTTTCTGCAGATGTCTTGCCTCTTTCTACACCTCACTTGCCTCTTTCAGCACGTCTGTTGCTTTTTTCTGCAGATCTCTTGCCTCTTTCTGCACCCCTCTTTTCTCTTTCTGCACCCCTCTTTTCTCTTGCTGCACCCCTCTTTTCTCTTTCTGCACCCCTCTTTTCTCTTTCTGCACCCCTCTTTTCTCTTTCTGCACCTCTCTTGCCTCTTTCCGCACCTTTCCTGCCTGTTTCTGCACTTCTCTTGCCTCTTTCTGTTGCCTCTTTCTGCACTTTTCCTGCCTCTTTCTGCACCCCTTTTGCCTCTTTCTGCACCCCTTTTGCCTCTTTCTGCACTTTTTTGCCTCTTTCTGCACTTCTTTTGCCTCTTTCTGCACCTCTCTTGCTTCTTTCTGCACCTCAATTGCCTCTTTCAGCACCTCTTGCTTCTTTCTGCAGCCGACTTGCCTCTTTCAGCACCTCTGTTACTTCTTTCTGCTCTTCTCTTCCTTCTTTCTGCACCTCTCTTGCCTCTTTCTACACCTCACTTGCCTCTTTCAGCACGTCTGTTGCTTTTTTCTGCAGATCTCTTGGTTCTCTCTGCACTGCACTTGCCTCTTTCTGCACCTCTGTTCCCTCTTTCTGCACCTTTCCTGCCTGTTTCCGCACCTCTCTTGCCTCTTTCTGTACCGGTTGCCTCTTTCTGCACTTTTCTTGCCTCTTTCTGCACCCCTTTTGCCTCTTTCTGCAACCCTGTTGCTTTTTTCTGCAGATCTCTTGCTCCTTTCTGCACCTCACTTGCCTCTTTCAGCACCTCTGTTGCTTTTTTCTGCAGATCTCTTGCCTCTTTCTGCACCCCTCTTTTTTCTTTCTGCACCCCTCTTGCCTCTATCTGCACCCCTGTTCCCTATTTCTGTACCTCTCTTGCCTCTTTCTGCACCTCTCTTGCCTCTTTCTGTACCTCTGTTGCCTCTTTCTGCACTTTTCTTGCTCTTTCTGCACCCTTTGCGCCTTTCAGCACCTCTGTTACTTCTTCCTGCACTTCTCTCCCTTCTTTCTGCACCCCTCCTGCCTTTCTGTTCCTCTCTTGCCTCTTTGTACACCCCTCCTACCTTTTTCTGCACCCCTCTTGCCTCTTTTTGCACCTCTGTTGGTTCTTTCTGCACTGCTCTTCTTTCTGCACCTTGCCTCTTTCTGCACTTTTCAAGCTTCTTTCTACACCTCTGTTGGTTTTTTCAGCAATTCTCTTGCCTCTTTCTGCAGTTCTCTTGCCTCTTTCTGCACCGTCTTCCCTCTTTGTGCAACTCTCGAGCCTCTTTCTATACCTCTCTTCCCTCTTTCTGCACCACTCTTGCCTTTTTCTGTACCTCTGTTGCTTCTTTCTGCGCTTCTCTTGGTTCTTTCTGCACTGCTTTTGCCTCTTTCTGCATCCCTCTTGCCTCTGATCACCTCTTTTGCTTCTTTCTGCACTTCTCTCTCCTCTTTCTGCACCCCTCTTGCCTCTTTCAGCACCTCTGTTACTTCTTTCTGCACCTCTGTTACTTCTTTCTGCACCTCACTTGCCTCTTTCAGCACCTCTGTTGCTTTTTTCTGCAGATGCCTTGCCTCTTTCTACACCTCACTTGCCTCTTTCAGCACGTCTGTTGCTTTTTTCTGCAGATCTCTTGCCTCTTTCTGCACCCCTCTTTTCTCTTTCTGCACCTCTCTTGCCTCTTTCTGCACCTTTGCTGCCTGTTTCTGCACCTCTCTTGCTTCTTTCTGCACCTTTGTTGCTTTTTTCTGTAGATCTCTTGCCCCTTTCTGCACCTCACTTGCCTCTTTCAGCACCTCTGTTGCTTTTTTCTACAGATCTCTTGCCTCTTTCTGCACCCCTCTTTTCTCTTTCTGCACCTTTCCTGCGTGTTTCTGCACCTCACTTGCCTCTTTCTGTACCTCTGTTGCCTCATTCTGCACTTCTCTTCCTTCTTTCTGCACCCCTCCTGCCTCTTTCTGTACCTCTCTTGCCTCTTTGTGCACCCCTCCTACCTTTTTCTGCACCCCTCTTGCCTCTTTTTGCACCTCTGGTTCTTTCTGCACTGCTCTTGCTTCTTTCTGCACCTTACTTGCCTTTTTCTGCACTGCTCTTGCTTCTTTCTACACCTCTGTTGCTTCTTTCAGCAATTCTCTTGCCTCTTTCTGCACTGCTCTTGCTTCTTTCTGCACCCCTCCTGCCTCTTTCTGTACCTCTCTTGCCTTTGTGCCCTCTCTTACCTCTTTCTGCACCCCTCTTGCCTCTTTTTGCACCTCTGTTGGTTCTTTCTGCACTGCTCTTGCTTCTTTCTGCACCTTACTTGCCTCTTTCTGCACTTTTCTAGCTTCTTTATACACCTCTGTTGCTTCTATCTGCACTTCTGTTGCTTCTTTCTGCACTTCTGTTGCCTCTTTCTGCACCCCTCTTGCCTCTTTCTGCACCCCTCTTGCCTCTTTGTGCAACTCTGTTACTTCTTTCTGCACCCCTCTTGCCTCTTTCTGCATCCCTCTTGTCTCTTTGAGCTCCTCTTTTACTTCTTTCTGCACTTCTCTCTCCTCTTTCTGCACCTCTCTTGCCTCTTTCTGCACATCTGATGCTTCTTCCTGCACTTCTATTGCCTCTTTCTGTACCTCTTGCTTCTTTCTGCAGCCGACTTGCCTCTTCTGTTACTTCTTTCTACACTTCTCTTCCTTCTTTCTGCACCTCTCTTGCCTCTTTCTACACCTCACTTGCCTCTTTCAGCACCACTGTTGCTTTTTTCTGCAGATCTCTTGCCTCTTTCTGTACCCCTCTTTTCTCTTTCTGCACCTTTCCTGCCTGTTTCTGCACCTCTCACTTGCCTCTTTCTGTACCTGTTGCCTCTTTCTGCACTTTTCTTGCCTCTTTCTGCACTTTTCTTGCCTCTTTCTGCACCCCTATTGCCTCTTTCTGCAACTCTGTTGCTTCTTTCTGCACTTCTATTGCCTCTTTCTGCACCTCACTTGCCTCTTTCAGCACCTCTGTTGCTTTTTTCTGTTGATCTCTTGCTCCTTTCTGCACCTCACTTTCCTCTTTCTGCACCCCTCTTGCCTCTATCTGCACCCCTGTTCCATATTTCTGCACCTCTCTTGCCTCTTTCGGCACCTCTGTTGCTTCTTTCTGCACTGCTCTTGCCTCTTTCTGCACCTCTGAGTTAGAGGTAGTTTTAATCCCCCTGCCCTATTATGTACTAGGGCCTTACAGGGGAGGTCATGCCAATCACAGGGGTACCCCAACCCATAGTGTACCCTAGTGTATGTAGGTGTTTTCACTGTATTCTAACTGTCTTTCAGCATAGTATTGGCCCCGGGCCTGGTTAGTCAGTCAGTTACCACCAGTACCAGTCAGCAAAAAGTTGGGGGCACAGGATGACTTTGCAACAAGGCCTCTTTCTGCACCTCCTTTGGTTCTTTCTGCATATCTCTTGCTTCTTTCTGCACTTTTCTTCGTCTTTCTGGGCTTCTGTTGCCTCTTTCTTCATTTCTCGTGCTTCTTTCTGCGCCTTTCTTCCTCTTTCTGCACATGTCCTACCTCTGTAGGCATAGTTAGAAATTAGCATTTAAAAAACCTTAGAAATTCACTGAAAAAACCATAGGTTTCAGGGACCTTATAGTTAGAAATTATCATTTAAAAAACCTTAGAAATTCACTGAAAAAACCACAGATTAAGGGACGTTATAGTTAGAAATTAGCATTTAAAAAACCTGAGAAATTCACTGAAAAAATCACGTTTCAGGGACTTTATAGTTAGAAATTAGCATTTAAAAAAACCTTAGAAATTCACTGAATAAACCACAGGTTTCAGGGACGTTCTAGTTAGTTGGACATTTCACTCGTACAAAACCAGAGAAATTCGGCCGTTATAGTTAGTTAAGCTAACTATAACTCGCGCCCCTGCAATGCACTGCTGATGACGTCACATATTACATCACTCATGACATGGTCAGTGACATCACTGATGATATCACTGATGACATCTCAAATGACATCATCCCCTTAATCTTTGATGCACCTCCTCACACCCTAATATAACCTTTGATACACCCACTCTAAAATACAGACTACCATTTTCGAAACCATAGACACACCAATACCAGTTACTACATACCCACTCACTGATTCCTAGGTCTACACACACATGCACTCACTCACCCATACAGTCACTCATACATGCAGTCACTCACCAATACAGCACTATTATTTGCACTCATACACCTATACAGACACTCCTACACCGCCACTCATCCATAGTTACTCACACACCTAGTCAGTCATGCAAAGAATCAATCACACTATCATTTACTCACCTATACAGTTATACACACACCTCCTCACTTATTCATACAGATACTAACACATACTTACTCTTTTATACAATCACTGATACAAGCACACACTCATCCATACAGCCACTCTCACAATCACTCATTCTCACATAGTCATTTATATACTCCAACACTCGCATATACTGCCTTTCACATATGTAGTTACTCACACATGTACCACTGAGACATCCATTCACTCACCAACAAACCATACACACACACACACACTCACCCACCCATACAGCCCTTCCCAGATGCACTCTTGAACCCATACACGCAGTGAATCACACACTCGCACATCTATGCACAGTCACACATCCCCCCCACCCACCCACATAGACACTCAGGCACCCAAACAGATACTCAGACAACCAATCAATAACCCATATAGACACTCGTGTAGCTACACACCAACCCATGCAGCCGCTTACACACCAACTGACAGACTGATACATACATTCACACAGTTTAGTCACTTGCATTCAGTAACACGTTTAATCACTCACTTATACAGTCAGTCACGCACCTACTAAATCATCCATTCAGACACTCATAAACCCACTCATTCTTCAATACGCCTTGGTGTATGTATATATATATATATATATATAACCTATTTAAACTTTACAGAAACAGTCACTGGATGATGTCATTTGAGATGTCATCAGTGGTGTCGTCAGTGATGTCACTGACTATGTCATGAATGATGTAATATGTGACGTCATCAGCAGTGCATTGCGGGGGCGCGAGTTCTAGTTAGCTTAACTAACTATAACGGCCGAATTTCTCTGGTTTTGTACGAGTGAAATGTCCAACTAACTATAATATCCCTGAAACCTGTGGTTCTTTCAGTGAATATATATATATATATATATATATATATAGCTGCAAACAAGCCCAGTACTCAATGAACAGAACGGCAAGAGCAGACCCAATTCAGTGCAAGTTGCTTTTTTATTTTCAACCAGCCATCACCATGTTGCCATTACGCGTTTCGGCCGTACAAGCGGCCTTGATCACATGATATATATAATTAGTTGTGTTCTTTGCTTCCCCTTCAAAGAAAGGGTTACTCTTCACAGCGTACTGAGTACTGAACTACGGAGTTTGTAAACCTTAACAAAAATGCTCTTTCCAAAACTGATATAGTGATTAAATGCTACGTGATATTGACCTCTTGGCAATCAGTCCGCGACAGAAATCATTTTGATAAAGAATGTTTTAATTTACAGAACTTTTTGAGACCATGGGAGATTGCTCAAAACATAATGTAGATGTAAGAGAAGAGCGTGTTCCTCTGGTTTATTTATGTATTCCCAAGTCGTGTGTATGGAAGTTCTTTCTTTTGAATAGGTTTTCTACCAAGGAGGGTTTACATAGAGTGTATACTTACAGATGCAAATTCAGTGTTTTAAAATGCCCCACACGCTATGCCATGGCTGACCCGAATACCAATTTGACCACTTTCATCAGGTTCAGATTGTTGTCTTATTTCTAGTTTCTGGAGACCAAGATCCCACTTCCATATACTTAGACGCTACCAGTGGGTTCCAAGACTAGAATCCAGGATTTCATTACCTAGATGTTTTGAGGTCCTCTGTCGAATTAACAGATGTCACATGTGGACTACACCTCTGTGAGTGAAACAAACCTTCCTCCAACACACTGCTCCAAAATCATTGATCTTTCAAAAGCCCTCTGCTTCCTTTTCCCGACATGCAGATATGTAAGTCAGAAAGACAAACCATTAGTAGTCAATATTTCCAGTTACAAAACTTCACTTATGCTGCTCTCTTGTTGCCCAGAGTAGTTTGGAAGAACTAGGTCTTCCTGCTGTTCTCTGCCCTAAGGGCACCATACCTTGCACTTTGCGTACAAAAAAACGAATAAAAGTAAATATAGCTGGAAATCAACTAAGTTTACTATTATAATTTCCTATTTTCACTATTGTAAATTCTGCTGGAGTATTCTCCAGTGTTTTCCATATATTTGAAATTAAGTGTATAAATATAGCAGCACAAAAACAATTGAAGGTGTAGTTTTTTAAGTATTCAAATGCTTTTTTGCGTTTACAATTTTCAGTCCAAAATTACAAGAGTTGTATTGAAATTGGGTATTGCACCCTACAACACTCGTAACTAACATCTTTCGATGCCCAAATTCAGCCCCATTCCTGTTGCCTAGCCATCACACAAGCTCTAAAATCGTCTACGTGCTCTCATTGTCCCTGTGAAAGTATGACAGTACAGAAGGAAAGCTGTGGCACTAAAACTAAAGTAGAAAAGTCGAGCATATGCATCCAGAACCAAAGAATGTTCCTAGTGCAACATTGTGGTGCACATGGCCTTATGTTTCATTAGAGTGATACAATTTTGTGTGAGGAGAAATGGGTATGCGCACACCAAAATAAATTACCTCCAACCACTCCCCGAACTGTGGCATGCACAGGGCCTGAGCCCCTGGGACATAAAGTGTTTTGCCCATGGTCAAACAAAGTTTAGGGTATTATTGTTTTCTCTGTGAGAAAGCAGTGAAGGCTGTGGGTGAGTAGTAGAGACAGTTTGTCTGCTTGCCCTCTGAGTAGGCATCAGTCCTGCCTGTCTTACAGCAAGGTCATTTTGCTGCCTTTCATGTGAGGGGGGCTAGCTGGTGGGTTGCATACCCAGTGTGGAGGCAAGAGTGTGTCTGCCTTGTAAGCGAGCAGTAGTGGTGCATGTCCCGTGATGGAATGTTGTACTGCTATCCTGTGTTGCACTGCCTGCTCTATAACTGAGGAAACTATGGTGCTACCTGTCCTGTGAGGGGCATAGGTGCCAGCCCTACTATTGAGGGCAGTACTGCCTGTTTTACGAGGAAAAAGCAATGTACCTTTTCTTTAAAGAGATATCCCGTGTGAGGGGCAGCTGTGTCTGAGGAGGAAGTGGTAGATGAAGTGGAAGTAGCTTCTCAACTACTGTTGTTACCTTTGATTTCTGCTCCCTTTAACTGGTTGCCTCTCGCTCACCTGCATTGGTGGTGCTAGTCACTGTTGGTGATAACAGAACAGGCCTCACTGAAGGGTCTACTAAATGTATCTCCTCAATGCTCTGGAGAAAGCATCTGCTAGGGGGTGAAAAATTAGTAAATCCAGAAACCGAGGCAAGTATTGGCCTCAGCCCCTTTCTTTCCTTCAAAATGATGGAGTCTGGTCTCTCGTGAAGATGGGCACATCCACGTATCTAAAAGCAGCATTTGTGGCAAAAATCGCTTCGTTGTAACTAACGTTCAAGATCTTGTGAGCAAGAAATCTCCTTCTTACAGACCAGATACATTGGAAGAGCTTTTCCCCCAAGAATGAGCCCAAACAATACAAATTCAGTGAAAATCTATGCATTTCACTTCAAATTGAAAATATAGGTTTAATTGTGGTGTAAGAGATATTTGTGTTGTTTCTTAATAAAGAAAAATATGTTATATGTGGAGGCACTGATTACATTGATGTGCACTTAACAGGTGGAATTTCAACTGGTCAAGTAGAACATTTAAAAAGGTGGAAAAACCTCAGATGTTAAACATGATCTATATCACCGTTGTGGGAGCAATTAAATAGCCCAAAATGGTGTGAGGGTGTACAGCATTCGTAGGGGTTCCACTAAAGATAAATGACAAAGTAGCTGACGGGTAAGTTGTAATTTTGATAGTGTTTGTCAAGGAAGGGCAGTAGTTTATGCTGGGCGAGTGATTGATAAAATACTGAACTAAAATATCACTTGTGCTTTTGATTGGCATATCTATTTGTTCTCAAATTGTAGAATCATTATTTTGGCCACGTTTATATTCTCACATGCCCTCAATTCAAGTTTGGGTTAGTTACGACAAAGATAGTCAAGCAGTGACATTGGTTTGTACATAAATATATCAGCTTAAATGGGACAAGGAGGTGTGTTCTGCCAATTGTTGGGTAGTAGAAAGACAAAACTCGTTAAGTAAAATGTTGAAAATGTGTCTGCTGAATCGATGTACGCTGATTGGACTGATTCAAAGTGGTGCAGACACAGACTGATTTATTTTATTGGTAAGTTGACCAATAAAAGGAATTAGTAGGGACATTAATGCACATTATTGAACAAAATGTATTCTTGTATCATTTAGGCTCACAAATCCACCGTTTGGCAAGTTCGCCACCTGCCACAGAACAGAGATATATTTATGACAACAGGAGGAGCTGGCAGTCTGCATCTTTGGAAGTAGTGAGTACTCTACTCTAACATTATTTCTCTTTAACTTTCAAGTAGTTTCATTAAAATTTAAAATACTAAAAAGTATGGGCCTGGTGTAATCAAGAGGTTTGCCCATTTTGTGTCTATGAGGAAATACTTTGATAAATAAGGCTTAAGTTTTAACTCTGACCATCTTACAAACTAGCCCTTCCCCAACGCTCATGGGCTTATCCATCCTTGTATTCAACTCTCTTATACCAATTGTAGCACATGGTAAATTGTTGCAAAATGAACTGTTCTTGCCTCTTCATTCAGTATGCGCTACTTACCATCCCAAAAATCGGAGTCTCACACAGTACCATCTCTGCTGCTAAAATCTAAAAAGCTGAAGCTTTTTACATCCACAATGGAGTGGTGTTTTGTAGTCCACCACACTGCCCAGTACCCTTCCTACGCCCCAATTCCATTATTCCCCTTTTTATGCCTTTGCACTCTTTTGCCCTCTCTTCAATGTTATCAACTGACCCAGAAGACCCCCTAGAACCTTTTGCAAATAACTACTGTGTGGCGAAATTGCAGTTGGCATGGTTCCAACTTCCACTGTTTTTAGGTCGAGCCTAGGCAGGGCATGCGCTGTCTCTTCAAGACATGCTATTTCCGCTCTGTGAGATTACAGCCCGCCCATTGCCTTTTTATTCGTCTCTTCGATTGCCCTTCAAAAATGCTTGCTTGCTAGTGGTTAATCCTTCCTTTTTGTCCCTCCTTTTTGTGTTTCGTTTCCTCCCATTGAGCCCCGTCCAATTGCCAGTATGTTTACGCTTTTGTGTTTGTGTTGATTTTGGGGTAATATTATTTTACTTTGTTTCCTGCTCGTGTTTGCCGTTGGCCTTTTCTTTTATGTGGTTCATCGGCTTGTTTTCTGCTGGCTTTTATTTTGTGTTCCTCTGCGTTGCTTAACATTTTGTGATTTTGGGCAAACCACTTAGGCATGAGGAGAGCCGATGCTGAGAGTCGAACACGGTTCCTCAGTTCCAAAGTCGGCAACTCTGGATGTTACATTAAGGACTCAAGGAGAGTGTATTTGTTTTTGAACTGTCTTCCTCATACACGTCTCTCCCTCTGTGTTGCTCTCTGATACCAGCCCCTTTCCTGTTGCGCTGAACTGTGTGCTTATCCCAATTGCCTGCCCTCCTCCTGCTCTCTCCATGTTGCATTCACATCCCTCCAGCCCTCTCCGTATTGCTTTCTTATCCATCCCACCACCCAACCCCATGTTGCTTTCACATTCATCCCTCCCAGCCTTCCCTGTGTTGCCCCACAGGCCGCGACTCATTTTAATCACTTTTTTAAAAAACAAACACTTTTGCGTCTTTTATTCTCTTTAGTTAGCGATCCAACATGTATAGGTAATTAAAAAGAAAACAAGCATTTGCGTAGCCAATAGGTCTCGCCTTTGGGACCTTATAAGTTTAGCCATGCAGCAGATTATCCCCTATTAGCATGCCCACAAAATCAACACTCAACCTAATGACTGGCTAAAAAACATTTTTCTTTAAAAGCAGACATTGCTAAAGTGGTCCCTGGCACTGAATGAAACTACTTTGGATGAGCTCCTGGTGAAATGTGCAGAATGCGGTCACTCACAGAGAAGTTAGTCAGTGGCTGAAGTTGGCTCGTCCAGCGCCACCTGCTGTCTGCTGCAGTGAAATGTGAGTGGTGCAACAACAGATCAATATAAGAAGAGGGACGGCTGAAAGTCCCCGTGAGAGAGAGAATATATACATATATTTATTTTAGCAAAATCAAAATGTCTTGGCTAACGCCGGACCTAATAAAAAGAGGGCTTCCCTGGAGGCAGTAATACGTTATCTACCAGAGGGGAGGGCAGGCAGTTGCTGGTAATCGCGGTGGGAGTTGGGCGGCTAGAAGGTTGAAACAGTCACATGTTCTCTCTTGCTCCTGGTTACAACCGTGTGTGCCTCTTATTTGCCTGCTTGTGTGTTCCGCCCGCCTTTCATCCGCTAAGCAGCACCCTCTATGTTAAGAGGACTGGCCGCAGGGACAGGGCGCGGCACCATGCCGTGTGTGTGACCCAGATCACACAGCGTTAAGTGGCGAGCGAGGCGGGAGTCTGGAATTGGCCTGCTAAAGTTCTGTTACACAGACTCTTGGCAGAAGGCAGCTCAGTACGAACAACAGAACACGCCCGAAGGAGCGTGAAGAGGCAGGCGGGCCCGGTCCAGCTGGCAGGAGCGTCTCACAGCTGGGCTGAATTACTGGAAACTTCGCCGTTCGGTTTCTGGGACCTGGTTCTGCGGCTGGTGGCCGAGCACGGTACCGCTTGCGTCAACAGCCCACCAGCACCCCGCCAACTGCATCCACATTCAAGGACACTGGGTGGGTGGTCTGTGAATATGGTAGCTGTACGTGGGTTGCCGGTGAGCCTGTGGGACGAGAGTTCCACGTGTCTGCTGTAGAATGTAAACAGCTTCCATACGTTACTGTCTGCTGCCCCAGCCGCGCTTTGTACGGAGGCCGCAGTTTAACTTGGCGAGAGCCCTGCTGCTCTCCGGAAAACGCCTACTGCGGTCCTCCCAGCTGGCTGCGAGGGGCTCGCCGCCTGCGGGGGGGCCAAGAAATACCAGACGGGTGCCTACCTGCGCCACGGGAAGCAGCGGGAACAGCTCGGACACGCCTCTGCCACACAGAACAGGCCCGTGGGGGCAGATCGGGGTCTAGAAGTAGGCAAAGTGCAAACCTTCAGATACAAACCTTATCCTGAACTCCTTCCTCTCTGAAGACTCACCACAGTCGATAGTGTCTGCTGTAGCAAATTACCTAGCAACGCTGGAAAGCGTCTGTAACCCAAGAACAGCTAGAGCTCTCACAAGCAAAGCAGCAAAGGAAAACAAGCGCAGCCGCTAAAGTGAAAGCGACCGCGCTGTGTTTAATTATCCACGACGAGGGAGGAATGCAGCTGCCACACTGCGCGCCGCTGCTCGCTCCCGAGACCCAAACGCAGTGGGAGTGAACGTTTAGAGAAAAGGAGACATGCACCCGTCTTTGGCCAATTGCGTGCTTTCATTATTGAAAGCCACACGCAAAGGCCAATGGAATGTGTGGGAGTTGCCAGACCCACACAGAGAAGTCTCGGAAGTTTGGAGTGCGCACAAGAAGCCTCCCATAGAGCAGCGCATGCGCGCTAGGCTCGACCTAAAAAGGGGCCTACGTCATTTCGTAGGTGTGTGCATGTGTGGCGTGCGTTCCGTACAAAATGACACGGCTCGCCACGTCAAAGGTTTTTTTTTGGGAGGGGGGTAACTTAAGCTGCTCTGCACAGCATCAGTGATGCTGTGTAGTGTGGTTAAATACCATTAGCAAAGCCAACAGGCCACAATGGCGAACTGTATTGTTTTTTTGCCAATGCATGTTTTATATATGAGCTGGCCCTGCACAGACCTAAGATTTCTGCCCAGCCTGACCAAGACTTTAATGAATATTGTGGTGAGATCTGGTGCAGATCGCTGGCTGAATGCACTTTCCTGAGGTTCTATCCCCTTCCAGTAAAACTTAAAGCATGTGCCGTCACTGGAGGGTGTTCACCGGTGGTAGTCTCCTCAGCGGCGCAGAGTGCATTCGCTCACCGCTGCCACACTAGAGTGAGAACATGAAGCAGCAAGAACAAATTGTTGCTAGGTCCTCCACCCCAGCGCAGTCGTCTGCAGACTACAGATCCAGAGATGGTGTGTCTGCTCAGGCTGGTGCTAAAGTGCTACAATCTGTGACTCCTGTGGTTTCAAATGCACTAAGTGCATGCCTGCCAGTTACTGACTGAGATCTTTGGAGGGATTGTATCCATTTAATGGATTGCACAGTTGCCAAACTGGTTGAACTCTGTTGACCTCATGGTGCCAAATGGTCTGATATGAACCCTTTTGCTTAGTCCTAGGCACAGTCCTTTCTGGCCCAGGCATTGGCATCTCTTGTCACCTTCCTGCTGGAGTGGTGTGCTGCCAAAGGATCAACAATTTAAGTGGCTTAAAACCATGAATATTCACGCAAAGTGAATATGAACCCTTTCATAAGGACATTAATGGGACGTTTTGTCCTAGTGATAGAACAAGAATTACAGGTTTATTTTTAATTATAATTTTTTGTGGTGTTTCCGCAGTCATTTTATTTAGCATTATAAACCTATGTGAAGCATTCATGCCCTTCCTCACTGAGCTGCCCATATTGGTGTTTGTTGCACAACAGATATCACATTTTGAGGATTAATTGCTTTAAAAAGTGTCATGTCTTTGTTATGCAGGTATGTGCATGGGCAGTCTCACTACAACTTGCCTTGTTTTCATCTTCTGGAATGAACATTTGAGCTTCTGCATATTTGTTCTGAAGAAAACACTGACTCAGCCTTCTGTGGTTCTGACCAATCTCCTCTTATTCCTTTCCAGTGAGTATCCCCCTCAGCGGACGCAGAAAGATTCCGAAGGCGTGGAGGAGGGTGTCTCAGGATCCGTCGCTCTTCTACAGAATGTAACTTTGTCCACACAACCCATTGCTAGCATTGACTGGAGTCCGGACAAACAAGGGCTGTGTGTCTGCACGTCGTTTGATCAGACCGTGCGAGTCCTCATAGTGACTAAACTTAATAAAGTCTAAGGCAGATTAACGTCCAGAGAAAGCGCCACCAAAGACTGGAATGTATCCAAGGATGCTTATTTTTTTAAGTAACTGTAAATGAAATGCTGGTTAATTTTAAACGGAACTACAATGTGTACATACCTCCGTTGAAAGTTGGACGTTAAAGAAACCTTGTTTGTTTGGTTAAGAATTTGCTGCCTAGAGGAAGCATCCATACGCAGGAAATATGTTTTCCTTTGATCCTCTTCAAATGTATATTTCGGGCAAACTTTTACTGATGTTTGTAATAAAGCCTTTATTTAATATTTTACACATCCATAGTGTCATAGGAAAGTCCTGCAGTCTACTTCTGAACTGCGTGTGTCCTTCATAGTGAGAAGGGGCTAAGGATTTTATTTGCATATAGTTCTCTATTTATGTAACTCTGCAAATCACTTTGTTTTTTGTTTCATACATGATTGGTGGCCCACGTTGTTGTCAATTTCACTACATGCTTTCTAAGATTCTCAACTGGTATGCGTCGAATATTCGAGATGGCTGTAGCTGGGGAACACATATTCTAAAGCTCAATAGCCATCCTGCGAGTTTGTTAAACAAACTAAGAATTAATCCAGGTCTTGTATTTGTTAGAATAAACCACACAGTTAATTTATTTACAGCTATTACTTATTCGATTCTGGCACTTTCTGTGCTATTCTTCAGCGCTACAACATGCATGTCATTATTTTTAATGACAACACTGGATTTGTTGCACAAAGCATGTACTAAAATAAGGTGCCAAGTAACCTAGAGGTTTATGAGTAACCTGAAGGCAAAAACAAGGGTATGCAGTTCCTATGTAAGGCAATGTATACGAGGAAAAAGGTAGGCTAGTGTCCCAGGAGGTTCAGAAGACAACAGGGGGGGAGGGGGGGATAGCTTGTTTAAGGAGCAACGGGCCCTCACACACCCCGAAAGGTGTCATGTTTCATCATCCGGCAGCTCCTCGTTGGGCCGGCGCTGCAATGCCCAACGGGCCCCGCGAGAGGGCTCTTTGCCGGAGGTCTTTTCATTTTGCTGATGTGAAATATTAGGGGTGAGGGGGCAAGGAAGTGATTTGAGTAGAAATGGGAGGGTGCAGGTGAGAGCTCAAAATAGCTATAGCAAGCCCACAAAATATCTTTTATTGACTGGGTTCCTATGGTATAGTAAAAACAATGACTGAAGAGTCGTAGCTAGAGAGGGGGAATTACAACCTCTCCAGCTCTATTTGGTTTGTGTGCAGTGAAAGGGGTCAACATGTTTCATGCCATTTCCGTCCAAAAGGATCTCTGCATTTCATCAGGACCAAGGGATCCTCTTCTACTCAGATAGGGACGGGTTTAGTGTGTGTATGTGAAGGGCTGTGCCCTGAAATTTGGGCTTGTGGTGTAGTCCTGCATAAATAGATATATAAGGTACCTTCTGGATGCACCTAGAAGGGGGAGGGAAATAACCCTCTCGTGACGTTCTGGAAGTTCGCACAGTGGCGATGGAAGGAGCTGCAACTAGCGCTCCTCAGGGTTGTCGACCTACCCCGCGTCCGGTTGTCACGTACGGTCACAAGTTTGAATCCTTGCAGCTTCACACAACCTCTCATCCACCAAAGTTGATTAAATTAGTACTACTCGAGTTAGATAATAATGAACACCTGTTAGTACCTAGAGGCCGGACAGGGTTGTAAACGTGTGCATTATAAATTTATTTTGACCTTTTATTATTAGTCGGCAGTCATGGCCACTAAAGGGTGATTCTGGCCATGTACAGTTTCTGAGCAAGTTACGACATTCCTCTTACGGGAAACTGGGTTTCACATGAGAGCTAACTCGTAAGGTTATTAAACTTCTACCCCTGTTCACTGGTTGTGTGGTCATACTATGCAAACATGTCAGATGTCTTTGCTTCTAGCAGGGTCAAAATCTACATCCACTTTTAGGTTTTTGCTTAACAAGATATGACAACTTTTTTCCTTGAATGACAAAAACCTTCAACGTAATAACACACCTGGACGTTCTTTTTCAGATATTAAACAAGCATTGGCATAGCCAATAGGTCTCGCCTTTGGGACCTTATAAGTGTTTAGCTATGCAACAGTTGATGTTGTTGCACCAAGGATATTGTGCTGGTTAACTAAACACTTATAAGGTCCCAAAGGCGAGACCTATTGGCTATGCCAATGCTTGTTTATTTATGTTTTAAAAACAAAAATAAAAGGCATTGTTATTTGCAATGTCAATAGGTCAAACTTGCGTAAATGTGAGACCTATTGCATTGCAAATGCTTGTTTTGTAAGGAGTTCGATGAGGAAAGAAGGCTTAGCCAGCAAACAATGAGTGTGTCCTAATGGTGGTATTTTCAACTACGTGTTAACAATTGCCATATACGAGCGCATACAAAGCGCGCGCACAAAGAGGTGGTTACAGATACGAAACAACTAGATTTCCTAGTATTTTAATTGCGCTGTGTAAATCCATCTGAAAATGCCGACAAAAACCAAGAGGCTGCATCGCAAATAAATAAAAATAGAGAACTTAAAGTGCTTGTTACCAGCTGGAGAAGGAATTTGAGCTTCCACCTCGTTGTAGATTTTGTCCGTCAGTTTCTCTTTCCAGCTTGTGAAAGGAGTCCTTGGCAGGTATATTCTAAAGGAATGTTGACTCGAAAGGTGTATTACACTCTTGAAAACTGACACTTTTTTCCAACTATATTCACTGTTGTTTCCTGAAAGTTGCCCTTGAGTGAGTGAATCAGCTAGGAGCGACCAGAGACATGCGGCCGGTAGGTGGCGCTGTTATATGCAACTTGAAATAGCCCACTAGGAATGCAACTTAAAACTTAGAAACAAAAACAAACAAAAAAATGCGACCGCAAAAGTGAAAGCCAAGCGACTGCGCTGTCATTAGTAACATGATCCAAGGAAAGAATGCAGCTAAAAAAAATGTCGGGGGGGCTAATTCTCCCAGCAATAGGCCGAATGGGGATGGAGGGGCTCTAGGAAGGCGTGAAAAACACAACAAAGCCTCATTAACAGGCAAATGGTCTTAAAGACCTGTGAAGTACTCGGGTGCGGCTGTGTGTGTGCCCGGGAAGCTGACTCAGCTCGGGCTGCCACACGACGGGAGGGGGGGCGGGGCTGAAGCCCTTTGAGCCCAATGGGCGTTTACAAATAACCAGCGTACAAGCACACAAGATGTGTATGACGACAAAGTAAAGCAACACTTGCATAAGGCACCATTAGTCAAAAGCGTACTCCGAGGATAAAAGGTAACCTTAAGAGACAGGTAGTTTGAAATCGTCTAAGGGCACCGTGCACCACCAACAGTCGGGTGTGAGGCGAATAATTGGATAAATCAATACAACATATTCTTCACTATAGAAAGTATTGTGCAGGGCCAGCATCCTGGTGGACGGTCACAGTTTAGCTCTCAAGAAACCAAGCCCCTTGGCCCGAGGCTTCGATCTCCCATGAAGATTAGCGCCACTGAACGTGTCCCTTCCAATTTCCCAGTACGACTTCGGGAAGGCCCAGGCCAGCCCCCTGATTCAGAGAGTCAATCAAAGTGATGAGGATTATGGGTAAGTAGACAGACAGCTCTGACAGTGGAAGCAGTGACTCAAAATCAATTAAAGTGACAAGCCTATCTTTAAACAGCATCGCTTAATGTTGATACCGTGGCATTCTCTATGGAAATAAGAGTCTTAGCATGAAGCATATTCCGAGCCTCTGAACAGTAATCTGAAGCCATCAAAGGCCCGGGACAGAAGCATGTCCCCTTCTCAGATGTGACTATTCTGTCAGATTCAAGGATTTGAAAGATGACTAATGTCTCAGCTGTCGCTTTAGGAAATCATAACATGAGGGGCGTGGAGGCAAGTTTCTATCGAATCACTCGTCGCTCTTTTATGAAAATGTGCAATTATTTTACCTACAGTGTTAAATAAAGGTGCACACAGCACACACTTCAAATTATATGAAATGTAAATATTGAATAAAAAAAAAAAGTGAGTTTGTTGAGCTCAGTGGTTCTCAAGCCGTCGCCAAGCAGCCTTCCCTCCAGTGCATTAAATGCTGTGCATCATTAAACACAATGCGCAGCGTGTCGACTCAGTGAACAGAGAGATTGAAATGTCTCCAGCGTTTTGGGACAAGGTCAGTGTCACTGCTGGGAATGCAGCGTGGTATTGGAAGGCACTGGGAATCATGTTCTGGCTGCAAGCCCCTGGCGCAGCTTCCAGCTCCTAAAGTGCCTTTCGACGCTGCTACAAATGGGTGAGAGTAGTGGGAAGGAGTACGGACTCGAGTCAGTGGCAAAAAACGGGAAATGTATTTGGAGTGAAAAATCAATGAAACTGTATAATTTTCCTGCACATGAGTTAAACACGTTTGCTCTTAAGCTTACATCTCAAAAAATATGAAATTAGAATTTCCCCGCGTTGTTTAATGGAACCGGATATGAATATCATGTTTATGAATTTGAAAAACAGTATCTATTTGACTGGTTTATCGATTTGTGGAAGAGAAAGAACGTGAGTCATTAGAGAGAAGGAAAAGCTGTATGAGAGAAAGTGTATGAAAAAAACAGAAATAAAGATAGAAAGAAGAATAAAGAAGCAAAAAGTTTAACAGGGAAAAGGAGAGAGTGGCATGCTGCAGTATAGAGAGGCGGGGTGGGGGGAGTGGAGGGCAGCAGAGTGACGCGATCTGTGGTGGGGGAGGGGGAGGGAATTGAAGCGCAAGCAAGCAAGGCGGAGAGAGGCACGCAAGGCTTAATGAGCCTTGACAGAAACCCACATGGCGGCTGCGCGCGTGAACGCAAGCTTGAGGCCAGGAAAAGCCTGTGGTAGCACTTTCAAAAGCCACTCACTAAATTTCTCGCAGCGCATGCGCTGGCTCAGCGAGACCTAAAAAAGGATTGTTGAGAGTCAAAGGTTCTTATTCTATCATTCCACCATTCACATGAGTCTCACAATGTGATTTGTTATCAAATAAACATCATGGAAGAGAGAACAACCAGTTGTATGAAAAGAATTTACAACCTCTGATTGAAATTTCGGATGGATACTATTACTTGCAGATTTCTCAACCCATATACATGACTCAACCTAAAAGCTTTTTCCACAGCAATAGCTCTTAAATGTCAAAAGGGGGCACTAAGCCACATCAGCTGTGACTTTGTCTGCCCACCCAGGATGTGATGACACAGGTCATATTAAGCTTCTATCGTCATCAGTTCCTGTTTTTTTCCAGATCTTATAGAAGCAGACCCATGGCTGTTCTTAGTGTTTCACCGAACAAAAGTTCCTCCACTTTCAATAGTCACTAGATCATATGTCTGCTCTTAAAATTTTAGGGTTTAAACCCTGTCCCAATTACAGTAAGACGATGCCCTTGTCGGACTCACACAACATCTGCATGTCGTATCTTGGCTCCGAACTCAAACTGTCGACCTGCTACTTCTGGCCCTCGTTGCACCCGAAGGCCACCGGAGCACACAAGTTCTTTTCGACCAAGTTCCGCAGGCCATAGTGGATCTTCTCCACTTGAGGTAAGTCTCCCAACAGGGAATGACCTCTCGAAGGGTCTTCGAACAGAAACAATATAACAAGGAGAAATGCTCTTCTTCCGTGAGGAAACTATTCCGCTCCCAGTACCATTCAGTCTCATCGTTGTTCCCCGATGCCGATCTTTTCTGCATTGGGCAAAATGCAATCCAATATAGAAAAAGAGTAAGCAGGAATTTCTGACTCCATCAGCCTATCCTGGGCAGGTCAATGCCTTATGGCAGGTCATGTTGAATATTTTCAGGATGGCCATGTCAGTCATGAAGGGTGGTCTCGGTCCTGCAGGATGGCAATTCAGTTAGCACTGACCTCCCAATACAGCCTACCTCCACGCCTCTATAGACTCCAGCCTTGGCCACGCTTCTTATAAAGACATTGCCCTTCCAAGGTGCCAATTCCCATTTGCACAGCGCCGCCTACGTGCGGATATTATCTGAGTGGCAAAAAAAAATGGTCCATGCTTGCTTTGATGCAGAACGTCTGGCAGAGTACTTCCATAGAGCCCGAATATTCACCTGCAATGAGTCACTTTTCAGATGCTCTGGTGATGCTCAATAAACATTATGGCTGCACAAAACATGATGACTGAGTGGCTGAGATCCTTCTCCCTTCTTACAATACTGATGCTGGCCTGTACTTGGACTTACAAAACAATCTCCAGAATGAGACATCCCTTTCCCCCTGGGCCTCCTTGAGAGGATGTTTTTTCGGTTACTTCAATATAATACACAAGTGACTACTCATGACAAAGATAAGATCCACCACTTTCTGATGCACTGGCTATTATTCCTGAGTAGCAGAGTTCAATAAGGTCAAAGCGTCTGAACTGAAGTCTTCTGTTTCTACAAGAATCAGATGGGCAATGTAAGAGATGCTAGATCAATGGTGCAATGCAAATGTATTACTGCCCATGATGGACAGGCAAGACCTCCCTTCCCCTCATGTTGCTAAAATGCATCACTATGTTGTTCATTAACGCCTTCCACTGAATGGTTTTGCACTGAGTCAAGTAAAGCAGCAAGGACCAAATTGATTGCCTTTATTTCCAGCAGATCGATGTAGCATTTGTACTTCTGTGCACAGCAAAGGCCACTAATATTTTCCTAGGTGGTTGCTCAAAGTAAGAAGGGGGGAACCCATCACAAAAATGGGTTGGAGCCAATTGTTCTTCCGAAAGAATTCTCGCTGTTAATTGCCTGATAGCACAACTCCGATTCCTCCGGCTTGGTTCCCTACATTTCATGTACTGATGGTAGAGCATACATGCCAACAAATTTAGTTACAATGATCTTACAACTACTCTGCTGGAACCTTTCTTAAGGACTCACCAACTTGGTGACCAACAGATGCTAATATTGAAGGGCATGTTAGTGAGTAGAGCCTATGTATAACCAGAACATCCAATTGATATTATCTTGGCACGGAAGTGAAGACCAATATAGACCTTGAAATCACATGAATGGTGTTGAGGTCAACATTTGCTCAATGGTTCCTGCATTGTTTTAGTAACTTGCTAAATTGAAAACTTCCCATACACTGTGGGCATGCCCTTACAATGCATCCTAAACAACGCATATGCCTATAGAGAACATGTCTTTAACACGCAAAATTGTATCCTGCATATGCCTTTACCACGCATGCCTTTACAACGAAAATTTATGTATTTTGCAGGTGAGTATAAAGTGTGTGTGTATGTATATATATATATATATATATATATATATATATATATATATATATATACACACACACACACACACACACACTCTACTGGCAGCCACCAGTAAGTAGTTATAGTTAGGACCATGTTTCCATAGGAAAAGCGTTTTTTACTTGCCTATATCTTTGGCGCCGTTTGAAATCTTCACGAAATAAAAAAAAATTTAAAAAGTGCCCTGCCGATTCTAGTTGTGCGTGGAAAGTTTCGGGACAATCAGGCAAGCAGAGGCCGAGAAAAAGGGTTAAAAAAAAAAAGTGAGTTTTCCATGTTAATTCCTATAGGAGCTTTGAACACGACTACAGCCCGAACCAGTGGACGGAATTGCACAGAATTTGGCAGAAAAGTAGATTTGGTTACACAGATCACGCTTTCACTTATTTGATGTAAATCTGTTCAGTAGTTGTTGAGAAATTTAAGGAAAACCAATTAAGGATATCTGTGGCCCGAGGCTAATTTGCAAATAATAACTAGCTGCAGGGCTCTGATTGGCTGCCAACACTTCAACCAGGAAGTGTTGGCAGACATCTTCAGACTCTGTATCAGCCGAGTCCCGCCCAAAAAAACAAGAAAAAAAAGAAAAGGGGGCAGGGTAGGAGTACCCTGATTTCCCCAGAAAGCCTTGGTCTTGGGGTTCTCCTGGCACCCCATCATGGCGTAAAAGCAGGTTTTTCTTTTTTAAATTCACATCGATTTTTACAAAGTATTTGTGAATACCGCCGTGAATTAAAAAAAAAAAAAAATGTGCAGGCTCCTGTGCTTGTTTTAATTGTGGCCCCTGGGTGGACCAGGTCCTGGGGGCATGTAGGACTTCTTAAAAAAAAAAAAAAATGGATGGTGGTGCATGGGCCCCCATCCAAGGGCTTAAAAATTCCCCAGGGACCACAACCTCTCTGGGGCTAATCGTAATAAGAAGCAGTGGAGGTGGCTGGACCCGCCCGGAGACCAACACCTCCCCGAGGCTTAAAATAAAATGCTTAGGGGGGGGCACACAACCCCCCGGGACCACTACCTCCCAGGGCTTAAAATAAAATGCTTGGTTGGGGGCCGCAAGGAGCCCCCCGAGCCTGGGGACCACTACCTCCCCAGGGCTATCTTGATAATGGAGCAAGGGGGCCACGAGGAGCCCTCCATGCTCCGGGGACCACCACATCCCCGGGAAGTTCTTTTTTTTTTATTAAAGGAGGGGGAGGGGCGTGCAGCCGTGCTCCTGGGCTGTTCTCGGTCCTGGGGACCACCACCTCCCCAGGGCAGGCATGTGAAAGGAGGGAGGGCAATGTGTCTCACTCCCCCGAGCCAGTAATGGCTTTGGGACCGCCACCCCCTAGGGCCGGCTCCCGCTATGTTCTGGGCTGTTTGCTGTGACTTGGCAGGAGCTTTGACAGCTCCCACCAAGTCAGGGCAAACACTTCGCTTCCAGCAAGCAGGAGCTGATAAAAGGCTCTCACTTGCTGGAAGTGGAGGTTTCATCTGTGTCCCTGCCCGCAGTCAAGTGGGCAGGGAAACAGACGAAACGTTTGATCAAACAGACAGGGAGCTGCATGTTTAGCAGCTCCCTGTCTGTTAGAACAATGCCGGCTCCCACAGGAAGTGGGAAGCCGGCAGGGACTGCGGGGGCTTTAAGCCTCCCCCCACGGTTCCAGGGGAAAAGTGCAGAAAGAGGCAAAATAAGAGTTAGAAACGGGCAGAAAGATGCAATATGAAGGTCCGCAACGAGCAGAAACAGGCAAGATAAAGGTGAGAAACGAGCAGAAAGAGGCAGAATAAAGGTCAGCAACAAGCAGGGAAACCGACGACTATTGCTCTCACAGACAGGGAGCTGCATGTTTAGCAGCTACCTGTCTGGGGAAAAAATGCCCGCTCCAGCAGGAGGCGGAGAGCGTGCAGGGACCGCAGGGGCCTTAGGCAAAATAAAGGTCGGAAGCAAGCAGAAAGAGGCAAAATAAAGTTCTGGAACAAGCAGAAAGAGGTGAGATAAAGGTGAGAAACGAGCAGAAAGAGGCAGAATAAATGTCAGAAACGAGCAGAAAGAGGCAAGATGAAGGTGAAAAACGAGCACAAAGAGGCAAAGTAACGGTCAGAAAGGCAGAATAAAGGTCAGAAACGAGCAGAAAGCTAAAATGAAGGTGATAAACTAGCACAAGGAGGCAGAATAACGGTCAGTAATGTTGCGGGGATTCTGCACATATACAGAACTATGCGCAGGAAAACAGGACCTTGGTGTATGGTGGTGTACCAACCATCCACCTTAGTGCCCAAAATCCCAATCAGACTACCTATAGTGTCTCATTCGTTCTCCGTACTACAGCGAAGCTACCAATGATTAGACATCCCAGAACACGGACTCTTTCAGGAATCGCGGGAGCAAGAACACTCTTTCATTACTCACTCATACTTGTCCACAATGTGCGTATTAAGAGACACAGTATAGTTTAAAATGTTTATTTCAACTAATGTGCTCTAAGACACAGTACACGTGCCAGTACTAGCAGCATAATGCATAAAGACAAACAGTAAGCATTGTTACAATTCCATAGAATACAAACGGGGACAGCATTTTATAAAGACAGTGGATTAAGGACTATAAGGCCTTGCCACCCTCCCTGTTCTAGTAACTAGTTTATTATAAAAATAGAAGACCTCTGGGCTTTGTCAGGGGGACCCCCATACCTCAAGAACTAGATGCAAGGTTTACATCATCGGACAAGCACAGCTCTTCTCTCTGGAAAGAGTTTTCTCCAAGTGTCCCTCCAACAGGGAGGTCACAATATTCAAAGCACCCAAATATCTCCAGTGCAGCTGTGTTTCATGTTATGTCTAAGTGCTAGGGGCTGACCAGAACAGAATAACAAGGGATGTTGTTTTTCGACCTTGTACATCATGTGCAGACGAAAACCACAGAGAACAGCAGAAAACGTGAAAGACAGAAATGTCGACAGTTCTCATGAACATAGGCACAAGCAGAGTCTGGAAAAACAAAGTCACGAAGTAACGTGTGCAAAAGGGGCATCATGGCAGCTAGGCCTATGCTAACTTAGCAATGTCGACCATAAGGCCACAATCCATACTACACCCTACCCTGGTCAGTCCATAGGTCAAGACATAGGACGAAAACAGCGTTCAAATAGATGGAGCAGAATGCAAACGTCCATTGGAGGGAAAGGTTTTTTGGTAAAAATGGGAAAAAAATCGAAATAGGGCCAAAACAAAAAAATGGTCACTCAAAGATGATAAAAAAACAAAAAACCCCGATATGCAGTTTTTGGAGAGCCAACACAACTAATCCATCAGAGTGTAAGCGCAGAAGACAGCAACACCTTCCAAAAAGACATCATTGTCATCGTTAGAAAAAAGAGATGCCATTCAGTTCAACAAATCAAAACTGCATTCATGTTCCTCACAATAGGGAGCAGCGATTAGCATTGCGGGACAACTTGCGTGATGTTCAATATAACTTTGTTGTAGGAGATTCTGAGCAGCCGCACAGATATCCCATTGTGCCAAGATTCCAAGTGCAGCTGCACGCGCCATTAATCCGTCACCGGAACATTCCCGTTCATGGGCCATTAAGGGGCCCATCAAATGGTCGAAATCCGGGTCAGAACCAGACGTATTGGAGAGGCAAACATCCAAGGACCAAGAGAACGTAAGCAGGACATCACAGGTTGCACGCAAGTGAAATACGCAAAGCGAAAAGATAGTCCATAAGCCACGCTGAGTGTCGCCAGCGGCAGTACACCGAAGCTGTCAATCATGCGGTCACGGAGCATCCGCAGTCGCCCTGGGCTGTGTAGGCCCACAAGAGGTGCAGCCATTGCGCAACAGGCACAATAAAAGCAATATTCCACCAGCTAAGGCTAGGATCAATGGGAAGCCACCAAAGACGCTGGAAAAAATAGAATGAATAAAAGCTGGTATTACACCAAATATAGTCTGAAAGGATGTCAAAAGGCCAGAGCCCACAACTTTAAAAAAGTGTACAAGGCCGTTGGTATTAGAGGCATTAAATTTACGGTGAATCAGTTCACCAAAATGTTGGGGGAGGTTAGTGTTTAAAAGGGCCTCTATTTCACTGTGGGTGCTGGCCACCTGGAGGACGAAGGTCTCCCGTGCGGAAGTTAGCATAACCTCCTGGTTTAATAATAGCGCCTTTATTCTGCTCAATTTATTGAAATCTGCCTTCAAAGTCGGTATGTAAGGCCAAATGGAACTATCTAACTTCCCACACTGGGGTGGAAAAAGCACATTTTTGCAGCTCACTACGCGTTGCGAAACTGTTACAATGTAGGGTATGCCAGCCTGCAACCCACAGCAATCTTGATTATTTAAAAGCAGATAGCTACCATTAGCAAGCATAGAGAAAGTAGGTGATATAACCGGAACAGGAATGCCCTTCAAAACACATGCAAGATTTGGGGCAGAAACATTACAAGCCCCGTGCAATTTAATGTTTTTACAAACAAGGGAATGACCCACTGTAGAATCGCAAGACTCCCCTGTGAGAAATACCTCCTTGTCATCCCTAAGGCATCTGTATGTGAAAGGTAGGGACCAAAGTTCATGCAAAAAGGCACTACTCAAAGGCTCAAAACGGCCAACAGGATAATGTTTCATGCATGAACTGAATTCAAATAAAGAAAAAGGCAAAGTGATAACCGTGTGTACTAGCCACACTGCAGAGTCAGTCTCCGCCACAGAGAACGGTAAAGGATCTATTTTTTCGATATGTAGAAGAGTGTATGTTGCATCTTTCATGGACATGAACTGCTGTTTCTCAGTCAAATTGAACGGCAAGAACAATGCAGACGTGTTTAAGTAATGCCATGGAACCTTCCCCATTTTCAGAGTCTGCAAAGTCCATGCAAACTGCATTACTGAACGCAATTGATTCTGACCATGATATAACACAGACACCTCATCCTGTACAATATCAACAACAGATGAAACAATATTCTCTAATGTATAAATGCGGGAAGACAGGGTGTTGATACTATTGTTGACCACAGCAAGCACTTTTTCTAGATTCGCTTGAGCTATTTCCCATAAATGGGAAGCAGCTTCTATTTGTGAAAGCTTCCAAATTTCATAGTAAGTCGCATAAACAAATCTTTTAGGTCTTGGACCTCTAGGCCCTAGAACAAAGTCGGCCAGATCGATGTTGCTGGATAGCAGGGATAAATGTTGTTTTACGGAATCTAAGGTAGAGTTCTGCAACCACTGTTTACATAATTTACCAACCGAATATGTTGTAATTGAACGTGAATCAGAAAAACGTGGATCTGGTCTATCCTGTTTGTAACCAGGAGCAGAGTTTTGAAACCGCAGTTGGCAGGCATTAGAAGCTATGGGCCACAGCAACCATGCCGATTGATCTAGCGCTGAGACATTAAAGTAGTTATTTTGAAACAAGGCTTGCAACCTATCAAGGGAAAAATTTAAATGCAAGCTCATGTTTGGCCATGAAGACAACGCAGGAGTGGTAGGTGCATTCAATTGTTTGGAAGTGGCCAAACCAAAGCAAGTTGTTTGGTATATAGTAGTATTTAAAAATAATATTTTAGCCGGGATAAGGCTTCTGTACCCCGTACCTGCAAGGATTTAGTGCCCCAAATAGATTTCAAATCAATGGTGTTTTTCCAGTGCTCATAGCCACCAACAGCTAATGCGTCCATAAAGGAACTGGAATATAGCAATTTGGTGTGGGTCAACATCACCTTTGGATTTGAAGAAATGTTCAATTTAAAATAATAGGACCCTGGGTTTGACCTATCAAAGTCTGTAAAATAAGTAAATTTATTTAATAGTGTTTGGGAGCTACCTTGTAGAGGGGTCGGGCAATGTTCCCATTGGGTATAATTGAAACTTCCTCGAAGTGTACTTGGTTTATGCAAAAAATGGTTACCATAATGTTGGTAACAATACAAATCGGCATAATTAGCAGAATTTAAGTACAAATCCTCAGCATTAAAAGCAGCATAATATTTCAAATCAGAAAATAACGATTCAATTGCATGCACATCCCAATCATCTGAATGAATATTCCTTTTTACCACATCACCCATGGAAACACGTAGCACATTTGGGACATTAATAATTTCTGTCGGTCCATGAATTTGGAAATTCACTGCATCCCATACGATGCCATCTGCAACTGGAAAGGTGGAAATGTTCACAAAGGTCTGGTCACGCTTCATGATGTGTGAAGAAGAATGCGGAGCCAAAGTTCCAGCCACAGAGTTCACCGCAGAGCGTTCAGGCAAGTAGTGACCATTGATGAGCAAGAAAAAAACTGTCACAAAGCCAATGGACATGAACAGGAAAATCAGAAATAGCACCAACCAGATGTATGTCCATGGAGGGACCCAAAAATTGTCTCTGAACCAGGATACAAAAATACTGAATTTGGTTGGGACAAATGATGAGGTGGAAGACGAATCAAAGGAAAAACGAGACGGGTTCAGTGGTGTTGTAGGCAAATGAGCCACTGATTCACTTGCGGGGTAAGTATACTCAGTTTCCTCGTTGCAGGTGGAAGCCGGGAGGTTGAGCAGGCGATCTGGCAAAGCGACCATCCCAATGGAAACATCGGCACATGTGGTAACTGGAGGACCACGAACAGGAGTTCTTGAAATTGCAGGACATGATACCGCAGGTGTTCCACTATTCAGAATCGGCCAGATGTTGTAGCTTGACATTGTCCACTGAGATGTATCTGTTGTCTTTGCGACCAGGAAGCGGTGGTAAGATGACTGTACAAGTACCCTTCAAGCCAAGAACTGGAACCGGTGCACGATAAGAGGGGCCAAATTCTTTTTTGTTCTCCACCTTCTCTCGGACCAGATCTCCAATCTTTGGAAGCCAACCGGAATCTGCAGCGCTGCGTCTGTGGCTGAGGGTAAGTGTTCGCTTGCAAGTCTGTCAGGGGTCTCTTGTAAGTCCTGTAACATAGTAGAATGATTATCTACGTCAAAGATTGCAGCAGTCGCCTCCATGTCTAGACCATCAAGGTCTGGCACAAACATCTGTATGCCAAAGAGCATTTCGTATGGGGTCCGCCCACCCAGAGATCTTCTAGGGAGATTATTGAGTGCACGTTGCACGCCATACAAGTGGGCCAGCCAGTTCCTGCCAGTACCTAAGACTCTAGCTGTCAAGGATTGCCTTAAGTCACGGTTCATTCACTCCACAATTGAGTTGCCCTCAGGCCTGGATGGAGACGAAAATTGCAGCAGCACCCCCATAGACCTCATCGCATCCTTGTACGCCTTAGAGACGAACGCTGGACCTTGGTCGGAATGGAAGGTGCCACAGGCAAAAATTCCCACAAAGACGTGCAAATCCCTGATGACATTTCGAGCGTCAGCACTGCGTTGTGGCCAAACCCAAATGAAACGTGTGCACGAATCAACTGCAACTAAGATGTATTTATATGCAGTATCAGAAGAAAATGGACCGCAGTGATCAAGATAAACACAACCAAAAGGTTTATTAGAAATGCAGAGCTGTGTTTGTGGCGGACGTGTAACCGTAGAGGGCTTAATTTGCTGACAGATGTCACAAGAAAGGACATAATTACGGGTCTGTTTATATAAACCACGCCACCAGTAATGCTGCTGCAAGATTGAAACAGTCGCAGACACGCCAGCATGGGCCGAAGCCAAGCCTTCGTGTGCGGCTGTTATCAAAGAATGCCTGCGGTCCGCATTGGGAATCAGCTGATCACCAATGTCTGGAATTCTTACATAAGGAACCTGGTCGGGACTTAAGTGATAAGAGTACTTGGAAGGGAAACCCTGTGGGTAATTAGAACCTTCCTTAGTAGCAGCAATAGCTGCCAAAATCTCATTATCTATTTTTGTCATGGATCTTGTAACGGCTGCTACTGAACACGTGGCTACTGCTGATTTGGCAGCTTCATCTGCCAAACTGTTACCGACTGCGTGTGCGCCCACACGCTGGTGGCCAAGAGTGTGAATCACCTGTGTGAGAGGCAGACGTTGTTTAAGATCTGCTACTCGAATCCAAAGCATTTTATGCTTAATTGCGCTGCCTCTAGAATCTCTATAGTCGTTCTGAGACCAAAAGAATAAGCTGTCATTAAAAGACTGAACACAGTAGCAAGAATTGCATACAATAAGTTTGCGCTTTAGCAAAAGGTTTAACTCCCAAACTATTGCGGCCAATGGTTTTATAAGCCTGTGCAATAATTGTCGGTAATTCGCGAGGCTTGTCCAGTTCTGGGACTAAAGCCAAAGCATTAGCTACTTGAAAGTTAACTGCATCACCCTTGACATTCGCAAGGATCAGATCAGCCACTACATCGAACACTCCCACTAGTCGCATCCCCAATTCTACAGCCACTTCAGGGCCATGTTCATCTTGAACACGCTTAATCACGGCGGGGAGGACCGTCATGGATGGAGTGCCGAAACACTTCGCATACACTTCCGCAAATACCTTACCCCAGTTGTTGCATTCTGTCAACTCTGGAGTTAAGTCTGTTGGCAAATTATAGTCAAAATCCTGTGTTTTTCCACAGGAGAGGTATTCGGAAACACCGCCTCCAGCTGGTCAAATTTTTCAGCAAGCCAATAAGGCAAATCATCCTTACTCTGTGGGCCGAAGTAAACTTGTACCACAAAGACGAGGGCGACACCCGCGTCAGGTACTCCATAGGCTGTTAAATGAGCATGTAGCGCGGCTATGTGCCGGGATATTTACATTCACAGCCATCAAGACTAAGAATGAAGAACAACCTAGTGCGTGGCAGCGCAATATAGGGTAATAATAAAGACAATACCTTTTAATAACTTCAAGCTTGAAAGAACCTATAAAAACATCAATATAGGAGGTTACACCCACACATCCGTTTCCGGAAACAGAAGTGAGGGGAATTGTGGACAAGCACAAGCATTACTCAAGCGTCTCGCAGATAAGAAGCAGACCAAACGTTTGTGGCGCCATGTTGCGGGGATTCTGCACATATACAGAACTATGCGCAGGAAAACAGGACCTCGGTGTATGGTGGTGTACCAACCATCCACCTTAGTGCCCAAAATCCCAATCCGACTAGCTATAGTGTCTCATTCGTTCTCCGTACTACAGCGAAGCTACCAATGATTAGACATCCCAGAACATGGACTCTTTCAGGAATCGCGGGAGCAAGAACACTCTTTCATTACTCACTCATACTTGTCCACAACGTGCGTATTAAGAGACACAGTATAGTTTAAAATGTTTATTTCAACTAACGTGCTCTAAGACACAGTACACGTGCCAGTACTAGCAGCATAATGCATAAAGACAAAACAGTAAGCATTGTTACAATTCCATAGAATACAAACGGGGACAGCATTTTATAAAGACAGTGGATTAAGGACTATAAGGCCTTGCCACCCTCCCCGTTCTAGTAAGTAGTTTGTTATAAAAATAGAAGACCTCTGGGCTTTGTCAGGGGGACCCCCATACCTCAAGAACTAGATGCAAGGTTAACATCATCGGACAAGCACAGCTCTTCTCTCTGGAAAGAGTTTTCTCCAAGTGTCCCTCCAACAGGGAGGTCACAATATTAAAAGCACCCGAATTTCTCCAGTGCAGCTGTGTTCCATGTTATGTCTAAGTGTGAGGGGCTGACCAGAACAGAATAACAAGGGATGTTGTTTTTCAACCTTGTACATCGTGTGCAGACGAAAACCACAGAGAACAGCAGAAAACGTGAAAGGCAGAAATGTCGACAGTTCTCATGAACATAGGCACAAGCAGAGTCTGGAAAAACAAAGTCACGAAGTAACGTGTGCAAAAGGGGCCTCATGGCAGCTAGGCCTATGCTAACTTAGCAATGTCGACCATAAGGCAACAATCAACACTACAGTAACAAGCAGAAAGGCAGAATAAAGGTCAGCAACAAGCAGAAAGTGGCAAAATAAAGATGAGAAACTGGCAAATAGATGCAGAATGAAGGTAAGAAACGAGCAGAAAGAGGTAGAATAAAGGTCCAGAAAGAGCAGAAAGAGGCAAAAAAAAAAGGTGAGAGACTAGCAGCAAGAGGGAGAATAAAGGTCCGAAATGAGCAGGAAGGCAGAAAAAAGCTCAGCAAAGAGTAGAAAGAGGCAAACTTAAGGTCAGCAATGAGCAGAAAGAGGCAAAATAAGGATCAGAAACAAGCAGGAATAGGCAAAATAAAGGTCAGCAACGAGCAGAAAGAGGCAAAATAGAGATCAGCAACGAGCAGAAAGATGAGCAGAAAGAGACATGCAGACACTCATGCACCCACTCACAGACCCACACAGAGACTCATGCACTCGCTCACAGACCCAGTCAGACACTCATGCACCCACTCACAGACACTCACGCACCAACTCACAGACCCATTCAGAGACATACACCCAATGACATACCCAATCAGAGACTCATGCACAGACTCACAGACCTACTCAGACACTCGCGCATCCAGTCACAGACCCACTTAGACACACACACCCCTTCTCTTAGATCCACACAGGCACTCATGCACCCATTCACAGATCCACTCAGACACTCGCACATCCAGTCACAGACCCACTCAGACACTCATGCACCCACTCACAGACCCACTCAGACACTCACGCACCCACTCACAGACCCACTCAGACACACCCCCTCTAACAGATCCACACAGGCACTCCTACACCCACTTACACACTCACTCAGAGACCCATACAGCCACTCACACACCCACTCTCAAAGGTTACAGTTAGGAAATACAATTAAAAAAACATTGAAATTCATTGAAAAAACCAAATGCTACAACAGGGATGTTATAGTTAGGAAATAGAATTTAAAAAACCTTAGAAATTCACTGAAAAACCCAAAGGTTACAGGGACGTTATAGTTGGGCTCAGATTTCACTTGCACAAATCCATTCAAATTCAGCAGTTCTAGTTACCTAAGCTAACTATAACTTACACCCCCGCAATGCACTGCTTATGACTTCCTCACTTTTGACATGGTCACTGACATCAGTGATGAGATCATTGATGACATCATCCATAGAACTACTCACCACCCACTCACACCCCCATACAACCTCTCATACACCCACTGACGTACTCATTCACAGACCCATATAACTACTGACACACACACACCCAAACAGCCACTCACAGACCCATACAGATACACAAAACCACAGACGCATACTGACACTTACACACTCACATACCCATATAACCACTCACATACCCATACAACCACTCACATACCAATTCACACAGCCACTCACACAACCACTCAATCACCCATACAGCCACTCACACACTCACTCTCCCATGCAGCTAACAGAGCTACTCACTCACCCATAAGCCACTCACACATCCATTCACTCATCCACAAAACCACTTACATACCCATTCACACATCAATACAATCACTCACGCACCCACTCACTCATCTATACAGCCACTGACAAATACTGTGCAAAACAGCCACTCACAAACTGACTAACCCAGTCAAACAGCTATTCACTTACCCATACATCCACTTACACACCCAGTCACTCACCTATAGAGCCATTCACACAGCCACTCAGTCATCCATATAGCCATTCACAGGCACTCATCCCCCCATAGAGCCACTCACACAGTCACCACAGTCACTCATACACCCACACACACACACACACTCAACCACTCACCCACCCATAAAGCTACACACTCACCCATACACCTACTCACACACCCACTCACACACCCACTCCGATAGTGTCACTGAGATGACATATGTTAGACACAGTATCAATTATTAGTAGTGCAAAAAGAATAGTAATTTAACTTATGCAGTAACTTAGTATATATCTTTAACTCTCAGAAACATTTACAAGACACTTACTGGATGATGTCATCAGTAATGTCATTTGAGAAGTCATCAGTGATGTCACGGACCATGTCATGAGTGATGTAATATGTGAGGTCATAAGCAGTGCATTGCAGGGGTGTAAGTTATAGTTAGCTTAGGTACCTATAATTGCTGAATTTCAATGTTTTTTATTAGTAAAATCTGAGCCTAACTATAACGTACCTATAACCTTTGTTTTTTTCAGTTATATATATATATATGGTATATATCTATATACGTATGTGTGTGTATAGATCTATAATATGTATGTGTATCTATATCTGCATATATAAATACATATATATTACTTTATCGACCCCCCAACCCTTATCCACCCTAAATCCCAAAAATACCCTTGCCCCCAAATACCCCTACCCACCCTAAAAGACCCTTGCCACCAAAAATACCCTCACTCACCCTAAACCCTAAAATACCATTGCCACCCAAATACCCTCACCCACCATAAAAATATCCGTCACCGAATACCCACCCTAAAATGTCCTTGCCACCCAAATACTCTCACCTACCCTAAACCCTAAAAATACTCTAGCCACCCAATACCCTCACCAAACCCTAAACACGTATTTCACTCGTATTGCTCAATTTCTCTGGTTTTGTACGAGTAAAATGTGAGCCTAACTATAACGTCCCTGTAACCATTGGATTTTTCAGTGAATTTCAATGGTTTTAAAAATTTGATTTCCTAACTGTAACCTGTTGAGATTTAATTTCTGTGAAATGAGCCTCGTGCCAGAATGAATCCTGCCCTGCGTATTGATTCAAGACGAGGCCACCGTTTTATGCAATACTTCTATCAAACTTGATTACTTTATACTGGCTAATTAGTAAGTGCTACCCGGTTGGGTAAATGTATAGTGCATCTCTTACACTACAGCTGTGTAAAGAACGCTGAGAAAATGTCTCCAGTGACCTTGTGTGTCTATAACTTTGCCAATGTGATTGTTGCTCAAGCGTCTTCAACAGGCAAATTTACAAGGTGGAACTGCAGAGAAAACACACTTGGATGATTTGTACTTCTAAAAAGTAAGTACTTCTTTGTTTGGTGGAGATGCGATCGTATCCTAGGCATCAAAACCCTGTCTCCAAAATTGGAGGGAAACGCGCTCGGGAGGCCTTTTAGTAAGCTGTCGATCATCCTGGGAAAATGGCGGGAATACATTGCATCCTGCTAATGTATATGGGGCATGACCAAACGGGCGGGGCTTCTAGGTAAGTTTACATCCTTCTAGTTTTCAAAAGTTAAGAACACGATTTCTGGTCTCAGCAGCGGAAGACAAGAAAGAACCCCCTTGTCACAGACACTACATGAGATATTGCGCTCGAGAAAAGCAAGGATGCAAACACCTCCATCACGGATTACAGATAACCTTTCGGTGGAAATGCGGAGAAAACACACTTGCTTTCCCTTGGCCATGCGTACGAGTTAGGATGATTAGTACTTTACAGAAGTGGAGCTTCAACGTAGGCACCTGCTTTGTTTATATCTGTAAGTGCTTTCCGTCGAGGTTTCATTTCTATGAAATGAGCATTGTGCCAGAATGAATCATGCCCTGCGTATTTATTCAAGAAGACGCCCCCATTTTGTGCAACACCTCTACCCAACTGGAATATTTTCTACTGGCTAATTAGTAAGTGCTACCTCGTTTGCTAAATATATAGTGCATCTCCTACACTAGAGCTGCGTAAAGGACACTGAGGAAATGTCTCCAGTGACCTTGTGTGCCTGTAACTTTACCAATGTGATTGTTCTTCGAGCGTCTTCACCAGATTACTTTACAAGGTGGAACTGCAGAGAAAACACACTTGGATCATTTGTAATTTGCAGAAGTAAGTGCTTCCCTGTTTGCTGGAGATGTGGGCCTATTTTTTTTTCTCACAGGGAAGGGGGGGGCTGTGCCCCTCCCCGGGCCGATTTGATCCAGGGGATCCCATCCCCCGGGGCACGGTCTTTTAACTATTTATTTTTTCATAGGGAAGGGGGGCCACGTGTCCCCCTTCCCCAGCCGATTTTGGCCACAGGGACCCCATTCCTTGGGGGCCCGGCCATTGAGAAATGGGGGAGGGGATGCCGCGCAGCCCCCCTCCCTGGGCCGATTTCAGCCCAGAGGACCCCATCCCCCAGGGCCCGGCCATGGTTCTATGGGTGTCCTGAACCGCGTGGGGAGCCTGTAGACCCCTGCGGTCCCTGCTGGCTCCCCACCCCCTGCAGGAGCCGGCATTGCTTTCACACACATGGAGCTGCTAAACATGCAGCTCCCTGTGTCGGTAGGGGGGCCCACATGGCCCCCCTCCATTTTAAAATACAGAAAGCTTTGGGGAAGTGGTGGTCCCCGGGGCACAGGGGGTCCACGCGGCCTCGCTAAATTTAACAAATAGCCCCAGGGAGGTGGCAGTCCCCGTGGCCAAGGGCGGTCCGTGCGGCTCCGCCACCTCATTTTTAAAATAGCCCCAGGAAGGTGGTGGTCCCCAGGGATTAATTAAGCCCCTGGAGGGGGTTCCTGTGCGTCCCCTCCTTTTACTTCCCACATGCCCCTGGCCCACCTGGGGGCTAAATCTTACAGAAGCGCAGGAGACCGCAATTTTTTTTTTCCTTTTGGCGGCAGCCGCGGATCCAGCGCAGCTCCAGCCAAATATGTAGTGGTCCTACCCTGCCCTTTTTTTTTTTTTTTAATGTTTTTTGTGGGACTCGGCTTCCTGGCTGAAGTGTTGGCAGCCAGTCGGATTTCAGCACGGGAACTGTCGGATCCTCTGAGGATCCGCATCCCTATATATACAAATTTGAATTACTTTTAATAACTTCTCAACTAGTGAACGGGTTTACACCAAATCAGAAAAAGGCACTTCTCTGGACCAATATCTACCTTTCTGCCAAATTTGGTGTCATTTCGGGCCTAAAATACATATGAGAATTAACATGGGAAATGCATGTTTTTTTAGATTCCCCCCCCCCCCTTGTTTCCCAGCCGTCTCGCTAAACAGATTGCCCCGAAACTTTCCATGCACAACAAAAATCACCGGGGCACTTTTTTGGGAAAATTTCATTAAGATTCTTCTACCGGCGCCAAAGATATAGGCAAGTCAAAAAACGATTTTCATATGGAAACATGGTCCTAACTATAACTACCTTCTGGCGCCCGCCAGTAGGTAATATACCTATAAATATATATAAAGGCGTTATACTTACCTGCGAAATACTTACATTTTCATTGTAAAGGCATGTGTGGTACAGGCATATGCATTGTAAATTTTTAAGTGGTAAAGGTAGATGCGTTGTAATGGATGCATGGTGAAGGTATTCCGTGGTAACGGCTGTATTGCAAAAGGCTGTTTCCTGGTCATACCGCACACTGAGGTAAGATACATTAGAATCCTCGAGGCATCAAAGCATTATGCAAACACCATCCTCTCCAAAACATCCATCGCCATACTTATGGCCAAGTCACGCAGTGCAGCGTAGCAAGTCACCCTGCTGTGCTGCACTGCGTGACAGGGAAAGGGCAGGAATGTGCTGTATTTAAGCCAATGCGGCACATTTCTGTTTTTTCCACTGAGCTGGCACCCTTTTGGCTGCCTAGTGCCAAGGCAGGCACCCTTGCACCATGGTGCAAGGGTGCCTGCATTGTAAGGAGGATTATTTTTCAGCTGGAAGGGACATCTTCCTGCACAAAAACAATCCCCTGAGGCTTTTTCCTCTTTGTGTGTGCTGCAGAATGCATCACACATAGAAAGAAGAGAAATAAACATATTTCTCCTCGTTACGTCTCACCTGGAGGGACGTAGGTTTTTGTTGCATTCCCAGGATTACCACTTCTCATCTAGTTTTCTTAATAGCAGATTTCCAGGGAAGAGATAAACCAATTAAGGATCGCACCTTTCTTCCCCATTCTGTCGTTTAGGGTGATCAGTAGAGTGCTATAGTGGACAATGTCAGAGGGTGCTGACAAGTCTAGAAGGATAAAAAGACATGAGACACCATTGTCCATAATGCATATCGAGTTCTCTATAGTTTAGAAAACAGCTGTTTCCGTTTTACAGCCCACCCTGAATTAGACAAGTGGCAGTGATGAATTGACTGAATGGTTTGCTACCCAGCTTTCCAGGATTTTCAATAGCAAAACAAAGCTTAGTTACTTGTTTAGATCCTCCGGATCAGCTTTTGATTTTTTGAGAAGCAGGGTGCCCTGTCCTATTTTAAGTCTGAAGCTTTGCCTTGAGCCCGAAGGTGAGTTCATCTTGTTAGCCCAGGAAGAACTGATGTGTGTTCATTCTCTTTTTTTAATGTTGAGGCCGGAACTGAATCATCGAAGTGAGGTGAAGCATTTGAAATCACGAGTTTGTTTTATGAGATTTCTTTGAAGGTGTACGAGCTAACACTTTTTGATTCCTGGATATACGGCGTGTATTGAATTGCTTGTGGTCATAGGGAAAACTCAATCTTGTATGAATAATTACAAGAATTCCTCAGTTGTTTCTATGGAGTTATTCATATATTGCAGTATGAGCGGTATTGAATATTATTTTACCAGACCAAATTGCTATATTGGGCCATTCCTGCTAGGTTCAATTGATCTCTAAAGAATGACATTTGTTTCAAAGATTTTGATTTTGGTATTTTCTTGCTCGATACAAAGAGAATTCAGGTTTTTTTATAGAAGGGTTTTGACACCCGTTAAGTGGTTTAACGCCGCCTGGTAAATAAGGTGAAGGGTTTATCGCCGCTATAACGTCACAAAAAGTGACGTTCTGGTGGTGTAAGCTCTTGTAAATATGCCCCCAGAGCTTTTCAACTACTCCAAGTTTCTTTCTGTATTCATTCAGATCTTTAGAATACAATTGTGCTGAATTCCCAAGTATCTAATCTTTTTCTTCCTATGGGGATGTCACATATATCGTTTTGAATGGTTTTGTTGTAGTTATCACTTAAAGGTTGTCATCTGGGTGTGTTGCTTGGATGAGATATTTGCTCCTATTGCAGATACATCAGGGTGCTTAGTGTCTCCGATCAATTTTGTTTTTATTGGTAGTTCGTTGCTTCTTGTTCAAATGAGGAGGAATGGAATAAGGTGATGGTCTGACTCGTCAACTGGTAATAGAATTTTAACTTTCAAGGACTCTCCCTTTGCCTTTGAACAGTCTACAATGGAACTTAGTATGTGTGTGGAGACCAACGAAAGCTGGGTTGGATCATCATTCTTGAAGAAGGCAATAGGCATATCAATCCTCTAGGTCATGTGGGTGGAGGTAGAAATCTCCTAGGGAGATGATGTTTAATGATGAAAGGTCTTTGTTGGTTATAAATTCTGGAATTTGTTCCAAGAAGGAATACTGTCACTCAGTGGATGGTAGAAAATACTTAGGGGCATATTTACAACGGAGTGGCGGAGCGCAGCGTTAGACTCCTTGGCTTAACGCTACACTCCGCCACTTCAGAAAGGCAGGGCTGCACCATATTTACAACAATATGGTGCAGCCCTGCGTTTCCTCCTGTGCTGGCGCTAAACTTAGCAGCCTAGCGCCAACGCAGGCACCCTTGCACCATAGTGCAAGGGTGTCTGCGTTGAGGGGAAGATTGTTTATGTACAGGAAGGTCTCCCTTCCTGCACATAAACACTCTTTAAATGGTGTTTTGTAATTTTTATGTGTGCTGCTTAATGCAGCACACATAGTTGTTGCAAAACGTCATTTTTTTAAATTGTTTATGTGCAGGAAGGGAGACCTTCCTGCACATAAACAATCAATGGCAATTTGCTGTTTGTATGTGTGCTGCACAACGCAGCACACATGGAAACAGCAAAAACGAGGAGAAATAAAGCATTTCTCCTCGTTTCGCCTGTATAAGACCAGCTTTTCCCTCGTCTTAATTTTGGCGCTGCCTCCTATTTACGTCACCCTTGTAAATATGGGGCAGCGTCAAAATCAATGGGTGTTGCGGGGGAACGCCCACTGCAACACCCATTGCCCTCCCCTTCCTCGATAAGTACAGCATGAAAGGGTGCCTTATTCACAAGGCAGCGTTAAGCCACGTTAAGTGGCTTAACGCTGCCTTGTAAATAAGGAGAAGCCCCTATCGCCACGACAACGTCACTAAAAGCGATAGGTGCTTGTAAATATGCCCTTTAATTTGGCAGGGTGTGCATTGTCTGTAGTGAATTCTACTCCAAAGCATTGGTAAGTGGTGTAGTTTACAGCATGAAGACATTTTATTTGTATAGAGCCTTCATGAACAATCGCAACCTCTAATCCTGTTCTTTCTTGTCTGTCTAGGTGTTTGAGCAATTTGGAGGGACTAGCAGAATTGTAGATGGATGCGTGGTTTCACTTAATCATCTCTCCTCTGGAAATATAAGATCTAGATTGAGATTTTTGATGCTGTCAGAAATCTCTGTGCATTGTTTACTGCAGATCTACAATTAAGCAGGAGGCATTTTAGTGAGGACTGAACTGTCCTTTTTGTTATTTTTGGGGAAATGGGTATGGCTATGAGAGTATGATTCAGATCTTCTTTGGAAGGTCGTGAGCTTGCTTTTCTGATACCCACAATAGTTTGAATGTTAGACACAGTTGACGGACAACTGGGTTCACAACTGATCTGGTAGCCAGCTAATACCATGACAATGTCTGTTGGGAAATGATCTCTTAGTGCATGGGAACTTATTATTTATGGGAATGGTTGATGCAGTAGATAATGTGACTCGCTGAGCCCAGAGCAAACTACTTAGTCCTAATTATTCCTGAATATTTGACTTGTGGGTCTTGGCATGAGGATACAGAGATCAGTTCTCTCAAGAATGTTTCAAATCTTGCCTATATGTCTTTGATATGTGTATCCTCCACTGTTTAATAACTCTGCAAAATGTAGGCTGAGTTGCGGTGGTCGCACTGTTGATATCAGTGAGGTAGAATGGGAGTTAAGACAGATATTGTTTGAGCAGCTGGAGTTTTAGGTTTTTCCTCTATTGGTTATTTATTTCCCCGAGGTCTGAGGCTCTGGTACGTACGTGGCTGACTAATTGAGTTTCTGGATTCTCTAGGTATTTCAGTAGTCACAGTAGGGGTGGGATTAAATAGGAAGTGTGCTGGAGTAATCAGTGAAGATAATATGGTCATATATAAAGGTATGGGGGTTACTGAGCCTGGCATCCAGGAACTAGGAGGGTTATGTCTGGTGATATGTGGGGTTGGGACGTGTTGGCAAGAAAAACGAGTGTTGAATTCAGGTTGGGGCTGTAGTGAGGATCTTGCGTCCACTGAGCCCTCCCAGAGGGTAAGAGAAGTCAGGAAGAGGAAGTCTAATTATCTCATGTTGACATCATAGCTTTGGATCATGAGATTACCATTTCTGTATTTGGTGATCGTTCCTCCTTCCTTACATGATGGGGAGAACGTTGACAATTTCTGACCATATGGAGTTTTGGTGATGTGGGCCATGTAGACTGAATTGCTCAATATATCTTAGACTAGCGTAGGGAGTTTTTAGATAAGGATGTTTGATCAGGTTTGAGGCAACCGCCCCTTGTGCAGAAGTGTGGATCATTGATAAAGTTTCATGGGACTGTTTGTGGCGTCTGTCTGAAAATTTATGTTGCATTCTTTTGATCTGTATAGATAATATAAAATCTTGAATGCATTTGGATTAGCTTTCGTCAAGCTACGTGTTAGAAGGCTCTTGTGTCTAGCAGGATGTAGGTGAGTTGAAAACCATCAAGGGAAAGAGATATGATCTACGAAGTCATCAGATGCTGATGCCTCAAGCAGCACCTTGAGGGAGTCCATGGGTCACATGAGGATAATGAGGTATATGCTCCTCAAATTCGTTTGCCGTTCTTACCTCCTCGTTATTCTTTCTTCCCCCAATTCTCTCAATATACTAATTATTCTCTAAGTAGGAGCTAGAGTATTATAAACGTAACTACATTAAGGTGATAGAATAAAGACTGAAAACAGTTGTAATTAGGTGAAACAATGGGCATGGCACGTGGCTTGAGTTGCAACAGAGATAGGCGTGGAAAGGTCAAGGTGGAATACTGGCTGTTTCTTATTGCTCATATGTTACGTTTAGAAAAGTCAAAATATAATAGCCCAAAAATTCGATTATTTTAAATTATAACAAAGTTATTACAATGTGATGTTAACACCAAATTGCAGTAATAAATTGGGGGGGAAAAGTCTGATGATTTTAAAGAACGATAAATAGCAGGCAACTGTATTATTGTAATTGCCATTGTATTATTGTCATGATTAAAATCATGGGGATTGGATTGCCATGTTCTCTGGATACTGTTCAGTAAAACAAATTTCCTAACATAGTGACAAAAAAGTCTTTATATTGATTATATATGATTTACGATTTTCACCTACCACAAAATTAAATTACAAATGTAGAATTTGACTAAAGATGATAACATAAAACCACAAATGCAACTAAAGTAAAATTGTGTTTATTGAGTATAAAGCATAAAAAATTGCATAACAGAAAAGCAGTATTAAAAGTACATTGTGACGTATGGTGCAACAGATTGTTTTTATACCCAGCCCTTAAAGCGGAAGAAGTTCTGCAGCTCCTTGTCATCCACTGATTTATTATGGATTCCAGCATAAACTGTTTTCAGGACATTTGTTTTGAGCTTATCTTCAAGAATATTCATATATTTTTCCAAACCGCCTACAAAAAACAGATATAACTGGATTATTTATCAACATTTTGCACGTACAGTCCCAGTGACATTGATGTATGTTGCTCACTCCAAAACCAAGTTTGCTTTTGTAAAGTGGTGATGCCGTTCCCTTTATACAAAATACGTGTTAGCAACCCGGCTCCATATTTTTACGCTGAATCTCACACACTGTCCTCTGGGCCCCATGACTCAGAGGCATTCAGCACCAGTAGAACCTCAGACATGCAACTCAGTAGCGGCTGCCTCAGAATGGGGGTGATGGGGCAGGGGGAGGGAGATGAAAACAATAAAAAATAAATGTACCTGTCGTCGCCGCCTCTCCTCCGTCCAAAAAATGAAAAGCACCCAGGCTCCATGCCTCTCCCAGCCAATCAGGACGCTGCATTAGCAGCGTCGTGATTGGTCGGCCGATCAGGCAGTGCCTCGGAGCCTGGGCATGTTCTCCACCGGGCTGTGTTGCACAGCCCAGTGGAGAACATGCTAAGTGTGCATGACAGTTTGGCCAGCCCAAAAGTGCCGGCTAAACAGTCATGCGCACTTAGGGAGTGCAAACCACTCCTCACTCTGCTGGCAGCGAGCCCAGCCCGCCCCACCCGACCTGGCTCCAAGTGCTGCAAAGAAAAATAAAATGATAATAACTCTTGTTATTTATTATGATTTTATTTTTATTCTTTTGCACTGCTCACTGAGCAGTGGGGGAACGCTACTCTTCCTTAGCGGAGGAGCCGCCACTGGTAAAGGGACAGCTTTTGGGGCAATGACTGGCAGATATCATGGGCTGAAGAAAAGGTATTTTGAATTAAGTAAGCCACAAAAAACTAGGCAAGCGGCTGCTTCTCATTTCAGTGAAATAATAAGTACATGTGGCAGCTACTTTAGCCTCTCCCCTTCTGAAAGCGGCTATACCAAACAATGCCATCTCTCCCCAGTCTTCAATTGCATCAGTGGCGGTTCCTCCGCAATGGCGGAGGAGCGTTGCTTCACTGCCTGGCTCAGAGCCAGCAAATGTAAAATAAAATGATGTTTTTGCATCGTTTTATTTTGCATTTGCTGGCTCTTAGCCAGCGGTGTTGGGATACCATATTGCTAGACTTCTTGGAGTATAAAATGTGTTGACTTTCTTATTCACTGCCTTCATCACGACAATCATATCAAGTCCGACTGGCTTCAATTCATTGGGTTTTGGTTCTTCATCACATTGAAGACAGCCAGTGTTGTTCGCAGCACCATTTATGGTATGGCCCAGGTGTTGGCACAGTCGAACAGTCCCTGAACCTGCTCATGGGTAAGTAGGTTAAGGCAAGGAGAGGTTCGCTTCAATTAGCTTTCATGGACCTCTCCAGTTCCTTCGACTTGGTGGACAGGGCAAGGCTTTGGGACATAATGAGGGAGGCAGGGGTCAAGGCCTCATTGGTAGAACTCCTAAAATGCCTCCATTGGGACACTACTGCCCAAGTGTGGTATGACCAGGAAGGAGAATGTACCCTCACCCCCTTTGGGACCAAAAGGGGGACAGACAGGGCTGCATACTTGCTCTATTTTTATTGTTATTCTATATTAATTCCCTCGATCAAGTTTTGAGGGCCAGAGGGAAGGACTCTCCTAGGTGGGTGACCGATCTTTGCCCGTCCTTCTCTACGCGGATGATGTGGTGCTTATCTCTCACACTACAAATGGCCTACAGAAGTTACTTGATTGTTTTAATGAATTTATAGGCGGACTGAAACTAAATGTCAACCATCAAAAATTATACATCAGGACCTCTGGGCTAAAGAATACCCGTTCACACAGTTTCACTATTAGTGAGACCCCCTATTACCATGGTCCCAAATTACAATTACCTTTGATATATGATGGACTCAACTTTTAAGTGGGACAAGCTTTTATCACAGATAGTTTTTAAAACTGCAGGGGCTATGGAGGCCATTTTTAAATTTGCCAGAAAACTAGGCCAAAAAGCCTATTAATGAACTAATGTCGCTTTACAATGCCAAATGTCTCTCGCTGGGAACGTATGGTGTGGGTGCCTGAGGCTACACCGATCCAGAGTGCTTGCAGGTCATTGAAAACAAATTCCTTTGAAGATTGTTAGCAGTCCCAAAGAGTACGGTCAGCTTTATAACTCATACAGAAGTTGGTTTTCTTTACATAGATGTTAAAAAAAAATTGCACCCCTCCTACTGTGGTTGAAGATATGGCATTTGGCTCACACCAATTTTTCACGCCAAATTCTAGCTGACTGTATCAAATTGGATCACAGGCATTCTATCCCATGACTTATATTTATCAAAAAACATTTACAGAACTTGGTGTACAAAATGTGCTCCATTTCCCAAATGAAATTGACAATAAATCAAGGGTCAGGGTAAAATCTCTTTTCTGTGTTTACAGAGCAACCATAAGAATGACTAAGATCCAGGCTACAGATACGGTTTGCCGTTACATAAAGATCACGTCCACTGATGGGATTGCACCTTATTTACAATGGATTTCTAATGCTGAACATAGGTTTTAATTAACACGTTTTAGATTGTGCACAGTTCATTTTCTGGCAGCCTTTCCACAGCAGGGTACTTGGTTTTTCTACCTTGCTCTGCTGTCCCTGCGATAATATTAGCCAGTAATCCCTTATCCCATTTGTTTCTCTGTGTTTTTTTACTATTCCTAAAGTCCAGATGTTAAGGCCTTTTTAACGTCTAAACAATTCAGATTTTGCAGGCCCAGCCTTTGCTTCTTACAGCAGCTGGATTCTTTATTTCTATCCATGTAACCCTTAGTTATGTTCAGCAAGTATTGAGAATTAGGAGAGAACTGAATGTTTTAACTTCACCTGTTACATAATGCTCTTGTTTCATGAATTTTGAAGTTGATATGTCTTTCCTTGATCGAGTGGGTTTCTATCTAAAACTTTTAACGTATTATATTAGGAAAAATAATTCTCTGTATATGTTTACCTTATTTTGGCAACATATTCAGTACTTTAATCACTTTAAGCACTTTATGATCATTCCCTTGTATAATTTTAACCTGCGTTTTATACAATATGTTTGTCTTTTTATGGCTAAGCTAGCCGAATAACATTTTGATAGACTGACTGACTAGTATGTGCCCTATGGAGCCACTCATCTGGTTGGCGGATGCCTCAGGACTCTAGCAGACCGAAATCCCATTAGGATGTTACTCACCACTGGGGAATGTTGGAGCATCACAGAGGAATGGAGAAGATTACACCGGCAACTGATAGGCAACATGGGCTGCTGCAATTGGAAACTTGGGCCCAGATTTACTAACATTTTGCGTTGGAGTTGCATTACTTTTTGACGTAGACGCAATGCATGTCAGGATTTACTAAGCCAGGCAAAACTCGATTCACATAGCGCTGCCTTGCATTACCTTGTGTGAAGGAGGCGTTCCAGTGCATCCACCCATGGACTTTGATGCAAACCGAGATTTTCTAAAGTTTGTAAATCTAGGTTTGCACCAAAATGGTCCACCCACCCGAGGCAAGTGTAACGAGAAGAAATATCTTTCCTCTTTCTGCAGCGCACATACAAAGAGGAATAAGCCTCTATGAATATTTTTTGTGAAGGATGAAAACTATTCTGACCACAACACAGGCACCCTTGCGTTGTGGCGCAAGGGTGCCTGCATTGGCGCTATGCTTCAACAAGTGCACCAGTGCAAACAGAGAGCAGAAGCGCGCTGTGTCTTTGTAAATATTGCACATTTCTGTTCTCTCCCTTTCATGCAACTGAGTGCAGCAAGTTTGGGAAATCAGGGCCATGGTGTACTATCTGTATCTTCCGCTTAGAGGGACCAGTACAGGAGTACTTGTTGGCTCCTGCAGGCAGATGGCATCTGACATCAGTAGGGGGAGCCAACACCCTGGCTCTAACTTCTCAGAGGCAATTCTGGCCACTGCCATCAGAACCTTTATACAACATGTGGTTTCCCCATGTATCATGGACAACAATGCAGCTCTCGTTGGCTCCCATAGGCATGGCTGCAGCTTACAAAGGAGGTGTAGGGAGCCAACCCTAAGGCTCTGACCAGCTGGCAGAAGGTCTTCCCTTCCCATGATGATCAGGGGACAACGGTTACCTCTTTCATCTACACACCAGCCTTACATAGGCAGAAGAGGCTAGGATGTAGGGGAGAGCGTTCTATATAAAGGTTCAGGGGCTAAGGTGGTATCCCAAGGTAGACCCCACCCCAGCAGAAGTAAAAACACCAATAGGGACAGGAAGACTTTACAATGTCCAATACATTGCTTGCAGGAAGAACCTAACAGCGCCTCACCCCTCTAGCCCATAGAAGACCCTGACCTGTGCCGTATCTCTTCTAAGCAAGGAGACTTTCCATGGATGTGGAGTATGAGATTAGAAAGGGCCAACCTGAAGTCTCAGTTTAACATCTAACCTGTTATTATGTAATAACCGCAAGCATATCAAACACTGTGTGGACAATTCTAATAAATCCCATTCTTCTATATTATTGGCATGTCTCGAGATCCATTTAACTTTCACAGGCCCACAATACCTTGCAGCACCATTTTGGCCATATACCAGATCAGAAATCTTGCCTGGAAACACAGTACATTGAGAGAGTGAGAACAAACGGAATAGACTTCTCGGTGACAGTATTGGTGCACAGTGGCGGCTGGTGACATTTTAAAGTGGTGAGGCGTAACAATATTTTCATACTGCACTGCGGCGAGCGAGCGCAAACAACCTACAGGGGGTTTGGGGGGGGTTCTCCCCCCAAGAAAATTTTGAAAAAAGAGTGGACAAACGGTGCATTTTCAAGCAAATTTGAGGAAGCAGGAAGGTTAATAAAGCAATTAGTGCTGGGCCTAATAAACATAGATCGGTCACTGCACCTCCCCTCCCCTCACTTCACCCAGCTTTGCTCTTGTACCTTCAACCAGCTCCACAGAGACCCATGCTCACCCACAGGTGTACACACACCTCTCTACTGGGGATTGCCAAGTAGACAGACAAATACACAACTAACAAGCAGACACATCTCAGTCTTGAAATTGTAAAGCAGAGACACCCAAACGGATCTTATAATAGGAATTATAATGCAGACAAATAGTCAGACACTCAGCCTCCTCCCCCCTTCCAACTCACTCCTGAATCTCCTCTTGGTTAGTGTACCCCCTTTCTCTGCCTCTTATTTCCCCTCTCACACCTGCCCTTGGAATGCTTGTGCCACCTGCCTTCCCTATGCCTGCTGCAACAGGGGCAGTGCCAGCTCTCTGCCATCCCTGGACCTCCCGCTTCCTTCGCAGGCATCACGGGTTTTCCCTGAATGTCTTTGCCACCCCTTCCCTGAATGGGCTCTGCTGCTTTATGGCCACGGTGATTTGAATTTGCTTAAATATTTTACTGTCCTGCCTGCGCACTTTTCGTAATTATGTTTTTGAACAGACTCAGGCAGTTTGTCCACATCTGGGAATATTCACTGCCGGGCTTTATGATTATTAGTTTAATTAATTTCCAATTTCTCGATGTTAATAAACACGTTAACACAATATATAGCAACAGATTAAAAAGCGTATGTAAATGTAACATCATTAGCAAGGCATGCTCGTTCATCTAGGTCAGTACCAATGTGTGCTGCAGTCAGTATTCACAGAGTTTTGTGTGCACAATTAACTGTCAACATTTAACGTCTGTGCTTTTGGCATGAACTGGGGGCCTGAGAGGCAAGTATCAAACACACACACACACAAACACACACACTTTACTACTTCCTCCCTCCCTCTTTTGTACTCATCATAGTCTTTCGCTCTCACACATGGTCTTTCTAACACAAACCTGCTCTCTCTCTCACACACGCGCGCACACACCTTACCCTCTCCCCCTCCTACTCTCACACACACAAAACGCTCTCTCTCTCACACACACACATACTTAACTCTTACCCTCTCTTTCTAACCGGTAAACACTCTCTCTCTGTCTTTCTCTATCTGTGTCTCTGGCCTGCAGGCTTCTTTAGAGAACTGTACACAAATTAGAAATAAATACACCTCTATCACTGATACCTAAACACAAACGCGTGGAGAAGAACTGTTAGACCTGTCAGCCCTAGGGTGGTCTTGCCCTGTTTTTCCCTTTTGCGCCTCATTTTTGCCACCATATTTTTACTGGACCTAGGTCTCCGGGCGCCTTGCCACTGCTGGTCAGTGCTGAGGTGCAGGTGCTCTCTCACTAAAGATGGCTGCCACAGGCCCCTGCTACTGCAGAGGGCCTTCCACACATACACGCTAGTCGCCAGAGTCAGGCTGGGACAAGGGATACAGTAGCCATCCCTGTCCCCGCCTCTGGACCCCATAGCTAGGTAGGTGGAAGGTTCCAGAACCTTCCGGGCTGTGGGAGGAGTTACGCTTTGCCGCCTTTAGGAGGGTCACCTGACCTAGGGGTATAAGAGGCTTGGAGGGAAAACCTTTTAGTTAGTTAGGCTGAGGCACCGCTGAACCTGGGAGAACCTGCGCTGGAGTATAGACTTTAGGGCCTAGGGGAGACCTACACTACTGCCGCTGACAGGGTCAAGGCCCTGCTGCCGTAAGATAGATGAGGAACGCCACCACCCACTGATCTTGCCCAGTGTGAGGGGACCCAGGGAACCATCTCCAGCGTGCCAGGAGGAACATCAAACACTCCAAGAACCTCCAACTCACAAACCCCCCTGTTCATCAAAAGACTTTGCTGAATCCAAAAGTAACAGGACCTCGAGTGAAACCGTCGAGAAGGGATCACGAGGCGAGCGCTGTGTCCGAAGCGCTAGACCTTCACCCCCTATCTATCTATACAGACAGCTGGACTGTCCCCCAAGAACCCTTCCCACACAGCCCTGTGAATAAGGCTGTCAGCGCGCCCGCGCTGCAACTCCAAGTGAGGAGAGAACTTGACCCCCCCCCTCAGTCACTGACCTGGTGACCGGATCACCGCCGCGGCCGCGTGAAGAGGGAGCTGAGGCAGGAAGACCTCTTCCCCGTGCATAATTGTGGTGAGGGGCGCCGTCCGCGCCCTCACCGAAACCCCAGAAGTCACCGCCGGGCCCGAGACCCCTGCCGCTGCAAGCGCGGCCAAGAATAACATCGCCGCAGCCCGAGGGCCGCGTGAAGTGAGCTGAGGCCGACTGCGGCCTCCAGGCCCGTAGACGCTGTTGCCGAGGGCCGGGACGCTGACCGCGTCACAGGTCGCGCCCCGGAGGGCCGCGGACGGGATTGGCCCGCCGGAGCCAATCGCCGGAGAAGAAGGAGAGGGGAGGCGTCGCCTGGCAACCGACGAAGGCCGCGACGCGATTGGCCCAGCCGGAGCCAAGCGAGACGACGTCAGAGGGGCTCCACTGCCAACGGGAGCCCCCGGAAGAAGAGAAGACCGCGACGCGATTGGCCCAGCCGGAGCCAATCGAGAGGACGTCCACGGGGCTCCACTGCCAACGGGAGCCCCAAGAAGAATCGCCGCCGCGCCAGGATTGGGCGCCGCCAAGAGCCCGCCTCCGCCCAGCACGTCCGGAGGTAAGGACGAACCTCCTGTGTCTCGCGGGAAGCCGGAGCCGTCTGCAAGGACTGCCGGCTCCCGCCTCAGAGTCCCCACTCTCTCCCCTGACTCCACGGGGGCCGGAGGAGTGGCATACCGGCCCCCCAACGACGCAGCAACGCAGCGAGAGGCTCCGTAGCCTCGTGAAATAGAAACAGCGCCGGCCGGAGGGCCGTGAGACTCACGCCGGGCCCCGCCCCACACAACAGAGGGCTGGCCCGGAGAAGAGTCCGCCGTGAGGCCCCCGCAGCCAGCCACAACACCGCAGGTGAGCCCAGGAGGCCCCTAGGGCTCTGGGTTAAGCCCCTGGGGGCCGGGGGCCACGCATGAAGAGGGATTAAGGAGGGAGGGGGCCTTTGATGACATTTGATAACAGGCCAGGCACCTGGTGTAACCCTAGCCTAATGTAACCCTCACCTCCCCTGGGAGATAAAGGAGTCCCCCCTTATAGGAAGCCCCCAGCTGCTGGACATGTTGAGGGGTTCCCTCTAGGATTCCCTCCCGCCTAGTGTACCATAGGCTGTACAGAGTACCTAGGCTTGATGTATGTGCCCCGTGGCAAAAGAGGTTAACGCCTAAAAAGTGTTGTGCATGTTCTAGGCCCCCTTTGTTAGAGCACCCGAATTATTATTGGTGCTGTGATTTTAAAGCGGCCTTTTAGTGGCCAGAATTGTTAAGGGTCTTTTTAAATGAATGCGCACCAGTTAAAAGAATGTATAATCTGCATACTTGAATGCCATCTTGATTGAGATAAAGAAACCTGATTTTACTTATACAAGCCTGGTGTGGTGTCCGGTTATTGCTCCGCATATCTGAGTCAAAGTAAGAGTGTGCTGCACAACTGCCTTACACATTGCCTTCGCGTGCCTTTCCCCGCTTTGCGCCATGCTACCGTAACGGACTCGGTAACTCCCGTTTCCAACATTGGTGTTCAGCGGTGGGATAAGGACTGGTATTTGTGCAGCACCCTACAGTGACTCAGTGTGCGCCGCAATTAGACACCTAGGGAAATGTAAGTAGGAATTCTATTGTGATTGCCGATTGTTTTAGCCTTTACGTTAGACCTGCTACTTACCCGTTAGGACCCCTTCCTTAAATTCTTCCGGGACCCCACCTAGGAGGATGGAGTTTGAGTTAGCCGACCTAGAGAGGTACACGGTGGCACAGCTCAAGGAGTTCTGCCTAGAGAGGGGGGTGGCCGTCAAGCGAGGTGCCAAGAAGGAGGTACTTCAGAAGGCTTTGAGGGCATGGGTCATGGCCCACCCGGAGGGAAGAGGGGAGGAGGAGCAGAGGGAGGCAGACGACCCAGAAGAACTGAGCCTACTGAACATTGACGTCAGCGAGAATGTGTTGCCAGGAAGACGTTCCAGGGCAGGCAGTAGTGCGTCAGGGGGAGTTTGTCAGCAGAGGAATTCAAGGACAGGGAGGGAGCAGAGGCAATTGACATTAGAGTTGGCTAGGATGGAAAGGGAGCGAGAACAGGGAAGGCTAGCCATGGAGGAAAGAAGGCTTGTACATGAGCTTAGCCTGAAAGAACTGGAGCTCCGAGCCTTGCAAATGGAAATGGAAGGCAAAGGAAATGGTGGCAGCGTACCTGCTGGGTTCCACAGGAGCCCAAATTCTATCTACCCAGGGAAGTGATGGCTAGCTTTAGTGTGGGCGACGACATCGACAAGTGGTTGACGGCGTACGAGGTAGCTTTGGTGGCCCATAGAGTTCCTGAGAGCTACTGGGGAGGAGGACTTTATAGGTACATACCTCCACTAGTCAGGGACACACTTTTAACCTTAGAAAAAGGGGATCGAACCAACTACCCTATAATGAGGGAGGCCCTGCTCAGGAAGTTTGGCCTCACCCCAGAGAAGTACCGCCAAAAGTTTCGCAACAGCCACAAGCTCACCACACAAAACTGGGTAGATTTTTATGATTATGCCCGGAAGGCATTGGAGGGTTGGGTGCGTGGCAGCGAGGTTGACAATTACACTGGGCTGTACGACCTGTTTTTGAGAGAGCACCTCCTCGAGAAATGTTTTCCGGAGCTGCGCCAGTACTTGGTGGACCGCAAGCTGACCAATCCAAGGGAGCTTGCAGAGGAGGCAGACACGTGGGTCAGCACTCGGGTGTCCCACAAGGGAGCCGGGGCGGATCCCCGAAAGGTGGACAGGGGTTCCCCCAGAAGAAAGAGGGGAGATAAAAAGAGGGAGTTCTTTAAAGGTCCCCAAAATAGACCGCCTGGGAGAGGGGTAGGTTTCCCATCCCAATCTGGATACCAGAAACCCACTTACCCTGACAGGAGTCAGCAGCCCAGAACTGTCCGGTGCTACGAGTGCGGGGAGGTTGGACACTACAAGGGGGATGCCCAGTGTCGCAAGAGAACCCCAGCCCCCACAGGAGGTAAGACCCCGGGGTGGCCAGTGTAGCGCTTGGGGAGGAGTTGTCCCTAGGTAGGGAGGTGAGTGGACAGGCTTGACCTTAGTTTCCCTGGGGGATAGGGAGATCATCCCAAGGGTGCAGGTACCCGAGAACACTGCCAAGTATCGGCAGAGGGTCCTGGTGAACGGGGAGGAGGTGGAGGCTCTGAGGGACACAGGTGCCAGTATGACAATGGTGAAACATCAGCTGGTGTCCCCAGAGCAGGTGATTCCTGAGGAGTTCCACCCGGTTGTGATGGCTGATAATAGCCTGGGTCATTACCCCGTGGCCCAAGTTCCCTTTGAGTGGGGAGGAGTGTCAGATCTGATGAAGGTTGCGTGAGCCCTGCCATGCCAGTTGACTGTCTGCTGGGCAACGATTTAGAACATACTGCCTGGAGAGAGGTAGAGTTCAATGCCCATGCTGAGATGTTGGGGTTACCAGGTGGACTTGCGCTATCACGCGGTCCATGGCTGCCCGACAAGGAACTCAGCCCGGGTGGAGCCTGAAAGAAGGGCCCAGCCCACTGCTGGACGAGGAGATGTCCGGGAGGAGACACCCGGTGAGATGGATGGGGAGCCCGCGGAGGTGACCCCGGAGTCCGCTGAGGTGGTTGGTTTTCCCGTGGGGACCTGCCGACCCCTGCAGAGTGGCAGGTGGAAGGAGGGCCTACCCGGGAAGAATTTTGCCGGGCACAGAGGGAGTGCCCTACGCTTGATGGCATACGGCAACAGGCCGACGCCCAAGCAGCTGGAACAGAGACTGGTAATTACCATGTCTACTGGGAGGATGGTCTCCTCTACAGTGAGCCTAAGGCTCCGGTGCATGGGTCCTCAAGGGCCGTGGTGGTCCCCCAATGCCACCGAGCCTTTCTGCTAGAGTTGGCGCATGAGATACCACTAGCAGGACACCTGGGCCAGGACAAGACGTTTGCGCGCTTGGTCCCACATTTTTACTGGCCCAGGATGCGCGTCACTTCTGACACTTATTGCAAGACCTGCACCACTCTGCCAAGCAAGCGGCAAGACAGGGACTAAGGTGAAGGTCCCTCTAGAACCTCTCCCAGTGGTCGATACCCCTTTTGAGCGAGTGGGGATTGACATTGTCGGGCCGTTGGATCCGCCGACTTCAGCTGGGCATAGGTTCATTTTGGTGCTAGTAGACCACGCCACCTCGGTACCCAGAGGCAATCCCTCTGAGGACCATCACAGCACCGGTGGTGGCGCGGGCCCTCATGGGGATTTTTACCCGAGTGGGATTCCCCAAGGTCGTGGTGTCAGATAGGGGCACGAATTTCATGTCGGCCTCACATGCAGGCCATGTGGAAGGAGTGTGGAGTGACCTACCGGTTCTCCACTCCTTACCACCCCCAGACGAACGGGCTCGTGGAGCGCTTCAACAAAACCTTGAAGGGGATGATCAGGAGCCTACCCGAGGACTTGAGAAGAAAGTGGACGTCCTCTTACCCTGTCTGCTCTTCTCCTACCGAGAGGTGCCGCAGAAGGGGTCGGTTTCGCGCCCTTTGAGCTGCTCTATGGCCACCCCGTTTGGGGGCCCCTCAGTCTTGTCAAAGAGGGGTGGGAGAAGTCTTCCTCGAAGCTTCCCGTGATGTGGTCAGCTATATGCTGGCGTTCCGCAGCCAAGTGGCCAAGCTGTGGAAGGAGGCCTCGGACAACTTAGAGGCAAGTCAGGCCGTCATGAAGCAATGGCATGACCGGAACGCGCGGACGGTAGAGTTAGACGCTGGACAGAAGGTGTGGTCACGGAGCCAGGAGAGCTTAGCGCCCTCCAGGACCGATGGACTGGGCCGTTTGAGATCTTAGAACGAAAAGGCCAGACCACGTATGTCGTCGACATGAAGACCCCCGTCAACCCCACAGGGTGCTCCACGTCAACCGCCTGAAGCCACACCAGGAGCGCTCGAGCTCACTCTCTTGATGATAACGGATGGAAGTGAGGAGGAGGAGAGTGAGCCTCTGCCAGACCTTCTGGCGGTCCACGAGAAGGATGGTTCGGTAGAGGGAGTAGTGCTCGCCCCATCCTTGACCCCAGAGCAACAGAGGGACTGCCGCCAGGTCTTGGGGCAGTACGCCTCGATTGTTTTCCCTCACGCCTGGAATCACGCACCTGTGTACCCATGATGTGGACACAGGGGACAGTCCGCCAGTGAAGAACAAGTCTTACCGGCTGTCCGATAAGGTCAAGGCTAGTATCCAGGGTGAGGTTGTCAAGATGCTAGAACTGGGGTGATTGAGCCTTCCAGTAGCCCTTGGGCTAGTCCGTAGTGTTGGTGCCGAAGCGGCCCCCGGGCACCACACCAGAACTTCGGTTCTGTGTGGATTATCGTGGACTCAACTCGGTCACCAAGACCGACGCTCACCCGATCCCTCGGGCGGATGAGCTCATTGACCGGCTGGGAGCAGCCCGGTATTTGAGTACCATTGATTTAACATCAGGCTATTGGCAGATCGCCATGGCGGAAGGAGCAAAGGAGAAGACTGCGTTTTCCACCCCCGAGGGCCACTTTCAATTCCAGGTGATGCCCTTCGGGTTGAAAATGCTCCAGCCACTTTCCAGCGGTTGGTGAACCAGGTGCTGTCTGGCCTAGAGGCCTTCTCTGCTGCCTATCTGGATGACATAGCTGTCTTCAGTAGCAGCTGGGAGGACCATCTGCAGCATCTCCAGGAGGTGCTACAGGCTTTGCAACGGGCTGGTCTAACCATCAAGGCCAGCAAGTGCCAGATTGGACAGGGATCTGTCGTGTACCTGGGGCACCTGGTGGGCGGAGGTAAAGTGCAACCCTCCAAGCCAAGATTGAGACCATCATGGCCTGGGAGCCCCCAAGACCCAAACAGAGGTCCGAGCTTTCCGGCCTCACGGGATACTACCGCCGGTTCGTCAAGGGATATGGAACCATCGTGGGCCCATTGACGGAATTGACTTCCAAGAAGCAGCCACGCAGAGTAATCTGGACGGCTGCCTGCCAGGATGCCTTTGAGACTCTAAAACGTGCCATGTGCACCGCCCGGTGCTCAGGACTCCAGACTTCGGACGGGAATTTATCGTGCAGACAGACGCTCGGAGCATGGCATAGGAGCTGTGCTCTCGCAGCTGAATGACGATGGCCAAGACCAGCCAGTGGCCTTTATCTCCCGAAGACTACTCCCCGGGAACAGCGGTGGAGTACCATCGAGCGGGAAGCCTTTGCTGTGGTTTGGGCTGTGAAGAAGTTGAGGCCATACCTTTTTGGTTGTCACTTCTTGATCCAGACCGACCACCGACCCTTCGCTGGCTCATGCAGATGAGAGGCGAAAATCCCAAATTGTTGAGATGGTCCATTTCCCTCCAGGGGATGGACTTTCGGGTGGAACATCGACCCGGTGTAGACCACGCCAACGCTGACGGTCTCTCCCGGTTTTTCCGCCTTAGTGAAGAGAACTCCCTAGGAGGTTGGGAAGCTCTCCTCTCTTCGGCTGGGGGGACGCGTGTTAGACCTGTCAGCCCTAGGGTGGTCTTGCCCTGTTTTTCCCTTTTTGCGCCTCATTTTTGCCACCATATTTTTACTGGACCTAGGTCTCCGGGCGCCTTGCCACTGCTGGTCAGTGCTGAGGTGCAGGTGCTCTCTCACTAAAGATGGCTGCCACAGGCCCCTGCTACTGCAGAGGGCCTTCCACACATACACGCTAGTCGCCAGAGTCAGGCTGGGACAAGGGATACAGTAGCCATCCCGTCCCCGCCTCTGGACCCCATAGCTAGGTAGGTGGAAGGTTCCAGAACCTTCCGGGCTGTGGGAGGAGTTACGCTTTGCCGCCTTTAGGAGGGTCACCTGACCTAGGGGTATAAGAGGCTTGGAGGGAAAACCTTTTAGTTAGTTAGGTTGAGGCACCGCTGAACCTGGGAGAACCTGCGCTGGAGTATAGACTTTAGGGCCTAGGGGAGACCTACACTACTGCCGCTGACAGGGTCAAGGCCCTGCTGCCGTAAGATAGATGAGGAACGCCCACCACCCACTGATCTTGCCCAGTGTGAGGGGACCCAGGGAACCATCTCCAGCGTGCCAGGAGGAACATCAAACACTCCAAGAACCTCCAACTCACAAACCCCCCTGTTCATCAAAAGACTTTGCTGAATCCAAAAGTAACAGGACCTCGAGTGAAACCGTCGAGAAGGGATCACGAGGCGAAGCGCTGTGTCCGAAGCGCTAGACCTTCACCCCCTATCTATCTATACAGACAGCTGGACTGTCCCCCAAGAACCCTTCCCACACAGCCCTGTGAATAAGGCTGTCAGCGCGCCCCGCGCTGCAACTCCAAGTGAGGAGAGAACTTGACCCCCCTCAGTCACTGACCTGGTGACCGGATCACCGCCATGCCGCGGCCGCGTGAAGGAGCTGAGGCAGGAAGACCTCTTCCCCGTGCATAATTGTGGTGAGGGCGCCGTCCGCGCCCTCACCGAAACCCCAGAAGTCACCGCCGGGCCCGAGACCCCTGCCGCTGCAAGCGCGGCCAAGAATAACATCGCCGCAGCCCCGAGGGCCGCGTGGAAGTGAGCTGAGGCCGACTGCGGCCTCCAGGCCCGTAGACGCTGTTGCCGAGGGCCGGGACGCTGACCGCGTCACAGGTCGCGCCCGGAAAGGCCGCGACGGGATTGGCCCGCCGGAGCCAATCGCCGGAGAAGAAGGAGAGGGGAGGCGTCGCCTGGCAACCGACGAAGGCCGCGACGCGATTGGCCCAGCCGGAGCCAAGCGAGACGACGTCAGAGGGGCTCCACTGCCAACGGGAGCCCCCGGAAGAAGAGAAGACCGCGACGCGATTGGCCCAGCCGGAGCCAATCGAGAGGACGTCCACGGGCTCCACTGCCAACGGGAGCACCAAGAAGAATCGCCGCCGCGCTAGGATTGGGCGCCGTCAAGAGCCCGCCTCCGCCCAGCACGTCCGGGAGGTAAGGACGAACCTCCTGTGTCTTCGCGGGAAGCCGGAGCCGTCTGCAAGGACTGCCGGCTCCCGCTCAGAGTCCCCACTCTCTCCCTGACTCCACGGGGGCCGGAGGAGTGGCATACCGGCCCCCAACGACGCAGCAACGCAGCGAGAGGCTCCGTAGCCTCGTGAAATAGAAACAGCGCCGGCCGGAGGGCCGTGAGACTCACGCCGGGCCCCGCCCCACACAACAGAGGGCTGGCCCGGAGAAGAGTCCGCCGTGAGGCCCCCGCAGCCAGCCACAACACCGCAGGTGAGCCCAGGAGGCCCCTAGGGCTCTAGGTTAAGCCCCCTGGGGGCCGGGGGCCACGCATGAAGAGGGATTAAGGAGGGAGGGGGCCTTTGATGACATTTGATAACAGGCCAGGCACCTGGTGTAACCCTAGCCTAATGTAACCCTCACCTCCCTGGGAGATAAAGGAGTCCCCCCTTATAGGAAGCCCCCAGCTGCTGGACATGTTGAGGGGTTCCCTCTAGGATTCCCTCCCGCCTAGTGTACCATAGGCTGTACAGAGTACCTAGGCTTGATGTATGTGCCCCGTGGCAAAAGAGGTTAACGCCTAAAAGTGTTGTGCATGTTCTAGGCCCCTTTGTTAGAGCACCCGAATTATTATTGGTGCTGTGATTTTAAAGCGGCCTTTTAGTGGCCAGAATTGTTAAGGGTCTTTTTAAATGAATGCGCACCAGTTAAAAGAATGTATAATCTGCATACTTGAATGCCATCTTGATTGAGATAAAGAAACCTGATTTTACTTATACAAGCCTGGTGTGGTGTCCGGTTATTGCTCCGCATATCTGAGACAAAGTAAGAGTGTGCTGCACAACTGCCTTACACATTGCCTTCGCGTGCCTTTCTCCGCTTTGCGCCATGCTACCGTAACGGACTCCGGTAACTCCCGTTTCCAACAAGAACCCTTTGTAATCATGCCATGTTTACAGCTGTGTAAACATTTGTTCAGAAAAGTGAACTTTCTCCAGGAGCTGATTGAGGCGTTTCACTATTTTTTCCTTTGCACATAATTTTACCATTTTACAAACCCCCTGGGCTGTTGGAGATGCTAGTTTGTTTGACAGAGCTGTTATCATTCTGCAGCTACCCGTGCTGTGCGAATGCTTTACATCTGTGGCATGCTTGACTATCCTATAGTAACAGAGTGGTTGTTATGCAGAGGCCTTAGGAGACAAGCAGAGGCGGCCTGGTCTGTAGGGAAATTAGGGGTCTCCTATGGAAGGCCCAAACCGGTAGCGACAGAGCAGGGTAAGTCACACGTCAGCTTGTGCCTTAGAAAGGCTGGTAGGGCTCAAGCAAAGTCAACCGCATGTCAGTTCTGTGCCTCTGAAGCGAATGTATGACTGGGGAAAAGTTAGCCAAAAATGTTCAAGGTTGTACCTCTGAAATGCAGCTGCGGCAGTCAATGACAAAAAGGTGCTACAAAAATGTGGGCCCACCAAACACATATGAAACGTTGATTCATCTTGTTTAGTCAAACAGTACGTAATTAAAAGCAAATATCTGAGATCATGGCGACGTAAGTAGACACAAAGGGGCATATTAGCAAGAACCTCGTTAAAATTATCGCCGTTTTAGCGGCAGGAAACTGCCGCTAAAACGGCGATAATGGGCTTGCTAATATGCGTTATAGAATTCCAATAGAAGCCCAGGTTAGATGTCCTGCACATCTAACCTGGGCTTCTATTGAATTCTATAGCGCATATTACCAAGCCCATTATCGCCGTTTTAGCGGCAGTTTCCTGCCGCTAAAACGGCGATAATTTTAACGAGGTTCTTGCTAATATGCCCCAAAGTTTTACCGAACATCATAAAGAAAATCCATTAAAATATGGCATTATCTCCAAATGCTCGCTATATTACTTGAATACATCTATATTACTTGCAGGCTGTAGATAAACATCCATAGGCTGCGGCAAAGTTAATTGAGAGGTTACCAAGGCTTGTGCGCAGCGCCGATGAGCGCTATTCAGGGGAGACAAATCGCAGTTTACTTCTGCAGGTCTCGGGTACATTGTTCAGAAATGAGTAGGTCCTTCAAGAATTGCTGTCATATCCGAAGAGGAAAGAATGCCTTAATAGGCTGAGCCGATTTCAAAATAAATGGACGCGCAGAACACCAGCAGGCGATGGGGGGCCTTGTCAGAGAGGTGGGAGAAAGGGCTCTGCGCGCAAGGCATGCTTTCTCTTATTAAATATTAAACCTGGGGTTTAATTAATCGTTGGGTATCGGTATACATCCATATTTTAAGCACATTTGTTCTACGGTACCCACAAAAAACAGCTCGTTTATCTTGCGATGAATGCACTCCAATAGTCCACCTGCAATATTCAGTTACAGAGCCGGGCAGTTTTGCCCAGGTTCATTGGGAATTTTGCACCGGTGCAGTGCTGGCCATTTTTGTACCGTTCTTGAAGCAGCATTTACAGTGGCCAATTTTGTTCCAGTCTGAAAACACTTATACGGACCGAGTGATACAAAATGCATTATTTTTTTTAGCACTGGTGCAAATGTAATGTCTGATGTACAGTCATGGGCAATCCTTTTAATGTCAACATCTGAGTGCGCATCAGAAGCGCAGCCGGCGTCTCGTTTGCTTTGAAAACTCTTTTTAATCATAAGGACATTACGGCAGCGTTCGTTATGTTTATCAACTCTTGTTTCCTTTCATGTTGAAATACCAACGCGATTTAGACTGTGCCATTATCTTGTGTCACGAAGAAGGTGCCCCTTTGTTTAGTACAGCTTCTCTACAAAATTGTACAGGTCAGACACGGGGACAGGCATCTTTGTTTTGAGGAAACATGCTCACGGGAGGGAGAGGGGAGGTGCGGGGGGGGGAGAATAAAAATAAAGCTACCTACCTTACCACCGGTAACGCGCCGCTCCCCCGCCGCTCCCGCGTTTTCTGAATCCTGGAGGAACACAGGAAACAGCCAGCAGGCAGCCTCCCTCCCCTACCTAAGCCAATCACAACGCTGCACTGGCAGCGTTGTGATTGGTGAGGCGCAGGGGAGAGCGCCCCAGCCGCGCCATTTTCTCCTACATAGAGAAAAAGGGAGAGTGGGCGGTTCTGCTCGAGGGCAGGGGAGTGGCTTGCCCACTGTTGTGGGTACTGATTGTTTGATCGGCCCCAGGGCCGACCAAACAGTCAGTACCCACAACAGTGGGCAAGCCACTCCCCCTGCCCTCGAGCAGGACCGCACACCCCCAACCAGGCACTTCTGCTTTCTCGCAGTGCGAGAAGCAGAAACATAAATGGTGGTAGTTATTACCATTTATGTTTCTGCCTTCTCGCACTGCGAGAAAGCAGTGGGGCGACGCCCAAATGCCCCTGTGGAGGAGCCGCCACTGTTGGTGCATTACAGTTCCTTGCAAGTGTCTATGAGTGTCATTCGCCAAGACAAGGGGCTTAACTTAGTGTGGGGTGCTAAATCACAAAGCAAAAAAGCCAGACCCATTACTCAGTGACTGAGCTTTACAAACCGATTTGAAGTTTTGCACTGAAAAAATGAGGCATAACAAGTAGCAACAGTTACCATCCACTTTTGCAGTACAATTACGCATAGCATTTTGCTCATGGTAACTGCACAGGCCTTAGCATGTTAGACACCACTGCCACGTTATTAATGTGTTAAAAATCATCCCACCGAAACAACTTTATTGCTAAACAGAAAATTCCCAGAAATTGCAATTGGGTTGCATCATAAATTTGCCGTTTGCAATATGTGATCAATGAACCCCAGATTGTTCTGAAAATCTCATAGGGTTAATCCAACTAAAACCGTGAATAATGGGATCAGCACGTTGATCTCAATCAGGGTGAGGTGGCTAGTTGCCCTCTCGTCTTAAATTAATATAATTTCCCGTTTGACCTGCCTCTGGTGTCCTGAAATCTTATTTGATTGTTTATTGATTGCTGGTATATGCAAGGTTCAACCGTAAATGTTGTGTATGCACACACATTTTGTGTTTGGGAGAGGCACAGAATGCATGGAAAAAACTGTAATGTTATTATATGCCTGCCATTAAAAACAGTTATTCTACATTCCAGAAGCCTATCTCACTACCAAGTAAAACATATAGGTTTCTATCTTCAAGGGCCTGTGGTAGGAAATAAAATACATTCAGAAATGGCGATGATCTAATCTTTATTTACAGATTATTATATATTGTGAACTACACAAATAGGTCTGATATCAAAGTACTCCAGAGCTCAGCAAGACACATGAACATACAAAATGGTATCAAAATACCAGCATATTGTTCACAACTCTAAATGTCACCTTTTTGAGCCAATTGTCACCTCTCAATCCGGAGACCCCCTAAAGACGTTGACCAAATTCATTGCTTTAGCTAAATGATGGTACCTTCTGTCAGATTTACTATTACATCTGAGAGCAGACACTTTAGACTATGGCAATTCTCAGTTCACAAAGGCAGACCTACAACACAGTAGGTGCCTATCACCTTTTAAGCTCAAACATGGACCTTATCAAAGTACTTCAGAACCCAGTAAGACAGTTGAACATACAAAATGGTATTGAAATACAATCATCACAAATCTAAATATCACCTTTTTGAGCCCTGTGTCGCCTCTTAATCCAGAGACCCCCTAAATAAATTGAACATATGTAATGCTTTACCTAAATTGTTATACCTTCTGCCAGAGTTACTATGACATCTGATGGCAGACACTCTAGACTATGACAATTCTCAGCTCATAGAGGTAGACTTACAACATGGTAAGTGTCAATCACAACATTGCCGGGCCATCACTAAGGCACATATTCGTACCAATGCAGTTGTACATTGTGCTTGCTTCTTCAAACAGGTGAGTGGAAAGACAAAGAGACTCTCTCCCTGTTCCTCTGCTGTTGTGAGTGGAGAGGCTGAGCAGGAACAATGGGAAGACATCCACATGATCACCAGAGAGGACGAAGACTCGAACAAATGTAGGTGAGAGATCAAAACCAAAACTATTTTATCGAAATCACGATTGCGTAGTTTTTAGGTCTCACCTAGGCAGCGCATGCGCTGTCTCTACGAGACATGCTGTGTTCACTCTGACGGGCTTACATTCCGCCCATAGCTATTACTTGGTAACTTTAACTGCCCTTTGCAAAGGCTTGCTTCTATGTGGTTATTTTAGCTCATATTTCCCTCGTTTTCGCGTGTTTTGCCGCCCACGGAGCACGCCTGTATTACTTGTCTCCTTTCACTTGTGTGCATTTACGTTTGTTTGTGCGCACTATTTTTTGTGCGTTTTTCTCTCTGTGTTTTGGGTAGGTATTATTTTCGTCCTTTGTCGTTTTGGTGAAGCTGTTAGTCCTTTTATGTATATATTTTCGTCAATATGCAAACTCATGTTTAGGCATGGGGAGATAAAGTGATTTGCCTAGAATCACAGGATTTTGTGCCGACGCGGAGACTCGAACCTGGTTGCCCCATCCCAAAGTCAGCGGCTCTGGCCGTTACGTCACTTCATTGCCTCACTTTATCTCCTGTGCCTATAAAATGAACGTGGTCCTGTGTAATATAACTGGTGCTCATGTAAAGCACTCTGTTACCTTGGGTCGAGTTAGTGCTATATAAAGAAACAAAAATGAATTTAAGTGTATGAGTGGTACATGCAATTCTGTCATAAACAAAACAGTGGTTGTTTAGATGGGCGTGGCGACATTAGACCTGTTCAGCCCCCTTGGTAACTCTTTCCCATTTCATCAATACTATTATTTCTGAACTATTGGTTAGGAAACCTCTGTTTTGGCAAGAGCTATTATACTCGTGCGTTTACTAATTATTTCTAAAAATTATAACATGTTAAACCGGCCATTCAGAATTTTTACCAATACTGTCTATTACATGCCATTCTACAAGTTATCCAATCCCAAACACATTTCTGATTTGTTTCTAATAGAAACACTTTAGTCTGCCCTTTCAAAAGCGTTTGCAGAAATGGTAGCAAACACAATTACGAAATGGAGGATGCTTATAGCTCCTACTGCAAGTCTGCAAGATGTTTGTTGTGTTCAAACAGCCTGCAGGGCCCAACCCCTCAACTCTCCCATCAGAAGCCGTAAACAAAGGAGACCGCTCTGATCGATGCGGAGAACCCCAAAATGAGTTGTGTCTCAGTATGGATAGATCTCATCCCTTGAGTATGACTCTCGAGACAGGAACCATGGTTCTTCTGAAAAAGGAGGAGGGGGGGTTGTACAGTCCCCTTTGCTGCCCACGTTTGCAAAACCAATCTGCTCCAGTTCCCTCTCCAGCCAGCCCTCTCCAGCACTGCTACACTACCTCCCTGCAACATTGTCCAGATCACCCCCACCTTCACTGCCCCTTTCAAAGCCCTCTTCCACTGTCCGCCCACACTTTCTCTTTGAGAACTCCCTCTTGCACTGCCGTCCTAACCTCTATCTCCTCTCTGAAGGAGTAAGCTATGGCGGAATGAAGGGTCCAGATTAATGACCTGTACGAGTCGAGGGTCTGCAGAAAAGAATTTGGATGTAAGTGCTCAGGTCTTTCATTCTTTAGTTATGAAGGTATTCTCCGTAACTAACCATTTCCATAAAAAGCGCTTCCACACTGCGACAGTGGTTGTAGGCACCATAAATAATGTAATACCATATTAACAAAGATTTTCTCTCTTGTTATCGAAACCATGATCTTACTCAAGACACCATGGAGTGCTCGCAATAAGCGCTCTAACTGCCACTAATATATTTGGATTGTCTCATTTTGCAGGTTTATGCAAATTTTTGTTAAACAAAGGATGCAACGCAGTGAATCCTGGTTAACTTTAATTGTTTGGGTGTAACAGGTAAAGCACATACCTGCATTTTCTCTTTCCGCTTAATAATTATTTACAACATACATTTTAGTGGTACTCCTTTTCATCAAAACTGGAGTGAAAGGCTGCAGATATTAGCAAACCTCGACCTGTACGCCCTGTGCCCTAGGAATGCAGCCCCCTGAGCTGTATCAGTGGGGAGCGCAAATGTCTTTTACAAATGGAAGGACAGAGGCGGTTCGCGGTTATGATATTTAAAAATCCTAGAGATTTGTGAATGCCATATTTGGTAAATTGCCCTATTAGTTTTTGAAAATGATATCTCTGGTATTCTGTAGAGGATTCCTAGACTTCTTTATGGTTCAACTGTCCAGTGAAAGGTGGAATGCTTCTGTTTTGTTCTCTGCAAAAAGACCAATAGATGGATAGAATGCTGAACAATGTCAAACATTCACCTCAGTACAGAGATCTGGGCTTAAATCAATTGACTTTTTGCTCCCCATGCCATTCCAGTTGAAACCCAGCCATATGCAAATCAGTCTTGACCCTGCTCCCCATGGGAACAGTCCAGCCCAAACTGTCAGGCCAGGTATTCCCTGGACCGGAAACAGGTATTCTGGGACTGGTTTCAGGATAATTGATTTTTGGCTGTTCGACTCCACTTTGGTCCTGATGCGATGCTTCATGAATCCAAAAATATAGGACTAGTGACAGATTTCAGTGAATCACACAGAGCTGATTTTTTGGAGTTTGTCAAAGAGTGTGGCAAAAGAGTATGGTGTAATTGGCTTAAAGAAAGGCTCCTATTAAACCAAAGAGTATTGGGACTTGGGTTTCATTTTCAATTGGGGTGCCATTCTGGATAGGTTGTACAGAGTTCATTCTGCTTTTGCTCTTGACAGAGTAAACCTGAGTTTGGTTTAGTACTTTGTGCGATTGGCTAGATGTGAGCTGATCAGGCAAAGTTCTCGTTTTGGCTGTCATTTCTTTACCAGATGTGAAGATTAGGGTTTGGGTAGATTAGTGGGTCCGATTTCAAAGTTTTATCTTTTAAAATAACTAAGCGCAATGCACTGTGGGTGATTATCTGTATGTGTGGCTCACATCTACACCTTCTTCAACAACTTCTGATCAGGACTCTTCCCTCCCATCTTCCCTCTGGCACATTGGGTTCTACCAGTGCTATTCTGTTTCAGCTCATCTACTCTTCCCTCTTCGATCTCTCCATTATCCTCTTCAATCCAACTAACAGACTCACATGTCCACCACTCAAATTAACTCATACTCCCCTATACTAATTCACTACTAATCGTTTTTAGGTTTCGGAGTAGCGTGCTACTCGCTGAAAAGTACTTTGATGCCTCATCAGGGGTAGTAAGCACTACATAAATACAATTACAATTAAGTTCTTTTTTTTAATTAATTACGGATGCCTAGCAACATCTGTCTGAGGCTATGATAATCCTAAGGGAAGGCAAGATACAAGATGTTGTTTTTTATTTAAAAAAGCCATAATATTAATGGGGACTTGTCTTTATAGGGTCTTTCTCCTACCCCGGCACAATCCCTCTTGCATCATCATCATCTTGCAGCAAACTCTTGTAATACATGGGATACCAGTCACTCTTGGCGCCATTTCTCCCCAATTCTACACTGCTCAGTGTTGGCCTACGGAAGTGTGTGTCACTCTGCGATTGGCCACACCATGTATGTATGTGCTGCATGGCTAAACAATTATAAGGTCCCAAAGCCTATTGGCTATGCCAATGCTTGTTACCATGTGGAGTCCCCTCGTAGGCGAGCAGATTTGGTGAAATGTGTCAAGATGATTACGTTTGGCGTTGTACCATACAAGTTTACTCATTCACTTTTACTAAAAACTTGTGACCCTTCTTAAATACAAATCACTAATTTATGTTCTGTGCAAACCATTACATTTGTCTGTGTACTTACCTAGGCCCATGACTTTTCCATTTGCAATCATATTGGCGGGCAACCGAGGATCATCATACTTTTCATGTTTCATAAGTAGACGTACAATTTCTCCAGTGATAAAGGCATCATCAAATGTTTGTTCCTGGACCGGCTTGAGTGGAAATTTGCAGTACACATCCACAGCGGCCAATGGGTCTGTTTTTAGAAGTATATCAGCCAGTTCAATGTAAGAATCATGTACCTAGGAAGAAACACAACATTAATAATGCAAACATTAACTAAATCAGTCTGTTCACATAATAAACGCACTTTCTGAAAGCATGCAACAGAAGAAGGCACCAAATGAGAGATGCACCAGTATCAAATACATCAAGCTTTACATTCTTGTTAGTTGCTATATTCTTAAAGGCTTTGGGGGTCAATTGTGTTCTGCTTGAAGCGTTATCATAGATATGATGATGCATCTCTTATGAATGACTTTTCTGAAACTCCTCTTGTGGACTCAGAAGAGTACATGTTTATACCGGATATATGAGTTTATTTGGTACTAGATATTCAATGAAATGTATGGACATCGACTGGCATCTTCTCTCTCACTAGAAAGACTACAGAACTGACCGTCTAAGAAATTGTCTACAATTGGAAACCCCCGGTCAAAGATTTACTATGGTTTTGTGTCAGGGATGCACCACTTTTGTGCAAAGTACTTTTTGGCATTTACAAAGCCATTTTGCATGGTTTAGTAAATACAAGTAATGCAAAGCAAAGCATAGTGCTGCTTTGCATTTGGTACGCGTTACATCAGTGGAGCACGGGCATTCTCATGCATTCACCTTATACTTTGATGCAAACCCATATTTACAAAGACTTGTATACCTCGGTTTGCACCAAAATGGTGCGCCTACCCGACAGAAGTGAAACAAGGAGAAATAACTTTATTTCTCCTTGTTACTACCTCTTTCCGGTGTGCTGCATTCTGCAACACACATAGATTGAGGAATATGCCTCTAAGGACTGTTTTTGTGCAGGAAAGTATACCTTCCTGCACAAAAACAATCCTGCCTGTAACGCAGGCACCCTTGCACTATTTTGCACGGGTGCCTGTGGTGGCGCTAGGCAGCGTACAGAGCAGAAGTGCTCCATATCTTTGACTGACTGAATATTTATTAAGCGCACTATTGCCGAGGCGTCTTGGCGCTGAGGTGTGTGAAACCAGGCAAACGCTGAACAGATCTAAAGCTTGGCGTAAAGCCATGTTTTTATCATTTTTCTGAAAAGAGTCCTGCTGGACTGTAGTCGAATCTGTATGGGGAGGGAGTTCCATAATTTGGCCGCTTGGTATGAGAAACCCTTTCCTCCTCATCTGACGCTTCTTATCTTAGGGGTACGTACCAGTCCAGTGTTAGTGGACCTGAGACAGCGCAATGGCACATACCGGGGAAATAGGAGTTGTATATCCGCCGCTCCTCCTCCATACAAGGCTTTATGCACTAGGCAGAGGGCCTTAAAGTCCACTCGTCGCCGGACTGAAAGCCAGTGGAGCTGCCTAATACTAGCGGACGTGGGATGATGTTTGGGTAGATCGAGTAGTACCCGAGCGGCCGCATTCTGAAGTGACTGGAGTTTGGAAATCTGCCCTGTACCAGCTCCCAAGTAAAGAGCGTTGCAGTAATCTACTCTCGACAAAACTAGCGTTCCAACAACTGTTTTCCTTAATGGAAAAGGGATGAAAGGAAGAATTTTACAAAGAACTTTCAGCGTAAAGAAGCAGGCCGAAGTGACTTGATTTATTTGTGGAGCGAGCGTTAGATCTTTATCAATCAGAAAGCCAAGGTTCCTGGCCTTGGACACGGGGACAGGGCACGTCCCGGCTTCGGGGGGCCACCATAATTGGCTCCATACAGAGGGTTTCTGACCAAACTCTACGACCTCAGTTTTTTCTGTGTTCAGCTTCAGAAAATTTGATTTCATCCATGCCATCACTGCCGTGAGGCAATTGCGAAACCGTTCAGCCGTCATGTCCACACTTTGCGTAACCTACACCACTAACTGGGTGTCGTCCGAGTACGACACAAGCATTAGACCGTGATCTTTTATTAGTCTAGCTAATGGTGTGACGTACAGATTGAACATAGTCGGGGACAAGGCCGAGCCCTGAGGAACTCCACATGGGAGATAGAACTTGCCTGACTGAAGTCCGTCCCAGTGATTTAGTTGTTCTCTAGATGCCAAAAAGGATGTAAGTATGGTTAGCGCCTTATCCCTGATACCAACTGCCTTCAGCCGCCGCAACAATACCGTATGGTTTACGGTATCGAATGCTGCGGTCAGGTCAAGCAGGATGAGAGCGGCTCTACCCCCTCCGTCCATCACCTTGCGTATCTCTTCCGTCGCCATAATCAAGGCTGACTCTGTAGAATGCCGTGATCTGAAGCCGTGCTGAGTGGAATCAAGGATGTTATTATGATCCAAATACTCCGTCAATTCCAGATTCATGGCTTTCTCCAGGATCTTAGAGGGTAGTGGTCGACAGGATATTGGGCGATAATGTTTAGCCTCCAAGGGATCAAGCGTGGCTTTTTCAGGATAGAAAAGAAAATCCTCAGCACACAAACGTGATGTAACAACAATCATTAGAATGCATAAGTGTGAGCACAGAATTCAATACAGAAAAGTAAATTCTTGTTCTTTTCTTTTATTCCTTGAATCACCAAACAGCCGACACGTGTTTCGTCGCTAACAGGGAAATCGTCCCGCGACTTTATCAAGGCTATGTTCTCTGTACGTTTCTCTTTTAATTGTGGTGATACTTCCAACCCACAAGGGTACCGTACTCGGAAACACACGAGGAGCGACGTCTGGAGATGGATCACTGCGTATAACGATTCAGAGACAGAGTGATACATTTGGATTCTTTTGGATAAACACACAACTGTAGAGGACGTCGCAAGAATCAGAACCCCTTGTAGGTTGGAAGTATCACCACAATTAAAAGAGAAACGTACAGAGAACATAGCCTTGATAAAGTCGCGGGACGATTTCCCTGTTAGCGACGAAACACGTGTCGGCTGTTTGGTGATTCAAGGAATAAAAGAAAAGAACAAGAATTTACTTTTCTGTATTGAATTCTGTGCTCACACTTATGCATTCTAATGATTGTTGTTACATCACGTTCGTGTGCTGAGGATTTTCTTTTGTATGTGTAGGTGGTTTTTACCACCGGTTTTGGGGAGATCAGTGGTTCTCCGCACCTTACAGCACCGAGATTAAACAGACATACCGATAACGATATCAGTGCTATTCTCCTGAGTGGCGCCCTTATCCTATAAAACAATACCACTGTTCGTTAGTATCTTTTTTCAGGATAGGCCTAATGCAGGCCTTTTTCCAAAGCAAATATGGAGCATTTCTTCGCTCTTCCTTTCACGCAATGCAGCACAGCAAGTTCCCTTGCTGTGATCTGTGACATAATAGTAAATGTGCCCCCAACTTACTATTCCTTGCATGTATCCTTAACGTTACCCGCTACATGTAGAGTTGCACAAATCAGCCAGTATCAGCTCTGTGTGAAAGAAGAGCGTGTCTTCATCAGAATACAACCTTTAATTGGGCAAAGAAAGAAATCGTTGATGGCCATCTGTCAATATAGTAAGGAATCCAACACTCTTAGCAACCACTATAAAGGGCAGATTTACAAGCCCCTTGCGCCTCCTTGCGCCACCATTGCGTCACTTGTTTTGATGCAACAGCGGCGCAAACAATGTGGCCTATTTACAACGTGACGCATCTAGGGAGAAGCGTCACGTTGTAAAGCCCTGCGTCACATTATACCTGCGTCAGGTATAATGTATGCAGGGTGGGTGTTCCCACGCAGGAAGGCCTCGTAAAAGTGATGCAGTGAAATAAACAAGATTTCACTGCGCCACTTTTAGGACGCCACTCCGTCAAAACCTTACGCCTGCTTGAAGCAGGCGTAAGGAGTGACGCAGTACAGTAAGTATAGGCCTCAAAATACCTTGCTGGAGTTGCGTCGTGCTTGCGACACAACTTCAGAAATGCGTGACTTTTGGGCCATTAGATGCGTCAGAATTTCTGACGCATCTGTTAATCCTTGCGCCATGGAGCACTGTATTGTAAATACAGTGCATCTATGGTGGCGCAAGGAAATTTGTCGCTGGCACAAGGAAACTGACGCATCCTCAGATGCGTCAGTTCCTTGTAAATCTGCCCCTCTATGCAGAAAACAGGCTATTTCTCAATGACCATCTTCAGCACTCCAGTGATGTCTTTTTCGAGGAAAGACTGGAGATTTAGACTTTGTCTAGAAGCATTGAAGATCTTGTTTAAGCAGAGTACTCGGTTCAGCAAGAATACGTGTTGCGCTTCAACTCTACGTGGTGCATAACTTTTTAAAGATGCCCCTATGAGGTTGTTGTGACTGGGGTGGGACGTGGATTTCTCAGATCAATTGTGCTATGGACATCTCTATAGCCTCCATGGTATCCAACACGAGGTTAGTTAATAGTGCACAATCCATTTACAAAACCAATTTCAACTCCTGCAAAGGGAATTCCATATGGTATCTTTAGGGTAATATATAACGTGATACCAAATTAGTAAAAGGCACTAGGGCCTGTTTCATTGCCACTTGCAAAGGAATTTCTTTATACTTCTACAAATTGAGGTTTGGAGGGCAAGGATTTTTTTTTTAACGTAATATTATTGCGTTGCACTTTCTCAACAGTAAGTGTTTTAATGACATCACTTCTCAATTATCCACCCTGTCCCATTCTTCATTATGACTTCCAGGAGTACCAGCAGCAGGGGGATGGGCAGTGTACGCCATCAGTCATTGCGAAAATATTGTAATAATAGCTTCGACTATATAGGATGGCGTAGGGGTGGTTCCAGTCCTGGAGCACGTGAACATTAGCTAATTTCCTCAGCATAGTTCAAAACAAACAATGTCTCAATCAGGTACAAAAACATAAAACAAATCACACCAAAACCAATTGAGTCCTGCTGGAGGGCTGCCCAAAGAGTCAGTGGTCGTCACATCATGGAGGGGGAAATGGCTGTGGAGATATCAGTCAGTGGACGGGTGTGGTATAACAGGTATCAGTACTATGGAGGGTGGGTAGGGATCTAGCTTGACCCAATGTGGGACCCCAAATAGTTCTCGCTATCCTCCCCATGCTATCAATTTTGGGTGAAAACCTGCACTATGGTACACCAGGTTTGAACATGTTCTGCTGCTCTAAGGCCACGTAGCGCCTCTCTTTGGAGAGCTGCCTCCCCGCAGACTGCCCATTTGGAAGACAAGGTTCTTGCATGTGATTTACCAATTTCTATTTTAGACCCAGGTTCTATGTGCAGATTGAGAGGTCAAAAGGGTTGCTGTGCAATCCTCCTCTTAGACTCATACATGCACCTTAGCTCGTATTGAAGGTCACCTTGGCTGCAAATCCATTATTTTATTGGTCAATAGTAATGCAGCAGGGATCGTACTCAGGTTCTCACTGGTTCTTTCACAGGCTCTTGAGGAAGGTGGGCCAGGAGTTGTTCATGGTCGATGTGGCGCCAAGCATGATGGTTGCTGATAAAACACCCCTTAACAGTCACTCTTCTACAAGTGCAGAAGACATAAGAAATGTGCCCGGACACCACCTCACAGTCATTTAAATGTTTTTGTTTCTCATGCTTCCAACTTTATAAAAGTGGGGGACCCTTTAAAAACCAAAAAGCCTTCTAACATTTGGCCCTATTGTAAAATATCAATGGGAAACATTTTTGAGTAGTTCTTGATAAGGTATATGTGGATGTACCTAGCTGTCGTTTGTTAGTATGAAAATATCATAGGCGATGAGATCAAGGTTTGAGGACTTTTACCATTTAGAGTTGGCGCCATCCTCGTCTGGCTTTGATTCCTTTACAAACAGGAATTTTTACAAGGATCGGAATTCAGAGGAGTGCAATCAATATCACACTATGCATTTTTCCCGACTGATTTCAGCACCAAAAAACTTTCTACATCTATCAGCGGAAATTATTAAAATGCTCATAAAACAGCATGTCTCTCCTCAATCTGCTGAATGTGTACTTTGCCACCTTTTCTCAAGAAGATGTGCTTAGTGTATTCCATGAGAATACCCTTTTTTTCAGCTACTGCTGTGATGTACCATTTCCAGAGTTGTGTCCACAGCTGTCTCTTGATCTGTGAATTGATCAGTATAACAATTTGTACTGAAACATTTGATTTTACTTTCATCATATTAACTAGCATATCTTTGTCGACTTTGTGAGAAATGGCCCAGTCCCATAGTAGTTACGCCTCTTCCGAGAGATGTAGGGACTGCATTCCCCCCTGCTTAGATAGGTAAAACACTGATGTTGTATTGTCTGTCCTCATGAGGACTGGTTGCCCTACTAGTCTTGGGACTAGTAAGGCCACTTGTAGGCCCAGTCTTGAGTCTCAAAGCTCCAGAACGCTAATGGGAAGCATCTTTTCTGCGTCTGACCGGAGGCCGCTGGTCGACAATTCTTGCAAGCAGTGGTCAAAGTGGAGGTGGGGGGAATCTGAGGGACAAGACGTGCCCATTCTTTATTTTTAATTTTAGAAAAACAGACCCGGGACAATTAATTCTAACAGTTAAAATGCTTTAGCTGAACTACAAGGCTGGGAGTCTCCTGTGCTGTGAAACTGAGGGAAGGGCAGACGGCTAAACAACCCTTCTTGCCAGGGTGCCTGCTTCCCTGAAAGAAATGTAAATGTGCGCAACTGGTCAATCTGTAGATCTAAAGGGTGCTTGGAGGCCGGAATAGGCTTTAATTGATGGACCCATTTGAGGCTTCCTGATGACACACATTTATTCTAGAGGTATTCCAAGGGAGATACCAGCTAAGCTCTAAAGTGTATGCTTTTAAAAGTCAGTTATTAAAAAAAATTGCTTTATGTACAGTGTGTGTATTACTAAAAATCTATATTTTGGAAGCACTTTTTAAAAAAATCTTAACCTTTTTGCACATTTTGGAGCAGCCTATCTTATACTGTGTGTAATGCAATTTTAGAATAATGACGTACGTGTTCACAGTGCTTTCTTGAAACCGACTGGGACCTTGTAGCACTAAATATACACAAGTCACTATTCTCGACTGCACCAATCCTGTGGCTCTCTGATAGTGCATTTCCCACTGACTAATTTAACTTGCATTTAATTTTCATTTAAGCTGTGTGTTATTTTATATGAGGTTAACTAAAGGTGACAGACCGAAAAGAGTTACAGAATATTTTGGTTTTTAAGACACGCCTTTGACCATGCCCCCAAGCTCACTTTCCCCGCCCACATTGCAAGTGAGCTCCCCATCCGCCCATGGATAAATCCGATGTCCGCATGACTCTGTCTAATGAAGGCTGGAGAGAGAGAGCTGCTTTGAGATTCGCTGGAAATCTCCACAACAATAGTGTTTGCTTCAGCCATCTTGTGACTTGGACTGTGTCATCCCATGAGCCTCCTGTTTGTTTGCATCCAGTTCCTGTTGGACGGATCTCATTTGGAGCCTGCAAAAGTGTATATAGCTTATGCAATATGACTTTTGGTATTCACAAAAGGCATTTAGTAGTAGTAAAGTTAGGAATCCTAACGTTACTACTACTAAATGCCTTTTGTGAATACCGAAAGTCGTAAAGTTAGGATTTTGTCTCAGTTTAGTAGTAGTAAAGTTAGGAGTCCTAACTTTACTACTACTAAATGCCTTCGGTGAATACAAAAAGTAGTAAGTTTAGGATTTTATCTCAGATTAGTTCTGTGAATCAGCCCCTTTGTGAGCCATGAGAAGACAGGAAACCAGAACAATGATACTGCAGACCTCCCAGAGATTTTGCCATAATTGCATTTGTTAAATGTTCAGCAAGCCTTCGTCAACATGCTTAACAAACAGGATGATTTCATCAAATTGCATGTCCAGGAGTTTTGGTTGGTCTTTCGGGCAGAAAACTGCAGATTGCAGTAAACTTTCATTCTTAAAACAGCCGCTCTTGCTACTTGGTGAAAACCTGCTTTAGAAACATCCACTGCCGCATTAATGATGGCTGCTGAAGTTGCTGCACCCTCTCTGATAACTTTAACCATGACCCTCTTATCCTCCAGTAGAAAGTCGATTAGTGGCGAGATGGCATGCCACATCTGTGGTCATAATGGCCTAGAATTGTGAAGGCGTTTTCTGCCTTGGCTAATGGAACCAACTCCACGGCCCAAATTATCTATGTGGTTTCTGTCCCTGTAAAGGGGTGCAGAGGAAGGCGTGCTTTCGCTCTTCGACCTGCACTTAGCCGCAAATGCTGTTACGGAGTCTGGGTTTTGATGGTCCAGGAGGCAGGCCGGGGATGTGTCTGGGGCCCTCTATTGCTTGTCCAAAGGGAAGATTGTACATTATGAAACGTCTATTAAATACTAATTCTCCTGTTTTCATCGATTTTAGGCTTTTTAACCAGACAAAATTTAGTGTAGGTATTGCTCTAATCATTTTATGTGGCTGCTCTTTGAAGTCATATAGGAAGCACTACTCCACGGAGGTGATTGGAAGATTGTTTTTTTTAGCTGTTCTCTCCATCAGCACATGGAAACGGGTTATGTTGTTCGGAGGGGAATCCAGTTGGATGGGCAACTTGTCACCTTCCTTAGATATGATATAGTCATCCCACTCCTCTATATCTTCATCATTAGGAAATTCACCCTCATGCTCAACATCTAAATAGAGTCCTTTTCTCCCAAATATTTAGGAGTCAGCGAGACCAGCTTTGGTGTGACTGTATTTGGCGGGTGGTCCGTCGGAGGAAAAAGGGGCATAGGTGGTAGCAGAAGTGGTGGTAGAGGCGGGCCACACATGGGCTGCCCGGCAGGTTGCTGTGGAAGTAGTCTTTAAAGGTGTCCATCATCTGTTGGGATGTTGTCAGAAATGTAAAAGGCACCTGCAACATCTCAGATTCTGGGCAGCAACAATGAGGGGTATAGGGCTAATGAGGATAATCGGCTACAAAAGTCTGGGGTTGATAGTCATACGACTGATAAGTAAACTCATCATCCACAGTGTCTCCCTCAAATTCCAGGATGTAGTGGGCATCTAACTATGTAGGGTTATAAGCAGTTCCTGAAATATCCTTCACTCTCCAACTCAGAGTCCAGAAGTTGAGTGGGACGTTTTTGGTGTCACTTGCAAAGTGAAAAAGTAACTGCTGTGGAAAAAACTGTCATCAACAGGGCAGACATTGAGGTTCTCGTCAATGGATACGTCAGGAGCAAGGACATTTATGGCTTCGTTAGTGGTGGTCTCAACGTCAAAGGTGATGCATTGACAACAGGGGTCTAGTTGTCGACAGGATTGACGTCGACGAGGATATGATCGCCATAGGTAGTATCATGTTCATGGACGCCAACAAGTCTTGTGCCGTAAGTGACAACTGATATGTTATCGCTGGTGTTGGAAGAGAAGTGGAAGAGATGGATTATATTCATGCCCATCTTGATAGACTTTATGAGACATTATAGCCAAGCCTGAAAACAACTTAAAGTGAAAATAAGATGTTAACTGTCTTTTACTCACAAGCATTTATTCACTGCATAAGCACTTTTCTGTTTCACTGTGCACAGAGCATCTGGCTGGAATCACATTGTTGAAGAAAAAATATAATTAATGTAATACAATATATAATTTACAAATTGAATAACCTTTCAGATGTATATGTTTTTGATGTAACTAAACTTTTTTCAATGGAACTAATAGGTTGTTGAGAGGATTAACATAACATATGTATTTGTAAAGCGCACGTTCACCCAAGAGTATCTTACCAATGAATAACAGAGGTTTATTGTATCCCAGCTCAAATGTACTCATTTTATTGACCTCAGAAGGATGAATGGATAAGTGGACCTGTCGGGATTCGAACCTGCAACGAAGAGGTCGAACACATGCCCCTGCAGTGGACGGTTTTGTACACTAAGCCACCAGACCCGGCTAATATATTATATAACCTCTTATGCAATCTGTATTGTTGGACTTGGCCCTCTCTACAGGGTCACCCCCAAACTGTTTTCCTTCACCCCTCTTGTTTTCTGAATCCATTTCTGTTGGCATTTAGAATGTTGTGCACTTTACCACTGCTAAACAGTGCTAAAGTGCTTGTGCTCTCTCCTTAAAACATGGTAAAATTGGCCTACATCTGATTGCCACATTTAATATACTTATAAGTCCCTGGTAAAATGATACAACATGTAGCCAGGGTTTGAAAATTAAACATTACTAGTGGGGCTGTAGCACTAGTTGTGCCACCCACTTAAGTAGCCTTTTAAAACGTGTCTCAAGCCGGTTGTTGCAGCCTGTGTGCAGTTTTAAAATGCCAATTCGACCTGGCAAAAGATACCTTTTGTCAGGCCTGAACCTTCCTTTTAAATACATATAAGCACCTCTAATGCAGGCCCTAGAAAGCCCTTAGGGCAGAGTACAGTGTACTTAAAAAGTTGGACATATACTTTTAAGTTTTACATGTCCTGGTAGTGAAAAACACCTAAATTTGTTTTTTTCACTCCTGCAAAGTCTACCTCTCCCATAGTATAACATTGGGTTACCTTCTCATATTCAATAAGTGATAAATTGTGTTTGGGAATAGGTTGAAATGTCATGTTTGGTCTCTAAGAAATTGTCATTTAAAATCCTCTTTAAAGGTAAAGTTGGATTTGAAGTCACAATTCACAAAATGCCACATTTAGAAAGATGGGAATATCTTGTCCTAACTATTTGGTCTCTACAGCATGTGTCCTGGGTCATATAACTAGGTGTAGTTGGCCTTTGTGTATTGTTCCCAGGCCGTGAGACTAAGGGGGACTTGGTGTTGGTGGGATGGGGGTGGGGCGGAGCTGTTCCTTGCCCAATTACATTTCAAAGGGGCTGTCTCCAGCACACTCACAAAGAACTTGACACCAGCCTATTATCTCCCAGACCCCTTGGAGCCTGGGAAGGAGAGGAAAGGAAATTCCAGAACAAGATGTGGGCGGAAGTCCAGAGGTTTCTCCCACTTCAAAGATGGCACCAAATATAGTTATTGGATCCTCAGACCAATTCATCAGTACTCTCCTGGACCTATGGACATTAAAGATGCAGGACTGCCATGCTGCTTGAGGCCTGCCTTGCTCTCTGAGAAGGAAAACTGGACCTGGTCCCTTCATCCCAGGTTAACCTGAGTGACTCCAAAGGTCAGTTGGCTGTTCTCCTGTTTTGAGCTACAGGAACACAACAGTCTTCCGAAGCCTCCCTGCAACTGCCCAGCTGACCTGCTGAAAATGGACCTGCCTGAACCTGGACCTGCCTGAGCAGGCTGGTCTCTGCTAGAGTCCCTGCTTCCACAGGTCCTGGACCCTTGGCTGGCATCAGAGTGCACTCTTCTGAAGAAAAGGGAAAAATCCCGAAGTTTTGGGCTCTTTGCGACTGCGAACAGTCACATTCGCACTGAGATCTTGCCGCCGGCGATGACCACCAACTCGAAGCTCCAGTGCACCAGACTCTTCATGCTACAGTGACGGACAGCGCTGACAGGCAATGCAAGATCTGCACTTTGCACTACAGCGATGATAGCCTGTGGTGAGCGCCAATGCAAAGCTCCAGCAACAACCGTCCACGACACCCAACAGGTTCTTCATGATACAGTGATGACCATCCATGACATAGGGCCTGCTTTTCGAGTAATAGAGACACTCTCCTCGTGGCCTCCACCAGCGCGAACCGGACTCTTCATGCTGGACTTTGAGAAGGTAACTTTTTCTTTGCAGTTGGCCTGAACTAGTGACTTTCCCCCAGCCTATTAGGACCAGATGACTGTGAGTGGTGCTTTGTGCTTTTAGGCTCTATACTTTCTGACATCTTTCAAATTGCATATCTCCTGTTCTACTGACTGGATTTTGGGCGTTTTGGTCTCAATTTATTTATTACATGTTATTATATTTTTCTACATCGGCATAGGCTTTTTCTTGTGTTGTGTTTTCATTTTATTCCTATTTATGGGCTGTATAAATACTTTACACATTGCCTCTAAGTTAAGCCTGACTGCTTTTGTGCCAAGATACCAGACGGTAAAGCACAGGTTAATTTAGTGACTTTGTGGTTCACCACACAAGTATTGTGGCTGTTGTTTGAGAAGGGTTTCCACCCCTCCCCCCAATCAAAACCCCAATTTCTTACATGTGTAAATACCAATAACCAATCCAACAGAATCACTTATGCCTTAGGATGTAAGTCCTGCTAAGGGAAATCAATGTTTCCTTTTTTTGCGCCACCTTCATGGAAATGCTTGGAGAAGCACTTTTCACTGAATAATCCGCAGCGGAGGGGGCATCCCCCTCAGAAGTAGGGTATCTTTTCTATACCAATATATAGAGGGCCAACTTTCTCTCTCTGTTCTTTCAGGTTTTTGAAGGAAAGGTTCTACAAATGTCACAACGTGAAGGCTTGTGCGCTGGATTAAAGCAATAGCTACATTGCTCATGTCGGTCATCAGTGTAGAATTTCTTCTGCCCACAGGTACGGTCAGATCTGAAGCGAGATTTTCTTTCTCTGTCAGTTATGATGACAGTTGCTGACAGAGGAAATATTTTAAATAAGAAAGAAACATTTGAAAAATGTATACAGCGATCAAATATTTACGTAATGCACCTTACAAAACACATTGATCACGTTAGACAATGTAGTAGTTTTCCCTTTCGATTAACGGCAACAATATTAATCTCTAGCAATAACCAGGCATGGACATATAAATTAAACATCCATCATGTCTTGTAATGGACAGCCACACGCTATATACGCATTATCCTGAGTTTATTTATACCAAGCATGATCTCCTATTTAGAGACCACTCAGCCTAATATTTCATATAACCCATCATCACAGTTTGACAAGAGAGAGAGGCACATGCCTAATATTTTGACAAAGAATCAAGGCAATAGCTACACAGCAGCCATTGTACTAAAACTAGATGTGTATTTCAAAACAACTTCATTTAGGCCCATGCCTAGTTTTGATGCAGATGTATTCCAAGTGAGAAAAGACGTGACAATTATTTGAATCAACAGCCAGCTCTTTTGAGATCAGTCTAATGGGGTATGCATGATGAAGTGCACATTAGTAGCATAGGATATGAGCACAGCCCCTAAAGATTAGCCCCACCATCCCAAAAAACACAATCTGTTCCAAAGACAACATTTTTCTTAGTGTCAAAAATCAGCCTTCAAGTCTTTCGGAACGGTGAGGGTGTCAAAAGGATGTGCATTACGGGTAATGGCAAGAATTTTAGCAGTACACGCTATTCTCAAAGCTGTCACATTCTGTCTGCCAATACTTGAAAGCAATATAACAAACTAATTCTCACAGAATTTGCTTTATAAATCTGACTTCAATATTTCGTGCAAAGTTAAGCAGATTCTGGAAGGTAATACTAAAGTAAAAATACGTTATGACTGACTCCAAGTCGAAAATAGTACTGCGCCAATTCCGGAGTGGTTTTAATTGCCATTTACTAAAGATCAAAATCTTGGTTTTCTGAAAATGTATTTCTAACCTATTGCATGAAGGTATCTGTTACGGTTAGCAGGTGTTGTTGCCCTATGGGATTGTTGTCAATAACATAAAATAATAACTGAGACTGGTATAGCATCCCAAATTGGAGGATGGCATTGGTTATCAGTCACATAATTCTTAAAGTCTGCCATGTATAGTGAAAACAATAGCAGGTAGATCACACACTGTTTCTTCAATCCAGTTGATGTACTCATTTTCATGGAATATGTATTCTTTATTCCTAACAGGACTCACACCTAAGTGTCAGAATGCAGTTCTAAAATTAATTTTAAAACACCTAAACGAACTTTCAAAGGTGAAAGTTTAGAACATAGTATACAATGATCTACTTTATCAAAGGCACTTGAAAGGTTGACAAAGGTCGTACAAACTTTCTGATTTTGTCTTATATTCTGTTCCACAATCAAATTCAATGATAGGGCATTACTGATTGTGTTAATGTCACATTATGCAACATAATCAATTGCTTTTCATTGACCTAATCCTAGAAGTGTTGTAGGATTTGTTTGACAAAAATCTTCCTTGAGACATCTAAAATTGCTGTATAGTGGAAACTACCTTCCTGGTCACTTGGTCTCTTTTTTATAAATTACCCTTCCATGATGATTGTTTTACTAGAGTAGAAAAACAGATATTTAATGATCTAGAGAAGATCTTTGCCCATTAACATGATAGTAAATGGTATATAGTAATGGGTACACCATCAAGACCTTGGGCCCTTGACATTTTAAATTTTCTAATTGTTAAATCAATATCTTCTAATGGACCAATTATGTCATAATTGAGACATCCACACTGTTTTAAATACCATATTCCCAAAAAGAAAACAATTGTGTTGGTGGAAAAATGCATGTCATTGGCCTTCATTTACAGGAGATGATTTCTTCATTTGACCTTTTAGTATTTACGCAGGAAACTATCTACCAGAATGACTGCATACTAACTGGAGATCGTGCCTTATGAACATCATTTCAGTTTCACGCTGCAAATGATTTATCTACTCCCTTTTGGAAGAATTTGTTAAACAATCTATGTTCAAAAACAGATCTTTTTATCGCCCGACCCACTGAAAGTCAATTTTTTTTGTCCTCAAATCACCACAGCTGCCGTAATCCTAGGTAACACCGTGGAACGAACGTCACACCTGATGCACAAGCAGTGGCCCAGCCACACCAACCTGGGCTTAAACATCCATATCTTTTTGGTGCTTAGGTGCAATCATAGGACTGCTCAGCTTTCCGATTCCAACACACCACTCCACCTTAGAAAGTCTGCCTAGATAATATGTGCTCTACCCGGGGTACAGCACAAGCCCATCCTGCAGGTCCAGCGCAAGGCTTTAAGCCAATGCTCCGGGAGGTGAGCTGCTGGACCTAACCAATGTTTGCAGATCTCTCTTCTCACAAGAAGCACCAATTAAAAAAGTAAGCCCCTCTGCGACCTGCCCAACAGGCTAAGTGACTCAGTATCGACTCCCAACAGCACCAGCATGGGGCTCATCTCAATCCTGACTCCAATGATATTGGCTATAATATTGCTCACGTTGTTCCAGAACCAACTAATCGAGGGACAAGTGGGAAACATATGCTCATAATTCGCTTTGGGATGGCCACATCTTTTACATTTTGGAATTCGGGGAACGCACAATCTTGCTAACCTCTGAGGTGTCCAGTATATTCTATTAGTAGTGAAAAAGTGATTCTTTTTTAGATTGGCTGGCTTGACCATAGATTAGAACAATTTCAGAGAGACTTGCCACAAATGTGGGAGCTCAGGTTCTGGGATCATTCCCTTCCAGGTGCCATATAGTGGCTCCCATATTTCATCCTCTGCTTCCAAGAGCTTCTGATACCATATAGCGACCTCCTTACTTATGGGCTGTATATCTTGCAGGAGTACTTCGACCTCCCAGGCACCACCAATCTCCGAATTAGCGCTCAGATACCAAGAAGAGAGCTGTACATATTTAAATCTAGATAGGAAACCCCCGGTCTTTGCCTTCAGTACTTGCCATGGTAAAAGACCTTGCACTGTGAAAAGATGCCCCCAACTTGTTATCCTGGCCTCCAGCAAAGGGAGACTCAGCCCATCCAGTAGGCTTTCTGGGGTGCCCGGAGAATCCCAAAATGGGGAGAAATGGGAATAGTACCTAATGACCAATATCATCCTAACCCTGTACCAAAGACTAAGTGCAGCTTTTAAAACTTTTAGTCGGCCTTTCTTAAAAAACTTGGGTACCCCAAATTTGTATAGAAAGCCTGTGGGTCCCAACCCTGTCACCATTTCTGCTAGAATCCTACCACAAGTTGAACTATCCGGTATCCCAAGAGCATACTACAGTTCTTAAGTTGTAAAGCCATACAATAAATCTTTAAGTCCGGTAATCCCACACCCCCTTTCTTTAAACTCCTCCTCAATTTTTGCCAAGAGTGCCTAGTTGCCCCAGAAGCCCAAATAAAACTTTTTTCCCAGTATTTTTTTTCTATCTCTTTTTTAGGAAATGTGAGGGGGATACAATTAAAAAGATAGGTCAACCTAAGTAAAACCAACATTTTAATCAAATTCACCCGCCCATGAATCAACTGTGGCAAGTTTTTCCACCTAATAAGGAGCAGATCAATCTCCTTTGCTACCCATTCTAAATTATCTACTGGGACCAGCCCAATGAATGAACTATTGAGATGCCCAGATACCTAAATTCAGTCACCTCCCGATCCCAGTTGGTGATATCCCAGCACATAATCTCCAACTTAGCTGTGTTCACGGAATAACCCGACAGTGCCCCAAACTCTTCCGCTAACTGTCCTACCCTAGGGATGGTTTGAAGAGGCTCTGATGTATAGATCATTAAATCATCTGCGTAGAGTGCTAGCTTATTCCTTAATTGTTGCGTGGAAAAAGGGATTACCTGGGGGTCACTTCTAAGTAACTCGGCAAATGATTCGATATAAATATCAAACAAAAGAGGAGAGAGAGGGTACCCCTGCCGCGTACCCAGAGTAATGCCGAAACTCTCTGTCAGAGCTCAATTGAATAAAATTTGCGCTGATGAGTTTGCATACATTCTCTGAAAAGTCAGAATAAACCACAGGCTAAATCCTAATACTGCCAAGACCTCCCACAAATACGCCCAACAGACCCAGTCAAAGGCCTTGGCAGCACCCTATTGTGGCAACTGCCAATGGAATCGAGCGAGCCATGGCCAGATCGATGCATCCAATTAATTGCTGAGTAAGATCATGGATCTGGCGCTTAGGGATAAATCCTGTCTGATCTGGTGAATTAGCTGTGGAGCCAATTTACCCAGCCTACCTGCCAGAATAATGGCAAGAACCTTACAATCAGCATTTAAAAGAGACATTGGCCGATATGAGTCTGCCTTCTTAGAATCTTTAGTGGGTTTGAAAATCCGCACTAGGGTAGCTTCCCTCCTTGATTGCGGGATCAAACTATTTCCCCCAGAATGGAACCACCACCTTCTTTAGTATCTTATACAGCTCAGAGGAAATAACATCAGGCCCCACAACTTTCCCATTCTTAGTCCGACTCAAAAGCTCCCAAACTTCAGCCTCCATAATTTGTGCTTCAAGAGACTCCCTTCCTGTTTCTGTAAGCCCTGGGAGATCCCTGTCCCAGAGCCACCCCCGGAGACCATCCAGGTCTGGAGTGATCTCCCCGGTATATAATGCAGAAATAAGGGAGACCAGATGACCTTTCATCTCCTCAGCATTTTTAGAGTTGTCACCCTGTGAGCTGATAATAATTAACTCCTTGATATTATTCTGCGACATCTCTGATCTTGATTTTTCAGGATAAGAATGCTCATGCACTCTTCCCGTCTTCGAAGAGATTCATACTCTTGGCTTTCCACCTATCCTTACACTTATTTTACAGCTTGAGCTTGAAATTTAGTTGGGCATCCTCTAGCCTCTTTTGCGCTTGATCCCTGCCCTGGGAGGAACTTTGCGCCTGCAGGGTAGCCTCCAACACCCCAATTTCCTGTTCTAGGACAATACACTCTGCTTTCTCTGCCCTATTTTTGGCATACCTCAAGTATGCTACTGAAAGTCAATCTTGTTAATATTATTAAAGTTTACATCAGGAGTTAACAAATAATAAGCCAAGTAAATCTCAATTTATTTAATCTATCCGATGGAGTTTTGTTTATGACACACTAATTCCCCATGATGGAATGGCATGGCTTCAAGTACATAGTTTAGAAAATCTAATTGACCCTTAAGTGCCACATGATTACTTAGAGTAGTCTTCAATATTTCAACATATATATATTCCCATAATTGATAGGGTACAAAGCCTCTCTCGACCCATGGAGGTAAATCAGCATATTCCTTTTGAGGCCTACCATTTAGAATAGCTAAATTAATGTTTAAAGCACAGCCAATGGTGTTTAACAACTGCACTCGGTTTATTACATGTCAGTAGACTTTCAACTAACCATGTTTTGTGAAGAGCTGTCTTTCTTAATGTATTATGATGTAGCGTAATGGTGCGCCCTATAGGCTGATGCTCTAGTCACTTGACTAGAATTGTCTTTTTGTGGTGTCGACCTGGATGAAATATGGTCAATTACGGTTTTCTGAAAAACATAAAAAATACCTATTGCTTTATTTCAAATTGTAAAACGTGTCATGTGTTATTCTTTAAAACCTTTAACATTGTGACAAATCACATAGTATACCTAAATTACCTTTTATGGCGGTTGTATGACGGAACCATGCATGCCATTACAACACATGCCTCTACAATGAAGTCTTTAGAACAAATGCGTCTTTATCACTCATACATTTACCATGCAAGTCTTTACAAAGGCATGCCTTGGGGAAAGTTCTGGACTTCGGAGAGGTATAATTTACTATTCCAACTCCAGTCTGTGCAACTGCAGGGAACGCACTGGACTTCGGAGGGGTTACATTCAGTAAGCCATTGTAAAGACTTGCATGGTAAAGATATGCGTGGTAAAGACGCATTCGTTGTAGAGCCTTTGTTGTAAAGAAATGCGTGGTTCCGACTTTGTGGTAAAGACTGTTCCCTTTATGTCATATGGACTTTAGCTGTTCCAAATGCCTCCATGGTTTTTTGAACAATCACAATAAAATCCCAGTAGAAGCTTAGATGAAGTAATTAGGGATAATTTAAAGTTGTTTCAGGTTGGCTAAAACAATACCATCATTATTACAGTAGATTAGAAAATGGGCAATGGATCGGATGGGGACCAATAGAGTGGTGCTACCTCGCAACATAAAAAGCGCATATGGTGCAACTGTGTTTAGTATAGTGGATACATTTTCAACAAATTCCTCCATGTTCTTTCGATCATTTTTGCACAAAGATCTGGACATTTTTGTGATGGATCTACCATCCATGTCTTAACTCTTTTGGCTGTGGATTTAACCTGGTCTACAGATGCCATATTACTGTTGCCAGTGTCCTCGACTTGAGACACTCAGCTTGTGAGAGGTAGCTCTTTCCTGAATTAAGTCAGATTTGATAAGAGCCAACTTTTATAACAAAGTAAACTTATTTTCCTATAAAGGAAGCATTGTTCTCTTATCTCTCACCTCTTGAATAATATAGCACATCAACTGTCCCAGATTCCAGAAATGATAGTTTGACCCCACAAACCTGTTATCATATTGCATTTGGTATAATTGCTTAGTTTTTGGTTACATCCCACTTTGTTATTAAAGAGGTGTCAGAAAAACACATTAAAAACGAATCTTTGATTCACATCAGCTGAGTCATGGATGACCCATCACATTTATACCAAATATCAGTTTAAGGCTTTTGGATTTTCCCTACAGTTTTCGTGTATAATAATAGATTAGTACACTTCTAGAGGAACACATCAATTTAAAATTGGTCCCACAAAATATATGATGGAAGAGGTTAAAACATGTGACCTCGTTTTTAAGAATATATATATATATATATATATTTTTAATTAGAGCAATTTGCCTTTATAGCCCATCCCAGCAATAATCTTTGAAAGAAATACAGGAAGAAAATTCTATCTTCTCTTTTATTTTTTGGTGGCCACAGATTTCCCAGTTGGCATTGAGACCATTTATGTTCAAATAAGACACAAACAAATTTGCAAAACAGAAAGAGGCTTCTTATCTTCAATTAGCAAATACAATAACTAAAAATGAAGGAATGGTAAATCTGAACAGATATATCCAAAGATTCTCTACTCCTGATGGTATAGGAATGGAGATGAATTTGGGGAACTGGTAAAAATGGTGGTTTTTAAAGGTAAACCAAACTTATCAAATATATATATATATATATTTTTTTTTTGTTGATAAGTTTGGTATACCTATATATATATATAGATATAGATATATATATATATATATATATATATATATGATTTTCGAGTCCAATACAACTTCTTTTTGTGATTGAAACAATTTTGATAGGTATTGATCCAAATTTTATTGTAGCACATACTAGTTGATTATTTTATTCCTGTATTATTCAGGAGTTGGAGCTGTATGCCAAGCTACTAATGGACCTTACATCTTGAGGTACAGAAAGTGGGTAGAACAACCAAAAAAGCTATTGAAGAACATGTCTTCCCGGGGGACGGTTTTATCGATATCCTTGTCTCCATCAAAACCTCTGTCCATCCTTTTGATATATTCCTTGTAATGCATAAGCTCTATGGACAGTTAGATGTGATTCGCAGACCTTCAGTTTCTCTTAAGAAGGCAAAGGACAAACAACTTATCATAATAGCCTGGCAAATGGTCAATAAGTGCCCGGTGTCCTCCTGTTCCCAATTTGTAAATTTAAATGAATAACAAATGTTTTATCTTTAAATGTTCCCTAATTTTTGTCATATAAAATACATGGGCGCCTGCAATTCCTTTATAAAAGCCTGTATCGAATTCTCTTATTACACATGACTAGTGACATCTCCGGTCAACTGTAATAAAGAAATTACAAAGCTGCTAAACTATAATAACATATTACAGTTGATTTGTGACATCACAATGCCTCCTACCAGAGTTTGCAGCCAGGGTGAAAAGCATAATTATAGCTGCAATTTAAACAAGGAAAATGCAAACTAGCCTTCCTTCTTCTGGTATCCTTTTCTAAAAAGAAAAAGTGATTTAGAGAAGGTGATATTTATTGCACCACATTTTTTTCCCACGCTATAGATTATTGCAGAAAAGATATAATTTCTGCATGTTTGTACACAATCTGAGCCACAGTCCTTTGAACACAAATTTTATTAAGCTGATTCTAATTGCTTTTTTGCAAAAATGACTAGCTGCTTTTTGGCGCGTTTAATGTCACAGTCCAGGTTCTGCTTATATTCTTCTTGTCAGCAATGAACATGAAAGAGCAAGAAGCTAAACATTTAAGAGGTTTGTGGGAAGGATGATGGTATGACCATAAATGATAAGGATTAAAGTATCCCCTGTCCTAAATTATAAGGATATAGCAAATCATCTTGGAGCTCCATCACCTTATAAAGGAACTAGGTCTTTGGCTTCGTTCCTCTAAATGGTCATGAAACATCTTGGTGACTTGCAATATCCTTATAATGTACAGCAGATGGAACTTTATCCCATAGATAAACCAAAAAACTAATCAGCATAACAGCAACTATACAAATGTTGCTTTTCAGTGAATTCTCTATTACTTGACTACAGCAGGCGTAATATAGAGAACTTCCATTGAACATGCACTTAGAATGTGCATAGCAACAGGGAGCAGTGAAAACCAATGTGTACCTCTGGAGCCATAACTATAACTTCTTCATAAAGGCGGCAGGCTTCAGTTAATGTTTCTGGTGTTCGAGACAGGGCCCGTGCTAGGCCGAGGCGAGGCACATAGGAGACTCTGTTGATTTGCACTGGGCCAGTCACAGAATCTGTAAAAAACAAAAAAATAAATCAACTACATAGCATGACAACTATTTGCCAGAATGGCCGTACACTAGAAAAATTGAATATACTTGAGCAAATATTGTGAAATAATTGATTGTGACTGAAATTCTGTAAATTCACAATAGTGTTACAGTAAGACACTATCATGGTTTATGGCCTACTAAACTTAGAAAGACTGAGGCAAATGTGCATATATTCTGAAATTAGTAGTCACCAATACTGGCCGTTTTATCATAAATTTACACTTTTTGTAATGAGAATATACATCAATTGCATTTTACAAAGTTTTTCTTTTATACCTTGACTTCAAATTGTATTGCTTAACGACATGTGTCATTGGAAAGACCTCTGACCACAATATAAACGCTTCAAATCATAGACAAAGGATTTCAGTGCTATTTGCCATGCATGAACCAGTGCCCTTTGCCCTTCATGAATCAGATCCAGCTTCTAAGCCCCGTCACTAATACTATACCTGTGAAAACTGTACCAGCAGCCATGTATTCAAAAAGTGGCAATTTCTCATTAGCATGGGGACACGTCCATGACAATGAAAGAATTACGATGTTATTACGAGAGCTTCCAAAAGGCTGCAGATGAACATGCTGAATGCCAACCACCCATCATGTCCAAACGAGGATATGGGGTGCACATATGTATATCCCCTCTGATGGGAAACATACTATGTTTGCACATGCACACCCTTTGCCCCAGTCTTTGTGATGCAGTGCATGTCCCTACAACATTGAGTGCAGTTTGGTACTGCATCAATCCTAAAGATTTAGGGGTACAACTTAAAAAAAAGGTTTCCTGGGTATGCCTCCTTCAAATGTAGGCAAGCCCTGCAGAACATTGTTTATTACCTACTTTGCCACAATGTGCTGTCCTCAAGGCGTATGCACAACGTAGGGTGAATACCTGGAAAAATTCTGGGCAGCACATGCAAAAAATAAGGACAGGGTCAGAAATTTATGACAAAAATTCAAGACAAGGTCAATTTTACAGATACATCTGAAGAGGTCGGGTAATTTTAAAATAGACGGGTGACACAAGTACAAGTCAAAATAGGTTCATATTCTTTGGTTTGTATAATACATAGCAGTATTGATCACACATTCACATATAGCTGGACTTATTGAAGGATTTTAAAAACTAGCAAACATACACACTAAGCGGAATTTGACAGTTCGCGATTCTACCTCTGTTTCATGAACGATAGATCCAGAATCAGCTCTCTGTTGCTGAACGTGGACTTAAGAGTTCATAATCAGCTCTCTGTTCCTGAACATAGACTTAAGAGTTCATAGGCAGTAGCGCTACTCGTTTAGATTTTCTTTTTGAATGTGTACTTTTTATCAGAGCTAGCAGATTTAAGAGGATCTTTGTTCCAAAGAGAAACTAAATATAAGTCTGAGCAGCAATATTTCAAACTAACCTGGATCTGAACTTCTACTTTAGCAAGTTCGATACAGCACCTCTTTCGTGCATCAGTCTAGGTGAATTTAAAGAGGGAAAAAATCCTCTTATAATTAAAAAAATAATTCTTATATCTACAAACCTGTTTACTGCTAGGCATATTTCACAAGAGGTCTACACTCGCCTAAGGATCATAGCTTACTGTTAGCTTTGTTTTGTACGCCTCCATATGTAACAACAAGTATGTCACAAATAATCAAACTTTGCATTGGGTGGTCTTTGTTAGAATCTATGCAGATGAATCAATGCATGATACATACCTTTAGAGATAGATTATGGCGGCTCTTTTTGCGGGACGTAGTCCCTCTGAACTACACAGTTATGATATTCCTTACCCTATCTTGTCACTAAAATACTGCATCATTAGCCTTAGCAAGTGGATATCAACGTTTCTCTGTTTAGTTATACCTCATGGGGTTTGTTATCATTTTTACAGGTGCTTATAAATGCCTGTAATGGCACACCCCACTTTTGTGTTATCAGGGACTTTCTGAATCTCGTCTTCTTTACAGAGTGCCTGGCTCTCCTCCTCTGACCACTGTGCGACTGCATTTTGTCATTTTGCAATTGGTGGAGTCACACAGGACCTCCATGTCATGGCTATTGTTCTTTAAGCTGTCAATAACATGGAATCCAGATATTTGTTTTTCACTTTTCTTCCCTTAGGTCATCTGAAGAAACCCAACACACAACATTCTTCCTTGCCCAAGTCCCTTTGTTCAACCAGCTTCTCTACAGTGCTAGCCCTTTCCTCCCAATATTCCATGATCATTAGGCATTCCCACACCATGTGCCCAAGTCTGCCGGTGTGTGCCCGCAATGGGGGTAAGTGAATCTTAATGTAGGTAAGGATATAGATTTTCTTTGGTGTCATGTATGTTTTGTGTCAGAAGCTAAATTGAATCTACTTACTGGCATTTGCAATTCTGTGTGGTGGTAAGCCAATATACGAGTACATTTAAAGTCACTGAGGACTGTACAGAGGCCTATCTCCCATGTATCCTTCAACTCATCTAAGAAAATTCCAGAGATCCCTAGCAGATCCTTATGCAACAACGAGATGAACCGATTCCCATTACAGAAAATATATTAGTTCATGGGTTTGAGGTTTGGTGTCTCTAATCCCCCACAGTTTATGTCCTACCTCTACCAACACCCAATGGATTTGGAATTGTACTTTATGGGGATTATAATCCGTTATAAGAGAGTCAAATGCCACCAAAAATCCTCCAACAAACATTGCTATGTAATAACCTTGGTTTCTATGAGGCCCTTTCAATTGGACGTCCAGGGCATAGGGTTTGATTTGCCACATCCCACAGAGTGCTTTCTGCAGACAAGGCAACGCGACCTACGCTAATCAGGGGAGAGACCGTGGTATGGTCGACATGCTAAGGAAGAGATGATTTAGCAAGCCTTCTTGGAGCTTGTCTTCCAATATATCTGTCTGTGTCTCAGCCAGCACGCCCCCCCCCCCATTCTAGATGAGCGGCTAGATAGAACATCTCAAAATCACAGGTAGTTTTAATTTGAACTAAGTCACTCTATGTCTACCCTTATATCACATTTCGGTCACCCAGGACAACTTCTAGGTTGCGAAAAATTGACCCCAGTAGCAACACTGAGACGTTGGTAAAATAATAGCAAAGACGTGGAAGCACCACTATTTTGACCACTGCAATTCGTTCCACCCCATTTAGGGGTACAACTTTAAAAAAAAGTTACCTGGGTATGCAGCACTGCAAGTGCTGTCCCCAGATAACTGTTCAGAATGTCAGTCTCGATGTAATGCACTCTAATGACTAAATAACAAAAGGCATGTGGTTCCCATTTAATATCAGCATATTACGGTCCAACGCTGTTAGGGTCCAGTCCCCTTCTTAGCAGCTAAAGACGAGATTTCATCCACTTTCATTTTAATCCGGTAACAGACTCAAACTCCCACAGAAAAGCCGCAATTGCTGCCATACCAATCCTCACACCTCTGATGAATAGCAAAATTCCAACATATCATCTGCGTAAAGTGATACCAAGTGGATTCCCTCACTTATTGGGATGTAGCGCTCCACCAGTAACTTAGCTGGGACAAGTGGCAGCCCTGCAGCACTCATCTTGCTCCCGGAGTCAGATATTATTCTGTCCACTTCAATGCAAGTCATTGGTCATGCATATAACAGGGACTTGGGGAGAGGATGTGGCCTCACGGCTAGGACGGTCGACCTGGAAGCTGGGGAACCGGGTTCGAGTCTTGGAAGGGACGCTCAACATCCTTTGAATCTGGGCAAATCACTTAATCTCCCCGTGCCTAACAAAAAAAAATTAAAATGAATGTGTCCGTCTGTAACACAACTGGTGCTCATGTAAAGCACGCTGATGCCTTCGCGTCTAGTTCACGCTATATAAAAAAAAATCTAAAGAAAAAGAGGGACATTCTTCATGACCTTCCAATGCCAGACTTCCTGCAGGGCTGTAATAGAAATTGTTAACTTAACATATTGAAGGTCTTCTCAATATCAAGGGAAGAAGAGCAGAAAAGGGCTATACCAATGTTGCATCCTCCAGGATTACAAATAACCTCCTAGCATTTAACAAAGTGGTACAATCCAGGAAAAACCATTTCAGGTCAGGATGAACCAATTTAGGCATTTGCGGATATAGTCTTCTTGCTAGTAATTTCTTCAATATTTGGCTGTACACCTGCTTGGAGAAGCAGAGATTAATCCACATGTCTATGCTGTGTGATGGCCTATCAATGACCAGGCCACAGTTGATTTTGGTTAAACTTTATTTATCTTGGGGACCATTACACCCACGTATCTGACAAAGAAACCACACACCATCAGATCAGGAACTTTCCGACTTAGGGGCCGATTCCGATTCGGGCCGGAAAACGTACCGACCGACTCAGAGCCGGAATAAATACCGACCGACCCGTACCGGTGCAGCCCGACCCGCAAAGTACGATGAGAAGCGTGCTAAATCCGACCGACTCGTACGGAACACAAGCCGAACGACCGAGCCGCGCGGAAAACAGCCATCCGGCCGGAAAAGCACGAGAATCGAACCGACCGACACGCACCAGGAAGAATCCCGAGCGAAACGTACCCGCGAACTCCTACCCGCCAAGTACGATGCAACACGTGGAAAACACGACCGAGTCGCACGGAGCCCAAGCCGCACGACCGACACGCATTCAAAACTGCGAGCCGAAGCAACCCAAAACCCCGTGACCGACGCGTACGCAGCACAGAAAACAGCACAAACACAGCGTGAACGAATCTGAGAGGCTCGCACGAGACAACTGGAGGGTCCGACTCGGTCACAAGAACGTCTCCTACATGCACAAAAAGAACCAAGGAAAAAATAACACAAAAAAAGGCCAAACAAGCTATCACAAAGCAAATAAATACTGGGGGAAACAGGGAACAAAGACACACCCACAACTCCACCCATATAAAGGACACAAATCCCTACCATGATCCCTTGCAAATTCAAATTACCTGCCAGCACTCAACACCAACAGACAGCAACCACACACACACTCACAGCTCATCCATCACACAAGCCACACACCAGCAGCACCACAACAAATAGCACCCTCACATACACCCAGCAAAACACACACTCACACACCCTCACTTGCACACCAACACACACATCACACACCAGCACCACCCAACACCATGCCCCCAAAGAAGAATCACAAGTTCCTAGATAGTGAATTGGAAGTCCTGGTAGATGAGATCCTCAGGGTAGAGCCACAGCTGTTTGGCACATTGGTCCAACAGACACCCATGGCGCAGAAAACCAAGATGTGGGAGAGGATCGTCGACAGGGTGAACGCACAATCACCATGTTTGCGCACAAAGGTAGACATCCAGAACAGGTGGTATGACGTGCGCAGGAGGGTCAAGGAGCTGTTGAAGAAGGACTACATCTTGAGCCAACACACCGGCAGTGGCCCTCCTGCCAAACCAGTATACCTCAGGCCCTGGGAGGAGAAGGTGCGGGCCATCCTACCACCAGTGAGCGTCTATGGACTAGAAAACATCCCAGAGCCTGGTGAGTACACAACAAATGTACACAATATTGTGCCACAATACACACACATCACTGTCAAGGGGAGAGTCAAACCATGCACCCTTAGCAAATACACACCAACCAAAACAGATCATCCCAAAATGTGTATGTCAGCCAGATAAACACAATACATGCCAGCTCATAGTGAAATGTAACTGTGTCATGACATGTACAAACCTAACAACAAATAGAGCTAGGCAGTGGCACAAATATAACCAACAAACACAGTCAGACATGTAGCCACCACCACAACACCACCTCACAGGGAAGCTCACTGAAAGGAAGGAATACTGTGTATGCTGGGCAAGTCAGTGTAGCCAATAGCATCATGGGAGTCGTAGTCACAGAAATTGCCCACCCTCACAATGCGCACATCAACACCACCATGAACCATGCACACATCACAGGGAGTGCAAAACAACTGACAAGATGGCTGACACTGGCTACTGCTGTGGGGAGCACAAGGCCCTGCTGGCAACTGTGCACCAACCAACAGCAGGACACCACTGACTGACATCCTGAAAGACAACTTGCACTCCCTGCAATGGAAGCACGTTCCATGGTGGGATATCTGGCTGGGTGGGAAGGAGGACTCACAGCACTGACCATAGTCACCAGCAGCTCCACCCACACACCCCCTAACACAAACTACACACAACTCACCTGGGAGAAAGCATTGCCTCACACACCAATCAAATATCCCACAAAGAACCACAACCCTGGGTCATGCAGTGTGAAGCACAGGGACACACATGGGACTTGTAGCAAAACAAACCCCAGGATAACACTGTCAGCCATCTTGTCAGCACAGGCACACAACCCCACAGGGAAGCTGAGTCAAAAGCAAGGAAGCATGGGCATGCTGGGAAGGGGGGTGGAGGCAAAAGCATGATGGGAGTGGTAGTCACAGCCCAACATCCCCCACCCACATGGCCCAGCAAGAACACACCCAAGCATGCACACCTCACAGGGAGTCAAAAGCCACTTCAAAGATGTCTGACACTGGTGCTCTGTTGTGGGGAACACAAGGACATGCTGGGAACTGCCCAACAACCAACAGCAGGACACCACTGTCAGCCATCTTGCCATTGCTGTCACACCCACACACAGTGAAGTACACTCAAAAGGAAGGAAGTATGGGCATGCTGGGAAGGGGGTGGAGGCAATAGCATGATGGGAGTGGTAGTCACAGATATTGGTCAGCCTCACAATTGGCCCATCAACACCACCCTGAACCATGCACACATCACAGGGAGTGGAAAACAACTGACAAGATGGCTGACACTGGCTACTGCTGTGGGGAGCACAAGGCCCTGCTGGCAACTGTGCACCAACCAACAGCAGGACACCACTGACTGACATCTTGCCATTGCTGTCACACCCACACACAGTGAAGTACACTCAAAAGGAAGGAAGTATGGGCATGCTGGGAAGGGGGTGGAGGCAATAGCATGATGGGAGTGGTAGTCACAGATATTGCTCACCCTCACAATGCGCACATCAACACCACCATGAACCATGCCCACATCACAGGGAGTGGAAAACAACTGACAAGATGGCTGACACTGGCTACTGCTGTGGGGAGCACAAGGCCCTGCTGGCAACTGTGCACCAACCAACAGCAGGACACCACTGACTGACATCCTGAAAGACAAATTGCACTCCCTGCAATGGAAGCACGTTCCATGGTGGGATATCTGGCTGGGTGGGAAGGAGGGCCGGATGTCAACCAAATACAACCAATGCAGACCATGTACACACCCCAACATTCACATGGAAATGCCCAAATAATGCAGGACAATGTGCTACACCAATATCAACCCCTGACTGTGACAACTTAGGACAATGCAATGTACAGGCCCGCATCCAGAGGCACAGTCACAACTGTCAGGTGTGTCAACCATTGATGCCTGCAGAAACATAACATACATTGTGTGTGTCTCCCAAAAACAGGTGATGATGGGGACACAGCAGCAGACGCTGAGGAGTCCCCGTCCCAGGCTCAAGAGGATACGGAGCTCACTGGTGTGGAACAGCCTCTGCCCTCCTCGGATGAAGAAGACCAACCTGGCACCTCCGGAGCAAGTCATCATGCAGCACCAGCAGGACCACCAGCTGCACCCCCTGCACCCACCCCTCCAACGACTGTCAACACAGATACCACCCCTGCCGACATGGAAAGACCAAGGAGCACCACCACCACCAGCACAGGGACCCTGGACCAACGTGGGGCCATGGACACCAACACCACCAACAACCCCAAGGGGGCCCAGGGTCACCTGTGCGTGCCACCTCAGGTACTGCACGTGTCGCCAGGGGTGGTGGGAGGGGTGGGAGACATAGGTCACTGATCGCAGAGGGGTCTGGACTGCATGATGACCCACAACTGGCACGCATAGCCGATGCGTACCCGTCTAGCACCGGAGAGCTCAGCCAGGTAGTGGGGCTCCTAGGGGACATTAAACAGCAGCAGGCTGCCCATCATGCCCGCTTGGACTCACACATGTCCCGCGTGGAGTCCAAGTGGGACACACTGCAAGAGATGACGGCGGTGCATAGGGACATATTACAATGCCTCCGCCAGATGAGCAGCAACCAGTCAACACCTCCCTGTGTGCCCACAACATCTGGTGCTGAAACAACTGCAACTGCCATAGGGAGGGAGGATGACTCTGGCGGAGAGTCCCCTGCACCGCAGCAGCCTGCACTTGAGGGTCCCCCCCCAAAGAAGAGGGGCCGTCCGAGGAGGGGCAAGTGAGAGGCCGATGGCCATGTGCAACCCCCAGGAAGACAAAACCTGTTCTGGATAATCACCTTTGTGCGCAAACTGTTCACCCTGTTGACTGCAACACAACTCTCCCACATGACATGGGGAGCTCAAGTTGGACCAATGTCTCAGATGACTGTGGACTTTACTCTGGACATTTCTGCTACCAGGACTTCCAAATCATCTAGGAACTTTGGATTACAATCACAATGTACAGCACCCACCATCCTGTGCACTATACTCACACATGTATGTCAATAAACTCACTAATACACCATACTTGCCTCTGTTGTGATTCCTACGTTGTCTCTGAAGTGGCGATGATGATCTGGGAAATGACACTGTGCATGCTAACTGCTACAGCAAGTACAACACCGGCATGTGAGTCATGGCGACGTCACACATATGAGGGAGGCACACCACCAGGGCTACACAACACATACACACCATGGCCATCTGACTCATCGCCTACACTGATGTTGCCAGGAAATACGTTGCATTGCACAGACCCAACACCCATTCACAGTCTGTGTTAACTAGCCCACTGGTGCAGTAAGCAAATGTCAGTCAGATGTGTGACCACAGACAACGCACATCACAAAGTGAAGCACAGGTTTATTACACATTTGCAACATGTTGTAACCACCACAGATGCAAGGTAATCACACCTGGCAGCGGGCACACAGTCAACAAGTGTAGAAGGAAGGAAGTCCATGGGTGTGGTGCACATCACCTGTAGGGACACGACAGCTACCACCCTGGAAGTCGAATCACGGTGTCGGGGATCACAGTTGACCAAACGACTCTGAAAGTACCCTGTGAAGGACAGAAATGACACACAGTCAAAAGCACTGAAGAACAGGACAGAACTGCAATACTCATGCCCAATACATGTCACAAGATACCCACCCAGAACCAAGTTAGCATGTCGACACTGTTGGGGAGTACAGACTACCTGTAAGGACACATCGCTACACGCATACAGTCATGTAGCACATGGACACACTCAAACAGCACCAGAGCACCACCAACACATATCATGCAAACTCACATCAGTTACATGACATCTCTGGATACTTACATTCAGATGAAGAAGTTGGTGATGAGCTGTGTGCGGACATCACCATCATCATCATCATCATCATCACTGGCATCGTGGTCCAGGCCAGGATCCTCCACAGGTGGCGGACGTTGGTCATCGTCATCCAGGATGAGAGGCAACTCCTTCCGCACTGCCAGGTTGTGTAGCATGCAGCAGACGATGACAATCTTGCACACCTTTGCCGGGGCATATGGGAGGGACCCTCCTGTCTTGTCCAGGCAGCGGAAGCGGCTCTTCAGGAGACCAAATGTCCGCTCAATCACTCTCCTCGTCCGACCATGTGCCTCATTGTAGCGCATCTGGGCTGGTGTCACAGGGTTCCTGAGGGGCGTCAGCAACCACGGCATGTTGGGATATCCGGAGTCACCTACATACAGACAATTGCACATTAGCTGAGTTGGAAAAGAGGGTGGAACACTACATTGCAGAACACACACAATGGTACAAAGTCAGTACACACCAACAAGCCAGGCACGCTGGTTCCGCATCTGTGACATCATTCTCGGGATGCGACTACTCCTCATCACGTAGGCATCGTATGCAGAACCGGGGAAACGGGCACACACGTGTGAGATGGTCATATCTGCAAGACAGACCACCAGTGCATTGACCGAGTGGTAGTGCTTGCGGTTCCTGTATGCCTGCTCCTGTGCCTGTGGTGGTACCAAAGCCACATGTGTCCCATCAATGGAGCCAATGACATGCGGCATCTTCCCCAGGGCATAGAAGTCACTCTTCACGTCAGTGAGTTGCTGGAGTCTAGGGAAATAGATGTACTGGTTCAGGTATATCAACATAGCCTCCAATACATCGCGGAGCACACGGCTGAACATGGTCTGTGACATCCCACCAGCAGTCGCCAGAGTGTGTTGAAAGGTACCGGTGGCAAAGAAGTGTAGGGCTGCCATCACCTTCACCTTGGGGGTCAGCGCTGTAGGGTACGGCCGGCCAGGTTGCAGGTGTGGTGCCAAGCGCACTGCCAAATCATCAATCAGCTGCCTGGTGAAGCGGTACCTTTGGATGCTGTCACGTTCCACCATCGTTGCCAGGTCAGGGAATGGTCTATGGACAGCTGGTGCCCTGCAGTGCATAGGTGAACAAAGAAAGATTGTCACTCACCCCACATATGTGGCATTGTACACACTCAATATCACACGATACATCATTATGAGGCACAAGTACATGATGTGTGCAGTTCCGTAAGGACATGTATGGCACATACATGGCCAACAGCCAACATCACAGTTCAACAAGTGGCATCAATAAGTCCCAGGTTGTGCCATTGGGTATCATGAGGACGTGTCACATTTCCCATCTCCTGCTGCCACGTTACAAACACACCCCACAGTGACATGTGAGGACAGATGTGCCCCAGGCATCACAGCCCAACGACAGGTAGATTCCCAGGGACCCTGTATTGCCACATGGACACTGGCATGACATGGCATATCATGTATACACCACAGCAAAACAACCATGACCCCCACAGGTAGTGGTCCCTGTTGCCTCGGCAGGACAGACATGGACGTCTGTGACACACACACGCACAACATCAAAGTCCATGCACAAACAACGTGGATGTGGAGACTGTCTCCCATTGTGCACATGAAATCCGAGACATTGTAAACACAACATGCACACAGACTGTGGAGGACCATCACTATTGTGCCAATGGGTCACCCTGGGTTAAACATACCGTCCCACATGGGACTCAGGGGGCATGTGACATGACATACACATACACCACCGTGAAATGTGACCATGCCACATGCTCAGATATGAACAGTTGCACATCACAGTGGTCATGTACATGAAACACCAAGGATACTGTCCCCATGAACACGTGCACAGCCTGGGGGTGGCTGCCCCAAGTGACACCCACAGAACAACATGTTCACCCCCATACACGGAATAGGTAATGCAGCCTTACATGCCTTAGGATACAGTTTGGACAGGCTGTGGTGTTGTAGGTGTGCCCCTCACTCCCTGGGAAGTATATGTGGCTGGCATATGTTCACCTGTGACAGGCATGGTGACATATGCCAGTGACATGTACAGGGACGCGTTGGACAGCAATGGACCGATCGGTGCGCACACATTGGCCATTGCATTCAATGTGTGCTGGTACGCGTTGTATTCGCAATACGCGTTGGACAGCAATGGACCGATCGGTGCGCACACATTGGCCATTGCATTCAATGTGTGCTGGTACGCATTGTATTCGCAATACGCGTTGGACAGCAATGGACCGATCGGTGCGCACACATTGGCCATTGCATTCAATGTGTGCCGGTACGCGTTGTATTCGCAATACGCGTTGGACAGCAATGGACCGATCGGTGCGCACACATTGGCCATTGCATTCAATGTGTGCTGGTACGCGTTGTATTCGCAATACGCGTTGGACAGCAATGGACCGATCGGTGCGCACACATTGGCCATTGCATTCAATGTGTGCGGGTACGCGTTGTATCCTAGGTACGCGTTGAACAGCAATGGACCGATCGGTGTGCCCGGCCGGCCCATTGCATTCAATGTGTGCGGGTACGCGTTGTATCCTAGGTACGCGCTGAACAGCAATGGACCGATCGGTGTGCCCGGCCGGCCCATTGCATTCAATGTGTGCGGGTACGCGTTGTATCCTGGGTACGCGTTGAACAGCAATGGACCGATCGGTGTGCCCGGCCGGCCCATTGCATTCAATGTGTGCGGGTACGCGTTGCATCCAGGGTACGCGTTGAACAGCAATGGACCGATCGGTGTGCCCGGCCGGCCCATTGCATTCAATGTGTGCGGGTACGCATTGTATCCTAGGTACGCGTTGAACAGCAATGGACCGATCGGTGCGCACCCATTGGCTATGGCCTGGCCTGGCAACGGACGCGTTTTCAAATTTTGAACGAGTCTGATGCTGGAAATTCAGTTGGTCACCCACAACAATGTTGCAAATTCATGGGTGTCATGAAGTTGAACTTTTGGAGGATGCTGTGGGCGTGTGTAAGTGGTGCAATTCCATGGATTGGCCAGATTCAGAAGATGCTAACGACTTGGACCTATCACTTTGGACACATGGGACAGTAACTGCCTCTGCAGCACACATATAATGCTGGCTGTTCCCCTGAGAGCTCACTTGCCTGCACTACATGCTCCAGGACGACATCTGCCACCACCACTGCTGCTGTATCTGCACCCTCTGGACCCTGCAATGGCACGTACTGTGGAGAGAGCCCCAGCCTTCAGCACTGAGGAGAACCAGGCCCTGCTGGACAGCCTCCTTCCACAGTACAGCAAGCTGTATGGGAAAGCAGGGGAGCAGGTGAGTGTTCTGTCCACTGCCTTCCTAAATGTGCATGTTGTCTGACTAGCAAGGCTAACAGTCTGCACGCCACTGGCTAGCAGGCTCACTGAGTAGTTGTCACCCCCCATAGTGTGTAGTTACATGCACTGGACAGGTATAGTGCAGTGACAGTGCATTTAAACAAGGTTTTACTTCCCAGGCAATGATACCATGTTGTTACTGCTGGCATACTGTCCATGGCCATCGTTGCACTGCCTGTGTACATCATGTGCCCCTGTGATTGAGACATGTATACACAACTGTGTAATGCACGGATATGTTGCATGTGTAGTAATAGCATTCTCACTTTGTCATCCTCACAGGTTGATGCCCACCAGAAGCAGAAGATATGGCTGACCATCGTCCGGGCAGTGAGATCCGTGGGGGACTACAAGCGCCGGATCCGCAACTGCCAGAAGAGGTGGCAGGACCTTCGGGGCTGGACCCGGAGGATCGCACGGGTCCAGCTGAAGCTGTCGCCTCCTCGCAGGAGGGGCGGACACCGGACCCTGACCCCCACATGCTCAGGATCCTGGCGGTGGTCTTCCCTGATCTGGATGGGCAGCTGAAGGCCAGGGAGCAGCACAGAGGGGTGAGTCCATGACTGCATTGTGTACTCTGTCTGCCATGCTATGTGCCCTCCTCTGGCCTGGTTAAACTTCCACAGCACAACAGTCATGTGGTCCAGGACCCATGTCCCTCGATTGTGCACTGCCCACTCCTCATCTGATACCCAGGTGTGGCCCTTGCAGTCAGGGAATTGTGTCACTTGGGTACTGTGTCCTTGCAGTTTGCTTGACTCAAGGTGGGGGACAGCATCTGTTCCCCTAACTGTGGTGGGCATTATGGGTGGGTCCATTGCTTACACAATGCCTGTGTTCTGACATGTAATCTGCGTGTTACTTTGATATGTGGTCCAATTGCTGAGCTGATCCACCACATGTGCCTGGGGTAACTGGCACACACCCAAGCTGCGGGTGGGAACTATGTTTGGGCCCCAGGAGTGTGTATATTACGTGTGTCACACATACTTAGCCAGCTGCCTACTGTCCAGGGTTCATCCCTCATTCATGTGGGGCAGGACAGTCATGCCTACTCCAGGCCATGCAATGCACTCTGTACTCCCACTCCAGTGTATCAGCTGACACGTTGTGCTCAGTGATATGTCCCCTCAGGTGTCAGCCTCTGTGTCAGTGTGCTGTGGCTTCGATGTCAGGACTGCTGGGGTGTTTATCGGTTGGGGCTCAGCATGCCACCGGTGATGTGACCATAGGAGACGATACTTGTGTGACACATAGGTGTTTGAACACCTGACCGTGCAGACTGGGGTATGCGAATGTGAGGTCCATGCAGCTGTTTCCCATTCACAGCAGATTGTGAGGTGCTCAGGTTCAGAGGCTTGTGTTACAGGTCACCCATATGTCCAATCAGTATGACCTGGACAGATAAGGGTTCAGATGATGTGGTGTGTGGGGGATGTACATGTGCACTTGTTCAGCTCCAGGACTTGCATTCCCCATGACCTACTATTGTGACACAGTGCAGACTGTTGTTGTGTGGCTGCCCTGCCCATGTGACTGGAGACAGTGATGTATGACTTAGCAGGCATGCCTGTGCCATGGCATGTGACTTCCTATGAGTGATCCTGCAGGGGAGTGACATGTGCTACATGCACATCATAGTGCCAATGGCTATCAGCACATGGGTGCATCATGGTGTCTGTCGCTGGTATGCATCACATGCATTTCATATATCTGACTCTGGGCATCACTTTCATCCGGGCACCTGTACTGACTCAGTGGCAAGAGTTGTGATGTGTGCATGTTCACATGCTTCACCGTGTTCTCTGCACCGTCCAACTACTGTGTAGGTGGTGCATGTGTCCACACTGGGGTATTGCCTGCCAACGGACGCCAGACAGATGGGTGCAAGGCCAGGTGGGATGTGAGTGACATGGTTGACGATCAGACTGACAATTGGCTTCTCCTATTCTGTTTGGGCAATTTTAGCAATGTTCAACTAAGGATGCCAGGCCTTGCTCTGTATTGTGCTGTACTTACTGTGGTGTGTGCGTTCGGTGCAGGTGACTGATGTCTGTCTGTTTCCCTATTGTTTGCAGATACATCTACGGCCACAGGAGGGGACAGCTCCACGGACCAGGAGGAGCCGCAGAGCCAGACTGGGTCAACAGCCGAGGAGTGGTCGGAGGGACCCTGTGGCACGGAGGGCGAGGGGAGCCACACCGAGGAGTCCTCAGCACCATCCACCTCAGCTGAGGACCACAGCAGCTCGGAGGATGACTCCCTTTTGGAGGCGGGTGTCAGCAGCCACCACACCCCAGCTAGTGTTGCTGTCCCTGCCACCACCACCACCACCTGCCCTCCCATCGGCTCCCATTCCCGAGGTCCGTGGAGGCTCCCATGTTCGGGAGCGTATCTCCTTCGGGCCAGGCACCGCACCCCCTGCCCCTGTGTCCCCTGCTGCCCTGAGTGAGGAGTCTGTGTACCTCCTTCGCCAGCTCCATGTAGGGCAGACAGCGATGCTGAGTGTCCTCCATGCACACACCACTCTGTTGACTCAGCTGGTGTCGTTCATGGAGGGCATCTCATCGGGCATGTCTGCCGTACAGAGGGGCAATAGGTCCATGGACTCCTCCCGGACGGCAGCAGTGTCCCTCCTCCAACAGTCCCTCACCCCTCCTGTCTCTGCCCCATCCACACTCCCCAGCACCTTACCTGTCCCAAGCACACACACACCGGCACAGGCACACACCAGCACAGACAAGAGCAGCATACACACACACACATGCCACAGACAAGATGCACACACACGCACAGTCAGGGGACTGAAACCACACTCACAGGGGATGGGGCCCAGTCACACACACACGCATCCACGAGCACTGCGCAGTCCACAGTTGCCTCTCCCTCCAAAGCCCCCTCCGTTGCCTCACCTGCAACCCCAAAGACCCAGCGGCTCTTCCTCAGTGACCTCGGCCTCTTCCCCTCCGATCCAGCTGATACAGCATTCAGGGGGAAGAGGAAGCCCACCCACACGGAGCGGAGTGCCCCTCGCCACCGGACACCCTCCCCCAGGCGCAGACCGACTGACGCCCCCATCCGCAAGTCCCCCGGACCCGGAAGAGTAAGACCCCGCCGCCGCCCTGCAGCTCAGGCACCAAGTCTCCTTCCTCCATCCCTCAGGCCCCCACTCCACAGGTGCCCCCACCACACCCTGCCCCAGGTTCCCCCATCCACAGATACACCATCCCCAAAAGGATCAGGCCTTCTCCCCCTGCCACTTGCTCTTCCGGCCCCACACCCCCGCTGCGCTTGTCTGTGCCACTGGTGTGGAGACGGTGTCCTCCCCCTCTGTCCTGCCCACCTTACCTGATCCCCATTCTCCTCCCCTGGAGGTAGGCACTGCAGTGGAGTCCACTACCACCCTGTCTGACTTGGGCACTGCAGTGGGGAACCTGTCCACTCCATCTGCACGGTCCCCTGCAGTCTTGCCGGCACCCACACCATCAGAGTCATGCCCCCACTTGTGCCGGCACACACCATGTCAGACACCTCCACTGCAGTTGTCAGTGGCTCTCCAGCACCCACCACCCCTTCCCTGCCTCCTTCTGGTGAGCCATGATCCTGTTCCTGCGGTGCCTGGCCTGCCCCCACGTATGCCCCTCCGAGGGGATTGTCCCTGGCTTTCATCAGTGCAGGCATGCGTAGGGTGACATCTGCCACTGTCACCCTGTTTTGACTTTCATGTTGGACTGGCCATTGGCCTTTGTTAATTTTTTGCTGGACATCAACTGTAAGACCCACATATGCTGAATAAAGCACCTTTCTGTTCTCTAGTGCTTTTGCTTCTGATGTACATGTTGTTGATGATGCTAACCATGCCCTTGCTGCAGTGATGGTGATATTTGGTCTCATGATAATGAAGTGTTACTGTGCAGGAACACATGTGGTCCAGGGGAATGTGTCCTATCCTGTGGTGTATCCATGTCATCCTTAGCAGCATCTGAGGGTGTCATGTGTTCAATATTTGGCAATGGGATTTCCTACTTACATTAGCAATTTCACATCTGTGGCTTCCACCCCTGCACATCTGTTGTGCCTGCCATTGTTCAATTCGTCTACTTCCCTGACCGTGTGGCCATCTCCACTGGACATGCAGGTTTGGGCATCAATGGGGAAGGACTCATCTGTGTTGTCAGTGCAACATTGCTATACAAGTGTGTTGGATCTGTGCTGATGATTTCGTTGGCACTCCCATGACCAGGCTGATGTGACGGGAGCCTTCATTTGGTGCTAATTGTTGACTGTGTGACCAAGTGCTCAGCTGACATGATGGAGCCCTACTGAGGCAACATATGGCACAGCTTTCCTCACACAGGAGTGGAGTCCCCTCATGGCAGTGTGTACTCCTGTGACATTGCCTGCGCCCAAGGTGTGTGTTGTATGAGCATGTCTGTGTGTTCACTTCCGTTTTGCTGTGCATGCTGGGATCCCTAGTGTTGTACCTGTTTGTGATGCTTGCTGAGTTGACCTATGTTCCCCCAAGTCTTCTCCCTGGATTCTCTGTGATGTGGGTGCATGGCACATTACTGGTCATCAGGGTGTCACCCATAGGTGTGTTTGCTGTCAGGGCTGAGTTTGTGTGCAGACGCAGATGGGTCACAGTCAGGATTCCCCTTGGCACTTGTTGTTTACACCTGTCATGTGATTTCCAGTTTGTGTTATCTTTCAGTGATTGTGACACGTGTGTGTGACTGCTGGCACTCCTCGGGGTCCGGGCTGCAATGTTGGTAGTTGTCTATGTGTGTTCTTTGTGGGTGTCCTTGGCTTCTTCATTGGTGTGTGACTGTGGCTGGGATCCCATTGGTTGGTGTGGTATTGCCGTCATGTCCATGTACAGCGTAGTGTGCAGTGTGTCAGACATTCAGGAGTCTTGTTGAGTGGCCATGTGTGATGTGTTTCTGCACCTTGGTTCCCACCCACCACCCTGGGATTGTCATGGGTGCATGTGCAATGTCACCAGTGCATGTGTGCTTCACTGCTGCACATTGTTGGAGGTCGAGGTGTGTGGTGTTGAGTGTGTGCAGATGAGAGTTGTTGCCCGGCTAGACCCCTGCCTCCATGTTGGCCTTGGCTTACTGGCCGTGCTGATTGATTTGTGCTTGTGTAGGTGTGATGGTAGTTTGTTGCTCAGGACACATGACTGTGGTTCACAGTGTGAACGACATTTAGCTTTGTCATCACAGTGGGATTGTAATGCAGCCCAGGGTCACCACATTGTGGGGGCCCTGGGGGTAGTGCTGTGGTGTGTCTGTGTCTTGCTGTGTCAGTTGCTGTTCCTACATGCTTGTGTGACATGTGTGATTTGTGCTCCCTCTCATCTGACAATGCCTGATTGCCCACATAGGGGATTTGGATCCATGAGTTACCTTTGTGTGGCACTGTATGCACATCTGTGTAATTGGTATTCAGGCCTCCTCATGTGTTGTGTGGTTGCCTGGGGACACTGGCACCCCCCTCCACCTGTTGTGTTTGATGTGCAGTGTGGGTCTGCCTGTTTGTGTTTGTGCATCTGCACCACTGCATTGGCATATCTTTGGTGTGCCATTGGCTGTATGTTGTTTGGTGGGTTTCCCCTGCTGTCCCTGGGACTCCTAGGTCATCGGTCAGCACAATGATCATGGTTTGTGTGTCCCATTGCTGCCATGGTATGGTATCTGTTCACCTCACATCTACAGTCTCCACAGGGTATCTGCATTTGTGTGCCCATTGGTGCAAATATGTGGGTCTGCATTCTGATGGTCACTTCTGTCATTGTGTCATTGATGAATGTTGACAGTGTCAGCCCCCATGGGTGTTGTTTGTCTGCACATGGCCAAAGGTATGTCTTATTTGCACTGCAGTATTTGCCTCCCCCAATCTATGATGCAATGGGACACATGCACTACTTTGCCACTGATGTGTTTTATGTTCTGTGACCAGGAATCATCCATGCAGTTTGGCAGTTGCAGCTTTTTCTTTGTCAACACTTGCATTTTGGTCACTGTGATGATGGGGGTTTGGACCCCATTGCCACAATGTTCAAAATGTGCTTCAGCTATGGACCCCACACTTACCTTTTGGTCACTGTGATGATGGGGGTTTAGACCCCATTGCCACAATGTTCTGAATGTGCTTCAGCTATGGGCCCCCACACTTACATTTTGGTCACTGTGATGATGGGGGTTTGGACCCCATTGCCACAATGTTCAAGATGTGCTTCAGCTATGGACCCCACACTTACCTTTTGGTCACTGTGATGATGGGGGTTTGGACCCCATTGCCACAATGTTCAAAATGTGCTTCAGCTATGGGACCCCACACTTACATTTTGCTCACTGTGATGATGGGGTTTTGGACCCCATTGCCACAATGGTCATGGCCTGCTTGCATTGTGGGGGCCACACACATATATGTGTGGCACATGTGATAGGGGGTCACATTGTATGTTCAAAGTCATGTTCAGTGTTGTAGGCATTTGACACAGTCTACACACGCTTGTCATGGTGTTGGGGGATGTCTTTTTCTTGCATTCCCTAGGTTGTGGTGTGCTGGTTGTGTCATGCATTGTCCATCCTATGAGTGGGGGTGGTGTTGGTAGTAGGCATCCAGCCCCCCATGGGTAGAGGTGGTAGTAGTGACAGGCATCCAGCCCCCATGGGTAGAGGTGGTAGTAGTGGTAGGCATCTGGCACCCCTGGGTAAGGGTGGTAGTAGTGGTAGGCTTCTGGCACCCCCTGGGTAAGGGTGGTAGTAGTGGTAGGCATCTGGCACCCCCTGGGTAAGGGTGGTAGTAGTGGTAGGCATCTGGCACCCCCTGGGTAAGGGTGGTAGTAGTGGTAGGCATCTGGCACCCCTGGGTAAGGGTGGTAGTAGTGACAGGCATCCAGCCCCCATGGGTAGAGGTGGTAGTAGTGTTAGGCATCTGGCACCCCATGGGTAAGGGTGGTAGTAGTGGTAGGCATCTGGCACCCCCTGGGTAAGGGTGGTAGTAGTGACAGGCATCCAGCCCCCCATGGGTAGAGGTGGTAGTAGTGGTAGGCATCTGGCACCCCCTGGGTAAGGGTGGTAGTAGTGGTAGGCATCTGGCACCCCTGGGTAAGGGTGGTAGTAGTGGTAGGCATCTGGCACCCCCTGGGTAAGGGTGGTAGTAGTGACAGGCATCCAGCCCCCATGGGTAGAGGTGGTAGTAGTGGTAGGCATCTGGCACCCCTGGGTAAGGGTGGTAGTAGTGGTAGGCATCTGGCACCTCCTGGGTAAGGGTGGTAGTAGTGACAGGCATCCAGCCCCCCATGGGTAGAGGTGGTAGTAGTGGTAGGCATCCAGCCCCCATGGGTAGAGGTGGTAGTAGTGGTAGGCATCTGGCACCCCTGGGTAAGGGTGGTAGTAGTGACAGACATCCAGCCCCCCATGGGTAGAGGTGGTAGTAGTGGTAGGCATCTGGCACCCCTGGGTAAGGGTGGTAGTAGTGACAGGCATCCAGCCCCCCATGGGTAGAGGTGGTAGTAGTGGTAGGCATCTGGCACCCCCTGGGTAAGGGTGGTAGTAGTGGTAGGCATCTGGCACCCCCTGGGTAAGGGTGGTAGTAGTGACAGGCATCCAGCCCCCCATGGGTAGAGGTGGTAGTAGTGGTAGGCATCTGGCACCCCCTGGGTAAGTGTGGTAGTAGTGGTAGGCATCTGGCACCCCCTGGGTAAGGGTGGTAGTAGTGACAGGCATCCAGCCCCCCATGGGTAGAGGTGGTAGTAGTGGTAGGCATCTGGCACCCCCTGGGTAAGGGTGGTAGTAGTGGTAGGCATCTGGCACCCCCTGGGTAAGGGTGGTAGTAGTGACAGGCATCCAGCCCCCCATGTGTAGAGGTGGTAGTAGTGGTAGGCATCCAGCCCCCCATGTGTAGAGGTGGTAGTAGTGACAGGCATCCAGCCCCCCATGGGTAGAGGTGGTAGTAGTGGTAGGCATCTGGTACCCCCTGGGTAAGGGTGGTAGTAGTGACAGGCATCCAGCCCCCATGGGTAGAGGTGGTAGTAGTGGTAGGCATCTGGCACCCCCTGGGTAAGGGTGGTAGTAGTGGTAGGCATCTGGCACCCCCTGGGTAAGGGTGGTAGTAGTGGTAGGCATCTGGCACTCCCTGGGTAAGGGTGGTAGTAGTGGTAGGCATCTGGCACTCCCTGGGTAAGGGTGGTAGTAGTGGTAGGCATCTGGCACCCCTGGGTAGAGGGTGGTAGTAGTGGTAGGCATCTGGCACCCCTTGGGTAAGGGTGGTAGTAGTGGTAGGCATCTGGCACCCCCTGGGTAAGGGTGGTAGTAGTGACAGGCATCCAGCCCCCATGGGTAGAGGTGGTAGTAGTGGTAGGCATCTGGCACACCCTGGGTAAGGGTGGTAGTAGTGGTAGGCATCTGGCACCCCCTGGGTAAGGGTGGTAGTAGTGACAGGCATCCAGCCCCCCATGGGTAGAGGTGGTAGTAGTGGTAGGCATCTGGCACACCCTGGGTAAGGGTGGTAGTAGTGGTAGGCATCTGGCACCCCTGGGTAAGGGTGGTAGTAGTGGTACGCATCTGGCACCCCTGAGTAAGGGTGGTAGTAGTGACAGGCATCCAGCCCCCATGGGTAGAGGTGGTAGTAGTGGCAGGCATCCAGCCCCCCATGGGTAGGGGTGGTAGTAGTGGTAGGCATACAGGCCCCTATGTGTATGTGTGGCATTGGTGAGGGCCATCCCGCCCCTATGGTGCTGCTGTTCCTGGTGTAGGTATTTCTGCATCCCTCTGTGTGTGATGTGTCGGGTACGTGTAGTTTGTTTTTGTTGTTAGTGTCTGACTTACCTTCTGCGCCGTACGCGTCCGTGCCTGTTCCGGTAATAGAGGTAGAATATTGGTAGGATCGGCACGAAGGGATTCATGGTTGGTTCGTCTCGTTCGTCTTTCTCTTTGCTTCGCCTCGTCCTCGTCGCTGGCGTGTTCGTCTCGTAGCCGTGGATCGTGTTGTGGCGCGAATCGGAGCTTATGTGCGCCTCGACCGGATGCTTTGACGTGCCGTGCGTAGCGACGGGTTCGGCGTGTACGGGAAGCGCATCGTACTTGTCCGGCCGGACGGGGCTGCATTTTTGCTTCCGTGCGGCTCGATTCTACGATTCCGGATCCGCCTCGGTCGGAGAACAGGACCTGTATTGGGTGAGTACGACTGGGTCGGGATTTGGGCAGTTGTGCGCATCGTACTTGCTCGTTCGGACGTATGTGCGGATCGGTCGGGAAACAGGCATTCGCCTGGATTTTTTCCCGACCGAATGGTATTAGGTGCGCCTCCGACCAGGATCGGAATCGACCCCATAGTGTTGCTAAAGGTGCCTATAGTTGGCATGAAACAAATAACTATACATTGTTCAGTGTCATTTTAGTTTCCATTGAAGCTTGACGAAGCTAAAATAAAATCCTTCCCTGTTGGTGAGAGGAACTGTAAAAGCTCAGGAGGGCCAGGGCCGGACTGGGAACCAAAACCGGCTCTGGCAAAGTGCTCGGCCGGCCCCTGGGGGGTTGGGGGTGCGGCCGAGCTGTTTGCCAGGGCCAGTTTCGGACGATTTTGTTACAGGGGCCAATATTGCAGCTATGCTGCGAAACGGCCCTGTAACAGAAACGGCCCCCCAGGGGCCCAAAACCGGCCCTCACCCTGGCGACCCACCGGGGAAATGCCCGGTGCCCGCTACGGCCAGTCCGGCCCTGAGGAGGGCCTCTGCATTGAGAAAGGGACCTTTGCCCTCACAATTGTTTCCCCGATGGCAGTCTGTTGCGAGAGCCCGTAGACACTATTTCATGCTAAAACAGTCCCCTGATGGTTGGGCCTTACAAATCTTCAGATTTAAATTCCGAATAAATAAATAAATGAAATGAACGTGGACATTTACCCCATAACTTGACTTGAATGCCAAAGCTCTTAACTTAATTCTGAATAGTAATCTTTTCTTCAAAGCCCTCATCACCTAGAAGATCTAAACAGCAAGAGAATTAAAGTCTAAATCCCGGAAGAAAGCTTCAGGGCTATAATTAACGCTCTGGTCCTCTCTGGACTGGCAGGTGGCAACACCATGCTTGCTGGTGTTCCTGACTCCATCCTGGCCCCACCGAAGAGCACCCACATGCCACAGCAAGACTCCAAGGGTAAGAAAGTTCAACCACATCACCCCAACAGTAAATGACCTACACTGACCCCCCACATCAAGATCCCATAATTCTCTCGACCTACTGCACCACATACAAGGTGGTAACAACCAATGCCTATCTGACCGGAAAAGTCCAATAGAAAATAGGAATCAACAACATCACTAAGAAAATAATGGACTTGTACCATCCCTTTGCAAAGAAGCTTCATACCTATCCCTTCTAGGAGCATGTCATTAAGCACCAACAAAATGCCTAGCAGCTTCTCCTTGGTCCTAGATCACTCCCGCTGTACTGCCTCCCCAGTGCTTAATTTGTGGGGGAAAACTTGCACCACCCATTGTCTCTGCGAGCGCTGCCAATGACAGTACCAATGCAAATACTTACAGTCACACTCCTACAAACGTTTCAATTAAGACTATTACAGGCACCCAAAGCTATAAGAATAGGAGAATGGGAGGCAGGCATCAGTCATTTTAATGTATATTGAATTGATAAACAACCGCTGTTGTGTTCATCTTTAAATTAGACAAACAACTCCACCGTGTGGCATACTGTCATAAGTGCCGGTGTTAACAATTAAGTGTTAGTGCCGACCACAGGAGACTACCAGCTCAAATTAAGCACTGCGCCTCCCTGTATATGCAGTCACAGTCTGGAAAACACACACATGTACATTATAGAACTCATCTGTTTTACCTGGAGCAGGGACAGGCTTCGTTTCAGGCTGTGCAGCAACAGACTTTTCTGCCAAGCCCGCAGCCGGCGGAATGGGTGCTACCTTCACCGGTTTTCCAGATGTAGTATTTGCAAGTTTAGGTTTGGCAGACACCGTCTCTGTGGTTTTACCAGCTGTAGAGCCACTGGTGCCCCGCCCTCTGGTAGAATTGTAAGAGAATGTACAAATTAGTTACTGATAAACTATTACACTAAAAAGCAAAACAATAAATATCAACATTTCAAACATCATTGCCAAAGTTACTATGATAATCTAAAAAACGTAAACCCCGAAATGCATAAATAATAAAGAAAAACAAATGTAAAGACCCACCACTAAACATATGCCTAAACCTGACCCTCAAACCAACCTATGCTTAATTGTAAACTAAAGTCGAAAACTAAATTTAAGCCTGAGCCTGGCCTAATGCTAATCCTATACCTAACCTCTAAACCCAAGGCTAACCCCGCCCAAGCCATGCACCCTCACCCATAAGACTAATGCTAACCTTAAGAAACCAAATTTAATTCTAAACTTTGATGTAAATATCAGTAAAATATGCTTACTAACTGTTTTCAACATAAGGCATTTGAAAATTAAACTATTTATTCTTTACATTTTCAGTATGTGTTTTAGTTGTATATATGAAGCCGTTAAAATGGCTGTATTAAGTGCTCACTGCTGCCATCTGCTGTGATATGCATAACACAAGCTAGAGTCACTAAACGACCAGTTGAGTCTTCCATTTGTCCAAGGTCTGTAAAGTAGGTACAATTCATTATATACTGCGCTTAGAAACAGCAGACGTATAGTATGAAGCACTAGCTAAAAACCGGCTATTACAGTTACTATGTCAGCTCACGCTGGAAAAAATGTATCTTAAATGTACATAAAAAACATAATTAGAGTGAGACCCGAGCACTACTTCATCTTTGATGAATGTATGATGATACAACGTGTACCATCACAACGCGGTATGTTACATCGCGGTCTTGACAACGTAAGTCGTTACATTGACTTGCGCTGGAGGGCTCTGGATTTAGGAATAGTGTGAATTACTATTACAACTCCAGTCTACGTACAGTAGGGAAGGTGTTGGAATAGTAATTCACACTATTCCTTAGTCTAGAGCGCCCTCAAGTGCAAGTCGATTTAACGACTTGCGTTGTGAAAACCACGATGTAACCATACCGCGTTGTAATGGTTTCGTGGTAAAGGATGTTTCCCGGTGAGGTGAATACCCCGCCATGGACAGCAGCCACGTCTGAAGCAAGTGTTTAAAGCAAAAGAACATGACTGGTATTCTGTTCATTGTGTCTTCAAAACATCTGGAGGTTTCAATATTTTACCAATGTCTATTAGTGCAAAAACGAGGATAAATTTAAAAAATGTTTCTCTGCTCTTTTGTTTGAAATATTGCAATACATTAATTATTGGTGTTTATCAAAGCATGTCCTAGTGTCTTGTAGCCTCACACTGCCCTGGTTCAGCCGCTCCTATTCATGTAGACTGCACCTCCTTTGTAATAGGTATGCGGAGGTAGGTTGTGTGGAAAGGTACTCACAATAGGTAAGAATACCTTAAAAGTGAGCAAAATTGAATGGATGGCTGGATATAATAGATGTTTTTACCGTACAATCTTGGAGCAGAAATGTAATAAATCACAGGATAAAATCTGCCCTGCATTATTCAATACTGTTGATTCCTTCTGAATCCTAACCCACATGCCTGGCTAAACAAAAAAATAAACATCAGAGTTGGTGGTGTGGAGTATCGAACAAAAGCCACAATACACGTTAGTTAATGATTTGTTGTTCCATAGGATTTGAATGCTCAAAGTTTGAAATGTAGCTCAAATCTAATGTTTACAGGTTCAGACTTTAGGGTACTCAAGAGACACTGAAGTTAAATACTTTGGATGCTACACACAAGTAAGCACTGGCAAAGCCAACTGGTCTCCCTTTGCCAATACATTTTTAGGGCGAGCCTGAGCCAGCGCGCAAGCGCTGCTCTGGCAATCTGTTGTAGGTAGAGTACGGAGGAGAAGCCCCGCCCATATTTTTCATTGGCTTGTGTCTTTGTCCTTCGTAAATGCTGCCGTCTAATTCCTTAATAGGCTTGTTAGTCCCTCCTTAGTACGGCCATGTCGTCATTTGTATCCTCCCATGGCTACTGGCTCCTTTACTTTGGTTCTTACACAGTAAGCACTATTTTATTTAATGAGTTTGTCCTACGTGAGGCACGACGACGTGCTTTGATTACATTCAGTGCGCTGTGCGCAGTTTCACTTTCTGAGCTGCCGGGAAAATCGCGACCGCTTGTTTTTGTAAAGCTTCAGTAATTGAAGCGAAAAAACCCAGAGACAGCCAGAGCGAGAGGAGGGAGGAGAGTAGAGGGAGAGCGAGGGCTGGTTTTCACAGCCGTGCGCTCTGTGGCGATTTTACGATGCTGGCTTGGAGCCGAAGCCGTGCCCTGTCCCAGTGCCTGGAACACGCCGGGCCTGCACGTCTTCCCTGTCCGTACCTGTACATTATCTCATGTTTTGTGCTGAGGTTGACAGCAAGGAGCACGTACACAGGACTTTGGACCCAGAAAGACTTGTTATTTGATGAGCGCGCCTGCCCACCTGCCCCTCTAAATGGAACAAGGGTCAGTGCAGTTAACTGCAGCCGTGCATTCATGGGACAGACACCGAGGAACAGTGCATGATGGGAAGTGAGGTTCAGAGGTCACAGGAGGGGGAAGTTGTTTTGACGCATTAGCACAACGTACTCTTCAAGTGGGATCAAAACTTTGAGAGGTCCGACGACGGGGGGAGACAAACATTGAAAGTGGGCGAAATCCTTGTAGACGTCTTATGGAGTATGTGAGTAGGGGTCTCTGAGAGAAAAGCATGACTGAGTTACTCAGTATCTAGCGTTAAATTCGTGCCTTACCAAACGTTGGGCGCCATGTAGTGTAGTTCCTATTTCCCTAATAGGCTCTGCGCATTGGAATAATATACCCTATAGATTTGACATAGGACTGAGGTCAGTATGTCCCTATCGAGTATATTAAACTTAATTACTTTGTGCCAGCTAACTCAGAGGCCACTAGAAACTCCTTCTAAACAAGAAGGGAGTAGTTTCTGGCAACCGCATAAACATGACAACTTTGTTTCCCTTTAGAATCGGAACACTCTCAGAATCGTGGAAACAATAGATAACAGTTTCACTCAGCTAATCGTGCATGCTTAGTTTCTTCAGAGTTACACAGAAAGAATAGACGGGCTTTTCAATAAAAGGATTTATTGAACAGTCTTGTTTCTCGTGTAAGAGATATGAGCTGTTATGATCACAAGACAGTATGCGAGATATATAATGTACAGCGTAAGCAGTAGAAAGAAATAATACTGCGCTAGCATTATCTTTTAGCTATGACACATATATTCATATACATAAATAACATAAGCTAAAAATGCGAGTACTCATGAGATGCTTCTCTAACTAGTTCTACCCCAGTGTACCTAACCTAAGTGTAGTGCAAGGTAAGAAGTAGGTGAAGTATTCTATAGTATGGTATGCTATAGTCTAGTATGCCAAGTCTAGTATGCCAAGAGTCCCTCTAGGTTCTAGTCAGCTCCATACCTTGAGAATGAGAGAGGTGGGAATCTCCTTCCGGGTCTCGAACTCTAACACCCCGCGAAGGGAGTCAGAACACTGGAAGCTGGATTCTCTGCGAGCAGGGATGACAGCGTCTCTTGTCAGTGCGTCAGGCCGGGACACGGGCTCCTCTAAAGTCGAGGTCTCCTCCTACTTGCTTGGGCAAGGGAAGGTATATTTATACCCGGTAGGTGCCTTGGAATGTTAGCATTGACGTAAAGTCGGGCAGAGGAAGACGTCGGAATGAACCCTTAAGGTATAGCGGTTCATGCATAATAAATGAGTTCTTGGAGAAATCAATAATCCTGTGCTAGGGGAACTCTCAAGAGCTTAAGGGTCTGGTTTCTAAGAACTCGTTGTGACGTTAGGGTGGACGGATGTAAGTGACCATGCCTGTATTTGGATAGCATGGCTAATGCCTAAATAAGGACTGGGATCTTATGCCTATATATGGGCAATGCGAATTGTGCCTATATAAAGACCTGTTTCAGGAAAACCTATATACGGACACCTAAAGCGGAATACAACACCCACTCCACTTTCGAATGAACGATAGTACTAAATGCTAAACATTAAACTGAGTACAACATGTTGCTAAAAACATTTCTAAAAGCATATTAAAAGAAGTTTTTAAAAGAAACTGTTGCTAAACATGTAATGCAATAGGTACTGTACATTTTTAAAGCATTTTTTCATTCTAAGCATATATTGGAAATAAATGCAACATGAATGAATAAACAGAAATATATACATATGACGAAATGGTTGACAAGTTTTCAAAAATCAAAGCCATTGCATATCATGGTACTAAATGAAATTGTGGCAAATAAGGTGACAATGTGTCCCTGGAAGTATTCAAAGAAGTCTGTACTATATGAATAGTTCTACTGTAAGCAGATTGAATTGCCATGTATTTTCAAAAGTAGAGAGAGAAAAAAAAGTCAATTTTTAGGAAGAGTTCCAAGTTTTGTTCTGTTTTGAAAATATGGAGGCCAAATTTCATTGCTTCCCTGGTACACTGTGAGCCGAATCAAAGTCAGTGTATGGGTCGGGTGTAAACATGAAATCATCTATTTCTGTAGACAAAAGATCGTCTACCGATGTCGGTGACAGTTGGAACACCTCCTTCAGAAGGTTAACTGCACAGAGATGTGAAGCATCGCCTTCAGCATAGGATGCCGCAGCAATGTTTGCGTCAGTTGTTACCTGTGTGCCTGTTGATCCATCTCGTACCTCAGCAGCAGCAGCAGGAAGCGTCTGTGAGATCTCAAGGAATGCCGTCATCAGGATTGGTAGCCTCTGGGGACAACACAGTGCATGGGCCGTTATTGGGTCCAGCAGAGTATCGATATCCGTTGGCATGACTGATGGGAGTGTTAGACAGGTGTCTAGCACGCATTCTTCACCGCAAAGCAGGCAGCGTAGAACAGGTAAGATGCAATCTTGCCAGATTGGTCTAAATGACAGAAACCATGTTGTATTAAGTTCCCGTAGACGAGGTATGCCCAAAAGTTGCACTATGCGCTCACGGCACTTCCGTTCTAGGAGAGCTTTCTCCAAATTGCTGGGAGTGACGCCGGTTGATAGGCTTGCCATAGCGTAGTAGTAGGAATAAAAACAGGATTCCCGCAACCAGTGCTAGAATTAATGGCACACCACCAAACACCGAATGTGCGAAGTTTGGAATGATTCCGAGGACTGCCTGAAAAGGTGTTAACAGTCCTGAGTAGATGGTCTTAAATACATGTACAATCCCGCTCGTATCAGACATGTTAAAGATACGTCCCATCATTTCTACGAAATGTATAGGGCAGTTTGTACAAATTAAAGCCTGTATCTCAGCCGAAGTCCTTGCAATTTGTAAATCATACATTTCTTTGGCCGAGGTCAAAGGCACGGTCTGTTCCAAAAGCATGGCTTTCATTCTGCTTAAAGTATCAAAACGTATAAAAGAAACATTCAATGAAGGCCATAGAGGTGACTAGCTGACTGTGTCTATTGGGGGGAACAATACTTGCATACAACAAGTAACCCTGGAGTCGATTGTTACCAGATATGGGATGCCTGGCAACATGCCACAGCAACTCTGATCATTCAACATGAGGTAACTCCCGTTAGAAAGTTGGCCAAACGTTGGATTAATCACAGTAGCTGGTGTACCCTGCTGGTGGCAGGACAAGTTTGCCACAGAACCATTACAAGCCCGTGTAAAGAAATGTCCTGACATATGAGTGAACCGCTTAGTGCATTTTCACAGTGTGTACCGCTTAGAAACACTTCACGATCCCCACTCCAACATCTGTATTCATAAGGTAAATCCCAGGATGTCTTAATGTATTCTTTACCCAACCTTTCATATTTGCCTGCTTGCATTTGTTTGAGGCAATACTGAAAATGAAAAGTAGTGACAGGCAGAGTTATTTTGCCATGGATAAGCCATTCTGTAGCTGGTTTTTCTGCTACCGTAAATGGTAATTTTTCCAGTTTTTCAATGCTCAGCACTGTATACTTTGCTCCCCTTTGTGCCAGTTCGATCTGTTTATCCGTTAGATTGTATTCTGCAAACAGAGACGACGTGTTGATAAAACGCCAAGGCACATAGCCTGCACGCAAGGATTGCAGCATCCAGCCTAATAACATAATAGAACGAAACTGAGATTGGCCTTGTTGTAACATGGCTAAATCTTGTTCCAGTATGTCAATAGCAGAGGATACAATGTTGTCCAGTGAATAAATTCTGGATGACAAAGTTGTTAACCCATTGTCGACTACAGAGAGAGATTTCTCTAAGTTAATACGATCAAGCTCACGTATTCTTTTTGCGGCCTCTGCCTGTGAAACCTTCCATACTTCATTATAAGCAGCATAAATGCCGGCATATATGAAACGTTTTTGACGCGATTTTCTCGGTCCTAGCAAGAAATCCCTAAGGTCTGTGTCTTCTTTAAGTAAAGATAAGTGTTGTTTCACATCCTCGAGTGTAGATTTTTGTAACCAGTCGAGGCACAATTTTCCTACACTGTATGTTGTTACTACCCCCCGATGTTGTCGTTGAACATAACGTGGGTCTGGCCTATGGATAGCAAAGCTCTGTATTCTATTCAGGAATCTTTCTTGACAGATGTTTGTGTCTGTGGGCCAGAGCAACCATTTTTTCCAATCAGGATCTGTTCTGTTGTTTCGTAGTATTGTGTCTACTGTGACCGCTCCCTGTGTAGTGCTATTACTTGCAGGTGTTGGTACAGAAGGTGTGTTCATGTCTTTGATCTTGGCTAAACCAAGGCAAGACGTTTGTTGCACAGTGTCATTCAAAAACATTATTTGCTGTGGGATGATACATGCTCTAAACAAAGCTTCTATCCCCTGTACTTGCCAATCTTTAGAACCCCAGACAGATTTTGTGTCGATTGTGTCTTTCCAAAAGTCAAATCCTTGTCTAGACAGTTGGGTAATAAAGGCTGCAGAATAAATCTGTTTTGTATTAGTTAACATAATTTTCTGTCCTGTTTTGTTTACATTCTTATAGTAAAATGTTTCTGGATCGGATGTATTGTACCCTGAAAAATATGGAAACTTATTTGCAAACGTTTTTGAACTACCCTTTGGCGGTGTAGGACAATGTTCCCATTGGTTAAACATAAACACATTTCTAGGTGTTGCAGATTTATGCAAGAAATGATGACCATAGTGGTTGTAACAATAAAGCTGTTCGTAGTCTGATGAACCCTCTAAGAATTCATTGTTAGAGAATGAGGCAGACCGTTCTAGATCAGACATCATGTCATTTACAGTCTCAAAGTCCCAATCATCAGAATAGGTACTGGAGGTAATAAAATCACGTAATGAAATTTTAAATAAATGTGGAATGTTCAAAAGTTCTGTTGGGCCGAATATATCGAAATCGATTTTGTCCCACACTATACCATCCTGTATAGGAACGGCTGTGATGTTCACTGCTGACAAGTCTCTTGCTTCACGATGGGATGATTTGTGTGGTTTTAAAAGTAAGTTAACATTTTTACTTTCAGTGTCCATATGGATGTATCTGCCATTTATAAGCACGCTAAGAGTCATTACTAAAGCTAGCCAAAGCAGAAAGAAAAATATTCCAGAAATTATCCATAGTTCAATCCATGGTGAAACCAGATAAGTCTCTTTCAGGAAATGAAAAAGGTCTTGTACTTGTTGTTTGAAAGTTTTTTGTAGGGCTGGCGTCGTTTCAGGCTCACTTGGATCCTCAGAAAACGTATCAAAGTTAATGAAATAGCCAGAAGCAGTTCGGTCAATTGTTGGAATTGCATCAGGATTTGTTGAAATCGCTGGAACCAGTTGATCACTTGTTACGTTGGTGTAGACAGGTGTATCTGGACGAACTGTTACTTGAGTTTCAAGAGGGATGAGTTCCATAGCATTGTTGCTTAGTCCTTCATCTGTTACTGCTGAATTCTCGATGGTTATGAGTCTTTCAGTCTGAACCTCTTGGATAGTAGCGCGTCTGCTACTAGGTCGGAGTCCACGAGGCCTACTATTTAGTATTGGCCACATACTGTGGTTTGATGAGGTCGATTGACACAAATCTTTTCTCCTTTTTTCCAGCAAGGGGCGACTGAAGTACTGTTCTTGTTCCGTGGACGGCTAGGACAGTTACTGGTTGTCTGTAAGAAGGTCCAAATTCCTTCTTGTCCGCAATCTTCTCTCTGACTAGATCCCCAACTTTTGGGACCCAGACAGGCCTTGCTGGGACTGCCGGTGTTTCCCCAGTGGTGGTTGGCTTCAGGAACACGTTGCTTTGTTTCGATCTTAGTTCATTTAGATCCTGTAAAACAGCCAAACGATCTTTGATATCAAGGGTTTATTTTCCACCACTGTGCCTTTACATTCGAGATCAGGAACCCACATTCTTGTCCCAAATAGGACCTCATATGGAGTGACCCCCCCTGGAGAACTTCTTGGCAAATTATTTAATGAGCTGAGCGTTGGACCCCATAAAGATGTTTGACCCACCCATCACCCGAACCTAATACTCTAGCTGTTATAGACTGCTTTATGTCCCGGTTTTTCCTTTCCACAACAGAATTTCCCTCAGGATGAAACGGAGAGGAGTACCGCAATGCTACGCCCAAACTGGCCATGGCTTCTTTGTAAGCCCGAGAGCTAAACGCAGGGCCCTGGTCAGAATGTAGTGTGCCAATTGCGTATGTGCCGATAAAGACTCGCAAATCTTTTATAACAGTTCGAGCGTCAGCCGAGCGCTGAGGCCATATCCATAGGAACCTTGACTTAGTATTTGTGGGATTGCATTTGTCCAAAAGGACGTCTGCACGTAGATAGTCTAATGCTGTCTAACAATGGTTTCTGCACTGGGCAAGCTACCTTGTAGCATGGTGTCTGGTGGCATTCTGCACTAGTCTGTCTATTGCAGTCTCTGCAGTCATCGATGAAGATGTGAATCTGTGTATTCATTCCAGGCCACCAGTACATCTCTTTTAATGTTAATATTGTTTTAGAGATCCCTTTGATGTGACAGACCCTCCCCCAGATGTGCTTCATAAATCAAAGCTGCTCTACGTTCCATGTTTGGAATTACCCTATCCCCCACTCCAGGGATTCGAGCAAAAGGAACGTTGTTTGCATCAATTACATAAGAGTACTTGAGTGGAATTTTTTTTGGTAATGCTGCACCACTGCCTTTGCTTGAAGCATTGACAGCCAACAATATCTCACTGTCTATTCTAATTTTTGAACGAGTGATCGCAGCTACGGAAGCCGTCTGAACAGCCCCCTTTGCGGCTTCATCAGCCAATGAATTCCCTGCAACGTGAACGCCATCACGTTGATGACTCAGCGTGTGTATCACGTGAGCTTTTGGTAGTTCGTTTCTTAACTGAACTACTTGTTCCCAAAGCGTTTTATGCTTTATTGTGCCACCTTTTGCATCTTTGAACCCGTTTTCAAGCCAATTCTGTATATATTCATTATACGACTGAACACAGTAAAAAGAATCGCACACTATAAGTGTGGGGAATTCGCGATCTGTATTTTCAAGTGCCAGTTTGAACGCTTGTAGCTCAGCTCGCTGAGCTGTACAATCTCCTAGAGATTGAGTTTTAGTGACCATTGGTCTGAAGTTACCATCTTGCATGCGGCCGTTAACGATTGCACACGCTGCACTGTAAGCTTGCTTATTCCCTGTAGCGGGTTGTGCTGATCCGTCAGTATAAATTATAAATTCGTACTGATCTAGAGGCAGAATTTCAGTGGGCAGAGGACATTCATGTTCATATTGCAGGAACGCTTGTGTTTTTAAATCAGGATCAAAAACATATTCAACATCTGTTGCAGCAAGAGAATTAACCCATTGTATCCATCTAGGATGTAAAGCTTTTGCATTTGGAATGCTCGCTTTTGTAACCGCCTCCAAGGCTGGTACTGGAGTTACGACAATAATGCGTTTCCCTTGGGCTAGAGCTCTTTCTTTTGCTACAGCGGTTTGAACTGCTGTCAGTATTTTTTCTGTTGAAGTGAAGCGCATTTCTGCTTGTGTATACAAATGTGATTTGTATGCTATTGGTACTTTTTCACCCTCATTAAATGTTAAATAGGTGAATCCGCATGGACCTGAAATTATTCGGATCACTAAATTGCGTGTATTTACGCGTGTTTGTAAGTGATTTGTTGCTAACATTTTAGCTTGGAGTGAACGCAGGATTTCTGTGTGTTCCTGTGTCCAATGTTTTGTTGAAAAATCAGGTTTGATTAATTCGTAGAGAGGTTTAACCCTTTCTGCGTAATTTAGAATGTAAGTTCTTCCAAAATTTAGGAAACCCAAGATGGATTGTAAATTTTTCAGCGTTTTTGGAGGTTCGAGCAGCGCGCAGTTTTCTAAAAAGTTAGCTGCCAGGCTCTTGCCTTAGCTCATATCCTAGGAAAAGGACATTGAGATGGGCAATTCTGGATTTTTTAAAGTTGAATTTATAGCCTTCAGAGGCGAAGCCCAATATAATGGTATTCACCCTGTTCAAGTGCCTATCTAGGTCATCGTCTGTCAGATAGATGTCATTGACATATGACAATGCCTCATTATCATAGATTTGTAGTAACTCTGTTACTCTTGCTGACAATAGCCCTGGGCTGTTTTTGAACACTTGTGGGAGTCTACAAAATTGACGCTGGGTCCCCATTATTGAGAAAGCTGTTAAGTACCTGCTCTCAGGTGCTATGTTATGTCAAAAGAAACCATTTGAAATGTCTAATGTGGTTTTATATTTTTTACACACAAAGTTATTCATTAATGCTGTACTATGTGCATTTTGCATTGCAAATGTTTTGGAACAAGTGTTCAAGTGTCTGTAATCCAAAACTAGACGATATGTATTGTCTGGTTTGGATACAGGAAACAAAGGATTGTTCATTGAGGAGGTGCGTGTTTCAATCACCCCTTGGTATTCAAGTTGATCTAAGATCTCCCTGACCTGTTTTTTAGCTTCTTGCTTTATTGGGTACTGCCTTTGTGCAGTAGGTTGATTTTTTAGATGTATTTTGTGGTGAGGTGAGTCCTCATCCCATCCTACATGATTTTTGTATAATGCTGGGGCCTGGGCAACTGCCCATTTCCTGGCATAAGTATATTTTAGGTGAATTGGAATATGGTTGGAGAAGGCAGGCATAATTATGTCCTTGCCATGTGGGCACTCCCTGACAAAGTTTGGTGGCCAGTCCTTTTCTGCTTGAAGTATATCATAACCCCTTGAAAGTTTCTCCCAAAAGAGTATTTTCACTTTTCTTGGTATGTCTCCCTCCATTCGGAGTGTTATTTCATATAACTTTTGTGGAGTACTAACCCTGGTGTCTACAGTCTCTACTGTGATGTACTCATTCAAGTCCACTATCTCCAGAAGTTCCTTCAGGTTCTGGCGAGCTATTGTTACTTCTGCTGCACTGTCCAGCATTGTCTGAGCCCATTCTCCATTCTTGAGCTGTGTTCTCAGTATCCTCGGCATGTCTGATCTTCAGACCTGCTACCTTCTTTTTTGTGAATTGAGGTTTTGATTTATTTTTCTGAACGTGTTTATCGTCTTTGGATTTCACGCGTTCTTCTCTGTGTTCTGACCGTCCTCTTCTTTCTGATGTCTGTGACGATATCTGAAAGGTACGAGAGGAACGTGTATCAGTATCTTGATGCCTGTCAGGCTTTCTTAAATTATCCCTATTCCTGAGGTTATACCTCTTTTCAGAGGGCTCCTTTTGAGGAGACCTACCTCGGGATTGAGAAAGTGTCTCGTTTGAATTTTGTTTATTAGTTTCCCACTTCTTTTTAGAAGATGTAGGATTTTGTTTAATAGAGTCCTTCTCAGGACTTTCAGATAGTTTTGGCTTTAAAGGTTTTCCACCCAAACTATCTCTGCCTAATTCTGCATAAGATTGTTCTATTATTCTGGGTAGTTCATGTTGATGTTCTGTTACATCAAATTCCCTTCAGCGTTGGCGGATCGCCAATGATGCTGCCTCCCCTTTAATATTAGATCATATTATTGTTGAGACCTGGTCGAAGTTTTTCAGTAATTTCCTACCTAAATTCAGAGCAGGTTCTGCCCCGTATTCGTTTTGAATTTGTTTCAGGACATCTAGTATTACTGCAATTGATGGAACACCATGTGTTTTAGTATAGATGGCAGCAAAGACTGCGCCCCAAGTGGTGCAGTCTTCCAGTTGTGGTGTGATCCCCATTGGTAAACAGATTTTTAGGATTCTGTGTTTCTCATAAGGGCTAGTATTTGGAAATACTGCTTCGATTTGAGTAATTTTTTGAGCTAGCCAGAATGTAATTTGTTCACGTTTTGTGGGCATTTTACCCATGACTGCATGTAAAGTCTGTGGAGTAATTTTTAGTGTATTCCCCTGTTGAGGGGTTTGATTTGGAATGGTCATTGGTGGTTGGACTGTGAAAGTCCGCATGACATATTGGACTAATTGTCTGTAAATTTTTATTAACTCTTGTAGTTGAGTAAGTAATTCCTCGTCTGACATTACATCGATGTCAGGATGAGGTGTGTAGCCGGCTAGAATCGGCCATGTTGCTCCTGGTCTACCTAGTGGACCGAGCCTGGTAATGTTTTTGTGATGTTTTAGGGCACCTTTAAACCAGAGATTATGCTCCTGGTATGTGAGTGGAATTTCAATATCCTCGAAAGGAATATATTCCTCTGGTGGTTCATCTTCTTTAAAGAAGTGAAATAGTTTTGTTACTGGATTTGATTCTGGGAACTATCCATGAATAGAATACCTCTGTCTGAAAGGATTCGTGTGCCTCTATCACGAAAACTGCTCTACCACCTCTTGGTGTTAGGCCGTGTTTTATAAGTTTTAGAGTGATGGCTCTTCTTAAGTTTGGAGGGATGTTTATAACACCCTCATCGGTTTCATTTAAACCTGTAAAATTAAAAGCTGTTACGACTGGGTCAGCCGCAGCTACACCGTTCTCGGTGCCATTATCCCCGTGTAGGGACATTTGTTTTTTGAAAAATGTAGAACAAGTTTCAAGGAAACAAAAGATAAGGTGCACAATATTTTGGTATTAGAAGAAGAAGGTTATGCTGTTCCTCAAGAGTGTACGAGCAAGGGAAATTGACACCACCCTGAACGTTTGGGTTCAGAGTTGGGAGTCCATTTATTGGATTGTAATGCCCTCACACACCCAATCTGGTGTCATCCTTCATCATCTGGGCTGCTCCTCGTCGGGTCGGCGGTGCAATACCCAACGGGCTCCCTGTAGTAGGGGCGCTTTGGCGGAGATCTTTTCCAATAGCCGTATGGTGAAGTGGGGGTGAGGGGCCAGAACTGTGTAGATGTATGTGTGTGATTTAAAATAAGGTTCGGAGTATCCGTGAAGACAATTTTTAATCAGTGGGTCTCCTACCCTAGTTAAAAATATAAACAATGCGGTGCTTGGCTAAGTATTATGTCTTAGGTCTAAGCGTCGCTATTGGTGCAAATGAGGTCAACATGTTTCTCGCTCACTGTAATAGTCTACATGCGATTCATCAGGACCTATATTGTGGAAACTATCTACACTTAAAATTGGCGACGTGGCAACATACTCACATCAACCAGGTAACTACCTAAATCGTGTACCTGTCAGACCTGGTCCTACCCATTGTTGTAAGCTAACCAGGCGGCATCAGTACCCGGTAGGTCAAACTAGAGGAGTTCCTCACGAGTTTTGTGCTGTTGTCACGTATCGAGTCGACCTACCCACATCTACCGGGTCCGGGAGGTCAATATTTTGGAACACTGTATCCTTCAATGTTGAACAAACCAAACAGCTAATATATATAGGATTTTTTGTCCTATTTAGCTTTGGCGGATACTTAACCCTACCCACTCCAGACGTCTTATGGAGTATGTGAGTAGGGGTCTCTGAGAGAAAAGCATGACTGAGTTACTCAGTATCTAGCGTTAAATTCGTGCCTTACCAAACGTTGGGCGCCATGTAGTGTAGTTCCTATTTCCCTAATAGGCTCTGCGCATTGGAATAATATACCCTATAGATTTGACATAGGACTGAGGTCAGTATGTCCCTATCGAGTATATTAAACTTAATTACTTTGTGCCAGCTAACTCAGAGGCCACTAGAAACTCCTTGTAAACAAGAAGGGAGTAGTTTCTGGCAACCGCATAAACATGACAACTTTGTTTCCATTTAGAATCGGAACACTCTCAGAATCGTGGAAACAATAGATAACAGTTTCACTCAGCTAATCGTGCATGCTTAGTTTCTTCAGAGTTACACAGAAAGAATAGACAGGCGTTTCAATAAAAGGATTTATTGAACAGTCTTGTTTCTCGTGTAAGAGATATGAGCTGTTATGATCACAAGACAGTATGCGAGATATATAATGTACAGCGTAAGCAGTAGAAAGAAATAATACTGCGTAGCATTATCTTTTAGCTATGACACATATATTCATATACATAAATAACATAAGCTAAAAATGCGAGTACTCATGAGATGCTTCTCTAACTAGTTCTACCCCAGTGTACCTAACCTAAGTGTAGTGCAAGGTAAGAAGTAGGTGAAGAATTCTATAGTATGGTATGCTATAGTCTAGTATGCCAAGTCTAGTATGCCAAGAGTTCTTCTAGGTTCTAGTCAGCTCCATACCTTGAGAATGAGAGAGGTGGGAATCTCCTTCCGGGTCTCGAACTCTAACACCCCGCGAAGGGAGTCAGAACACTGGAAGCTGGATTCTCTGCGAGCAGGGATGACAGCGTCTCTTGTCAGTGCGTCAGGCCGGGACACGGGCTCCTCTAAAGTCGAGGTCTCCTCCTACTTGCTTGGGCAAGGGAAGGTATATTTATACCCGGTAGGTGCCTTGGAATGTTAGCATTGACGTAAAGTCGGGCAGAGGAAGACGTCAGGAATGAACCCTTAAGGTATAGCGGTTCATGCATAATAAATGAGTTCTTGGAGAAATCAATAATCCTGTGCTAGGGGAACTCCCAAGAGCTTAAGGGGCTGGTTTCTAAGAACTCGTTGTGACGTTAGGGTGGACGGATGTAAGTGACCAGGCCTGTATTTGGATAGCATGGCTAATGCCTAAATAAGGACTGGGATCTTATGCCTATATATGGGCAATGCGAATTGTGCCTATATAAGGACATGTTTCAGGAAAACCTATATACGGACACCTAAAGCGGAATACAACATCCTAACCAGCTGCCGACTGGGGAACTGGGTTCGACTCCTGGCAACAATTAATCTGCCACGTCCAACATAAAAAACCTGGCCTTGAGTAAGGTAACTGGTGCTGCCGAGTTGGCGCTATATAAAACTGTTTTATTTTTAAGAAAGATGTTTGTAAAACTGGACATAGTCAATAATTTAGCGCTGCATATGTGAGACGGAGCGGAGTAGTCCATTGTCACACTAGGTACAAGCGCGGCGCTGTGAGTTGCCCATGGACAAATCGGGATAAGTGTTGCGACTGCCCCTGATCACACTGCGATACAAGTGATTAACTCCGTGGTCACACAGCGCTACAACAAAAAGACCTATTAGCCCAAGGTTACACCGTAAAACAACAGCGATGCTGTGATTAGCCCAGGATCACCACGGGGATACAGAGTAGGCGCTGTGTCAAGGAAGATTGGGGTCGGGGTGCTACAAGTGTCCGACCAATGGTCATAGGGAGATAGGGGCCCATGAAGGCTTTGATTATTCACAGACCCATCCGAGACCCAGGGAGTCGGAGTGAATGTCTCCGTGTCAGACCGAAGCCCGCAGCAAAGCGCTATGTAGGGCACGCAGCCTCACTGGAGAAGTAGGCGTGTCAGCAGACCAAGTGGGTTGTATGGTCAGCTCAGGATCACACCAGAAGACCAGGGAAGAACTGTGACTGGAACAATGCCACCACGAAGGCCCAATGATTTGGGCGCATTCTCCAGAACGACACTGGATAGTTGTCATTAGAGTGCTGCTGGTGATCTGGCCAAGGTCAAAGGAAATATGGGGAGGCGCTGTGGCCAGCCATGACTTACCCCCGAGGCCGAGGGAGGAATTGTGACCGTCCTAGGGTATCTGTTAAGTGGGTAAAATACACCCAAAAATTCTGTTTCCGACCTCATTTACAGCACATCCACTAAAGCGCACTCGTGCTTCAACAGAGGGACTCGAGGAGCTGCGACAGGCAAACCCAATAGGCCTGACTATCTACTGAGTGAAATCGCTTCGTCACTGATTGGCAAGTGGGCAAGTGGATGAATGGGAGAATGTGTACAAACTTGGATGGGTGACTGGATGTATTTATGCATGATCGAGTGAGTGCATGGATGGATCGTTGAATGGGTGGGCGAGTCCACAGAGGGTTGAATAAGTGAGTCCATAGATGAATGGTTGAGTAATTGAGTGGCTCGAAGGATGCTCACTTGGGCGGGTGAGTGCCTACATGCATGGATGCAGAAAGGTTACACCAACCTTATCGGTCTAGGCCTTGGAAGAAATTACAATGTCATCAAAACAGTAAGACTCACCAATACAAGGCCACTGGGAATCATTCAACGTGGCAGGGTACCGTCGTGTCAAACTGTCCACAATCTATACAGAATTACCATCATATTATCCCAGTGCGCGTATTATGCAGAAGTGACCATTCTAACGCCACCAGAGTCTACAGTATGCCAAGAATTACTGCCAGTATGCTAGCCACAAATGGTTCTGTCGGATAAAGCAATTTCTTAGCATGCCATAATTAATACATATTAATTATGGCATGCTAAGAAATTGCTTTATCCGACAGAACCATCAGTAGATTATTGTGTCAATACCCAGGTTCTGAGGAACACAGAGTCACCCCATTACTGTCAATGAGTATGCCCAAGCCAGCACTGTGCTCATGGTGAACACAGACCTGTAATGGATGACACATGATGCCAAAAATCCTGTGTTGTTGTGTGTGGGGGGGGGGGAGGGGTAGCGGAGGCAGAGGTTCCTGTTGGTATTTTAGCTGGAATGTTATTGATTGATGTGGGTGGTACAGACATCATGTTGTGGTAGTAGTTCAGTGGTATGGAGTGGTAGTGCACAGGTGTGGAGTAGAGTGGATGCAGGTGGCAATGTATGTGCTGGGGTGTGATGGTGGTGAGATTATTTCAGGTGGTCCTGTAAGAATGGGAAGGGGAGTATAGCAGTGGTATGTGGCAGTGTGAGGGTGATGGGTGGTAGAGTCCTACTGTGAGGTGTTTCTCTAGTAGTGGCAGCTAGCAGTGCAGTGATGGGATGGTGGTGTGCTGTTTTGGGGGGTGGAGAGAGGAGGCCATGGGTTAATAGTGGCAGTAGTGTTGGGATGATCTATGATGATGATGGTGGGCTGGCAGTGTGGTAGTATGGGGTGAAAGTGTGTTGGCATTGGGTTGTAGTGCTGTCTTATGCTGGAAAGCCTCACTGAGGTTGACAGTCCTGTGGAGTGCAGTATGAAATTGAATAAGCCTGAAAGATATTGTGATGGTTCATAGTAGCCATGAGGTGTGAAATAGGTCTGATGATGCGACTGCATCTACTGTGTCAATTTGAAGATCAGTGCATGCGTGATTACATCGTGCACGTGCAACATTACACATGCACACCTACAAAATGACGCAGGCATCGTTTTTTAGATCGAGCCTGGGCAGCGCATGCGCTGCTCTGCAAGGCATGCTGTATTAGAGTATGGACTTGAAGCTCCGCCCACTCCCCACCCATATTTTTAATTGGCTTGTGTCATTGTCCTTTGTAAATGCTGGCTTCTGATTCGTTAATAGACTTGTTAGTCCCTCCTTAGTACTGCCTTGTCTTCATTTGTAACCTCCCATGAGGACTGGCCCTTTTACTTCTGTTGTTACACAGGATGCTTTATTTAATCTGTAAGCACTATTTTCTTTAATGAGTTTTGTCCTACTGCAGGCACGATGTGCTTTCCTGCAATATTCAGCGCGCCATGCGTGCTTTCACTTTCCAAGCAGCCTGGGACAGTGGCAGCCGCTTCTTTGCAATGCAATCAGTCTCGCATTAACGAGAGTTTGAGCTATTGGCATTTGAAATGACAATGCTTTTTATTTATGTGTTAATTTTCAAAACATATAAATAAAAGGCATTGCCATTTACAATGCCAATAGCTTAAACTTTCGCAAATGCGAGACCTATTGCATTGCAAATGCTTGTTTGATTGATGGTATGGGCTACTCCACTGTGGCACAAACAGCAACAAAGCCAATAGCCCTCAAACACAAAATGATGCACTCTTGAGCTACAGAAACTTTGTTCCTGGATAGTTTTTTATGACTTCCTCCGAAGCTGTACTTACTTAATCCATGAGACCTTTCTCTCGTCAAATTTAGAGCCCTTGTTTATAGGCCTATAATTGACTTCAGCTACGCCCGATACACACTTTTTTTCTTTCCATGTCATACCATGTCACAGTGACCCTCGTGATTTTTCGGAAACTTCGGACTGAAATCAGATCTTATTAACAATCAGCTATTTATGATCAACACATTCACTGGATACTTATTCTACCCGTTGTTCTCAGCCTTGACAAAAATCAAAAGGACTTGAATGTTGATGCCTACCTTTCCCTATACTTTACTACCCTACTGTGTTTAGTAATTAATCTCGGGGTTTCAACAACACCTTTGGACACACTTATGTGGACCATGGTAATCATTTCTAATGTTTATTGGAACCTAGATCATCACTTAGCTCGTTGGAGACCAAATCTGATACCACTGGTCTCATGTCTATTGTTTAGATTACGCTGTCCTAGGGATGCCCATAACAAAAATAACTTTTATTCAGTAATATATGTTATCCAGCGACTAAGCTTATCCAATTTATATGTTCCTGGCCTGCTGGGCTATCCTACCTTAATTTACTTGTGAATTATAACCTTGTTCAATCTCCCTTGGGTTTTTTTAACGCTTTTTTGCAATTTGTACGTTTCTCATCCCTCCAAAAAACCTTGCAATTCTACTTATCATCCTCCGTCCACTTTTTTCTTAGTTGGATTCCAGAAGTAACTTGTTTCCCCTTTTCTTGTCTTCTTCTACAGTGTTATTCTTCCTGATTTTACCGTAAAAGACGCCATTTTAGTTCAACATTATCTCTGACATACAGGTACATTTTTTGATTAGTACACACGTTATGTCTATCACATCACAGATGTCACAATCCGTGTGCCTCAGTTCTACTTCTCACTTGGCACTCTTGGATTGGATTCACTTGAGTTTTCTCTACTTGGAATGCAATTATTTACCGCTTCACTGCATGCTGACTTTCTATAAAACTCTTTCCTAAACCAATCTGAAACTATTGGCATTTCTCTATGGATTATCTACAAACTAAATTCTCCTTATACCAACCATCTCTTGGACTCTCCACGGCCAAATCATCAAGACACTATGCTATAACATTGAGCACCTATGGTGATGGACACTATATCAATATTTTACTTGTGTCCCTTACAAGCTGTACACATGTACAAATACCATTTATTGTTATCATTTTGCAGCCTTGAGGAAGTCTTCGGATGAAACACGTGTCGGCTGCCTAACTGTAAAGAAGCATGTACTTCTACTGAACTGCTACATGCTTGTGCAGAGAATAAAGCACCTTTAACACTACAATTCTGAAACAAGAAGATTATTATATTGAACGTATACTCCAATCATGGACTGTGTGTGTGTGTGCTTCAGTTTTTCTTTTTTTTAAACTTGTCTTTATTAATGACATTGCACAGTATCACATTGCAAATCCGTCATATACATGTTACAGCAAGTCAGCGATATACCATTGAGAACCAATTATTACTTTCCACATCATAAGACTATCCGTGTATCACATGCAGTGGTACATTTTTTAAGATTATCATAGCCCTTGACGGCGTTCAACAACCTCCACTTACCCAGTGGATCACTGTACATAGCAAAGCTCATCAATTTTATTGATTAAAGAAAAATAAATTAAAGGAGACAATAAGTAAACTAAGGATAAGAGAAACCTTCGGCAGCGACTGGCGGCAGTGCCCAACCCATGTGTGAGAAGTATAAAAAATGTTGTCTAGGGTCTGACCTTCAGGGCGACTGGTGTATCTTGCTTTAAGTTTGGGTGAGAGGGCCATTCTCATTTCTTGTGGTGGATGCCGGTGGGGTGTTCTGGGTTTGTGTGTGTATGACCTCGCTGTCATTCTGGTGTCATTCCTTCCAACATTTGTCCCCACTCCGTTAGGTCTCTCTCTGCATTCTCATCCACTCTCCCAGCCCTGAGGCGACACTCTTTGGCCACATACCACTCCCGCAAGTCCTCCCTCCATTTATCTAGCATGGGGGGTGCTTCGGTTTTTCAATTGAATATTGTCAACCAGGATTCCTGGGTTCTGGCCACAACACCCCAGGTGGCGGGGTCTAATACTGAATAAGCACCACAAATAGAAAAGTTTTCTATGCTCTTACCAAAAACATTACTGCTACATTACCTTGCTAATATATATGTGCGGTGTTGGATGGCATAGCCACTATTGTTTTTTTCATGTAACCATCTAGGAAGTATAGAAAATAATGTTCCTAAATGGTAGAATGTTATTTTGTGTACTTCCGAGATGACTGGCACGTTGCCTCTTGATACAGCGTGGCAGCCATCTTGGAAGTATATAAAATGATGCTCCAGTAGCGGGGGGGAGCATTCTACTATGTTAATATTTGGCACAGCTAATAGGTGGGTGGTTGGTACAGAATACTTGTGGCTTTGTGAGGCCTTGTTTACGTACTGTGAAGCAAATGCAGACTAAATTATATGAAAATGTATGCTACTGACAGCAAGCACTGGTAAAGCCAACAGTTCTGGCTTTACTGCTGCAAAACTTGCAGACAACATGTGTAAGCCTGCATTTGCATGCATTACACGTATTAATTATACAAGCAAATTCAGTGCTATCTTTGCAAGCACTGCCCTCCTTCCTGGAAACACTATGTCATACCCCACCTCAGTCTGGGCATGAGGCCTTTGATTAACTGGAACAGAAATAGTATTTAAACAGGTTAAAACAATGGCAATACGTGGCTAGGAATATGGCCTTTGCAGTCAGTTTAAGATTACCTAGCTGCAACGAAAGCAGTTCCTCGACCAACATTCCCACCTCTCGGGGCTCCCCTTGTGCTCGGTGGGGTGGGTTTTGCAACTGTTGGTGCAGGTGCTCCTTTTATGGAAGAGGTGGTGCCTTTCCCTCTGCTGCTTGCCATAGGAGGAGCTGGCAATTTCCCAGCTGGTTCTTGCACCTTCTTTGGTGCTTTTGCTTCCTCAGCAGCCTTCCATGCTTGCCACCACGCTTGATCTAGGGGTATTTAAAAAAAGAGCTGTTTAAAGTGCATGCTAACATTATAATCAATACGCTCCCTTTTAGCCACATAGATTGGTTTGCTAAAATGAGAACTTGTTTTAGGAATTCTCAAATTGTATCAGAATCAAGTAGCAGGGCAGACCCGTGGCTTAACTGTTGCACTCCCTGACTACTAAGCAAAGAAATATTCACGTTGGAATTCATGTTCTGATAAATGATTGGCAAACGCTAGCGCTGAAAACTTGTTTCACATAAAAGACTTCCATCCCCATACTACAAAAATGAAAATATTAAAATCAAAAGTTTAACCAAAATTAAAAAAATAAGACAGAACGTTTCTAAAAATTGACGCATACAAAAATGACGATCTGCACGTTATTCCAACATTTTACTCAACTGTAATAAGTTATAAATTTGTTGCATGAACAGTGTAAATAAGGTGGTGAGCTCTCTGCCAAACCACAGCCTTTAGATACTCATATTCTCAATCATGTACATACATGAATCTTGTCCATAACAAGGTTGCACAACTTCGAAAGTCCCTACAACAACATACCTCAAATCTGCTTCATATGCCCCACTATTTCCTATTTTTCAATACATGAATAGCTTTCAACCTCCTTTAACAAGGATACCATCACATCTATTACACCACCAACCAGTTAATTTCCATTCCTGGGAGCCTCGTGCAAAGTTTTTTTGGTAACCTTACCACCATCCAAGGCTTAATTACCAGTAAAGACCACTGCTTTCCATCACAAAAACATGGATAGCCAAGATTTCTTCGGCAAGTAAGTGTTGTGGAGACTTTGACTAAGGCTGTACTGCAAAGCCATGATGGTGTGGTTGGAGTACCACTTCTCCATCTTTGCTATCACATTATTCTTCCCCAACAACCTTGTTCACTCCTCCTATTTCTATGCCATCTGATAAATCACCTACTCCACTATGTACACACAGCTGTCATTGCTATTACTCTCTAGGACCCATCATATTCGTACTTGATGCCTTAAATAAAATCTATACAGACAGCATAATCCTTGGTCACTTCAACAACCGCACTGATGACCCATCCAACAATCGCAGCCACTTGCCTCCTGAATGTACCTCTTTATTTTATCACCAACAATGATCACCTCACATACAAGTAGGGATGCTACATTCTTATATGGAATTCTCAAAATAAGAAATACTGTCACAAATAACCAGAGTGGAGTGATGGCCTTCTACAGTTACAAAGTAAGTGAGACAAATGTAAAATGATAACACTGACTCAAATGAGCCTGACAAATGATCTGTCTTCTCTATTATACACCCGAGAGGATAGTCAAGTGGGCGGCTAACAATATAATTACAGATAGGATGAAGTGCCCAAGATGTGATATATATAAGGCAGATATCAAACATATGTTTGTAACGTGTTTAGAGCTAAAAACATATTGGCAGGATGTTCAGAATATTATCCATCAGAAATTAGGGTTAGATATACCCCTGACAGCAAGGGAAATTATGCTGGGCAGCAGTAATGTTGGATCTAAAAGCAGCGTTTTATTAACTATTTTGCTAGTCTCGGCAAGGCTGATTATTGCTCGAGAATGGTTATCGCCAAAGCCTCCAAATGTGATGGATTGGTGGCTTCTAGTCCGACAGACATATGATATGGAACAGGCATTGGCCAAGTCAAGAGGCATACGTTCAGTCGTTAAATGTAATAAAATATGGGGGTCTTGGCTTTAGATAAGCTCCTGGAAATTTTAGGATACTTAACGGGGTGTAAATAAGAGGGTGAGGTCCTAGAATGTATTTTGGTATTTATTTTTTATGTGCTCCTTGCTTAATTACTTTATCTACGATATTATGCTTTGATATTGGCGGTATGCAGCATTGATATTGGACTGATATATTTTTTTGTATTATGTATTACCTAATCATTGACAAATAAAAATTTACAAAAAAAAAAAAAAGACAAATGAGCTACAAAGGCTAGGGAGCGGGAGAGAGAGATAAAAGAGCGAGAGAAAAAGTGTGTGTGAGAGAGAGAGAGTGTATATATGTGTGCTATAGAAGTAGTATGGATGTTTATTAAAGACGCAGTTGCAGCACATAGCATCTAACTTAACCAAAGGTCGACCAAACAATACAATACTACATGTAAATTACAACATCCCCTCCCCTTTTACATCAGCAAACAAGAGAAACAGTGAAGGTAAATGAAACTAATAACAAACATAAGCCTTAAGTGTTACAGTAGGGCGTCTAGTCCGAACACTAGACCCATTCCTAAACCATGAATTCATGGGAGTGCTCCAAATCATCATTATTAGTAAGTCTCATGTCTTCAACTAACTAACAAATTATGAGCAGCATTTTGGGAAACCTGAACTAGTAAACCCTTGTTCCAGAAGTGAAGTCCCCATTAGATACACTATCACTGGCCATCAAAGAATCTTCTACAGCATCCAATCGAGAATTACTATTTCTTGAGCTGCAACTTGGAACAGAAATAACAACACAATCCCTCGAACACGCTAAATTATATACATAACACGTAGGTAAAAAAGTAAGAGCAATCTTGTTCCGTAGCTCGATCTCTACCCATAAATTGTTTATTCTTCATGTAGTCAAACGAAATAAAGTCTTAGGCTAAGACTTTATTTCATTTGACTACATGAAGAATAAACAATTTATGTTACGAGATCGAGCTACGGATCAAGATTGCTCTTACTTTTTTACCTACGTGTTATATATATTATTTAGCGTGTGCGAGCGATTGTGTTGTTATTTTGCTTAGTGGTTTTGCCACAATTGAGGTACAAGGGTGGTTCTCCCTACCCCTTTTTCCACCGCTCACTCAATACAGACACGAGTACACTATCTGCGTACTGCCTAGGAGCGCCAGTACCCTACGTTACCACCCACCTAGCAGCTTTAAAGTTGGAACAGAAATAGGTGACTACGTTGATCATTTTTACCCACCTGTGAGCATCTACTCCTGTCTTTGTCTGTGCAATGGTCAGATGGCTGAAGATGGTCCACTATTACTATAGTGCTCTTGTTCCACCATCAGAAAACGTTATAGGCACCTTTGACACTTCCATGACTGAACAGGTGGGATACACTTTAAAGTGCCCTCTTGTGACTCAATCAAGATGCCTGATTTTTATTGTATCACCAATCTTTAATTCATCGTCTACTACATTTATCTTCATGTTATAATAAAGTTTGCTTTTAAGTTGTACCTCACAAATGCTTTGTTTTACTGCTCGAAAAAAATGTGATAGTTTCACAGTTTCTCTAGAATGTTGCCATTTAGGACACAACTTGGACAGTTTCTCTCCCCCTCAATAATAAAACGGTGTCATTCTAGCCTTAGAATGTGGAATCACATTTTAATTCTACATTCTCTCTTGTGCAGTTCTCTCAACATCAAAATTAGCATTAAATACCAAAGGTATGCAATCTTTTAAAATCCTATTGGTTCTCTCCATTGATCCATTCGCAATGGGACGATAAAGAGGGGCTTTGATGTGCTTTACTCCCATATTCTTCAGAAAATTCAGATGATAAAAGCTGCATCTCATGGTCTGAACCAGAGATTTAGGATAACCTTCAATCCCCAAAAATACGCCTCAAAAAGTTAATCACCTCTTTAGCCTCCATCATACTAGTAAACTGATAATAAATCCACTTGAAATTATAATTTGCACATACAATTATAAATCTGTTACAATTTTGCATAATATTTATGATATGATCTTACCATGATAGGATATTGGTCTTAAAAAATCAATAGCAATTTGTCGCAGGAAGAATTCAGAAACTCAGACGGGATCAGTGGAATATCCTGAGTCACAAAATATCTATCAGCAGATGTGAAAGCATTGCGTAATCCGAAAACTGATTTTACAAATGTTTCTAAATAGGCCAGCAACAGTGTAGTTCAATTCGTTTTCTAGCTGAAATGCGCCCAGAATGTCCATAACGAGCCAAATCCACCAATTTTCTTCAGATTCCCTTGGGAGGTACAGTCTTATCTAATTACAAACTCACATTGATCACATTGAACACTCAATTTATCTCAACTTTGGACCAGAGTTTCACCTCTTGACTCAACCCTCTCTAAGGGCGCCATTTATAAACAATATATGCCTTAATTGAAAATAGTTCCTCATCTTCAGCAGGCACTTTAGCCAGTCAACTTAAAAAATGGATCAACCTCTGACAAAATGCTCCAACTACACATGTGCTGTCATCCTCCAAATTGTCTTGGAAATTGGTACTGACTGGAAATCTGGAGAGAAAATCAGCCCTTGAATTCTTTCCACATAGAATTGGGCAAATATTGAAATTAAACTCCTGAAGCTGTGATATCAATCTTACTACGATAGGGCTAGTTTTCCCAATATCCTTTCGACTAAGCAATAGGCCTTAAAGTATTCTGGGGACCAAACATATACCAATGGCACCCTGTCTACTGTGCGGTAACACATTTCTGACTTCCTCAAACACCTAGATAACAATCCTTTCATGATTTTTTTACCTGCAATACTTCTGTAACAAAGGCATAGTATTTACTCACCCTGAAAATTATATTACCTGTTGCATATTCTTGGGAATGGGAAGCATCATTAATGGCACAAAAAAGATCATGCTTGAGTTTAATCCCTTCAGCAGTAATCAAATCCCCCAAATATTTAATAGTGTCTGTAAAGAAAATCAGTTTTCCTTCTTTACAGTCATTCCATGTAGACAATCTATGCAACACTGTCTCAAGAACTACCAAGTGTTTTTCTGAAGTCTTCATAAAAATGAGGATATCATCCTGGTATGCACAGACATTTTTTCCTGACCAAACAAATTGTTCACAAGTTTCTAAAAGATTGCAGTTGTAGACACAAGTCTGAATGGCATACATAGGTACCTAAAGGCCCAAAAAGCCATGAAAAAAGCAGTTAGTGACCTGCTGTCTTTTGCTAAGGAGATTTCGTGATAGGCTAAGCCAGAGATTGATGAAAAAAGAGAATTGTGCATCACCAGTCCTCGCCAAATATTGAATATTAGGAAGTGAGTGGCAATCCACCAAGATGTTTTTATTTAAAGATCTGATGGCAGCACATAATTGTGCCAGGATTATGCTTCGCCTTAATGGGAAGGACCCATTCAGAAGAGTTCTCTCCTTTATTAAATTAATCAGTAAGCAATTGATCAATATAATGTTCAAGATCACCCGCCACGCTAAGAGGAACATATAAAAGTTTGTGAACAATTGGTTTAGCATCCTTTTTAAACATCATTTTATGCTTGAAACCTGGATCATTCCCAGTTTATTCTCAAATACGCTTTTATATATCTTGAGAAGAGCTTGAACATATTTTGTGTCCAGTTTCATTAACAATATATGAGTATCTGTGCCCGGTCTCCACACCATCCAAGTTGACCCAGGTCACTTCAACCCAAAAAACGGTAACAATTGAAAGCAACATAAATATTGGCATTAATTTCACAATCTGAAAAAGTTATTGTGTTTAAAAAGTATCCCAACATTTCAATTTTTGTTTCCCAAATGCTAATGAATGTACACCAGAATGAAAAAAAATATCTCCCCAATGTTACCTGAAATTCTCATCCAAAATAATGGTAATGGAAGAACCAGAGTTTATTACTGTAATTTTTCAACATCACCAATTGATATTATTCTAATTGGCTTTCCATCTTTGCGTCCAACCAGAATCTCAATAGACAAATCTACATTGTAACGAGAAACCTGCAATGGACCTGAGACTTTCACAACCTTGAAGATTTGCACTTTTCTCTTGCTACTAAGACACATCTTTGCGAAATGCCCTAACTTTTTGCACTTTAAATATTGCTTACCCAAAGCAGGACCACACTTAGGGAACGATTCCGATTCGGGCCGGAAAACGTACCGACAGACTCGGTACGGGATTTTAGTGCGACCGACACGTACCGGCGCTGCCCGACCCGGGTAGTACGATGAAATGCATGTGAATCACGACCGACTCGTACGGAACACAAGCCGAACGACCGACCCGGACGGAAACAAGCCATCCGGCCGGGAAACCACGCGAATCGAACCGACCGACATGCACCAGGAATGAACCCGAAAGAAACGTACCCGCGAACTCCGACCTGCGCAGTACGATGCAATGCGTGCAAAACCAGACCGAGTCGCACGGAGCTCAAGCCGTACGACCGACACGCATACAAAAGCCAGCCGAACCAACACAATACTCCGCGACCGACGCGTACGCCGCACATGAAACCTAGCTGAAACACAGCGGGAACGACTAAGAGAAGCTCGCACGAGACAACTGCAGCGTCCTACTCGGTCAGAAGAACGTCTCCTACATGCACAAAAATTACAAAGGAAAAAATACAAAAAAAGAGGGCCAAACAAGCAATGACAAAGTCAATAAATACAGGGGGGAAAAAAATGGAACAAGGACACCCCCCCAACCCACCTATATAAAGGCCACAAATCCCTACCATGATCCTTTGCAAATTCCACTGACCTGCCAGCACAGAACACCATCACACAGCAACCACAGACACACTCACAGCTCATCCATCACACAAGCCACACACCATTAGCACCTCAACAAATAGCACCCTCACACACACCCAGCAAAACCTACACTCACCCACCCTCACTTGCACACACACACACACACACATCAATCACCACCACCACCCATCACCATGCCCCCAAAGAAGAATCATAAGTTCCTAGATAGTGAATTGGAAGTCCTGGTAGACGAGATCCTCAGGGTAGAGCCACAGTTGTTTGGCACATTGGTCCAACAGACCCCCATGGCGCAGAAAACCAAGATGTGGGAGAGGATCGTCGACAGGGTCAACGCACAATCAACATGTTTGCGCACAAAGGAAGACATCCAGAACAGGTGGTATGATGTGCGCAGGAGGGTCAGGGACCTACTGAAGAAGGATTACATCCTGAGCCAGCACACCGGCAGTGGCCCTCCTGCCAAACCACTATACCTCAGGTCCTGGGAGGAGAAGGTGCGGGCCATCCTACCACCAGTGAGCGTATATGGACTAACAAACATCCCAGAGCCTGGTGAGTACACAACAAATATACACAATATGGTGTGACAATACATACACATCACTGTCAAGGGGATAGTCAAACCATGCACCCTTAGCAAATCCACAGCAACCAAAAGATAATCATCCCAAGATGTGAATGCCAGTCAGACAAACACAATACCTGCCATCTCATAGTGACATGTAACTGTGTCATGACATGTACAAACCCAACAACAAATAGAGCAAGGCAGTGGCACAAATATAACCAACAAACACTGTCAGATATTTTGCCACCACTAGAACACCACCTCACAGGGAAGCTCACTGAAAGGAAGGAATTCTGTGTATGCTGGTGAAGTCAGTGTAGGCAATAGCATGATGGGAGTTGTAGTCACAGATAATGGTCAGCCTCACAATTGGCCCATCAACACCACCCTGAACCATGCTCACATCACAGGGAGTGGAAAAGGACTGACAAGATGTCTGACACTGGGTACTGCTGTGGGGAGCACAAGGCCCTGCTGGGAACTGTGCAACAACCAACAGCAGGACACCACTGACTGACATCCTGAAAGCCAACTTGCACTCCCTGCAATGGAAGCACGTTCTATGGTGGGATATCTGGCTGAGTGAGAAGGAGGACTGACAGCACTGACCATAGTTACAAGCAGCTCTCCTCACACACACCCCTCAACACTAACTCCACATAACCCACCTGGGAGAATGCAATGCCTCACACTCTAATTGAAGATCCCACAAAGAACCACCACCCTGGGTTATGCTGTGTGAAGCACAGGGACACTCTTGGGACTTGTAGCCAAACAAACGCCAGGACAACACTGTCAGCCATCCTGCCAGCACAGGCACACTACCCCACAGGGAAGCAGAGACAAAAGGAAGGAAGTATGGGCATGCTGGGAAGGGGGGTGTAGGCAATAGCATGATGGGAGTGGTAGTCACAGCTCAACATCCCCCACCCGCATGGCCCAGCAAGCTCACACTGAACCATGCACACCTCACAGGGAGTGAAAAGCCACTTCAAAGATGTCTGACACTGGCCTCAGCTGTGGGGAGCACAAGGCCCTGCTGGGAACTGGGCACCAACAAACAACAGGACCACACTGTCAGCCATCTTGCCATGGCTGTCACACTCACACACAGTGAAGTCCACTCAAAAGGAAGGAAGTATGGGCATGCTGGGAAGGGGGGTGTAGGCAATAGCATGATGGGAGTGGTAGTCACAGCTCAACATCCCCCACCCACATGGCCCAGCAAGCTCACACTGAACCATGCACACCTCACAGGGAGTGAAAAGCCACTTCAAAGATGTCTGATACTGGCCTCAGCTGTGGGGAGCACAAGGCCCTGCTGGGAACTGGGCACCAACAAACAACAGGACCACATTGTCAGCCATCTTGCCATTGCTGTCACACTCACACACAGTGAAGTCCACTCAAAAGGAAGGAAGTATGGGCATGCTGGGAAGGTGGGTGTAGGCAATAGCATGATGGGAGTTGTAGTCACAGATATTGGTCACCCTCACAATTGGCCCATCAACACCACTCTGAACCATGCTCACATCACAGGGAGTGGAAAAGGACTGACAAGATGGCTGACACTGGGTACTGCTGTGGGGAGCACAAGGCCCTGCTGGGAACTGTGCAACAACCAACAGCAGGACACCACTGAATGACATCCTGAGAGTCAACCTGAACCCACTGCCAGGGTGGCATGCTTCATGGTGGGATAACTGGGCTGGGTGGAGAAGGAGGGCCGGATGTCCACCAAATACAACCAATGCTGGCCATGCACACACCTCAACATTCACATTGAAATGCCTCAGGTTAGCAGGACAATGTGCTACACCAATATCAACCTCTTACTGTGACAACTTAGGACAATGCAATGTACAGGCCCGCATCCAGAGGTACAGTCACAACTGTCAGGTGTGTGAACCATTGATGCCTGTAGAAATATAACATACATTGTGTGTCTCTTCCAAAAACAGGTGATGATGGGGACACAGCAGCAGGCGAGGAGGAGTCCCGGTCCCAGGCTCCGGGGGACACTGAGCCCACTGGTGAGGAACAGCCTCTGCCCTCCTTGGATGGCGAAGACCTACCTGGCCCCTCCAGCGTGAGTCATCATGCAGCACCAGCAGGACCAACATCTGCACCCCCTGCACCCACTGCTCCAACAACTGCCAACACACAGACCACCCCCACCGACACGGACAGACCAAGGACCACCAATGACAACAGCACAGGGACCCTGGCCCAACGTCGAGCTACGGACAACGACCCCAGTAACAACCCCCAAGGGGGCCTAGGGTCACCTGTGCGTGCCACCGCAGGTCCCGCACGTGTCGCCAGGGGTGGTGGGAGGGGTGGTAGACATAGGTCGCTGTTTGCAGAGGGGTCTGGACTGCATGATGACCCACAACTGGCACGCATTGCTGAGGCGTACCAGAATAGCACCGGAGAGGTCACCCAGGTAGTGGGGATCCTCAAGGACATTAAACAGCAGCAGGCTGCCCATCATGCCCGCTTGGACTCACACATGTCCCGTGTGGAGACACACATGTCTTGCATGGAGTCCAAGTGGGACACATGGCAAGAACTGACAGCGGTGCATAGGGACATATTGACATGGCTCCGCCAGAATAGCACCAACATGGCCACACCTCCCTGTGTGGCCACAACATCTGGTGCTGCAACACAGGCAACTGCCACAGGGAGGGAGGAGGACTCTGGCGGAGAGTCCCCTGCACCGCAGCAGCCTGCACGTGAGGGTCCCCCCCCAAAGAAGAGGGGTCGTCCGAGGAAGGAAAACTGAGAGGTCGATGGCCATGTACATCCCCTAGGAAGCCAACACCTGTTCTGGAAATTCTCCTTTGTGTACAAACTGTTCACCCTGTAGAATGCAACACAACTCTCCCACATGACATGGGGAGTTTAAGTTGGACTAATGTATCAGATGACTGTGGACTTCACTCAGGACATTTCTGCTACCAAGACTTGCAACTCATCTGGGAACTTCGGATCACAATCCCAATGTACAGCACCCACCATCCTGTGCACTATACCCACACATGTATGTAAATAAAATCACTAATACACCATACTTGCCTCTGTTGTGATTCCAACGTGGTTACTGTCATGGGGATGATGATCTGCTAAATTACACTGTGTATGCTAACTGCTACAGCAAGTACAACACCATCATGTGAGTCATGGTGACGTGACACATATGAGGGAGACACACCACTAGGGCTACACAACACAGAGACACCAGGGCCATCGGACTCATCGCCTACACTGATGTTGCCAGGAAATACTGTGGAATGCACAGACACCACACCTATTCAGAGTCTGTGTTAACTAGCCCATAGGTGCAGTAAGCAAATGTCAGTCAGATGTGTGACCACAGACAACGCACATCCCAAAGTGAAGCACAGGTTTATTACACATTTGCAACATGTTGTTTCCACTACAAATGCAAGGTAATCCCACGTGGCAGTGGCCACACAGTCAACAAGTGCAGAAGATATAAAGTCCAGGGGTGTGTGGCACATCACCTGTAGGGAAACGACTGCTGCCAACCTGAAAGCTGAATCATGGTGTCGGGGGATCCAAGTTGACCAAACAACTCTGTAAGCACCCTGTGAAGGACAGACATGACGACACACAGTCAAAACCACTGAAGAACAGGACAGAACTGCAATACTCATGCCCAATACATGTCACAAGATAACTACACAAAACCAAGTTAGCATGTCAACACTGTTGGGAGTACAGACTACCTGTAAGGACACATCGCTGCACGCATCCAGTCAAGTAGCACATGGCCACACTCAAACAGCACCAGAGCACACACCCACACATATCATGCAAACTCACATCATTGACATGACAACTCTCTGGATACTCACATTCAGCTGAAGAAGTTGGTGATGAGCTGTGTGCGGACATCACCATCATCATCATCACTGGCATCGTGGCCCAGGCCAGGATCCTCCACAGGTGGCTGACGTTGGTCATCGTCATCCAGGATAAGAGGCAACTCCTTCCGCACTGCCAGGTTGTGTAGCATGCAGCAGACGATGACAATCTTGCACACCTTTGCTAGGGCATATGGGAGGGCCCCTCCTGTCTTGTCCAGGCAGCGGAAGCGGCTCTTCAGGAGACCAAATGTCCGCTCGATCACTCTCCTGGTCCGACCATGTGCCTCATTGTAGTGCATCTGGGCTGGTGTCACAGGGTTCCTGAGGGGTGTCAGCAACCACGGCATGTTGGGGTATCCGGAGTCACCTAAAGACAGACAATTGTACATTAGCTGAGTTGGAAAAGTGGGCGGAATACAACATAGCAGAACACACACAATGGTACAAAGTCAGTACACACCGACAAGCCAGGCAAGCTGGTTCTGCATCTGTGACATCATCCTCGGGATGCGACTACTCCTCATCACGTAGGCATCATGTGCCGAACCGGGAAACGGGCACACACATGTGTGATGCTCATATCTGCAAGACATACCACCAGAGCATTGATCGAATGGTAATGTTTCCGGTTCCGGTATGCCTGCTCATGTGCCTGTGGTGGTACCAAAGCCACATGTGTCCCATCAATGGAGCCAATGACATGTGGCATCCTCCCAAGGGCATAGAAGTCACTCTTGACGTCAGTGAGTTGTTGACATGTAGGGAAATAGATGTACTGGTTCAGGCATCTCAACATTGCCTCCAAAACATCGCGTAGCACACGGCTGAACATAGTCTGTGACATCCCACCAGCAGTCGCCACAGTGTGTTGAAAGGTACCGGTGGCAAAGAAGTGTAGGGCTGCCATCACCTTCACCTTGGGGGTCAGCGCTGTAGGGTACGGCCGGCCAGGTTGCAAATGTGGGGCCAAGCGCACTGCCAAATCCTCAATCAGCTGCCTGGTGAAGCGGTACCGTCGGATGCTGTCACGTTCCACCATCGTTGCCAGGTCAGGGAATGGTCTATGGACAGCTGGAGCCCTGCAGTGCATAGGTGAAGAAAGAAAGATTGTCAGTCACCCCACATAGGTGCCATTCACCATACTCAATTTCACATGATACATCATTACGAGACACAAGTACTTGATGTGTGTGCCGTTCGGTTCGGACATATATGGCACCTACATGGCATCATCTAACATCTCAGTTCAACATGTGTTGACAACAGGTTCCAGGTTGTGCTATGGGAAACCATTAGGCTGTGTCACAGTACCCATTTACTGCTGTCACGTCCCACACACACCACAGTGACATGTCTGGACAGATGCGCCACAGGCATCACAGCTCATTGACAGGTAGATTCCCAGTGACCCTGTCTTGCCACATGGACACTGGCATGACATGGCGTATCATGTACACGTCAGAAAAACAAACATGACTCCCACAGGTAGTGGCCCCTGTTGCCTCCGCAGGACAGACATGGACGTCTGTGACACACACGCACAACATCAAAGTCCATGCACAAACAACGTTGATGTGGAGACTGTCTCCCATTGAGCACATGGAATCAGAGACATCGGAAACACAACATGCACACAGACTGTGGAGGGCCATCACTGTTGTGGCAATGGGTCACCCTGTGACGTACATGCCTTCCCACATGGGACCCTGGGGGTATGTGACATGTCATACACATACACAACCTGGAAATGTGACCATGCCACATGCTCCGAAATGAACAGTTGCACATCACAGTGGTCATGTGCACAACACACAAAGGATCCTGTCCCCATGAACACGTGCACAGCCTGGGTGTGGCTGCCCCGAAGTGCCACCCCAAAAACCACATGTTTACCCCCATACACAGAAAAGGTAATGCAGCCTTACATGCCTTAGGATACAGTGTGGACTGGGTGTGGTGTTGTAGGTGTGCCCCTGAGTCCCTGGCAAATATATGTGGCTGGCATACGTTCACCAGTGACAAGCATGGTGACATATGCGAGTGACCTGTACAGGGACGCGTTGTACAGCAATGGACCGATCGGTGTGCCCGCACGGCCCATTGCATCTGTTGTGAGCGGGTACGCGTTGTATCCTGGAATACGCGTTGTACAGCAATGGACCGATCGGTGTGCCCGCACGGCCCATTGCATCTGTTGTGAACGGGTACGCGTTGTACAGCAATGGACCGATCGGTGTGCCCGCACGGCCCATTGCATCTGTAGTGAGCGGGTACGCGTTGTACAGCAATGGACCGATCGGTGTGCCCGCACGGCCCATTGCATCTGTAGTGAGCGGGTACGCGTTGTACAGCAATGGACCGATCGGTGTGCCCGCACGGCCCATTGCATCTGTTGTGAGCGGGTACGCGTTGTATCCCGGAATACGCGTTGTACAGCAATGGACCGATCGGTGTGCCCGCACGGCCCATTGCATCTGTTGTGAGCAGGTACGCGTTGTATCCCGGAATACGCGTTGTACAGCAATGGACCGATCGGTGTGCCCGCACGGCACATTGCATCTGTTGTGAGCGGGTACGCGTTGTATCCCGGAATACGCGTTGTACAGCAATGGACCGATCGGTGTGCCCGCACGGCCCATTGCATCTGTTGTGAGCGGGTACGTGTTGTATCCCGGAATACGCGTTGTACAGCAATGGACCGATCGGTGGGCCCGCACGGCCCATTGCATCTGTTGTGAGCGGGTACGAGTTGTACAGCAATGGACCGATCGGTGTGCCCGCACGGCCCATTGCATCTGTAGTGAGCGGGTACGCGTTGTACAGCAATGGACCGATCGGTGTGCCCGCACGGCCCATTGCATCTGTAGTGAGCGGGTACGCGTTGTACAGCAATGGACCGATCGGTGTGCCCGCACGGCCCATTGCATCTGTTGTGAGCGGGTACGCGTTGTACAGCAATGGACCGATCGGTGTGCCCGCACGGCCCATTGCATCTGTAGTGAGCGGGTACGCGTTGTACAGCAATGGACCGATCGGTGTGCCCGCACGGCCCATTGCATCTGTAGTGAGCGGGTACGCGTTGTATCCCGGAATACGCGTTGTACAGCAATGGACAGATCGGTGCGCATGCACTGGCTGGGGCCTAGCATGGCAACGGACGCGTTTTTGAAGCTTCAACGAGTCTGATGCAGTGAATTCAGTTGGCCAGCCACAACAATGTTGCAAATTCATGGGTGTCATGAAGTTTAACTTTTGAAGGATGCTGTGGGCGTGTATTAGTGGTACAATTCCATGGATTGGCCAGATTCAGAAGATGCAAACGACTTGGACCTATCACTTTGGACACATGGGACAGTATCTGCCTCTGCAGCACACATATAATAATGGCTGTTCCCCTGAGGGCTCACTTGCCTGCACTACATGCTCCAGGACGACATCTGCCACCCACACTGCTGCTGTCTCTGCATCCTCTGGCTACTGCAATGGCACGTACTGTGGAGAGAGCCCCAGCCTTCAGCCTTGAGGAGAACCAGGCCCTGCTGGACAGCCTCCTTCCACAGTACAGCAAGCTGTATGGGACACCAGGGGAGCAGGTGAGTGTGCTGTCCACTGCCTTACTAATTGTGCATGTTGTCTGACTAGCAAGACTTACAGTGTGCACACCACTGGCTAGCATGCTCACTGAGTAGTTCTCACCCCCCAAAGTGTGTAGTCACATGCACTGAACAGGTACAGTAACAGTGCATTCCAACAAGGTTTACTTCCCATGCAATGATACCATGTAGTAACTGCTGGCAAACTGTTCATAGCCATTGTTGCACTGCCTGTGTACATCATATGCCCCTGTGATTGAGACATGTATATCCAACTGTGTGATGCACGTATATGTTGCATGTGTAGTAATGGCCTTTTCACTTTGTCATCCTCACAGGTTGATGCCCACCATAAGCAGGAAATCTGGCTGACCATCGCCCGGGCAGTAAGATCCGTGGGGGTCTACAAGCGCCGGATCCGCAACTGCCAGAAGAGGTGGCAGGACCTTCGTGGCTGGACCCGGAGGATCGCAAGGGTCCAGCTGAAGCTGTCGCCTCCTCGCAGGAGGGGCGGACACCGGACCCTGACCCCCCACATGCTCCGGATCCTGGCGGTGGTCTTCCCTGACCTGGATGGGCAGCTGAAGGCCAGACAGCAGCAAGGAGGAGGTGAGTCCATGACTGCACTGTGCACTTTGTCTGACATGCTATGTGCCCTCCTCTGGCCTGGTTAAACTTCCACAGTACATCAGTCTTGTGGTCCAGGACCCATGTCCCTCAATTGTGACATGCCCACTCCTCATCTGATACGCAGGTGTGGTCCTTACAGTAAGGAAATTGTGTCACTTGGGTACTGTGTCCTTGCATTTTGCTTCGCTCAAGGTGGGGGACAGCATTTGTTCCCGCGACTTTGTGGTGTGCTTCATGGGTGGGTCAATTGCTCACACAATGCCTAAGTCCTGACATGAAATCTGGGTGTAACTTTGATATGTGGTCCACTTGCTGATCTGAATCACCACATGTCCCTGGGGTATTTGGCACACCCCCATGCTGCTGGTGGGAACAATGTTTGGGCCTCAGGAGTATGTATATCAAGTGTGTCACACATGCTTAGCCACCTGCCTACTGTCCAGGGCTCATCCCTCTTTCAGGTGGAGCAGGACAGTCATGCCTACTCCAGGGTATACAATACACTCTGTACTCCCACTCCCGTGTATCAGCTGACATGTTGTGATCAGTGAAATGTTCCCTCAGGTGTCTGCCTCTGTGTCATTGTGCTGTGGCTTCGTTGTCAGGACTACTGGGATGTTTATCGGTTAGGGCTCAGCATGCCATCTGAGATGTGACCATGAGAGACGATACTTCTGTGACTTATAGGTGTTTGATCACTTGACACACAGGTGTATGCGACTGTGAATTTCAGGCAGCTATTTTTCATTCACAGCAGACTGTGAGGTGCTCAGGTTCAGAGAGTTGTGTTTCATGTCTCCCATATGTCCAATTGGTATGACATGGACAAATAAGAGTTCAGATGATGTGGTTTGTGGGGGATGGACATGTGCACTTGTCAGCTACATAACTTGCATTCCCCATGTCCTAGGATTGTGACACAGTGCAGACTGTTGTTGGCTGGCTGCCATGCCCATGTGACTGGAGACAGTGATGTATGACTTTGCAGGCATGCCTGTGCCATGGCATTAAACTTCCTAAGAGTGATCCTGCAGGGGAGTGACATGTGCAACATGCACCCCATTGTGGCATTGACTATCCGGACATGGGTGCATCATGGTGTCTGGTGCTGTTATGCATCACATGCATTTCTAATTAGACTCTGGCCATCCCTTTATCCGGACACCTGTACTGACTCAGTGGCAAGAGATGTGAGGTGTGCATGTTCACATACTTCACCGTGTTCTCTGCAATGTCCAACAACTGTGTAGGTGGTGCATGTGTCCACACTGGGGTATTACCATCAGACAGGCACCAGACAGATGGGTGCAAGGGCAGGAGGGGTGTGAGTTCCATGGTTGACCATCAGACTGACAATTGGCTTCTCCTAATCTGTGTGAGGACTTTTGGCAATGTTCAACTAAGCATGCCAGGGCTTGCTCTGTAATGTGCTGTACTTACTGTGGTGTGTGCGGTCAGTGCAGGTGACTGATGTTTGTCTGTTTCCCTAATTGTTTGCAGATACATCCACGACCACAGGAGGGGACAGCTCCACGGACCAGGATGAGCTGCAGAGCCAGACTGGGTCAGCAGCTGACGAGTGGTCGGAGGGACCCAGTGGCACGGAGCGCGAGGGGAGCCACACCGAGGAGTCCTCTGCACCATCCACCTCAGCTGAGGACCACAGCAGCTCGGAGGATGACTCCCTTGTGGAGGCGGGTGTCAGCAGCCACCACACCCCAGCTAGTCTGTCTGGCCCCACCACCACCGCCCTCCCAGTGGCTCCCATTCCAGAGGTCCGTGGAGGCTCCCGTGTTCGGGAGCGTGTCTCCTTCGTGCCAGGCACCGCACCCCCTGCCCCTGTGTCCCCTGCTGCCCTGAGTGAGGAGTCTGTGTACCTACTTCGGCAGCTCCATGTAGGGCAGACAGCAATGCTGAGTGTCCTCCATGCACACACCACTCTGTTGACACAGCTGGTGTCGTTCATGGAGGGCATCTCGACGGGGATGTCTGCCCTACAGAGGAGCAATAAGTCCATGGACTCCTCCCTGACGGCAGCAGTGTCCCTCCTCCAACAGTCCCTCACCCCTCCTACCTCTGCCCCATCCACACTTCCTGGCACCCTACCTGTCCCAAGCACATGCACACCTGCACGATCACCCAAACACACAGACACGAGCAGCACAGAAATACCCAAAACAAAGGCAAGACGTGCACACAAGCATCCTCAGGGGACTGATACCACACCCACAGGGGATGGGGAACAGACACACACACAGGCATCCACAGTCACTCCGCAGTCCTCCAAATCCTCTCCCTCCAAGACGCCTTCCCTTGCCTCACCTGCAACCCCACCTACACAGCAGCTCTTCCTCTGTGACCTCGGCCTCTTCCCCTCCGATCCCGCTGATCCAGCATACAGGGGGAAGAGGAAGTCCACCCACACAGAGGGGAGTGCCCCTCGCCCCTGGACACCCTCCCCCAGGCGCAGACAGACGGGGGCCCCCACCCGCAAGTCCCCCCGGTCCCGGAAGAGCAAGACCCCGCCACCGCCCTGCAAGTCAAGCACACAGTCTCCTTCCTCCATCCCTCAGGCCCCCACAACACAGGTTCCCCCACCACACCCTGCCCCAGGTTCCCTCACCCACAGATACACCATCCCCAAAATGATCCGGCCTTCTCCACCTACCACTTGCTCTTCCAGCACCACCCCCCGCTGCACATGTTAGTGCCACTGGTGTGGAGACCGTGTCCTCCCCCTCTGTCCTGCCCACCTTACCTGAACCCCATTCTACTCCCCTGGAGATGGGCACTGCAGTGGAGTCCACTACCACCCCGTCTGACTTGGGCACTGCAGTGGGGAACCTGTCCTCTCCATCTGGCCAGCCCACTGGAGTTGTGCCGGCACCCACACCATCTGACTCATGCCCCCCAGTTGTGCCGGCACACACCATGTCAGACACCTCCACTGCAGTTGTCAGTGACTCTCCAGCACCAGCCACCCCTTCCCTGCCTCCTTCTGGTGAGCCCTGATCCTGTCCCTGCGGTGCCTGGCCTGCCCCCCCCGTGTGCCCCTCCGAGGGGAATGTCCCTGGTCCCTAGCAGTGCAGGCAAGCAAAGGGTGACATCTGCCACTGTCACCCTGTTTGGACTTTATTCATGGACTGGCCATTGGCCTTTGTGTTTTTTCTGGACTTTAATTTTCCACATAACATTTGCTGAATAAAGCTACTTTCAGTTCTCTAGTGGTTTTGCTTCAGATGTACATGATGTTGATGATGCTAACCATGCCCTTGCTGCAGTGATGTTGATTTTTGATGTCAGGTAAATGAAGTGTTACTGTGCAGGACCCCATGTGGTCCAGGGGAATGTGTCCTATCCTGGTGTGTAGCCATGTCATCCTTTGCAGCAATATGAGGGTGTCATGTTTTCCATATTTGCAAATGGGATTCCCTACCTGTTTTTTCAATATCACATCTGTGGCTTACACCCCTGCACATCAGATGTGCTTGCCATTGTTCAATTGGTCTATTTCCCTGACCGTGTGACCATCTCCACTGGACATGCATGTTTGGGCATCAATGGGGAAGGACTCATCTGTGGTATCAGTGCAACTTGCTATACATGTGTATTTGATCGGTGCAGATGATTTGGGTGACAATGCCATGACCAGGCTGATGTGACGTGAGCCTTCATTTTGTGCTAATTGTTGACTGAGTGACCAAGTGTTCTGCTGACATGATAGCACCCTGCAGAGACAACGTATGGCACAGCTTTTCTTACACAGGAGTGGAGTCCCCTCATGGCAGTGTGTAATTCCGTGACATTGCCTGAGCCCAAGGTGTGTGTTGTGTGAGCATGTCTGTGTGTGTTCACTTCCATTTTGCTACGCAGGCTGGGGGCCCTAGTGATGTTCCTGTTTGTGATGCTTGCTGAGTTGAGCAATGTTCCCCCAAATCTTCTCCCTGGGTGCTCTGTGATGTGTGTGCATGGCACATTACTGGTGATCAGGGTGTCATCCATAGGTGTGTTTGCTGTCAGGGCTGAGTTTGTGGGCAAACGCAGATGAGACACAGTCAGGATTCCCCTTGGCACTTGTTGGTTACACAAGTCATGTAATTTACAGTTTGTGTTAGCTTCCAGTGATTGTGACACGTTGTGTGTGTGACTGCTGCCACTCCTCAGGGTCAGAGCTGCAATGTTGGAAGTTGTCTATGTGTGTTGTTTGTGGGTGAGCTTGCCTTCTTCATTGGTGTGTGACTGTGTCCGGGATCCCATTGGTTGGTGTGGATTTGACGTCATGCCCATGTACAGCGTACTGTGCAGTGTGTGAGACATTCACAAGTCTTGTTGACTGGCCATGTGTGATGGGTATCTCCGCCTTAGTTCCCCCACCACCCCTGGGATTGTCATGTGTGCATGTGCAATGTCACCAGTCCATGTGAGCTTCACTGCTGCACATTGGTGGAGATCAAGGTGTGTGGTGTTGAGTGTGTGCAAATGAGAGTTGCACGGCTAGACCCCTACCTCCATGTTGGCCTTGGCTGACAGGCCGTGCTGTTTTATTTGTGCTTGTGTAGGTGTGATGGTAGTTAGTTGCTCAGAACACATGACTGTGGTTCACAGTGTGTACGACATCTACCTTTGTCATCACAGTGGGATTATCATGCAGGCCAGTGTCACCACAATGTGGGGTCCCTGGGGGTAGTGCTGTGGTGGGTCTGTCTCTTGCTGTGTTAGTTGCTGTTCCTACAAGCTTGTGTGACATTTGTAATTTGGGCTCCCTCATCTAACAATGCCTGATTGTCCACATAGGGGAATCCGATCCATGAGTTACTTTTGTGTGGCACTGTGTTGACATCTGTGTAATAGGGATTCAGGCCTCCTCGTGTGTTGTGTGTTTGCCTGGGGACACTGGCACACCACCCCCTCACCTGTTGTGTTTGATATGCAGTGTGAGTCTGCCTGTTTGTGTTTGTGCATTTGCACCACTGCATTGGCATATCTTTGTGTGCCATTGGCTGTATGTTGTTTGGTGGGTTTCCCCTGCTGTCCCTGGGACTCCTAGGTCATCAGTCAGCACAATGATCATGGTTTGTATGTCCCATTGCTGCCATGGTATGGTATTTGTTCACCTGACATCTACAGTCTCCACAGGATATCTACATTTGTGTGTCCATTGGTGCAGATATGTGGATCTGCATTATGATGGTCACTTCTGTCATTGTGTTATTTGTGAATGATGACAATGTGAGCCCCCATGGGTGATGTTTGTCTGCACATGGCCAAAGCGATGTTTCATTGGCACTGCACTGTTTGCCTCACCCAATCTATGTTGCTATGGGACACAAGCACTACTATGCCACTGATGTGTTTGTTGTTGTGTGACCAGGAATAATCCATGCAGTTTGGCATTTGCAGCTTTTACCATGACTACACTTACATTTTGGTCACTGTGGTGATGGGGCTTTAGACCCCATTGCCACAATGTTCAAAATGTGCTTCAGCTATGGACCCCACACTTACCTTTTGGTCACTGTGATGATGGGGCTTTGGGTCCCATTGCCACAATGTTCAAAATGTGCTTCAGCTATGGACCCCACACTTACCTTTTGGTCACTGTGATGATGGGGCTTTGGGCCCCATTATCACACTGTTCAAAATGTGTTTCAGCTATGGACCCCACACTTACCTTTTGGTCACTGTGATGATGGGGCTTTAGGCCCCATTGCCACAATGTTCAAAATGTGCTTCAGCTATGGACCCCACACTTACCTTTTGGTCACTGTGATGATGGGGCTTTAGGCCCCATTGCCACAATGTTCAAAATGTGCTTCAGCTATGGACCCCACACTTACCTTTTGGTCACTGTGATGATGGGGCTTTAGGCCCCATTGCCACAATGTTCAAAATGTGCTTCAGCTATGGACCCCACACTTACCTTTTGGTCACTGTGATGATGGGGTGTTCGACCCCATTGCCACAGTGGTCATGGTCGGCTTGCATTGTGGAGGCCACTCACATTTATGTGTGACACATGTGATAGGGGGTCACATTGTATGTTCAATGTCATGGTCACTGTTGTAGGCATTTGACACAGACTACACACGCTTGTCATGGTGTTGGGGGGGGATGTAATTTTCAGACATTCCTTATGTTGGAGTATGCTGGTTGTGTCATGCATTACCCGTCCTATGAGTAGGAGTTGTGTGGGTGGTAGGCATCCATCCCCTATGAGTGGGGGTGGTGTTAGTGGTAGGCATCCATCCCTCTATGAGTGGGGATGGTAGTAGTGACAGGCATCCAGGCCCCCTGAGTAGGGGTGGTGGTAGTGGCAGGCATCCAGCCCCCATGAGTGGGGATGGTAGTAGTGACAGGCATCCAGGCCCCCCTGAGTAGGGGTGGTGGTGGTGGTAGGCATCCAGCCCCCCATGAGTGGGGATGGTAGTAGTGACAGGCATCCAGGCTCCCCTGAGTAGGGGTGGTGGTAGTGGTAGGCATCCATCCCCCTATGAGTGGGGGTGGTGTTAGTGGTAGGCATCCATCCCACTATGAGTGGGGATGGTAGTAGTGACAGGCATCCAGTCCCCCATGAGTAGGGGTGGTGGTAGTGACAGGCATACAGCCCCCCATGAGTAGGGGTGGTGGTAATGGCAGGCATCTAGCCCCCCATGAGTAGGGGTGGTGTTAGTGGTAGGCATCCATCCCCCTATGAGAGGGATGGTAGTAGTGACAGGCATCCAGGCCCCCCTGAGTAGGGGTGGTGGTAGTGGCAGGCATCCAGCCCCCCATGAGTAGGGGTGGTGGTAGTAGTAGGCATCCATCCCCCTATGAGTGGGGATGGTAGTAGTGACAGGCATCCAGGCCCCCCTGAGATGGGGTGGTGGTAGTGGCAGGCATCCAGCCCCCATGAGTAGGGGTGGTGGTAGTGGTAGGCATCCATCCCCCTATGAGTGGGGATGGTAGTAGTGACAGGCATCCAGCCCCCTGAGTAGGGGTGGTGGTAGTGACAGGCATCCAGCCCCCCATGAGTAGGGGTGGTGGTAGTGGCAGGCATCTAGCCCCCATGAGTAGGGGTGGTGTTAGTGGTAGGCATTCATCCCCCTATGAGTGGGGATGGTAGTAGTGACAGGCATCCAGGCCACCCTGAGTAGGGGTGGTGGTAGTGGCAGGCATCCAGCCCCGCATGAGTAGGGGTGGTGGTAGTGGTAGGCATCCATCCCCCTATGAGTGGGGATGGTAGTAGTGACAGGCATCCAGGCCCCCCTGAGAAGGGGTGGTGGTTGTGGCAGGCATCCAGCCCCCCATGAGTAGGGGTGCTGGTAGTGGTAGGCCTCCATCCCCCTATGAGTGGGGGGGGTGGTAGTGGCAGGCATCTATCCCCCCATGAGTAGGGGTGGTGTTAGTGGTAGGCATCCATCCCCCTATGAGTGGGGATGGTAGTAGTGACAGGCATCCAGGCCCCCCTGAGTAGGGGTGGTGGTAAGCATCCATCCCCCTATGAGTGGGGATGGTAGTAGTGACAGGCATCCAGGCCCCCCTGAGTAGGGGTGGTGGTAGTGGCAGGCATCCAGCCCCCCATGAGTGGGGATGGTAGCAGTGACAGGCATCCAGGCCCCCTGAGTAGGGGTGGTGGTAGTGGCAGGCATCCAGCCCCCCATGAGTGGGGATGGTAGCAGTGCCAGGCATCCAGGCCCCCCTGAGTAGGGGTGGTGGTGGTGGTAGGCATCCAGCCCCCCATGAGTGGGGATGGTAGTAGTGACAGGCATCCAGGCCCCCCTGAGTAGGGGTGGTGGTAGTGGCAGGCATCCATCCCCCCATGAGTAGGGGTGGTGGTGGTGGTGGTAGGCATCCATCCCCCTATGAGTGGGGATGGTAGTAGTGACAGGCATCCAGCCCCCCCTGAGTAGGGGTGGTGGTAGTGACAGGCATCCAGCCCCACATGAGTAGGGGTGGTGGTAGTGGCAGGCATCTAGCCCCCCATGAGTAGGGGTTGTGTTAGTGGTAGGCATCCATCCCCCTATGAGTGGGGATGGTAGTAGTGACAGGCATCCAGGCCCCCCTGAGTAGGGGTGGTGGTAGTGGTAGGCATCCATCCCCCTATGGGTGTGTATGGCATTGGTGATGGCCATCCCGCCCCTATGGTTCTGCTGTTGCTAGTGTACGTCATTTGTGCATCCCTATGTGTGTGTGACATATTTCGGGTACGTGTCGTTTGTTTGTGTTGTTGGTGTTTGACTTACCGTCATCGCCGTACGCGTCCGTGCCGGTCCCGGTAATAGAAGTAGAGTATTGGTAGGACCTCCGCGATGGGATTCATGCTTGGGTCGTCTCGTTCGGGTTTCTCGTGTCTTCGACTCATACTCGTCGCTGGCTTGTTCGTCTCGTAGCCGTGGATCGTCTTGTGGCGCGAATCGGAGCTTATGTACGGCTCTCCCGGATGCTCAAACGTGCCGGACGTAGCGACGGGTTTGGCGCGTACGGAAGGCGCATCGTACTAGTCCGGCCGGAAGGTGCTGTGTATTTGCTTCCGTGCGACTCGAATCGGCGTTTACGGATCCGGCTCGGGCGGGGAACAGGAGCTGAAATGGGTAAGTACGGCTCGCTCGGAATCTGGGCTGTTATGCGCATCGTACTTGTTCGTTCGGACGAGTGTTCGAATCGGTCGGGAAACACGCGTTCGGCTGGTTTTTTTCCGGACGAATACTGTTAGGTACGCTTCCGGCCGAGATCGGAATCGACCCCTTAGAATTCATCAAGCCTGTTCCAGAAACACACATAGGGCAAAAATTATCTGACTTGATTCTTGTTGTAGAACTCTTGAATATAGCATCATTTATGTGTGCAGGTTCATTAGTAGCATTACGTTCCTTGGATGTCTGAATCAATTCTATACCTATTGCCAAATGTAATGTTACATCCAAAGTGGGGTCTTGCAACACAGTAACCTTTCATGAATCGTCTTCCAATAACAAAATCTCAATACTTGACCACGGGTATATTGATCTACTAACTCCTCAAATTTGCAAGTGTCAGCAAGACCTCCTAAAGCAGCTATGTAGTTATCTAGATACTCGTGCCATTTGTTTCTTTGTAAAAAAACATCCATGATGCTCTAGTACAATACTTCCTCTAAAAATTGCTTTTCAAGGCGTCTGTGAATTCATCCAACCTTCCAAAACTGCTATAATTTCAGGGACGTGGTCAAAATTCTTTAAACCTTCTGTGCCTAAACATTCATATAGTAAAGCGAACATCATTTTGACCGAATACTTCTCCCCATCCCCAGCAGTCAAAGAGTTGTCAAAATTACGATGCTACCTTTTCCATCCTAAAGATGGTTTGCATGGATTTAACAGAAAAGTTCCTGGTAAACTTACACCTTGAATTTCGTTCCATATTTTAATTTAATTCAATAAAAACAGCAATGTGCTTTACTACTCAATGTATTTCCACGTTGTTTGAACGATGAATAGATTTTGCTGTTATCCTTGTATATGCTCTACAGTGAAACTCCAGTGAATGGCTGGAATTTGATAAATAAGAAGTACCTCTTTAAATGCAGAACTTCACCGATGTTATGAATCAAGGACTCGATTCACAATCACTTTAAAATGCTTTGTCCTATCTTCGGCGCTAAAAACCCATTGCTTTTTACTCCTTCAGAAGGTACTGTATCTTTTAGTGGAAGTGCTCCTCTTTAATTGTTTTAAGCCGTCGTGCACCTGTGTCAGCTCATCGGAATCCAGTGATTTAATGTAATGCAATCGGCACGGCAACACTGCAGGCGTGCATGAGGTAAGTTGCTAGCAGCAACCGTCTTGATAGCTGCACATGAGCAGCAACCACTGACAATGGCGCTCGCTGTGACACTGCAGGCGTGCATGAGGTAAGTTGCTAGCAGCAACAGTCTTGAGAGCTGCACATGAGCAGCAACCACTGACAACTGGCGCTCGCTGCCACACCGCCACCATCAACAGAGTTGCTGTTTAGTAAAACAAAGCTTTTGAACAGAGCCCACTGATTTTTGCTCGTAACAGAACAGTCTCACCTCGAATCTACAGTTGACGTTAAGATTACTGCAACTTGGCTTGTACAATGGGCGCTGTGTGGAGCATTGAGAAATCTATGTTTGAAAGTAATACTCCTATCTTTAAGTTTGACAATATGGGTGAAATATTTAACTCACTACTTTTTCCTTGAACACTTCACTGTACGTTCGCGACCATAACTGGTCAATCGTGGAAGTAACCATTGAAGCCTGGTAATTTTCATCCAGTGTCACAAGACATTTATTTTCAGACCAGATCACCATGCCAAAATCTGCCTGATGCCACCACTCTAGTATATAGATCCCTTTCTGTGCCTTGTAAATCTTTCTATTAATCTTTCTGAACTGAACACCAATGTCAGGGCAAAGTAACCAAGCAGAGCGATTTTACTATCCTCAAATGCAGTAGTGATGAAATAAAAATGTATAATAAACGCGCACTTACTACCCTGATGTGTCTAGGCGCGCAAACTTGTTAGCAGGGCAAGGCTGATGTTAAGAGGCTGGCCAGAGTTAAACTAAAAACTCATACAGGTTGTAAAGCCAGGTTTTTAGAATTTTCCTAAAACAGAGGAGGTCCGGTTCCATTTTCAGGAATAAGGGAAGGCTGTTCCAGAAACGGGAAGAACTGCCTATAAAACTTCTCCCGCCCCATTGTGCTCTTTTTACTCTAGGAACAATATTACATGCTGATTCTGAGCGAAGGGATCTTGGCGGCATATACCAATGAAACCAAAGCTTAAAAACTGACATTAGGTGCTAACAATACTCATTTATGGCAATAATAGTAATCCTTAACAAATGGCTCCACAGTATCTAACAACAGTGGGATATCAATGGGATCAATAGTTATACATATCTGAAGGTGACTATAAATGTTGTCATTCTCAATACTTCCAATCAGCATGACCTCTATCAGCTATTCCAAGTTTCTCAGGTCCATGTGTGATGAGTTGCTCCAGTCCAGGTTTTTCTATTAACTTTGGAACTTGTGGTTTTGTTTATTCCATTATAAAACCAGGATTATAAGTCCCAAAATTCAAAGTAAAAACCAGTTTTAGAAATTCTCCCTCTTTCCAATTTTAAAATGTTGGGTGGTTAAGATCATCAGCTATTGTCTGGTCCTGTACATTTCTAACATTAGTACTCCCTCCGTTTCATAACTGTTGGCTTCTGTGTTGTATCTGTGCTGATACATGTGACTGAAGTCAGCCTGATAAACTATGGGTACAGCGACATCTTCTTGTCGTATTTAAAAACTACAGTTATTTTGGAGTGCAATTTCACCCTGGCATGAAAATTAACACTAACGTACCTTTAATTGAAATAAGAGAGGGTCTGGATATTTTATTGACCCTTTCAAATTGTTTTTGGTCTTTTTTTCTCCAAGTCAAGTTTTTACTGAAATAAGGCTGCTTTGGCCTTGCATTTATTTTTTATCTAATTTTTCTGCCTGCTTTTAAGGTATTTAAGTTGACAGAAAACTGTTTTTTTTACCACATCCCTTCAAGTATCTTCGTTGATGTTCTCTCTTCATGAGGTTGTTAGTGAACCATGCTGCTGATTTTTAGTTTTTTTGTTTGTTGAGAGCTATTAATGCTATGTCATCTATGTCTGATGCTGCACTGTGGTGGTAATTTGTAGGCAAATGATTGATATCATCGTCACTTAATTGTGAAAGTCATTTCATTGCTATGTTCTCGCCCAAAGTTTTCAGATCAACGATTTTCAGGTTTCTGCATTTCATCAATGGACGGACGTTGGGTTATTCTTTCATAGCTGAGTTGGACAACGGGATCTTGAATGGGATTTGTAGACAGTCTGCCGAATCAACTAGCGTAGGGTTGTTTTTGTCTTTAATGGGCCTTCTTTGGTGATGATCGAATCCAAATTGGATCCTTTATCATTTGGGGGTTTGTCTAATTATTGAATGAGATTATTTTCTTTCAAGAAGTATTCAAAAGGTTTAGCTGCCAAGCTGTTTTACTCTAGCCATGATCAAATCAATGACTTAAAAAATTGAAGAATGTTGAGGGAGATGGTAAATGGACAAATGCAATATGGGTTTTCTCACCAAGAGCTAGTTATGGTCATGAAGAAAAGCAGTGTAATCTATTATGCATTTTTTAATATTGAGGCCTGGTGGCTTTATCAAACAGGTTAAATATGATTGTGTTGAAAACCATTTAGTAGTTTAAATAAAGCATGATAAGGTAAATACTAATATGAAGAGAATTATAATATTGACGATTTCAAAATTGATGCAAGATATTGTTTTCAATGCCCTAATTTTTAGTGAGAATATCCTTCTTGAAGAATCCCATGTATCCGTTTAACGGACAATATTTAATGTTCATCCTGACAAGCCCACTTTCCATCACCAGACACATCCACACACAAACCAAAACACATTTACTCAGCCTTGTTTACTAGCACGTCCAACACACACACCCTTATTTCATTCTTCTTTGTCTCTCAGTCCCTCTGTTGCTCTCTCCCGTTCTGTCATTCTCTCTCGGTCTCCCTCTTCCACCCTCTCCCTGTTGCTCTCTTTATCTCTTATTTAAAAACCAGCACATCAAAAAGGGTGGGCAGAATAGAAAATTGCTTCTAGACCATACGAATGGTTAAGCACACTATACAAATGCTACCAGGAAACATGCATCTCTATTAAAACAGGCCCCTGGATTGGCTATATCTGGATAGCAAAACGCTCTGTAAGGACAGACTTTCAGAGGCCTGGACCCACTGTACCTGTATGATAACATGTCTTAGAAGAGCAGGTGATTGGGTCATAGATGGTATTATCAATCTGGTGACAGACCCACAGGTTAGCCCAAAACAACACTGCAAACACCCTCAACACAGCTCAGACATGCTATAAATGGCTGTCATCGGGCCAGACAGCACACAACACTATCACAACCTCTTACAGAAATAACTGGATACGACTCCTGGCACCGTCATGTGTACAAAACAGATGCAAGCTATCTGATTGGGTATTCCTTAACCACCTCATTGGTACATTCATTCACATATATCCACACAGCCGAAACAGACATAAAATGGCATCAAACCACATAATGGAGAAAGAGTCCTCAAAGCACAACAAACACCTATTGCTGAGGAATGGACAACTATACACCCCAGCCGTGCGAAACAAGCATGAATATTCACTGGCATGTGCATCCATGAACATAATGCTCCAAGCAGCTCCACAGCAGAATCTACCCAACCACCATCCAACATAGGGGGTCATTACAATGACGGGCGGATCGCCACCGCCCATATTGCGGTGGCGATCCGCCCGCCATTTCCCACCGCGGACGGAAAGACCGTCCGCCGGTCCCACAGGGGACCGGGCGGTAAAGGACCCTAATATGGTGGCGGTGTCTGCAAGACACCGCCATCCATATTAGGATGTTGGCGGAAAGGCATGTGGTCTTTGCTTCTGGGGGCACGTTGCGGGCCCCCAGGATTTGGGAGGGGGTGGGGGGTGCACATGGGGGGTACCTATGGTACCCCCTACATTTAAATGCACAAGGTGGCAGGCACCGCGCGGTGCCTGTCACGTTGTGCATTCAAATGCACAACATGCGTTTTTTGCATTGCGGCGGGTGCTGGTGACAGCACCGCCCGCCGCAATGCGAACAATACGGGATGCCACTGTGGCATCCTAATACCCATGGCGGGACCGCCGCACCGCTTGCGGATGGTCCCGCATTCCGTTGCGGTGGTGGGTGGACTTTGTCCGCCCGCCATCGTAATGTGCCCCTTAGTTCTTCACAAAACCACATTTTCACTTCTTCACTGCCAGCCAGTATCAAATATGATTAACAGCTAAACAACGGGAACCACATCCAAACAGAATATCAGCAGACTTCTTTGACTTTGGTCAATGAGAATTCCTGAACTATATAAGGCACCCAGCTATTCAAAGCACTTTGTGACCCCAAAAATGATGTGAATTTGCTCTACATATGCACTTAACATAACAATCAAAAGCTTGCAGAGTTATGTTATGAAATGTCAAGGATAGCAGCCATAAGAATAGCATTAACCACATCGCCCTAGATTACGTTTGATGAGTAGTGCAATGAAACCAAGAAAACAACAGTTTGCAATCAAGAATTCGTACATTGGTGAATAGAAGGGATTGAGCCAGGCCAGGAGGACCTTCAATAAGTTGATAAAGTTGAAAGAAAAGGAGGCCTGACAAAGAAATGGGTGGCTTTATTAGAGGCAATAAATGTAAAACACCAAAATAAGTTCCACAGCATTTCAGCAAATAGGAGCCCAAAATATACAACCATGGAAGATACTGTAATATATATTAACTTTGAATTCTTGCGCTTTGAGAAATTGCTGAACCACGAACAGAAGGAGGCATGTAGGAACAATCCCGAGAGTTATTTAGGTCAGAAAAGTTGTCTCACACAATTTCACATGCAAGAAACTATGAGATCGCAGAGAGGAAAGAAAACTGGAAAGGCCTTTAGTAGAGATCACACAGCTCCACATATGTACAAAGTAGAGACAAATCTGTAGGCTGGGTATACAAGGGCATTAAATGCTATTGCTATCACTTCAGCTATCCCCTGCTAGAAGAAAGAGTTATAGGCTACAAAAGGAGATTGCAGAACCTCATCCTCTACTGATACATCTGCTAAATTATTTGTAAAGGTAATCCATCTAAGCCTGGATGAGTGGGCCTAAAGGACTAATTGCTAGTTGTCATTATGGATTTCAACAACGGATTAGCACAGTATACAAAGCTGCGAATCCTCTTTTATTCCCTCAAGAGTGTTTTTTGTGGAAAAGCAAATTTTATCTAGAACGCCGATGGATCTCAGGTTCCATTTGCAATGCAGTGGTCAGAGACCTGCCGTGATCAATACGGATTGAAAGGGGCATCAATTCAGTCCTCCTCAAATGCGTTGTAGCACTCTACAAGAATAACCCAGCAGCTGTTTAGCACAAATATACATCAAGGGAATTTGAGGTACATGGTTGATGAAAACAAGGATGTGTCCATACTCGATGCCTCTTGCTCTGTATATAATTGGCAATTTGTTTAAATTCCAGGTGAAGCTAATGGTGAACAGAAAGGAGTTGCATGACAACTTTTAAATCTCAATTGGGTGGTGGCGAAGATCAAATGGTTCTAGTACCTTGGGATTAAATTTACGCCAACTTGAGGCTGGTGCAACCATATAAAAAAAATCAATCATTGCTTTATCCCAGGCCAATGATGGCATTTTACAAGCTTTTGTAAAAGAATGGGGACATGTTTGCCAAAAGCTAAATTGAGCATGTAGGAGGTGACATCTCTCTCAATATCAATATAGAAGCCATATTGAGTCTGGCTCCATGCCTATCACAACTCTCCTGGCTATTTAACACTTGTTTTTCATATTTAATTTCTCTTATTTCTTTTCTCGTGTTCTCTCTTTTGCCCATTTAAGTTTTCAAGATGAACTTCTTGTTTTCTTTCTTCTACTCATCTAAGTTTTCAGGATAAACCACTCTAGTTGAGTCCTATTTTCACTCTACAACCACATTTACCAAGTTCTTAGTAGATATGTGTGTGATTTTTTCATGTTGGAAGTGTACTAATCTGACATTTACATGCCCCGTGTCAGACACTTTGGAGCACACAATTCGATGCAATTGAAAGTATATCTGATGGCATCACAGACATCCATAGACCGTTCTTCGAATCTGCAATACCTAAAAAAAAACCTGCAGTTATTCTTTTGTTTTTCTGTTGCTGTCTCAGGATTCATCTACTCATTTTCTGTCTTCATGAGCTCAGAATTCTTAGCTTTAATATGGCCGTCAATTATCTTCTGAATTTATTTTGGTATTCATTATACATTTAAATTAATACGTGTTTTCTAATGTTCAATCTTGTTAGCCATTTGTCAACGTAGTCATCGTATATTTAAAAACATTTACAACTAGCAGCTCCTCTCAAATTTGCCAGACTTATGAAGACACCAAATGAACAGAGTCAATCTATTATGGCGTTCCCTCACTTCGATCACAGGTTATTTCTGTACTGTCTGATGCAGGACGTTAATAATGCGTGACTAACTACAGCCATCAGGATTCAGACTTCTGTTGCTTTCAAGACGGATGGGCGATAATAGTTCAAAGCAAATTTGCCAGCTGACCTCTCTGAGGTCCCTTAATTTAGGCTTTAAAAATGAATTTTGAGGGTAAGCGCTCACAACTCTTTTCATGAATGGCACTGTGCAAATGAATCAGAAGGTGGTGCACAGGTCACTGTTTTACCACTGCCTGTCATAGACCCAATTCTCATTAATTAGGAATCCCTTGCCGTGTTTCAGTTTTACCCACACTGGCTAGAGTCCTTCAAGATCATATACCAAATGCAGCAAAGAATCACAAACCGAGGTCATCCAAGGGATAGTACGAAAGCATAATCACTAACCAATACCAGTAAATAAAGAGAGAATGCATGAAAATAGATATGATCTTCTCCAACAACAAACATCCGTGGAAGGAGCTCTTCTACTGTGTGTAGATCACACAACAAAATTCTCTAAAGGACGCAAACTGTTCATCTCCCCATCCCCTTCACTCAAGGTGGAAGTGACTATCTCTATAAAGAAACAGAAATATTATGATTGAAGCCACTAATTTAACTCTGAAATTCTTTGATCTACTCTTTTCAAAATTAATAAACATGCGGAGGAACATGAATATTATGCAAGCTTTAGACCACGAGTCAGAAACACACACAATGGGCCAAATCACAGACATTTGATGCAATAAATGCCAAAACTCCACAACTCAAATCACCACAAAACATCTCTCTTCCTCTTACTTGGATGCCTGTAAAGGAATCTGCCATAGATTTGTCCTTAGCATCACTTATAACACAACAGGCTCTCCACTACTTGGACGTCTTCGCAGTCTGTTCTACTTTCAGCATCAGGATTCAAAAGAACTCAACTCACCATGCTCTAACCCTCAGGCCTAGCGAAAATGGAAAAAACACTGAGAAATATCAAAATGCCAAATAAAATAAGGTTATCAGAAGGGTCAAAAATGTTCTACCAACTCCATGGTTACCTCTAAGGGCACAGAGGATCCACCCTAACCCACCACTAAAAGGCCTCCGTCGCTCATCCTTGATGCTATACAAAAATAAGTAACTCTTGTTAACCTAACTGAAATGTTTTATGAATTAATATCCATATCATCAAGAACAGAAAATATACAGTTGAAATTATTGAAAATAAATAAAACACACTCAATCATCAATGTTACAGCCCAATGGACTGTACCCTACACTACCAGTCAAATTCTAGGAACAATAAAGAACCCAATACATCAAGATCTTGCAACACCCTCTCACAGGAGGATAATGGGATAATGTTAACTTATTAAAGGTCTACAAACACACATAGCTCACTCGCAAGCTTCTCTAATATTCCTATAATTATGAACGCTAGAAAGTAAAATAGCTACTCTCTTAAACAAGTCCTAATTTTAACTGTCTAATAGATGTTGCCATCTCCTAGACCCAATCCAAAAACACAGTACAGTCCTCCTTAAAATGCCTAACTGTAGATTGTCAAGAAAATATTGTGCACACATCTCAGCCAAACTTATTATTTTTGACTGAGACATGGTTTAACAAAGCCTCCCAACAGTTTTAAATATCCTTGCCCTACCATATTCCTCGATCAAACGCATAGACGGATAATCTCTTGGATTATGTACGGGATCATTGGAAAATGTTTCCTCATCCAAACACATTTATTTTTCAAATGTAATATCTGTGTATTTTTGCAATACAAGTGGCACTAAAACAACTGAACGGGGCAAAAAGGCCCTATTTTGAGTTAAGTTTTAGGGTCTGATATAGATCTTGTCAGGACTCGTCCCGCCTTCGCTTTTTCGGTGGTCTTCCCGCACGCCGCCTTGGAGTTCCACCCGCTCGATTTAGATGTTGGCTGCACCCAGGAGGGAAGAACGCCGCAGTCCCACCGCCTCCGCTAGAATCTTTCTCGTGTTGATGGCGTCAAAGGTAGAAGCTGCTGTCAGAGGGAGTCCCTCCAAGATTCCTGTCGTCCAGATTATGATGTGCATTTCCGTCGGTGCTCTGTGGCGGGGAAACCTCCAAGCTTGAGTTAGCAGAATGGAAGTAAAACAGGTGAAAACCTACCTTTTTTTGGGGCCCCACCACCGATTCCATCTTGAACGCCATTGTCCAGGTCCTTCCTGTGCTGCTACTTGACCATGACGCTCAGCCACCCCGTTGTTCCCGGAATCTGAGGTAGCTTTTGTGGCGGGTGTGGGTGTACATTCAATAGTGTGCATATGTTGTTAGTGTGCAATGCTATATGCAAAGTAAATGGGCAGTACACATTACCGGTATATACATTTTGACAGATTGACAACATATATGTGTATTAAGATGAAAATACGTAGTACTTACCTGTCTCCACACCACCGTGGCCTCACTCCATTAGGACACCGCTGCCAGACATCTCCAGCACAACAGGAACATTTAAATCGGCTCTGCACAATCGCACCGGCATGACGGCAACGGAGTACTCTTAGCCAGCAGATAAGACCGCCGCTGCGGGGGTCTCTTGTCTATTGCGACAACATCTAAAAACGGCAGGCAGACTGCCTTCACCAGACGGAGTACTTGGGACCGCCACCGCGGTGGGACAGAGGTAGTACTGCTAAGATCTAAATCAAGCCCTTAGTTTCTTTCCAAGTTTAGTATAATTCTTTTCAGCAGTTTTCACTGAGGCGATGAGCAATAATTCCTATGGGAGCTTGGATGGGAAACACAACATTTATTCCTGTAACTCTCTCCCCCTTACCAGAAAGATCTGCATGACACTTGGCAGGCCAATATTTAGTTAGATGAACCACACGTGCCACATTTGGTTAAGATTTCACAAGTAGCACCAATATTATAAGCAAACCTAAAACCCTGTTTTCAATGGAAGGCAAGACTTAGCCATACACAGTAGCTATTTGAGCACCATTGCTTGGACGGGACCATGGGGGTAAATGATTACCTTATGCAAGATTAAGTAAACCATGCCTGGCTGTAGGACTTGAAACGCTCAACCAGCCAGGGTACGATTTTTCTCATGACAACTACTATATCCTGTCAAATAAAAAAGTTATGCTAAACGCAAATCATGGTATGTAGTCACAGCAGCATGATTAGATTTAACCTAATAATACTATATAAAATGTAAATGGCAATATGGTGATGAAAAGAGCATTTCAATGTCCAAATGGGACACTCCCAACAACATACTACACGGTGTAGCTTGCTATCTGTGCCGGTAAGTGTGTCAGTGTCCCACATAGGCGTAGTAAGTTCTATACAAATGCTACAATACAATACTGATTTCATTTGGAAAAAAAAAATCAGTTGGTGCGATTGGTAGATGGTCTAAAATGTGGTTCACTGACAGAATATTGACCACAAAAATATAGATGTAAAAAATATTGAGGTAAAAATATAGAATGCAAAAATAGCGACTCCCCATACTTAAACAGGTAAGTACAAAAATATCGAGAAAAAATATTGTTTACAATAATATAGTTGTATTAAATATCGATTTTAAAATATATATATATTTTAAAATATTAAAATAAACAAAAATTAAATACTAACTTTAATTTATAAAAAATATAATTAAATGTATATTTTAACAAATACAACAAATAAACTTATTTTTAAAAATGTAAACACACACATATAATTATATATATTATTATACATATATAAAAAAGATAAACTAATATTTTAATTAATAATATATGTAAACATATTTAAATATACCAAAAACATAAAATATTAAAAAAGGGAATCAAAGTAATTTAAAATAAAAATTAAACAGCACACATATTTTACAATTTAATTAAAAATAAGTTACAAACAAAAAATATTGCAAATTATATTATTATTATTATAAATCAAACGCATAATTATATAAATTACTAATTCAAATAAATATATATACATTTACCACCACATCAAAAAGAAAACATTTTTCTACCAAATAAATATAAAAATAATTACTCCCACCTAAAACAACACAACAGTAACAAAATATTTACACCACACAAAAATAAGATTTACTATTCTAACTACAATAAATATAAAATTACATAAAGTATAACATTACATAATACTACAATTTACTATTCCCACTACACTTTACACAACAATAAAATGTATAATGAACAACAAAAAAAAGCAATTCCCACTCCAGTCAGTGCAACAGTAGGGAAAGTGTTGGATTACGGAGGGGTAAAATGTACTATTCCTAATCCAGTCAGTGCAACAGTAGGGAAAGCATTGGATTGCGGAAGGGTAACATTTACTATTCCCATTCCAGTCAGTGCAACAGTAGGGAAAGTGCTGGATTACGGAGGGGTAAAATGTACTATTCCCACTCTATTCAGTGCAATTGTGGGGAAAGTGTTGGATTACATAGGGGTAAAATTTACTATTCTCACTCCATTCAGTGCAATTGTAGGGAAAGCGTTGGATTGCGGAGTGGTAACATTTACTATTCCCACTCCTGTCAGTGCAACAGTAGGGAAAGTGTTGGATTGCGGAGGGGTACAATTTACTATTCCACTCCAGTCAGTACAACAGTAAGGAAAGTGTTGGATTGGGGGGGGGGGGTACAATTTACTATTCAAACACAAATATTCTGTGACTGGGGGTGAGTGTCTGAAAAGTTTCAGCGCTCCGTCCATCATCTCCTTGTGTTTGCTTTGTTTGCTCTAAGTTGGCAGGGTATGCCCAGACGTGGGTCCCTTGCTCACTTTGCCACTGGATTCAAGCTAGCCTGGTTGATGAGGGCTGTTAGCCCGGAACCGGTCCCAGGATGCTTGTTTCCAGTCCAGGGAAGACATGGCTTGGTAGTTCAGGCTGGACTGTTCCCATGAGGCACAGGGTCAAGACTGATTTGCATATAGCTGTGTCTGAACTGGGGTGGCAAAGTGAGCTAAAGAACGATGATGGATTCAACCTAGATCTGTGACTGGGGGTGAGTGTCTGAAAAGTTTCAGCGCTCCGTCCATCATCTCCTTGTGTTTGCTTTGTTCGCCCTAAGTTGGCAGGGTATGCCCAGACGTGGGTCCCTTGCTCACTTTGCCACTGGATTCAAGCTAGCCTGGCTGATGAGGGCTGATAGCCCGAAACCAGTCTCAGGATGCTTGTTTCCGGTCCAGGGAAGACATGGCTTGGCAGTTCGGGCTGGACTGTTCCCATGAGGCACAGGGTCAAGACTGATTTGCATATAGCTGTGTCTGAACTGGGGTGGCAAAGTGAGCTAAAGAACGATGATGGATTCAACCCAGATCTGTGACTGGGGGTGAGTGTCTGAAAAGTTTCAGCGCTCCGTCCATCATCTCCTTGTGTTTGCTACAATTTACTATTCCCACTCCAGTCAGTACAACAGTAGTGAAAGTGTTGGATTGTGGAGGGGTAAAATTTACTATTCCCACTCCAGTAAATGCAACAGTCAGGAAAGTGTTGGATAGTGGAGGGGTAAAATGTACTATTCCCACTCCAGTCTGTGCAACAGTAGGGAAAGCGTTGGATACGGAGAGGGAAAATTTACTATTCCCACTCCAGTCAGTATAACAGTAGGGAAAGTGTTGGATTGCGGAGGGGTACAATTTACTATTCCCAATCCAGTCAGTACAACAGTAAGGAAAGTGTTGGATTGGGGAGGGGTACAATTTACTATTCCCACTCCAGTAAATGCAACAGTAGGGAAAGTGTTGGATTGGGGAGGGGTACAATTTACCATTCCCACTCCAGTAAATGCAACAGTAGGGAAAGTGTTGAATAGGGAAGGGGTAAAATTTACTATTCCCACTCCACTCAGTGCAACATTAAAAACAAACAAAATAATGTAATTTATTTTATTTTTTTAAAGTAAATTAAAAAAAATATATAAATATGTTGAAAAAATATATATATTAAATATTAAAACTTTAAAGAAATATAAACATATTATAATGTTAAATACATATAACAAATACCTACAAATATTATTATAAATAAAATACAAAAATTATTGTCATACAAATATATATTTCGATTTAGAAATTAATTAACAAAAACATTAATTACTACATAAATTTAGTTTAGTTACTTCCCACCCTATAACACCACAAAACTCACAACCTGCACCTAAAAATTATTTACACTATCAATATAAATATTCATCAACAAATTAATTTTCATTAATTAAATATTAATAATGAATGTACTTCCCACAATATGCCCCCACAAAACACACAACACAACCAATTATTACAATAATAATTATTATTAATTTAAAATAAATTATTAATTGCTTAAAATTGATTTACTTCCAACCCCATACCCCTACAAAACCCAGAACCCACATTTAAAATGTAAAAATAATAAATTTCTTTGCACAATTAACATAATTAATGATCAATTAAACAAATATTGTTAATTAAAAACCAAATTATAGTTCATTAAAATGAATTAACTTCCCACCCTTTAACCCTATAATCCCCACAACTCGCACCTAGAATTTAACTTAAAAAATATTAATTACACATTTAAAATTAATTGTCAATTAAATAACTAATAGTATTTGACAACTATGTATAAATTAAGTAAAATGTATTTACTTCCCACCCTTTACCCCTATAAACCCAAAACCCACACCCTAACAAATGTAATTAAACAATTAACATATTTAATTATCAATGAATTAATTAATATTAATGATCAACTAATTATTAATTAATTACAAATAAATTACTTCCCACCCTTTGCCCCTATTAACCCCACAACCTGCACCTAAAACAAAAAGTACACAATTACCATAATGAATTATCAATTAATTAATTAATATTAATTAACAACTAATTATTAATTAATTATAAATAAATTACTTCCCACCCTTTACCCCTATTAGCCCCACAACCAGCACCTAAAAATTACACACTTACCATAATTATATATATATGTATATTTTAACAAATACAACAAATAAACTTATTTTTAAAAATGTAAACACACATAATTATATATATAATTATACATATATAAAAAAGATAAACTAATATTGTAATTAATAATATATGTAAACATATTTAAATATACCAAAAACATAAAATATTAAAAAAGGGATCAATGTAATTTAAAATAAAAATTAATCAGCACACATATTTTGCAATTTAATTAAAAATAAGTTACAACCCAAAAATATTTCAAATTATATTATTATAATAAATCAAACACATAATTATATAAATTAGAACATAAAATAAATTATTACTAATTAAAAGAAATACATATACATTTACCACCACATTAAAAAGAAAACATTTTTCTACCAAATAAATATAAAAATAATTACTCCCACCTAAAACAACACAACAGTAACAAAATATTTACACCACACAAAAATAAGATTTACTATTCTAACTAGAATAAATATAAAATTACATAAAGTATAACATTACATAATACTACAATTTACTATTCCCACTACACTTAACACAACAATAACATTTATAATTAACAAAAAAAAAAGCAATTCCCACTCCAGTCAGTGCAACAGTAGGGAAAGTGTTGGATTGCGGAGGGGTAAAATGTACTATTCCTACTCCAGTCAGTGCAACAGTAGGGAAAGCGTTGGATTGCGGAAGGGTAACATTTACTATTCCCATTTCAGTCAGTGCAACAGTAGGGAAAGTGCTGGATTATGGAGGGGTAAAATGTACTATTCCCACTCTATTCAGTGCAATTGTGGGGAAAGCATTGGATTGCGGAGGGGTAAAACTTACTATTCCCACTCGATTCAATGCAATTGTAGGGAAAGCGTTGGTTGCGGAGTGGTAAAATTTACTATTCCCACTCCTGTCAGTGCAACAGTAGGGAAAGCGTTGGATTGCGGAGGTTACTATTCCCACTCCAGTCAGTACAACAGTAGGGAAAGCATTGGATTGCGGAGGGGCAAAATTTACTATTCCCACTCTAGTCAGTGCAACAGTAGGTAAAGCGTTGGAATTGGAGAGGTAAAATGTACTATTTCCACTCCAGTCAGTACAACAGTAGGAAAAGTGTTGGATTGCGGAGGGGTAAAATTTACTATCCCCACTCCAATAAATGCAACAGTAGGGAAAGTGTTGGATAGGAAAGGGGTCAAATTTACTATTCCCACTCCAGTCAGTTCAACATTAAAAACAAACAAAATAATAAAAAAATATATATATTTTAAAAACAAAGTAAATAAAATAATATATAAATATGTTGAAAAAAAAATATATTAAATATTAAAACTTTAAAGAAATACAAACATATTATAATGTTAAATACATATAACAAATACCTACAAATATTATTATAAATAAAATACAAAAATTGTCATACAAAAATATTTTTATTTAGAAATTAATTAACAAAAACATTAATTACTACATAAATTTAGTTTAGTTACTTCCCACCCTATAACACAAAACTCACAACCTGCACCTAAAATATTATTTACACTATCAATATAAATAATCATCAACAAATTAATTTTCATTAATTATTAATAATTAATGTACTTCCCACAATATACCCCCACAAAACACACAACACAATTAATAATTATTATTAATTTACAATAAATTATTAATTGCTTTAAATTGATTTACTTCCCACCCCATACCCCTACAAAACCCAGAACCCACATCTAAAATGTAAAAATAATAAATTTATTTGCACAATTAACATAATTAATCAATTAAACAAATATTGTTAATTAAAAAACAAATTATAGTTCATTAAAATTAATTAACTTCCCACCCTTTAACCCTATAATCCCCACAACCGCACCTAAAATTTAACTTAAAAAACAATAATTACACAATTAAAATTAATTTTCAATAAAATAACTAATAGTATTTAACAACTATGTATAAATTAAGTAAAATTAATCTACACCCCACCCTTTACCCCTGAAAACCCAAAACCCACACCCCAAAAAATTTAATTAAACAATTAACATAATTAATTATCAATTAATTAATTAATATTAATTATCAACTAATTATTAATTAATTACAAATAAATTACTTCCCACCCTTTGCCCCTATTAACCCCACAACCCGCACTTAAAAGAAAAGTACACAATTACCATAATGAATTATCAATTAATTAATTAATATTAATTAACAACTAATTATTAATTAATTAAAAATAAATTACTTCCCACCCTTTACCCCTATTAGCCCCACAACCCGCACCTAAAAATTACACACTTACCATAATTATCAATTAATTAATTAATATTAATGATCAACTAATTAATGAATTACAATTAAATTACTTCCCACCCTTTGCCCCTAATAACCCCACAGCGCGCACCTAAAAAATAAAATTACACAATTACCATAATGAATTATCAATTAATTAATATTAATTAACAGCTAATTATTAATTAATTAAAAATAAATTACTTCCCACCTTTTACCCCTATAAACCCCACAACCCACACATAAAATGTACCCCAAAAAATGTAAAAGCACACTTAACACTAATAAATATCAATTAAAGAAATATAATTAAAGAAAAAATAATCATTCATTTATTATAATTAAGGGGTCATTACGATGGCGGTGAACCCGCCACCGACAAGCTGTTGATGGCGGGTTCACCACCATTGTGAGGAAACTCCGACCGCCACGCATCCGACAGGCTCCTTGAGCCCGCTGGTGCTGTGGAGACCCTCACAATCCCATACATGGCAGCGGTGCCGACCAGGCACCGCCGTTGGGATTATGATAGTCCATCCCGCCAGCCTTTCCATGGCGGTACACCCGCCATGGAAAGGCTGACGGGGATGGACTTTGGGGGCCCGTTACAGGCCCCCCTTGAGCAGGGGCGGTTCGGTTTTGCACCTGGGAGGCACCTATGGTGCCCCCCTACATTTCCCTGCACCATGTTGCAGGCACCACGTGGTACTTGCTCATAGTGCAGGGAAATGCAAAACTTGCATTTTTTCCATTGCGGCGGGTGCTGCACCCGCCGCAATGGAAAACATGGCGCTTGCGGCCGCCGTGGTGGCGGCAGCATTGTAATGATACAGAAAGTATGCTGTTCCTAATTACGAGACAAGGGGAAACTAGGGGAACCGGTTTTGCGTGGTCATGAGAAGTAGGAGGACGGGGATTCCTCCTCTTGGAATTTGGGGCCCTCACACACCCGGCTGGGTGTCATGCTTCATCATAGGGCTGCTCCTCATCAGATCAGCGCTGCAATACCTGACGGGCTCCCTATGAGGGGCTAGTTGGCGGAGATCTTTTATTCCAAATTGCCGTTTGGTGCCGAGTGGGTGAGGGGCCTAACCAGTGTAGATGGTTGAGTGTAGGTGTGTAAACTGAAGGAAGTTTAAAACAGGTTTGGAATTACCAACGAAAACAATTTTAATCAATAGGTCTCCCAACCGGATTAAAAGAAACAAAGGCGCATTTCTGAGGTTATGTCTCAGGTAGGGCGCTCTATTGTGTGGTCAACATGTTTCTCGCCTGGTAGTCAATCAATCTGGTGGCGATTCGTCAGGACCTTCTAAAATCAAATCTATCTACACACGGGTGGTTATATGGTGTAATCTACCTCTTTAAACCAGCCTAACACATACTATGTGTAGTACCTGATAGAACATGACCAACCCCAGTCAGGTTTCTCATTTTACTTCATCAATACCCGGCAGGTATCACACAAGGAATTTCCCTATGTAGTTTGCTGAATCAGCAACAGGCTCTCTGACCTACTCACTTCTGCCGGGATCGGGATTGTAATGCCATATATGGGACCGCCGCCTTATAGGCGGGCGGTCCCCATCCCCGAGACGATGGCGGACGGGCAGAAGTCCGTCCGCCATCGTAATCAGGCTCTAAATTACTTCCCACCCTATTCCCCTATAAACCCACAACCCGCTACGGAACTAAAAGATGCAAAATTTAATTAAATGAAATGTAATAACTACTAGAAATTTAACACATATATTAAAAAACATAAACAATACTTATACAAAAAAATTACATGACATTTAAAATATATACTAAAATACATAACACTAATTAAAAAATCGATATTTTAAACAACTATATTTTTGCAAATGATATTAATGACTTCTATATTTTTTAAATCGATATTACTTACCTTCAAATCTATATTCTTGACAACGATATTCTTGCACTCGATATTTCCATTCCACGATATTTCTAACTCAATATTAATGTAGTTCGACTTTTTTGCCTCGATATTCTGTCTCATTACCCTAAAATGTGAATGGCAAAATATGTTCATATACAATGTATGAAAATGCTAACTAGAATCTTATTAGTATGATTGGGTACCAACATTTGGAGTAACCGATAGTGCAAAATATAGAATCTGCACTAAAGAGGAAGCTCAAATGTCACTTTTGAATTTACCAGGCGGGGTAAACTTCAGTGCAACACTGAATATTACAATCATGGCAACTTACTTGTTATTTCTTGCTTAGGTGGCCCCTTGACGGGCATGTTCTCCAGACTAATGCTAGCGCTGAATGAAAGCTTAGCATCCATCAGAGACTGCTGTGCATTTTCAGAGTTATTGTCATACTGAGCGAGCTGGGCCAGTCCCAGCAGGTAGAGCGCATTACTACTGCAGGGAGAAGCTATAACTCCTAGTTGACACACCTATAAGAAAAGAGGGAAACCCGGACATACATTAGGATGTTAAAAAAAAGTATTACTTAGGAAACATCACTAAAATGTATGGCTTTGTGAAGTGGACAATTACAAAAGTCGCTTGTTTGAGTAAAACCACAAAAATAATGATTTCAGAAAGCCCTTGAAAAAACACATATTAAAAGACATTTTTCCAAAGATGTTCTTAAACAATGGAAAAGTCTGAAGCACTTGGCCATTTTTTACACTACTCGCACTTGTAAACATACGATTATGCTATGGTAATATTTGATTGTTTGTATGTTTAAGCGCTGGACTTCTAATTACTGCCAAACTCCTGGTAAAAGAAATCTATATTTTTTTCTGTGACTTGTACTGTTTTGCATACACATGATGTGCTTTTATTGAACTTTACAAAACATTTCTTGTGACTTCCAAATTCATTATTAGGTGTGGAGTTAGCCAAGACCTTACGTTTTTAATGAAATAGAAATAATGTTTATACTTATTTACAGAAGCTTTCAGCCAGCCCACTTCATCCATTGGTCTGCTGTAGTGTCATTCATATTTTGCTTCTGCCCCCCACAGCGTATAGCATACAGTTAAGCCCATTTCAGCCATTGGCAGACCTGCCTATAAGTGAAGGTATTTAGCTCTTGCACAATGTGCACATCCACACAACAAGTAAACCCCTTCCTACTAGTGCAATACCTGCTTTCACATTAAAAATATATATACTGGCTTTTAGACAAATCTTGTTTTACTCAGGCACGGGTTCGGCAGCTCCTCCAACACTGCTATCAGGCCGCTGGTGTGTTGTTTGTATTCATTTAAAAAAACATTCATAAACAAAATAATTATTGGCAAAGTCAGAAGGTGAACAGCCAACACCAGACCTATTGGCTTTGCCAATGTTTGTTTACAGGATGATAAACTCTTTGTGGCAGAGCCTGAAAGTAGCTCAGATATACCAAGAAGCTCTTATCTACCCAATGACTTCTACTAATAAAATTCACTGGGGCGGTGCAAACAACTCTCCAACATGGCTGCCATTCCTGGATGCTCTGGCACAGATCTTTATTTCTGGGCTGCACTTAGGCATTAATGCTTTGGGAGGGGAAGGGGGGAAGGGGGGGAGGGGGTTATCTGAGAGTGGACCCCGGTTGCAAAATAGGTGGATTTCCCAGGACCTGCTTCCTAGACTCAGTGGCCTCCGCAATGCCCTGCCAAAATAGGATACCTTTCCTTCCCTATGTGCCATGAGAGACTGCAAGAAAGCAGCGGCCCACGGTGACAGCTGCACTGCAACCAGAAGTGAGCTAAGCGGGGGATAAGAGCAGCACTGAGCCGTATAGCCTGCTAGTGCCTCGAGGGAACTAGCACAGTTGTGGCAGCAAAAATATCCAGCGGGAAGTCATTCACTCTGAACAGTGGGTGGAGTGCTTCAATGCACAGGAGTGATTGGAGCCCCTGCTGCATGACAAGAGTTTGAACCCTCAGGAATAACCAACTGTGACTACTCTGGGACTGTGGTCCTGACCGAAGCATTCTTTCCAATAATCAGGGGCTGCACCTCCACTAGGGCGGAGGAGCGTTGTCCCACTGCTTTCTCACAGTGTGAGAAAACCAAAACATAACATGGTAATAAAGTTTGGTTATTACCATTTTATGTTTCTTTCCGCATTCAGGGCGGGCAGATGGGTGACGCTGCCTGGGCAGGGCAGGAGTGGTTTGCCCACTCCTAAGTATGCATGACTGGTTTGGTCAGCCCGCTCGGGTCGCCCAAACCAATCATGTGCACTCTGCACTTCTCCATGCAGGCTGCATTGCAGCCTACATGGAGAACATGCAATCCCCTACAGCCCCTGACTGGGCGGCGTCCCGACCAATCACAACGCTCCACTGGAGCGTTGTGATTGGATTAGGGGAGGGAGGCTCCCGGAGGCAGGAAAGCAGGAGCAGACCGAGCAGCAAAGACGTGGGACTCGGGCCGGCAGGAAGGTGTTTTTTTAATTTAATTTTTTTATTATTGAACCCCAACCCCACTCCCCACGTGACCCCCTCCTCCCCTTGCGACCCCTCGCCCGTCCCCACCACCCCGCGCGACCCCGCCCATGAGCCATGATGGCCGCGACTGCCAATAATGTGTGCAGCTCAAGTACCACTTAATTATGTATCCAAAGGAGAATAAGAATTGGGGATAGAAGGAAAAGAGGGTTGCAAGAAGGATTTCATCCTTCAGAGGGGTTCCAGGCAAAGAGCCTGCTGACACTGGTTTGGGCTTGCCTCAAGGTGAGAAGCTGATAATGTCAATGTTAAAACATCTGCAACAGTCCAACCAAAGTATAGAGACTAAAATAACTTCACAGAAAGGGGTCATGGGAGAAAATAAAGGGCAGGTTGTGAATAATGAGAAAGCGGTGGGCTTCTTAGACCTTCCCTATCCTGGAGTTGACAGTCACAGGAGAAAACTGACAGCGGATGGTGCCCGTAGGGATCACTTACCACATTACCTAATAGTTCTCTGACCCAAATGGTGTCGAACATAAAACATTTGGAAACGAGGTGAGAGCTTGCACCTTGGAATATTTGCCCAGCCCCCTTGATGGCTTTGGTAATTAGAAAATGACTGTACAGATTGTCCTGGTCCCCACTCTTCTCGCATGCTTGGTAAGTTACACAGCCGCTTTTGACAAGGTGGACTGGGGCACACTCTGGGCAAAACTAACCAATTCCACAGTCCCTTTTGGACGCTATTAGGTCACTCTACACAAACCCTTGGGTCAGAGTTAGAACTGGTTCTGGCAGTCATGTCATCGAACCCATCCCAACAAACTCCAACTTATACAGGATGCATTTGAGCCCCATTGTTATTTTTACTTTACGCTGCAGATATTGCATCAGCACCACCCAGTATTGGAACATAAAAGATTCACATCCTGCAAAATGCAGATAAATTAGTTACATTCGATCATAACAAACTAGAGTTACAACACACCCTGGATGAACTGCATTAATTTTAACAGAACAAACTAATAGAAAATGAATAAAAAACCAAAATAATGATAACTACGCTTGTAAAATCAATTTTTTTTTGAGAGAGTCATTTTGACATGCAAGGATGCCTGAGATACTGTTTAAACAGAGTAGATGTTTCTGAGGTATTGTACTTGGCAAAGTTTTTGAGCATAACTTTTACAAAACTGAATGCGAACACCTGACATCGGTATCAGTGGTCTTGTTACAGATAATCTTAAACTTCTGCTTTTTATTTATTGCTTTATCTTTTTAACTAATGTTGTCTTGTAATAATAATTTTAATTTATTGAACAATAAAATTAATCCAAATTCAGTCAGTACAGTCACCAGACTCCGCACCAGTGGGGCCCACCGGAATCAGGCACAGCTCTGGAATCACATAGAGTTAAGAAAAAGCTGCTCTAGAAAGAATTGGAGGCATCCCTCTCGCTTCCACAGAGCCAGAGGGTGAATTATGAGGGGAAAGATATTCGATTTTGCCCAGGCAGGATCGCTTGAGAGTTACATAAGTACCATACAGAGGGCTGAGTTGGCACGGGAGGATTACAAGGCACGAGCTCTCCTTCCTGCTTGAAAATGTTGGATGAACTGGGTTGCACGATTAGTCTGGTGCTTCTCTCCTTTGATTTTAAGACAGGGAGGGAGACTTCTTAGAATTTGGCCATATTTAAAGTTTTTTGACATAGTAGTTCATATAACTGTTTTTTTAAATTTTTTATAAACAGACTTTATTGGATATTTGCACAGATGGTACAAGACACAAAATTATTACGGCAGAAACTGATACAGCAGTTAACCACGGTACAGACCAAAAAGGTGGTATGATATCATGGTTCAGAAGCAACAAATCAACACACATACCGATGGGTTTGGCCCTAAGCTAACTGTCCCAGCAACTTCCCCTATACCTTGCCTCAAGGACATCCCCGGGCCATAGACAGGTCGCTCCTGTTGTGCACACTAATCCACCCCACCTGCATTACGAGAGGGTGGGAGGGGCAGTGTTTTTCCAGCGAGTAGCAATGTTGTATTTGGCCTCCATGAGGGCTGTACCCCAAAAGCTCGATCTGGCCTTGAGCCCCTGGAGCCTTCCAGGACACCCAGCAAGAGCACCAATGGTGAAGGGCGACCTTCCAACCCAGCACTTCAGTTAATTCCCCCCCTCTGCAATCCAAAACTCCTGAATCCTGGGGCACAACCACATCATATGGCAGAAGTCAGCAGGATCATCCCGTAGCGCGGGCAGGAGGGTTCAGGAGGAGACCCGCCCGATGCAACCTAGCCGGAGTACGGTAGGCACAATATAGATAATATGCCTGAATCAGGCGCAGCCTGGATGAGATGGTGATGGTCTTGGATGCCATCATTGCATCCCGCCAATTGTCATCCTCAAGGGGACCCAGCCAGCCCTCCCATCGAGACCTAAGGTGATCCAGGGTACCCGGCACATTGATTATCAATGTACAGTAAATTTTGGAGACCCCACCCTTGCCCAGTGCACCCATAAGAAGCTTGGCCTCCAGCGGGCTAAACGCAGGAAGAGGGTCGATCTGAGATACATGAGTGTGGAGTGCGTGTCGCGGTTGGAGGTATTGGTAGAATTGTGTGGAGGTTAAGTGTATAGGTATCGTGGAGTTCCTGAAAGGACCGTACGTGCGACCCTGACCGCACATCACCCAGCTGCGAGTTGCCAATGAGGTCCTATATCCTGAATCCTTGTAGCGCTGCCACCTCATGCAACCAGGTGCAGTGCCAGAGGGGAGTTTGCTGCATAAGTGTTGTGTCCCAATGAGTGTGGAGGATTGCAGCCTTTCAGACGAGGAAAACCACTCTGGTCACTGAGGGAGCAGCCCGGGCGATCGGGGATCCATAAAGCATGGCCCACAATCCGAGGGAACCCCAAAAGTGATAACTCCAGTAGGTAAGCAGGATCTGACCAACCCCAGTTGAACCAGTCATGTAAAAACCAGAAGTTGGGAGGCAAGGTAATAAATATATAAATTGGCCATACCTAAGCCTCCATCAAACGGGGCATGTTGGCAATGGGCAAGGGTGATGCAAGGTCTGGACCTGTGCCACAGAAAGGAGGTCGCAACTCTATCCAGGGTACGGAACTATGCCCGCTGTATAAATATCGGGAAAGTATGAAAGACATAACTAAAACTCGGCAGGATCATCATCTTACATAGGGCTATGCGGCCCATCACATTCAATGGAAGGGATTGTCATTTGTTGAGGTCTTCTTTAGCCTTCCACGTCAAAGGCCCAAGGTAGGGAAACCAGATAAGTTTGGGGTGAAATGTCACCCAGACACCTAGGTATTTAAAACTGAGACAGCGTATAGGGATATTGTCCTGCCAATCAAAACAATCTCAGGTTGGAGCCAGAGGCACCAGCACCGATTTAGAGGGGTTCACCTGGAGGCCCGAGGCCACTCCAAAACACTGGAGGATGTGGAGGCAGTGGGGTCCGCTCACCACAGGGTCTGCAAGGTAAAGAAGGACCTCAACCGTGTAGAGGGCTATGTGGTCCTCATGTCCCTCGCTCCACCTCCATCTGCGCTTCTGAGCATCACCACGAAGAAAGTGCGCCAATGGTTTGATCACCAGCGCAAAGAAGAGAGGAGACAAGGGACAGACCTGCCTAGTCCCCCTTTCAATAGAAATGACATTGGAGAGTACACTGTTAACCTGGACCTACACTGTGGGATTAGAGTACAGCGCCTGGACTAGCCCACAGAAGCAGGGCCCAATCACCACAAGTATCCCCAGTCCACAGTATCGAATGCCTTATCAAAATCAATTATAAGCAAGGCCAGCCTGGATGGAAGGAGAGGATGGTGGGCTAGGGCCAGGCGAAGGCGAAGGCGATGGAGGCAATGCCTTGTACTGCGGGCTGGCATAAAGCCGCATTGATCCGAGTGTATGAGTGTGTGGCGGACCTACTTAAGGCAGGTGGCCAGAAGCATGGCAAAGTTCTTGACCTCACCGTTGATGAGTGATATTGAACAATAGTCGGCACAAGCCGCTGAGGGGGGGCTACGTTTTTGAGATTACCGCGATTGTAGCAGCATCTATCTCTGGAGCAAAGGCACCCTTCTGCGCTACTTAGTTGTAGAGGGCAAGAAGTTGGAGAGTCAGATTGTCCGGAATGTTGTGTAGTACTCTGCGGGGAATCCATCAATCCAACTGCCCCAACCGCCTCAGCTGTGAAGGGCTAGTCTAGTATCCGAGCCTCGGCTCAGGAGAGGCGAGGAAGAGGCACGTCATTAAGAAACTGGGAGGCAGAATCTGAGTCCGCCTGAGGGGATGCCGCGTATATGTGGTTATAGTAGTGGGCGAATGTTTGTGCTATCTCCGGGAGAGTATAGTGAGTATTACAGAGTTCACTGGTGATTTTGGGCACAATTCTGTTCGCCTGTGGACGAGAGATCAACTCAAAATTAACAGCTTTCCATTTTATCTCCCCACCCTTAGACCCTGTCAGTCGTGGTGCACCATAGGTGCTTAGCAGCCTCTTGGGATTGGAGATGGATTTCCTCACGCAAGAGGTTCAGTTGCCACGAGGCTTTGCTATGAAGGTCTGTCACAGGGCTTTCCCCCAAATGGAGGGCACGGATTTGCCCCTTGGCATATCCCCTTATGATCACCTTACTGGCGGTCCAGAGGATGCCAACAGTGCTGACTGAGCCTTCGTTACATTGAAAATGGGCTTGCAACTCGGTTCCAAGGGCCTGGACATAAGGTTTATCTTGAAGACACCATGCATTAAGGCACCAAATAGGGCGTGGGCCATGGCCATCCCTGGGGGAGCCGAGATGAAGAAAATGGGGAACATGGTCCGATATACTGCGGGGGCGAACTGAGCATGTGATACGGTGCGACAATCAAGGGCCAGCATGAAGACAAGATCTATGCGGGAATGGGTATGGTGTGCTGCAAAGGTATGTGTGAATTGACGTTGTCAAGGGTTCCATACCCTCCACATATCACAGAGACCAAGAGCGGTTGCCCAGTCAGAGAGATGACGAGCCCCGGAACGTCAGGATGCAGAGGTGCGACCAGTGGCATCGACATCCGTGACAGGAACGGCATTGAAGTCACCACCTATTGGCGTCAGTCCCAGGGGAAGATCTTAGATAGGTCGTGGAGAAAGGCATCTAGAGCCACTGGGGGTGTATAAACACATACTAGTTTGACCGTCTGACCCTCGACCACGCCAGTGATCACAGTGAAACAGCCCTGGGGGGGTCTCTGATTTCACGGGCGAAGGTCATAGGGAAGGAGCAACGCAATGAGATCACCACCTCAAGGGAACCCCGAGCAAAGCCTAAGTTGAAGACTCTGTCATAGCCTCTACGCGCCAGAAAGGAGCATCGGTTTCCCACGAGATGAGTCTCCTGAAGCATCAGAACCTCAGGGAGGTGTCGGTGTGCGAACCCTAGAACTGCGGTGCGTTTCATGCCATCTAGAAATCCGTTACCATTCTAGGACAGAACTTGTAGAGATGCCAGACCCAAGGAAAAAAGCTTTCGTGTGGGTAGGATGTGCGAGGTTGTCGCACTCTGCTGCATAAGGCAGCCAAAGTGTGCGCATATAGTGTGCGGCAAGGGGCCATTTTTCTGAGCTATACTGCATCAAATGTTAAATAGGTGTGTGCCTGAGTGCAAATGAAAAACAAACAAATATACAAACAGATCAAAACTTTCAATTAAAAAAAACACATTACTGAGTCCCCACCCCCAACAACCCCCCACCCCATACTTCCACCCCGGAAGTATCTGTTGCTCTGAAAAAGAAAACTGAAACTCAAAACAGCTTGAAAACAGGAATGAAGTAGTGGACTCCTCCTTGGTGCAGGATAAGTGACGGCCATCAGGATTACACAGTTATCAAGTTTCAGGAATGGATGCCTCGGTGCCCTGAAACAAATAGTATGGGGACAGAACTCTGCAATAAGTCAGTGTCCCCCGGTAGCTCGGAAGGAGGTGGGAAAGTTCAGTCAGAAGGCCCTTGTGATTCATCTGGTACCCCGCCGCATCGGAGGCCCGGAGGGAGTGCGTTGAGGATGGAGACTGATCTCGTATTTGGGAGGAAACTGAGGAAGATTTGGATCTTTTGGTATTATGTCTCTTTCATGAGCGAGTACAGTAGTGCCGGGGTTTAGATGCTGTTGCTGGCCAAGATGGCCTGGTGGGTCCAGCCCCTCACAGGGAGGCCTTGCCAGGTCCATGAGGTGGGCGCTCCTCTGTGAGCCATGTCAAAGCAGACTCCGAGGTATTGAAGAAGAGGGACTTGTTTACATGGACCACTCGGAGCTTGGCTGGGAATAGGAGGTGAAACTGAAGCCCAAGCACCCGGAGCTTCTGCTTGACCACCAGGTAAGAGTGGCATTGCTGCTGAACCTCCCTGGTGTTGTTGGGAAAGAGGCGAACCTTGGCATCACCACAGCGGAGGTCAGGGCGGAAACGAACCTCTCTCAAGATTGCGTCTCTATCCCTGAAGTTAAGAATTCGAGCAATCATTGGCCTGGGAGGTGCTCCCGGGGGCAGTTTAGGAGTCATTGCCCTCTCTCTTGCGAACCAGGGGGACAACTGGACCAGGGGCATCCAGGGCTTGATCCAAGTTTCAAGGTTTTCTGTGACTTGTTGCGGTTCACTGCCCTCCGGAATGCCAACCACACGCACGTTATTGCATCTAGATTGGTTCTCAGCGTCTTCAGTGTGGCGATGTAGCTCCGCCGTATGTGTGAGAAGGCTGGTGCCTTAGGATTTTAGAGTAGCGACATCATCCTCCACTGTGCATAAGCGGATTTCAGCCTCCATGATCCTGGCTGAGGCTTTGCACAGGGCCTGGAGTAGCAGGGCAATGTCCAAACGCACCTCACCGAACTTGGCTTCCACAGCAGTCTGGGAGGACTAAATGGCTTGGAGGATTGTGGCGAGAGCTCCCTCCGACGAGGATGCCTTTATGGCACAGGTGCCCCCAATCTGACCAGCCCCAGGTCCAGAGGTGTACTGGTCCATGCGGGTCTGGGAGGTCACCAGGAGGGCAGGTTTATCTTTGGTCATGTCGATCGGGAGGACGTGGCGGCACGACACTCCCTCAGCAGGGGACCCGGTCCGCTTGCAACAATACTGAGGCCTCACGAGCAGCCAAGCCCTAGGGAATAGTGCGCTTCACCCAGTCCAAAGAGATTTATGCAGCTGATGATAAGGGGGATCAGCAAGTTCTGCGGTGAGGGGAGGCGAGTTGAACAGGCCCTGCAGAGCTTCCGCCGAGCCTCTGCCGAGATGAGGCTGGACCACAGAGACAACACGAGCTGGGCCGGTCCACGACAACCAGGCCCAGCCCTCACCGTCGAGATGGCTTAGAGCTTTGTACAGTTAGTGGATTGCAGGCAGGTAGGCCGTAGACATGGTTCAGCCACAGGGGAGTGTGCGTTGGGGTGGCGCCACCACTTGTGCAGCCCCAGCCTTTAGAGGAAAGATCATCATTCCCAATGCCTCTGGGGCCACAAGTCAACCAGGACCGCCGTCACTGTAGCAGGAGTTGGAAGTGTTAGGGGGCCACTGGGGGGGCACGGGGGGGTCTAAAGTCAATAGGTAAGTGCCCTAGCATAGTTTCCCTTCAGGCCCGGCATCCGGGTGACCCAAGAGGCATCAGCAAACCTGTAAGCTAGGGGCCAGGGCAAAGTCCTCCAGGGCAAGGCCCAGTGGCGCCCACCTGTCGTCTCCACAGGCAAGCACAGGCACCTGGAGCCGGTGACGGCGCAATCGCAGTCCAGGAGCAAGAAGGCCGATCAGAGGCAGTGGGGTATCAGAGCCTGGTCAGGACGCCTTTGTAGAGGCTCCTGCTCTCCTGGGACAGGAACCCACCTGCGGAGCGAACAGCCTCTGGGTCGGGCAAGGAGCAGGAGCCCGGGACCAAACGAGGTCAGAAGGAGGCCCACCTTCCTCCAGGGTCAGGCCAGTGGCGTCTCGCAAGGGGCCGCAAGGGCCTCTGCCACAGCGTGTGTAGACCCCTGGACGGGGATGCGGGAAGGTATATGGAGGTGGGGAGCAATCTCCCAAGCAGGTAGTGGCCGGGACCTCCAGGCAGTAGCTCAGGTCGATGGGTGGCGATGGGATCCCAGGTTGTGGTGCTTACGGGAGCCCAGCGATGAGGCAGCGTCCAGGCTGCCATGTTGGGGGGAATGAGGGCCGTTGTCAAATGGTAGGCAGACAGGGCATCCACACCTAGCCACGGGAGGTCATCACAGCAGGTAGGTCCGGGGGCACTGAGAAGCACTTCTGGGCAAAGTGGAGGCGTCCCTATGGGGATGGATGGGAGCGGATGACGGAGGGGTCCGGAGCACTCTTACAGTGCGACCACCATCTTGCTGCTCCAAGCCACGCCCATAGATATATGTGTTAAGAGGCTTAGCGGTTATAGTTCACAAAACTCAAATTTCTTTTCCCCAGCCCTTGGTCTAGGAGTCGAGTCCCTAGATCGAGATCTGTGAGTATAAAAACATGGAGGCAATAATAGAAACCCGGAGGTCCTCGCTCTTTACCATTAATGTTAACATCTGGGACTACACAGCTGTGTTTAATTCTGTGTACCATGCATGCTGCCTTTGCTTTCTCCAATTAGGATTACAGAAACTTACAAATTAAATTTAGACACTGTATGAATTACCTTAGCATGGATCAAAAACACCAAAAGGCCACCGAGAGTGAAGGTCTGAATATTAGTCAGCTTACAAAAGTCACTGTTATAAAGTCAAGCACAAGTGCACAGAGTTCCTTGCTAGCAGTGGTCTCCCAAACTTATCCAAATTCCACCTAAAATCAAGGCATTCTGCTCAGTCAAATGTTGCTTATGTGAACTACCTGAATACTTATGTGTTTTCATATGTATGTGTTTTTGACTCTGCTTCATAATATTTGGTTAATATTAGACTTTCTCCAAAATATTCTAAGACAGGAATTTGAATATCAAATTTGCCTCTTGGACTGTTTGGGGAAAGTTGCTTTTTTCAAATATTCTAGGGCTGGAGTTGTCTCGGAGGCACACACACACACAATGTATGAGGAAGCAGGTTCAAGAGTGTGTTTTAAAGGCAGGACAGGGGCAGCAGTCTGTCTGTGTGCAAATATAGTCCAGCTTGCCTCAAAAGGATTGCAAGGTGTTCCTTATGAGCGGTTCAGAAAAAAGCAAGTATACGTCTCAGTGCTTAATTTTTAACATAATGAGTGCCGATGCCCAAAGAGCTGCTCAGATGTCCGCAGCCGGCGCTATTAAATGTCAGCACAGCGAACACCAAGTCTGCATAGCCTGGAAACCACCTCAGGGCTCTTTAATCGGCTACCAGGCACTCTCTGCCAATTTACCTCACTTTTAAAGGTTCCTGCTTTCTCCTTTCGTGACGGTATTTCCTTCTTTCTCTTCCTCTTTCTTCCCCATTTGTTTGTACTTCCCTCTCTTACACTCGGGAAATGTATGATGAGGAAAAATAAGTAGCGATTCCCATAAATGAGTGCCAGAGACCTCATCAGCAACCACAGGCTCAAATTCCTGATGTTAAGAACATGGGGTATGATGGGTACAAACTCCCGCCATTACTTTCAGAGCCTTGTGAGATGACCTCCAAGCAGCCAACAATGTTTTAGAGAAGACACATCTTCTATTGCCTTACCAAAGAGATGTCCTAATATATCTTATGTTTGGGTGCTATCTTCTGTGTCTGAGAATTCTCACACTTCTGGTTCTTCACCTGGTTTGATTCCTTCTTCGAGTGCATAGCTGCCTTGTGCTGCTTATTTTCCAGGTCACCTTTCTCAGTGGCCCCAGCCACTGTTATAGCTACAGCATCCAAATACGTAACTGAGAAGACCCTAAGAAACTGTTCCCTAGCATGAGGTGAAATTAGAGATCCTTCCCCCACTGAACTACAATTAAACGTGTATTTTCTATTTCCTATGACCAATGTTGTAGATAAAACCCATCTCAAAGATCTCTTTAGGTTTGTTGGCTGGTCTAGATCTCTGAAGGCACACTTCATAATTGCTCCACAGCTTACTGAGAGACCATACATCTGCCATATCCAGGCCTTGCCCGTGAAATAGTCACATGTGAGCCATACAAAGCTGAGTGATCTGTGGCTGCTAAGATCCTGATAGAATATTCCTTCTTCAAGGACAGTTCACTTGTACTCAAGACATTTGTCATTCAGAACTTGTCTCTTCAAAGCTAGAAAACCTGTTTAACCTTCAAGACCTTGTTCATGGTGCTGCACATAGTGGCAAGGATCGGTGTGATCTGGTTTCCCTCAAAAACATCGTTGTTTTAAAGTCACGGTAGACATCAGAAGTCCTGAAAAAGTTGGGAACTTCTGCACCCCATTTTGGTTCCAAACTGGTACATTAAAACCCACACCCAGTTCATGTGACCACAACTCAATATGAGGTGTCAGCATGGAGTATCCTGTCTGAATCACTGAGCTGCAGCAGAGCTGATCAGCACCAGATGGACTTCTCACAGTCAATCCAAGTAACCCAGATAAAACTGGGTGATAATTGATGGTGCCCACACACGCCAAAGACCCGAGGCCTGCATCCAAGCACTCAAGGTACAGAGCTAACAGACAACCATGCCTGTAGTAAAAATGTAGCAATAATAAAGTCATAACATTTGTAAGTTATGTCAGAAATGTAGTATGCTACGAATTTTTTGTACAAAATATTGTAAAATTGAAAATGTGTTTACTTTTAACATTTTTGAATTTTTATTTCTGGCAGTCAATCAGTAAGCTCAAGAGGAGCTCCTTCTGAAGCAAGGTGTTCTTTCCGCTCCTCCAGAAGTTGCTTACTACCCTGTCTCTGCACTAATCAAAAAAGCTACGGAGATTGCTTATGGCATTCCCTTTTCATTAGTTGTCCACCTTCTGCAGAGGTTACATTATACCTCACTCTGCATTACTCAAACGAGTTGGATTGGTTAGTTCCCTTGGGGCTAACTGACTACATCTTCCATGTCTTCCTCTACAAGGATATGAACATTTCCTGGAACACATGTGATTCGACTGCTCTTCGAAATTCTTACTCTCGAGAGTCAGTTGGACACCCAGACATTTATGAATGTGTTTTAGGATACGGAACTCCTTCTTTCATCAACTATATGTCCTGCTTCAGGGGGCTTTAAGGTGTAGAGAAAGCAGAAAGGGGCCTGCGCCCTCATGAGGTCTGCCCGTGAGCCTGGGGTCCTGTGGAAAGCTTCTCCCTAATGGGTGGCCTCGGTGAGCCAGAAACGCCTCTAGTGTATTGGGGAAAGCAGCCACTACAAGCAGCAAGCCACTCCTTTGCCTGTAGAGCCCTTGATAGAGTGAAGGAGACAAATTCGCAAACACATCCGATTGAAAAGCAGGCCAGACCCTGAGGTCATGGAAGCCCCTCTTGGGGACAACCTCATCCAGTGGCTAAAAATCCATGGTCTCTAAAGCAGGTTGGATAGGATCACCATTTCCAAGGAAGCATCTTCCAAGAACAGATTTCCATTCAGTGTTCCCATTGCCAGGGTCTAATTGCATACCCCCCGTCCATTTGCTGTGGTTAATAGATCCTCCCCTTCAAGGTCAAGGCAACATTTTCCCCACTCTGGGATTTTGCACCATCAATGTGTGTGGTGTGAAGACAGCTCGGGACTCAGTTTCTGACATGTGGGAATCCATAGACGCTGAGGGTGTTGAAGCCATGTGTGACTAATAAAAGACACACAATTGATGGACGGAATGCAGGACAAATCAAAACATTCACCCCCAGTCAAGAGATCTGGGTTAAATCCATCATTCTTTTGCTCACCATGCCACCCCAGTTTAGACCTGGCCATATGCAAATCAGTCTTGACCCTGTGCCTCATGGGAACAGTCCAGCCCGAACTGCCAAGCCAGGTCCTCCCTGGACCGGAAACAAGCATCCTAGGACCGGTTTGGGGTTTCACCCCTCTTCAGCCAGGATAGCTTGATTCCAGTGGCACAGTGAGCCCGGGACCCACGTCTGGGCATACCCGGCGCACTTAGGGCGAGGAAGCAAAAGACACACAATTGATGGACGGAATGCAGGACAAATCAAAACATTCACCCCCAGTCATGAGATCTGGGTTAAATCCATCATTCTTTTGCTCACCATGCCACCCCAGTTTAGACCTGGCCATAATCAAATCAGTCTTGACCCTGTGCCTCATGGGAACAGTCCAGCCCGAACTGCCAAGCCAGGTCCTCCCTAGACCGGAAACAAGCATCCTAGGACCGGTTTCGGGGTTTCACCCCTCTTCAGCCAGGATAGCTTGATTCCAGTGGCACAGTGAGCCCGGGACCCACGTCTGGGCATACCCGGCGCACTTAGGGCGAGGAAGCAAAAGACACACAATTGATGGACGGAATGCAGGACAAATCAAAACATTCACCCCCAGTCATGAGATCTGGGTTAAATCCATCATTCTTTTGCTCACCATGCCACCCCAGTTTAGACCTGGCCATATGCAAATCAGTCTTGACCCTGTGCCTCATGGGAACAGTCCAGCCCGAACTGCCAAGCCAGGTCCTCCCTGGACCGGAAACAAGCATCCTAGGACCGGTTTCGGGTTTCACCCCTCTTCAGCCAGGATAGCTTGATTCCAGTGGCACAGTGAGCCCGGGACCCACGTCTGGGCATACCCGGCGCACTTAGGGCGAGGAAGCAAAAGACACACAATTGATGGACGGAATGCAGGACAAATCAAAACATTCACCCCCAGTCATGAGATCTGGGTTAAATCCATCATTCTTTTGCTCACCATGCCACCCCAGTTTAGACCTGGCCATATGCAAATCAGTCTTGACCCTGTGCCTCATGGGAACAGTCCAACCCGAACTGCCAAGCCAGGTCCTCCCTGGACCGGAAACAAGCATCCTAGGACCGGTTTCGGGGTTTCACCCTCTTCAGCCAGGATAGCTTGATTCCAGTGGCACAGTGAGCCCGGGACCCACGTCTGGGCATACCCGGCGCACTTAGGGCGAGGAAGCAAAAGACACACAATTGATGGACGGAATGCAGGACAAATCAAAACATTCACTCCCAGTCATGAGATCTGAGTTAAATCCATCATTCTTTTGCTCACCATGCCACCCCAGTTTAGACCTGGCCATATGCAAATCAGTCTTGACCCTGTGCCTCATGGGAACAGTCCAGCCCGAACTGCCAAGCCAGGTCCTCCCTGGACCGGAAACAAGCATCCTAGGACCGGTTTCGGGGTTTCACCCCTCTTCAGCCAGGATAGCTTGATTCCAGTGGCACAGTGAGCCCGGGACCCACGTCTGGGCATACCCGGCGCACTTAGGGCGAGGAAGCAAAAAACACACAATTGATGGACGGAATGCAGGACAAATCAAAACATTCACCCCCAGTCATGAGATCTGGGTTAAATCCATCATTCTTTTTGCTCACCATGCCACCCCAGTTTAGACCTGGCCATATGCAAATCAGTCTTGACCCTGTGCCTCATGGGAACAGTCCAGCCCGAACTGCCAAGCCAGGTCCTCCCTGGACCGGAAACAAGCATCCTAGGACCGGTTTCGGGGTTTCACCCCTCTTCAGCCAGGATAGCTTGATTCCAGTGGCACAGTGAGCCCGGGACCCACGTCTGGGCATACCCGGCGCACTTAGTCCATTCAGTGTTCCCATTGCCAGGGTCTAATTGCATACCCCCCGTCCATTTGCTGTGGTTAATAGATCCTCCCCTTCAAGGTCAAGGCAACATTTTCCCCACTCTGGGATTTTGCACCATCAATGTGTGTGGTGTGAAGACAGCTTGGGACTCAGTTTCTGACATGTGGGAATCCATAGACGCTGAGGGTGTTGAAGCCATGTGTGACTAATAGGCTCAAAGGTAAGGCGCCTCTCTGTGGAACTCAGTGAAGCCATTGTAGAATAAATAATACTGTTGCTTGAATAGCAAACAGTTTGAAAAGCCTGACCGTGAAGGAAACTGCCTTTACGCTGTGCCTCAATAAATTGGAGCTATTAACCATTTATTCATGTTACCCGAGTCATTTCACGATGCTCTCTAGACTCTGCCATACCTCCACATCTTCTGCCTATGCCCTGAGTCCTTATTCAGTGACGCAGCCTCATGATGCAGGGCACCACTTGCTATTGACCGTAAAGTCTCTTTATGCTACATCACCTATCCAAAGTTGTAGAGTTGGTTATGCCAAGTTTCAGTACACAATGGCATTGGCAGACTCATGCATTCAAGATTCTTAGTCTTCAATGACTCCTAGGAGAGTACTGGTATCTTAACTCATTAGGGCTAGCCCGATCAGTCCTTGGTAAAGGATGCATCTGAATCCATTGTGACGTGCCTACCAACTAACTGTTTTTTCGTTTAAAGTATATTGCCAAGCTGGTCTCTAATTTTATTGTTGTCACCAGTTTGTGACACAGAAACCCTGGAGCTACAAGTCACTCCTTTGTCAACATCCCTTACAGCACATGCTCTACAAAAGGCTTCATATTTACAAGGGTTTGTTGATTTTAACTGACTTACCACATGAACAATAATTCAGTAATACTTTTTCAAGATTCAAGACAAAACAAACATTGGCAAAGGCAACAGTCTGGATTTAATATATGAAAATATGCAAATAGAATTTTTGCATGGCTAAGTTGGCATGTATAAGTCAGATCTGTTGGCTTTGCTAATACTTGATAATGGATGTAAATGGAATGCTCCAGAAGGCAAAATGTAAGTCATGACTACAACACTAAAAAAACTGTTGCAGCAAAAACACAAATATTTCTTTCTTTATACACTGTATCTATGACAAAGAATGTAACATGTGGTGATTCTGTATACTTCATTGATGTAAAATAGCTGCTCATTCATTACAATGCAAGCGCTCCATGAAACAGCCAATAGAGAATGAGAGCCTGCTCTATGCATATTTTCAATAGTTGGCAACAATAAGTATCAAAGACAGCTGTGCTCTCAAGGTGTGCCAATTACAAGAGGTACAGGGTACAGCAGGCCCCGAACATGTGTGGCGGGTTCAGCGTGAACCAATGAGGGACCGGCAGAAGCCCTTAACCTGCAGCATCCAAGTTGATGCAGTGCAAACCTGCAGAGACCCCGGCAGAAGCCCTTAACCTGCAGCATCCAAGCTGATGCAGTGCAAACCTGCAGAGACCCCGGCAGAAGCTCTTAACCTGCAGCATCCAAGCTGATGCAGTGCAACCCTGCAGAGACCCCGGCAGAAGCTTTTAACCTGCAGCATCCAAGCTGATGCAGTGCAACCCTGCAGAGACCCCGGCAGAAGCTCTGAACCTGAAGCATCCAAGCTGATGCAGTGCAAACCTGCAGAGACCCCGGCAGAAGCTCTTAACCTGCAGCATCCAAGCTGATGCAGTGAAAACCCGCAGAGACCCCGGCAGAAGCTTTTAACCTGCAGCATCCAAGCTGATGCAGTACAAACCTGCAGAGACCCCGGCAGAAGCTCTTAACCTGCAGCATCCAAGCTGATGCAGTGCAGCCTGCAGAGACCCCGGCAGAAGCTCTTAACCTGCAGCATCCAAACTGATGCAGTGCAAACCTGCAGAGACCCACGCAGAAGCTCTGAACCTACAGCATCCAAGCTGATGCAGTGCAACCCTGTAGAGACCCCGGCAGAAGCTCTGAACCTGAAGCATCCAAGCTGATGCAGTGCAGCCTGCAGAGACCCCGGCAGAAGCTCTGAACCTGCAGCATCCAAGCTGATGCAGTGCAAACCTGCAGAGACCCCGGCAGAATCTCTTAACCTGCAGCATCCAAGCTGATGCAGTGCAAACCCGCAGAGACCCCGGCAGAAGCTCTTAACCCGCAGCATCCAAGCTGATGCAGTGCAGCCTGCAGAGACCCCGGCAGAAGCTCTTAACCTGCAGCATCCAAGCTGATGCAGTGCAAACCTGCAGAGACCCCAGCAGAAGCTCTGAACCTACAGCATCCAAGCTGATGCAGTGCAAACCTGCAGAGACCCCAGCAGAAGCTCTGAACCTACAGCATCCAAGCTGATGCAGTGCAAACATGCAGAGACCCCAGCAGAAGCTCTTAACCTGCAGCATCCAAGCTGATGCAGTGCAGCCTGCAGAGACCCCGGCAGAAGCTCTTAACCTGCAGCATCCAAGCTGATGCAGTGCAAACCTGCAGAGACCCCAGCAGAAGCTCTGAACCTACAGCATCCAAGCTGATGCAGTGTAAACCTGCAGTGAAAGCCTACTGTTCGAATGCCGGCCTGAAACATGAACTGCCAACCACATAACAATGCCAGCTTTTAGCGTTATGACATTATTGTGAAGACAAATGTGTCTTTACACGTAAACGATGCAAAATACTTAAATAAGAAATAATTCCAGGGGGTCAGACTGAAACAAAGACTCCAGCTAAACAATGGTTCCTTCACTACCCATGTTACTATAGCTCAATATCTATAAATGTATGCATTTCAAAACAAGGATTTAAATCTATCAACTTTATAAACATGGCTATATAATTAGTATTGCTAACCCTGTTCTCCGACATACAAGAACACAGTTTCATACATTTTGTACAAACCTTTTCCTGCATGTTTAAAAGTTCCTTGCCTGCAGGGATAGACGTAAGTCGAATGAGTGCAGACAAGGCCTGGCATCTCCGTTCAGTCCATTCCTGTCTGCCACTGGATTCTTCAACCAGGAACTCGAGGAGACCATAGCTCGCCTTCAGGAGTACCCATTCTATTTGTTGAACCACAGCTCCTCTATGGGGACACAGGCAGAGAGCTCTCGATGCAAAATCTGCAACACTAAATCATACGTTCGGATTAAAACTCAGACAAAGTATGAAAAGCAAAAAGAAAAGTGTTTAAAGATTTTCAGTAGATTACCCACAATGGGTTAGGTTCTAAAAGCCTATTACGGTTTTAAATGTGCAGATTCTGCAAATTGTCTTTTTTAAATCATTGAAATTACAATGATGTGTTATTTACCTTTGTTAATGTATTTTCTGTCTTTCAAGAGATTTCTCATTTTAGACATATCCCCATGTATCAGTCTGTATCCAGATCCAGAACATTTAGAGTTCTCAAATTCAGTAAACAGGCATTCCTAGAGTGAATACCATCTGCGTAGACACAAAGGCGTGATCACTTTAAGCGAATAAACTGTTCCTTAAGGTTGCTGCCTGATCCCTAATTTCAATGCACCACAGAGGATAGTAAAAAAGATGGAATTTTGATAGAATGCAGAAAAAGCATTTGCAATGCAAACGGTCTCGCCTTTGGGACCTTACAAGTATTTAACGATGCAGCACATTATCGCATATTACTTTTTTTTTTTTAAAGGTATCTTTTAGGAGTTGGCACATGAATGGTGTCCTCATACCATATATAACAAGGTGGAAATACATCTTTCATTGTATCACCGATTGGGTGGGGCTGTGGAAGAAGACCTAGCACTTAAACTCAGAAGTTGGAGACTAATGTTGGTCAAGGAGATGGATGATTATAGGAACTTCCTATGAGATTTGCCAAGGGGTGGCAATATCCTAACCTCTCTGTAATTTTTGAAAGGTGGATAGCTGTATAAGAACTGTGCTCATCTTTGGCAGATGAGTGGAGGCCTAGAAGCAGTCCTATACAGCAATATAACACCATTGCTTTAAAAAGTGAAACTTGTTTTTCTCTCTCTAGATTCTGCTACAAATGTGAATGCATATTCGGTTTTAAATATCAAAAGCAATCGAGCAACGAAATAAACGTTATCTGGATTTGTCTCTTTTTTTTTTAAATTTATTTATTGAGTAGCTTGCAGCAGTAGTACACAAAGCCCCACAACTGGGGTACAGCAATACCAACATAGCATATTTCGATACAAGCCATTTTCGTTTCCTAACATTAAAAACTCCGAAAAAAAACCCTCCCTCGCCCCTCCCGGCACTTTAGGTGATGTTACATCGTACAGTTGTCGGATCCTAATCATTGTGAACCCACATGAGTGATAGCTCGTAAAGGTAGTCCCAAGTCCGATAATTCCTGGCCAGACACAAGAAAAAAACAGTACAAATAAAAAGAGATACTCTACAAATCAGGGTGGCTCAGTAAATACATTGTCAGTGGGGCCCAAAAATCTTTGGGCCGTGAGGCCTCAGGCAACTCTTCCGCATAAGCCTCCAGCTGTTCCCTACAGTAAATTAAGTCTCGGATCCATTTCCTCACAGTGGGTGTGGTTTTTGCGCCCCAACATTGCGCTACAGCACGTTTAGCCAACAGAGTCGAAACAGCGATCACTCGCATATTGCAAGGCTTAAGATACTTCACGCTACCCAGCAGGCATACCTCCGGTACACAGCGCATGCGCTCCATCACAATATCCGAAAGCACGCGCACAACCCTGGCCCAGAATGCAGCTTCCCTGCGCACTGCCACGCTAGGTGCAAAAAAATCGGCGTCAGCTTGCCCGCACCGCACACAATAAGCGGTGTCACGCAGACCAAATCTCCGCAATTGCACTGGAGTATAGTATAACTGGTGCAAAAATTTTAAATGGATTATGCGAAGATTGTAGTTCGCCGTAAGGCGCCCAGTTAACTCACAGCAGAATTTCCAGTGATCTAGCGACAATGTGGACCCCAGCATAGCATTCCATTTAAGATATGAAGGGTGTTCCCCTGGCTCCCTCTCTCGCAGTGACGCACCATATAGCTTAGTAATCGGACACCTACGCTCTTTCCCAGCCAGCACCGCCTGCAGTGCTCGCAGTGTTTGTGGTTCAGTTGGATAGTTAGGGTAGATGGCTCTGACCGCTTGCCGCACTCTCACGTATGTAAATCCCAACATCAATCCATGATTACGACCCGCCTGTACATCTTGAAGCGAGCGGAATTGGCCCGACAGCCTCCAGCGCACGTAGAGCAGGTCGCTCCTGTGCTGCCCAGATATCTGGATGCGCAGCTATTGGTAACATCGGGGCATTTAGGTAGTCAAGCTGTGCCCTCTTGGCAAGAGCCTGCTAGGCCCATGCAGTGCACTGCACAGGGTTAATTTCCGTCCTGGGGCCCCCGACCCCACCAGAAAGTGCTGTCGCCACTAGTGGCATCGGGAGTGCAGCATCGGACTCGATTGCCGTATGAGCCTGAAACCGTTGCGGAAAGAACCAATAATGCGCAAACTGCGCCTGTGCGCAAAGATAATATAAGCGCATATCAGGTGCCTCAAACCCTCCCCGGTCAAATGGCTGCACAAGAACATTCCAACTGCATCTGGGCTTCTTACCCCCCCCATACAAATGACAGTAAGGCCAACTGTAGCGTCTTAAACAGAGAGATATTCAGCCTAATGGGGATATTCACAAACAGATATAGCAGTTTGGGTAGTATAGACATTTTCGTCACTGCAATGCGATCGGCAAGCGACAGGGGCAGCCGGGCCCACCGTTCCGCCCTATCTGTGATCTGTGTAACAACTCGGCCATAGTTCATAGAAATTACCTGATCAGGATCCCTATGCAACCATATTCCCAGGTATTTCACCGGGTCCCGGGTCCAAGTAAGAGGGAAGTCCAGCTCAACCTCACACGTGCCAGCCGTCAGCGGGAACACAGTCGACTTAGCCCAATTAATCCCTAATCCGGAGTAGCCCTCGAATTTAACATATTCACGGAGCAATTCCGGCAGGTAGGTTGCAGGCTCGCGAACATATAGTAGCATGTCGTTGGCATACAACGAGACCACGAGTGGTCGCTGCCTGAAGCGCAATGCAGCCGACGCATGTCGCAATTTGCAAGCCAGAAGCTCCAGTGCCAACGCAAAAAGCATCAGCGACAGGGGGCAACCCTGCCGCGTGCTCCTGCCTATAGGGAAAGCCGAAGACACCAAGCCGTTAACACGCACTCTAGCCACGGGCTCAGTGTACAGCACCCTAATCCATTGAAGAAAGAACGGTGGAAGGCCCATTCTTGTTAATACAGTGAACATATAATCCCACTGAAGGGAATCGAACGCTTTTGCTGCGTCAAGCAGCACCCCCACTGCCTGGAAATCCGGGTCAAAATAATGTAAGGTGGCGAAGACCGTGCGCAGGTTGTGCGTGGTTGACCTAGCGGGCACAAACCCCAACTGGTCAGGGAGTACCAGTAAGGGGACAAGCGGCTGTAGCCTGAGAGCAATCATCTTTGCTAAGATCTTGGCATCGATATTGATAATCGAAAGAGGCCTATAGGAATCACAACGATTAGCAGCCTTGTCAGGCTTCAAAAGCATAACCAAGAGGGTCTCCTTCAAGGTAGGGGGGAGATGTCCAGTGTCATAAGCCTTCGCATATACCTCTAGGAGCCTGGGGGCCAGGTCATCCACGTAGGCCTTATAAAATTCACTGGGGAGCCCGTCCAGCCCTGCAGCCTTACATATGGGGAGGGACATGATAGCAAGCTTTACATCCTCTACGTCGAATGGTTGTGAAAGATATTCCCTATGATCCAAAGACAGCCAACCAAGAGCAACGTCATCGAGATAGGAGTGTATGTCCGCTGTGTGCACCGTGGCCTTGTTTTCGTAGAGTCTAGTATAGAAATTTAGTATGGCCTCGCTAATCGCGGGTGTGGTGTAATGGGCTGCCCTCTCATCATCAAGCATCTCTGTGATATATTCCTGACTTCGTGGAGCCGCCAGCTTTTGTGCCAGCGAGCGGCTGGGCTTGCCCCCCTCACCATAATATCTAGCCGTGCATCGTCTAGATCTATGAACCAACTCTTGATCCACTGTGTCGTTATGTTCAGTCACTAGTTCCCGCATCGCCGACAACGTCGCAGGGGAAGGGTCCTTCTCGTAAGCGCGCTCTAGAGTGGATATTTCCGCAGCTAATTTATGAATTCTACGCCGTAGATCTCTCAGTACACCTGCCCGCGCCCCCATGCATACTCCCCTGATGGTCACCTTGAATGCTTCCCACAGGACTCCAGCACTGTCGACAGAGCCCTCATTCTCCCGAAAATAATTTTGAATGGCCTCCCCAATGGTATGCTTAAAAACTGAGTCTGTCAATGAAGCTGGCTGCAGCCGCCATGCAAACGGAGGTCTCTCGCATGCGGGTACCTTCAGCTCCAGGAGCACCGGAGAATGATCCGAAAGCGTTCTAGCCATGTGACTGACCCTGACCGCCCATGTGCAAGCAACCTCGGTGGCAAGCCAAATATCCAGGGGTGAACACGTCCCATGCACACAGGAGACAAAGGTGCTCTCACTTACCCCAGGATGCCACAAGCGCCAGACATCACGCAACCCTCCTGCCTCCAACAGTCCCAGCAATACCTCCGATGCCTGCTTAGGCCGCACCGTCCCACTTCCCAAACGATCCATAGCCAGATCTAAACAGACATTAAAGTCGCCACCCCCGAGTATCTCCACAGTAGGAAACCCGAGATGCGGCACCATACATCCACAAACAAGGCCGGATCATCAATATTTGGTCTGTATACATTTACCAAAAGTACACGCGCTCCACCCAGCTGGCCATGCACCAGTACCACACGGCCCTGCTCATCCGTTTCGGCCCGAATGACAGTAAATGGGACCCCACGTTTAACAAGGATCATCACTCCACGTGAATAGGTAGAACAAGAGGACGCTACTCGCACCCCCGCCCAACGCGCACCTACATTTTTCTCAGAGAGTTTGGTGAGATGCGTCTCTTGTAAAAAAGCTATTTGGACGTCCATCCTATCCAAATAGGCCAATACAGATCGAATTTTTTTAGGAGTGTTCAGGCCACGAACATTCCAAGTTAGGAACTTTACTCTACCACTCATTAAGTCCATGTAGCATTTCAAACTCCCCAGGTGGATAAATCGAGAACATGTGCCCACAATCACAGAAAGAAAGGTGGATGCAACCATACTGTAGAAAAAGAGTGCCCGTCATACCCACCTCAACCCCCACCCACTTCAGCGTCCCCAACTCGCTAAAGCCATCCCAACCCTGTCTAACCCAACCCAACCAAAGATAAAAAACAGACAAGTGCAGATGGGGTACTCCCATTTGGGGGGCGTCAGAGTGCATCTAGCCTCCTATCGAGTAGGAGGTGGCTGAGCAGATCTAGTAACTGTGCTTGTTACAGTGACTTACAACCTCCCTAGCCTCCAGCACAAAATAAGGGCATCCAGGTAAGGAGGCATGATAATTTCAACCTGAAAGAAAACAGTTAGGAACAATAGCATTTCACAGTTCGGAGAGTGTCAGCATAGATACATTATAAAATGACTAGCAATCAGGAGACTGTTCCACACCCCTACTGTTCCTCAGTGTCCGACGGCGACTGGGATTCATGCCGTCTCCGCTTCAAATGTTTAGCATGCTCCAGGGCAGCCTTGGGGTTGGTGAAAATTTTGAGTCCCCATCGGGACCTATACGCAGGCGAGCAGGGTATAACATTGCATAGGGGACCCCCTCGGATTGTAAGAACTTTTTTACAGCACCAAACTCCCTCCGTGCAGCCTGTACAGCAACAGTAAAATCAGGGAAGAATGAAAGTGAGTTGCCCTGGTGTACAATATTGCCCTTGTCCCGGGCCATACGCAAAATAACATCTCGGTCCCTGTAATTTAACGGTCGCGCAATGATCGGGCGGGGAGGAGCACCCGGGACTGGCCTCGCCGCAAGGGAGCGGTGCACCCGCTCGATGATGAACATGGCGGATAGCTGCTCAGTGCCAAATATGTCCTTAATCAAATTTTCCACGAATGTCTCCATCTTACCCACATTCGTGGATTCCGGCAGACCCGTAATTCGTATATTATTACGCCGGGAACGGGCCTCTAAGTCCTCATTCTTGGCTTGAATGAGAGCCAGGACCTTTACCATGTTAAGCGTCTTCCCAGCGACATCACTCAGCCCATCTTCTGTCGCAGATACTCGCTGTTCGACCTCTCCCATGCGGGTATTTTGCTTCTCAAGCAGCGCCGACATATGGTCTAGACGATGATTCACAGCCGCCATCGTCCCCTCTATAGATTGGAGGCTATGCTGCATGGCCAACAGCGTTGTCTGAGAGTGGGGGGCCCCTCACTTTGGGCGTCAGCCTCTGAATCCGAGGCCGCCTTTTCCGGAGGCTTTGAGGATTTACGCGCCTCAAACGTGAGGCGAGGTTGGGACTTGTCAGTTCTCCCCATGGTGTCCGCAGCTAGAACCAGACTCAACCCGCAGGGAAAGGATGTAAAAAAGGACGCCACCAGATTTGCGCAACTCAGGCCCAGGGATCAGTTCGTACAAGGCACTGGCAGCAATCCGACCTGTGGGCCCACTGGCCCGTGAGTTTAAAACAATTTACCAACCGCCTGCCCACCTCACCAGGTGCACTAGGAGGAGGATATCGCCACCACAGCGCCAGGGAACGTCAGTGGCCCACCAACTCAAAGGGCACGTGCCGCAGGACCCCTGCAATATTCTCCTCAACAAGCACAGCAAAGCCCCAGATAGGGACCTCCGCAGTCTGGAGGGCGCAGAGATACGCAGGTCACAAGAGGCGAGCAGCGAACTGCAATCCAGCAATCCGAGACACAGTGAGGCCAAGGCGCAACCAGCCCCAGCAATAGCAGTGTACAGCAAAGTCACCAGTTCACTATGCCTCTCGAGTTTCAGGCCCCCCAGCCACAGGATAGTCTTTGTTAACTTGTTGTCTTGTGCTTCGTCGCTCATATGTTGTTTTGTTGTTTTATATAAGCGCCAAACACACAGAGGGAGAGACTCTAGCAGTGCAATTAGTTGAAAGAGCAATGGCAGCTTGTAGCAGGGTATTCGCGGGCAGCCGGCTATCCCGCAATGAGCACTAGGCTGTGAAAAACGGCACCGCGTGAGTGCAGAAATCAACGACCCAAGCCCGATTTCAGTCGAGCCCTGCGTGTGCCAATGTGCAGGTGTACAATTAGTGACGATGCCTCTCAAGCCGCTGCACCGCTGAGCCACAATCTGATGCAGCCCACGCCACCTGAGCGCACCGCACACCAGCAACGGCTCACGGGCCGCGGCCCGTAGCCAGGCCCGCACCCACCTCTACAGCTACCGGCCCGGGCCGGACCGCACCCCACTCACCACTGCCAGCGCCCGGCACGCCAGTGTCGCCGCCGTGCTTCTCCGCAGCTCGTACCGGGCCAGGCAGGTCCGACGGGCCTCCGTCTCATAGGCGCTCGGCCGAGGCTCCTCTTCCGGCAGCAGGGGCCCGGCTCTCCTCCGCAATCCAGCGGCCCAAGGAGCAGTCAACCAGCGAGCGCCGACAGTGCGCCGCTATCTATTCCGGCCCCACAAGCAGCTCAGTCCCCTCCGGGCACAAGGGGCACTGGCAGCCACAGGCGAGCACCGTTGTCAGGGACCCGCGGATGCCGCCATTTTGTAGATATGCCGCAGGGACCAAACACACCCTGTTTGAGGTCGCTTCGACGGTCTGCAGCAGCCAAAACCGCCTCCTATACAAGCAGAATATTTCAGAGGTGAGGAGGGCTCGTCATCAGCGCATAGATGCAGTGTAGACAGGCGGATATTGGGCGGATAAGGGCTCAGCCGGGCAGAGCCTCACTAAGGTGAAGCCATCTTGCCGTGCGCCCTCTAGCGCCCCCCCTCTGGATTTGTCTCTTAAGGGTCCTGAACTACCTCTCACTGCCTATAGCAATTATGCTGATACTAGACAAACAAGTGTACCTCCACCAATCTCGGCCCGGTGCCTATTTCGCACAAAAAAAAGAATGCTTCCCAGAAAGTAGCAGAGGGGACAGCATTTGTGAGCAATTTAGGCATAACGTTTACACCACGCTGATAAGCAGTAAAATTAAGGTGGCTTCCTACAAATAAGTTTGTTGCTGAAAACCAAAAAAGAATGCTGAATAAACACAGTGGTTAGATTTCTATTCACCAGTGATGAAAGTGCACCTGAGGAAACATCTTTGTGGAAAAAGGTTTTTACTATTAATTCCAACATTATAAAGTCATGTTTTATTTATTAAACTAAATGTATATCCCTGGTACTGTAAGAACTGAGATGGAGATTAAGCAGGCACTTAGTTTTTACTCCAGGATGAAATACAAAGGACAGCAGTCTAGATCTGTTCTGTCCTTGTATCACGGGTGCTTTGCCTGCTGAGTGTACAGCTGTGTCCCTATATAGGAAATTGTCAGACTGCCATTACAATAAAAAGTTCTTCCTTCGAGAGGGCCTCTTGAAGACCGTGGCAGGCACAATAACAGGAGGCCTCACAGAGCACTACTGCACCTTCGTTTGAATCTACGGGTGCACAATAAACCAGCTAGTTGACAAGTATTCTTTTTAACCCCTTCGATGCTCATGACGGAGCGGTTCCGTCATGAGCATCAGTTGGGCTGTGCTCATGACGGAACCGCTCCGTCATGAGCACAGCCCATGGGGGAAGCGCTGGCGCTCCCCCCGTGGTTTACCGATCTTGCCCCCACAGAGGGGGATGGCAGCGGAAGAGTTTCCGCTGCCACCCCCGACCCCCCCCCACACAATCTCATGACGTCAGCGCGCACAGAGCGCGCCGACGTCATCAGGAAGCGCTGGATGCGCTGGAAACCATTTGTTTCCAGCGCGTCCAGGAGGAGCATGTAAGTTTGTGTGCTCCGGTGGGGCGGGGGGGCGGGGAGGATTTTTTAATGTATTGAGGCATCGGGGGAGAGGAAAGAGTATTTCCTCTCCCCTGATGTCTCAATACAGGGCATTCCTGCAGCACGATCGCGCACAGCGTCGCGATCGTGCTGCAGGAATGCCCCCACTAGGCACCAGGGATGTTTTTTCGAGTGAAAGGAAGCGACCCCTTGGGCAAGGGTTGCTTCCTACAGGGGGCAAATTAATTAAAGACTTTTCTGCCCCCCCCTGGGACCAGATCGCCTTGCTTTTCTGGCGTTTCTGGCCCCAGAGGGGGGGCAGAAAAGCCCACTAGAAGCCAGGGATCATTTTTTTTTTTTAAATGGAAGCGACCCCTTGGGGAAGGGTCGCTTCCAGAGGCCTCATTTATTTAAAATGTGTATTCTGCCCCCCTGGGGGCAGATCGGTCCGTGTATTTGGCCTTTCTGCCCCCAGGGGGGGCAGAATACCCCACTAGACACCAGGGAGTCCTTTAATTATGTAAAGGAAGCAACCCCTTGGGCAAGGGTCGCTTCCTCAGGGGGCACATTTTTTAAAGACTTTTCTGCCCCCCCTGGGGTCTGTTTGCCTTGGTTTTTGGCATTTCTGGCCCCAGGGGGGCAGAAAAGCCCACTAGAGCCAGGGATCTTTTTTTTTAAAATGGAAGCGACCCCTTGGGGAAGGGTCGCTTCCAGGGGCCTCATTTTTTTTAAATGAGCAGATCGGTCCGTGTATTTGGCCTTTCTGCCCCCAGGGTGGGGGGGGGGCAGAATACCCCACTAGACACCAGGGACTTATTTGAAATTAAAATGGAAGCGACCCCTTGGGCAAGGGTCGCTTCCAGGGGGCAGATTTTTTTTATAAATTTGGTTAATGTTTTTTCTGCCCCTCCTGGGGACAGATCTGCTCCTTCTTTTTGGCCTTTTTGCCCTAGGCGGGTGGGGGGAGGCAGAAAACCCTACTAGGCACCAGGGATTTATTTCTTTTGCAAGGGGGGCACATTTCTGTCTGCTGTTTTCTGCCCCACCCTCAGACAAGCTCACCCGATCCCTTGGGCAAGTTTACCCCCCATTTTTGCACAGCCCTATTTGAAGGTCCATCTGGCAGATTGACCAATTGGGTAGTGACATAGTGTGTTATAATGTTAATTCTTTTATTTCTTGTGAATTGCAATTGTAATGCTTTATTTCTCCCTTTTTGTTCTGGTTGAAAGCTTTTGCTCTTTAGACTGTTCCAGGTTGCGGTTTCGTTACTTTTGGTTCTGCTGTTTGTGTAGTTGCTTGTGTTTGGTAAGAGACCTTTTTTTGTACAATGTAAATGTTTTTCATTTCTCTGCATGAATGTGTTTTTTGCAAATGGTGTAATAATTGCAGTATGTTTGGCTTCTGTTTTTTGAGTGTCAAAAACTTTTGCATTTATGCTCGATGTGTATTTTGTTGTTTTGTGAGTAATTGGTTTCGTTTTTTTTCTTTCTAGTGGGATATCGTTTTTGCTGTCTCTCTGCAGAGTAGGTGCTGGTGAGTGTAGCGGTCTCTTGCAAGTGAATCATATAGTTTTTGAGTATATAGATCTTTGTGATAAAGGCACACATTTTTTTACTTCCTTATTTTGCACAGTGTTGGTTGTTGTTGAGTTGTTTGTGCAGTCTCCTTTCTTAGTAAGGATAATGGCTAGCCGCAGGATTACTGCTCAGCAGGTTGTTGGTATGCTTTTTGAGTCTTACTCTGACCATGGTTCAGAGACTGACTCTGCATCTGAGGCAGAGGAGGCAGGGGAAGATTCAGGCAGTGAGTTTTCTCTCCACATGGAATCATCGGATGATGAAGCTACTCTCAGTGCGGATGAAGCTACTCTTAGTGCGGATGAAGTGCCTGTGTTAGAGGAGGACATTGATGTGCCGATAGTGTGCCAAGAGGCACCTGGGCTGCAGCCTGGGGCTGCAAGGCTTCCCATTGGTATAGTGCGGCAAGAGGCATCTGGGTTGCAGCCTGGGGCTGCAAGGCTTCCAGTTGAAAGTGATTACATCTGGGTTGCCCCAGGCATGGTGCAGCCGGCATTGCCAGACTTTAGTGGTGTTCCAGGGTGTAGAGTGAACACAGAATTTTTTTTGCAGATACATTTTTTTCAGTTGTTTATGGACGATGTGTTTTTGGCAGAGATTGTTGAGCAGACTAATTTGTATGCCGAACAGTTTTTGAGGGACAACAGTGCCAGCCTTAAGCCCCACTCTAGAGCTACCGGGTGGACTCCCACAAATCTGGAAGAGATGAAGAAGTTCTTGGGTTTAACTTTTTGATGGGCTTGCTAAGGAAGCCATCAATGTCTTCATATTGGTCTACTAGTCCCTTGATGGCAACGGCTATATTTCCGGCAGTCATGAGTCGTGATAGGTATTTGCTTCTGCTTCGGATGCTGCATTTTGTCGATAATGGTTTAGCGTTGCCACGAGATCACCCTGAGTGTGACCGTCTTTTTAAGATTCGGCCTGTCATTGATCACTTTGTTGATCGATTTTCTGAGATCTATGCTCCAGGCAAAGAAATAGCTATTGATGAGTCTTTGGTCCTGTTCAAGGGCCGCTTGGTTTTTAGGCAATACATTCCTAGTAAGAGGGCACGCTATGGAATTAAGCTGTATATGCTGTGTGAGAGTAGGACTGGATATGTCTCTAATTTCAGGGTGTACACCGGTAAGGAATCCAGGATTAACCCCTCTGGTTGTCCGTCCACTTTTGGAGTGACTTAGAAAATTGTGTGGGAACTTGTTAGAGGACTTTTTAACAAAGGTCATCATTTATATGTAGATAATTTCTACACTGGTGTGCGGTTGTTCAGGGAATTGGCCAAAGTGGACACTGTTGCTTGTGGCACAATCCGCTCTAACCGTAAAGGTTTCCCTAAAGAACTAGTTTGTCAAAAGCTTGTGCGGGGACAGTGCAGTGCGTTGCGTTGTGAGGAACTTCTAGCTGTGAAGTTTTCAGACAGGAGAGATGTCTACATGCTGACTACCATCCATGATGAAAGCACTTCACCTGTGACTGTTTGGGGTCAGGTTGCTGAAGCGCGCAAACCTGTGTGCATTTTAGACTATAATAGGCACATGGGTGGTGTTGACAGAGTAGATCAGAGGTTGGAACCTTACGCTGCTCTTCGTAAGGCTTACATTTGGTATAAGAAGTTGGCTATCCATCTTTTCCACTTGGCAACCTTTAATGCTTTTGTTGTATTCAAGGATTCTTGTCCTGAGTCAAAGATGACTTTTGCTAAGTTTCAGGAGTCTGTAATAGGCAGCCTTGTTTTAGTGGAACAGGCAAGTGTTCCTAGAGTTGGAGTGGTGGAGGATGTGGCTAGATTGAAAGATCGCCACTTTCCTGATCACATTCCTCCCACACCCTCAAAAGACTTTCCCAGTAGGAGATGTAGAGTCTGTTGGCGAAGAGGTACACGGAAGGAGACTCGTATGTACTGCCCCGAGTGTCCTTCTAACCCTGGGCTGTGTGTGCCTGCTTGTTTTAGAATGTACCACACTCAAAAGAATTTTTGGGAGCATCCATGAGTGGTAAAGTGAACTGCCTGGCCTCTATTGTTTAATATTTTTTGTTCAGTTTCAAGGTTGGCATTTGTGTAGTGTATTTAGTTTCAGATTTTGTGTTAGTAGATTTGTATCTATTTGCAATTTGTTTGTGTTTTCTTATTTGTATAAAAAAATCCTAAATGTGATGGCGGTGTGCGTGGAGTGGCGCTTGGCTGGCGGTGTGCGTGGACTGGCGCTTGGCTGGCGGTGTGTTTGGATTTGCGCTTGGCTGGCGGTGTGCATGGACTGGTGCTTGGCTGGCGGTGTGTTTGGACTGGCGCTTGGCTGGTGGTGTGCGTGGACTGGCGCTTGGCTGGCGGTGTGCGTGGACTGGCGCTTGACTGGCTGTGTGCGTGGACTGGCGCTTGGCTGGCGGTGTGCATGGACTGGTGCTTGGCTGGCGGTCTGCGTGGACTTGCGCTTGGCTGGCGGTGTGGGTGGAGTGGCGCTTGGCTGGTGGTGTGTGAGTAGTGACTTGCTGCTGGTCACTACACACACTGCTAGCCAAACGCCACTCCACGCAATCCGTGAGCTGGTGTGGTTGCTGTGTCAGGAATGTGGGCGTGTGAAAGTGATGGGCCCTTGAATGGCGCTGTCTGCTGGTGTGAGTGTTGTAATGTGCTGGGCCCGCGGCTGGCGGTGTGAATGGTTTTGTATGTGTCACACCTATGAAAGGTGTATGAATGGCCTGTAAAGAGGTTGGTGCCTTGTCGTGGCTTTACAGCTCACGAGCTGTGAGTCAATGGTTCAGTTTCTCGTCCTTTCAATTATTAACAGTGCATTTCATTTTTGTGAAATCTCTGGTTAATACAACTGTATATACTGAATCATCACTCACCGTCGTGCCAAATCCAACCAGTATGTCTGTGTGCTTGAGGAATAGGTGGTTGTGCAGAAATATTTGTCTTTTCTGTCTTTCTCAAGCCGGGTGTACCTTGTCCCTTTTTATGACTGTTGTAATGTGTTGGTTTTGTGCCTGGTGGTGTGAATGGTCTTGTATCACGTATGAAAGGTGTGTGAATGGCCTGTAAAGCGGTTGGGGCCTTGACGTGGCTTTACAGCTCACGAGCTGCGAGTCACTGGTTCAGTTTTTGGTTCTTTCAATTATTGACAGTGCATTTCAATTTTGTGAAATCTCTTGTTAACCGCTTAACCGCGGCGCGAATTCCGCCGCGGTGCGGCAGTTTAAAAGAGTGGGCGGGGCCGCGTCGGCCAACGGACGTGCGCAGCACTAGCGAGGTAGTGCTCACGACGGCCGTTGGCCGACGGAAGCACGGAAGGGGTTAATAAAATTTGATATACTGAACCATCACTCGCCCTCGTGCCAAATCCAACCAGTATGTGTGTGTGCTTGAGAAATAGATGGCTGTGCAGTATTCTTTGTCTTTTTTGTCTCTCTGCCAAGGTGTACATTCTATCTAAGAATAACCTACCAACTGTAGATATTGTCGTAAACTAAACACCCATTGGAGTACATGCTGCTGTCTCTCTTGTGGATCCCAACAAGTCATCTTACCCAGAATGTCCTGCAAACCTCAAATTGTGTCTGTCACATTTTTCTTGCATTATTGTGCCAACATTTTCACGCTGCAGACAGAAACAACAAATGTCCTACCCCTCCGCCTTTTTCCAAGTATCCCAATAGAAATGGTATCTCACTCGCGTGGGTGTGTCACGGACCCGCGACAGGCAAGGGCCCAAAACGTATTGAGGCGACATCAAAATTGCCTATCACAAAACGACCTGGTTTTGGAAGGGGGGTCCCATGACTTTTTGGCTCGGGGCTCGGCGGCCACCTAGGGAAACCTACCAAATCCACACATTTCTGAAAAGTAGAAACCCGGGGAATTCCATGGAGGTATGGCTTGCGTGGATCTCCCAACGTTTTCTTACCCAGAATCCCCTGCAAACCTGAAATTTTGCTGAAAAAAATCACTTTTTTCACACATTTTTGTGTGGGAAAGTTGTGGCATCACCGGGCTGACACAAATTTCCTACCACCCAGCGTTCCCCCAGGTCTCCCGATAAAAATGGTGCCTCACTCGGGTGGGAGGCCCAAGTCCCCGCGACAGGCAAGGGCCCAAAACGTATTGAGGCAACATCAAAATTGCCTATCACAAAATGTTTCGGGGTTTCGGGGGCCGCCGAACCCCGGGCCAAAAAGTCATGGGACCCCCCTTGCAAAACCAGGTCGTTTTGTGATAGGCAATTTTGATGTCGCCTCAATACGTTTTGGGCCCTTGCCTGTCGCGGGTACTTGGGCCTCCCACCCGAGTGAGGCACCATTTTTATCGGGAGACCTGGGGAACGCTGGGTGGTAGGAAATTTGTGTCAGCCCAGTGATGCCACAACTTTCCCACACAAAAATGTGTGAAAAAAGTGATTTTTCAGCAAAATTTCAGGTTTGCAGGGATTCTGGGTAAGAAAACGTTGGGAGATCCACGCAAGCCATACCTCCTGGAATCCCCGGGTATCTAGTTTTCAGAAATGTGTGGGTTTGGTAGGTTTCCCTAGGTGGCCGCCGAGCCCAGGCCAAAAGTCATGGGACTCCTTGCAAAACCAGGTCGTTTTGTGATAGGCAATTTGATGTCTCCTCAATGCGTTTTGGGCCCTTGCCTGTCGCGGGCACTTGGGCCTCCCACCCGAGTGAGGCACCATTTTTATCGGGAGACCTGGGGAACGCTGGGTGGTAGGAAATTTGTGTCAGCCCAGTGATGCCACAACTTTCCACACAAAAATGTGTGAAAAAGTGATTTTTTCAGCAACATTTCAGGTTTGCAGGGGATTCTGGGTAAGAAAACGTTGGGGGATCCACGCAAGCCATACCTCCCTGGAATCCCCGGGTGTCTACTTTTCAGAAATGTGTGGGTTTGGTAGGTTTCCCTAGGTGGCCGACGAGCCCTGGGCCAAAAGTCATGGGACCCCCTTGCAAAACCAGGTCGTTTTGTGATAGGCAATTTTGATGTCGCCTCAATACGTTTTGGGCCCATGCCTGTCGCGGGTACTTGGGCCTCCCACCCGAGTGAGGCACTATTTTTATCGGGAGACCTGGGGGAACGCTGGGTGGTAGGAAATTTGTGTCAGCCCGATGATGCCACAACTTTCCCACACAAAAATGTGTGAAAAAAGTGATTTTTTTTCAGCAACATTTCAGGTTTGCAGGGGATTCTGGGTAAGAAAACGTTGGGGGATCCACGCAAGCCATACCTCCCTGGAATCCCCCGGGTGTCTACTTTTCAGAAATGTGTGGGTTTGGTAGGTTTCCCTAGGTGGCTGCCGAGCCCCGGGGCAAAAAGTCATGGGACCCCCTTGCAAAACCAGGTCGTTTTGTGATAGGCAATTTTGATGTCGCCTCAATATGTTTTGGGCCCTTGCCTGTCGCGGGTACTTGGGCCTCCCACCCGAGTGAGGCACCATTTTTATCGGGAGACCTGGGGGAACGCTGGGTGGTAGGAAATTTGTGTCAGCCCGGTGATGCCACAACTTTCCCACACAAAAATGTGTGAAAAAAGTGATTTTTTCAGCAAAATATCAGGTTTGCAGGGGATTCTGGGTAAGAAAACGTTGGGAGATCCACACAAGCCATACCTCCCTGGAATCCCCGGGTGTCTACTTTTCAGAAATGTGTGGGTTTGGTAGGTTTCCCTAGGTGGCCGCCAAGCCCGGGCCAAAAAGTCATGGGACTCCCCTTGCAAAACCAGGTCGTTTTGTGATAGGCAATTTTGATGTCGCCTCAATACGTTTTGGGCCCTTGCCTGTCGCGGGTACTTGGGCCTCCCACCCGAGTGAGGCACCATTTTTATCGGGAGACCTGGGGGAATGCTAGGTGGTAGGAAATTTGTGTCAGCCCGGTGATGCCACAACTTTCCCACACAAAAATGTGTGAAAAAAGTGATGTTTTCAGCAAAATCTCAGGTTTGCAGGGGATTCTGGGTAAGAAAACGTTGGGGGATCCACGCAAGCCATACCTCCCTGGAATCCCCGGGTGTCTACTTTTCAGAAATGTGTGGGTTTGGTAGGTTTCCCTAGGTGGCCGCCAGAGCCCGGGCCAAAAGTCATGGGACCCCCTTGCAAAACCAGGTCGTTTTGTGATAGGCAATTTTGATGTTGCCTCAATACGTTTTGGGCCCTTGCCTGTCGCGGGTACTTGGGCCTCCCACCCGAGTGAGGCACCATTTTTATCGGGAGACCTGGGGGAACGCTGGGTGGTAGGAAATTTGTGTCAGCCCGGTGATGCCACAACTTTCCCACACAAAAATGTGTGAAAAAAGTGATTTTTCAGCAACATTTCAGGTTTGCAGGGGATTCTGGGTAAGAAAACGTTGGGGGATCCTTGCAAGCCATACCTCCCTGGAATCCCCCGGGTGTCTAGTTTTCAGAAATGTGTGGGTTTGGTAAGTTTCCCTAGGTGCCGGCAGAGCTAGGGTTAAAAAACTACAGCTAGGCACTTTGCAAAAAAAGGGTCATTTTTCACTGTGAAAATGTGGTGTGTCCACGTTGCATTTTGTGCTGTTTCCTGTCGCAGGCACTAGGCCTACCCACACAAGTGAGATACCATTGTTTTCGGAAGACTTTGGGGAACGCGGGGTGGGTGGAATTTTGTGGATCCACGCAGATTCCAGAACTTTCCACCACAGAAAAGTGAGGAAAATGTGTTTTTTGGACACATTTTTAGGTTTGCAAAGGATTCTGGGTAACAGAACCTGGTGAGAGCCAGTCAAGTCATCCCATCCTGGATTTCCCTGGATGTCTAGTTTTCAAAAATGTACAGGTTTGCTATGTTTCCCTAGGTGCCGGCAGAGCTAGGCTTCAAAAACTACAGCTAGGCACTTTGCAAAAAAAAAGTCATTTTTCACTGTGAAAATGTGGTGTGTCCACGTTGCGTTTTGCGCTGTTTCCTGTCGCGGGCACTAGGCCTACCCACACAAGCGAGGTACCATCTTTTTCGGAAGACTTTGGGGAATGCGGGGTGGGTGGCATTTTGTGGATCCACGCAGATTCCAGAACTTTCCACCACAGAAAAGTGAGGAAAATGTGGGTTTTTTGACAATTTTTTAAGTTTGCAAGGGATTCTGGGTAACAGAACCTGGTGAGAGCCAGTCAAGTCACCCCATCCTGGATTCCCCTGGGTGTCTAGTTTTCAAAAATGTATAGGTTTGGTAGGTTTCCCTAGGTGCCGGCAGAGCTAGGGTTAAAAAACTACAGCTAGGCACTTTGCAAAAAAAGGGTCATTTTTCACTGTGAAAATGTGGTGTGTCCACGTTGCGTTTTGCGCTGTTTCCTGTCGCGGGCACTAGGCCTACCCACACAAGTGAGGTACCATTTTTTTCGGAAGACTTTGGGGAACGCTGGGTGGGTGGCATTTTGTGGATCCACGCAGACTCCAGAACTTTCTACCACAGAAAAGTGAGGAAATGTGTTTTTTTGGACAATTTTTTAGGTTTGCAAGGGATTCTGGGTAACAGAACCTGGTGAGAGCAAGTCAAGTCACCCTATCCTGGATTCCCCTGGGTGTCTAGTTTTCAAAAATGTATAGGTTTGCTAGGTATCCCTAGGTGCCGGCAGAGCTAGGGTTCAAAAACTACAGCTAGGCACTTTGCAAAAAAAGGGTCATTTTTCACTGTGAAAATGTGGTGTGTCCACGTTGCGTTTTGCGCTGTTTCCTGTCGCGGGCACTAGGCCTAACCACACAAGTGAGGTACCATTTTTTTCGGAAGACTTTGGGGAACGCGGGGTGGGTGGCATTTTGTGGATCCACGCAGATTCCAGAACTTTCCACCACTGACAAGTGAGGAAAATGTGTTTTTTTAAACATTTTTTTAGGTTTGCAAGGGATTCTGGGTAACAGAACCTGGTGAGAGCCAGTCAAGTCACCCCATCCTGGATTCCCCTGGGTGTCTAGTTTTCAAAAATGTATAGGTTTGCTAGGTTTCCCTAGGTGCCGGCAGAGCTAGGGTTCAAAAAGTACAGCTAGGCACTTTGCAAAAAAAGGGTCATTTTTCACTGTGAAAATGTGGTGTGTCCATGTTGCGTTTTGCGCTGTTTCCTGTCGCGGGCACTAGGCCTACCCACACAAGTGAGGTACCATTTTTTTCGGAAGACTTTGGGGAACGCGGGGTGGGTGGCATTTTGTGGATCCACGCAGACTCCAGAACTTTCTACCACAGAAAAGTGAGGAAATGTGTTTTTTTGGACAATTTTTTAGGTTTGCAAGGGATTCTGGGTAACAGAACCTGGTGAGAGCCAGTCAAGTCACCCTATCCTGGATTCCCCTGGGTGTCTAGTTTTCAAAAATGTATAGGTTTGCTAGGTATCCCTAGGTGCCGGCATAGCTAGGGTTCAAAAACTACAGCTAGGCACTTTGCAAAAAAAGGGTCATTTTTCACTGTGAAAATGTGGTGTGTCCACGTTGCGTTTTGCGCTGTTTCCTGTCGCGGGCACTAGGCCTACCCACACAAGTGAGGTACCATTTTTTTCGGAAGACTTTGGGGAACGCGGGGTGGGTGGCATTTTGTGGATCCACGCAGATTCCAGAACTTTCCACCACAGAAAAGTGAGGAAAATGTGTTTTTTTGGACAATGTTTTAGGTTTGCAAGGGATTCTGGGTAACAGAACCTGGTGAGAGCCAGTCAAGTCACCCCATCCTGGATTCCCCTGGGTGTCTAGTTTTCAAAAATGTATAGGTTTGCTAGGGTTCCCTAGGTGCCGGCAGAGCTAGGGTTCAAAAACTACAGCTAGGCACTTTGCAAAAAAAGGGTCATTTATCACTGTGAAAATGTGATGTGTCCACGTTGCGTTTTGTGCTGTTTCCTGTCGCGGGCACTAGGCCTACCCACACAAGTGAGGTACCATTGTTTTTGGAAGACTTTGGGGAACGCGGGGTGGGTGGCATTTTGTGGATCCACGCAGATTCCAGAACTTTCCACCACAGAAAAGTGAGGAAAATGTGTTTTTTTGGGACAATTTTTTAGGTTTGCAAGGGATTCTGGGTAACAGAACCTGGTGGGAGCCAGTCAAGTCACCCTATCCTGGATTCCCCTGGGTGTCTAGTTTTCAAAAATGTATAGGTTTGCTAGGTTTCCCTAGGTGCCGGCAGAGCTAGGGATAAAAAAACTACAGCTAGGCACTTTGCAAAAAAAGGGTCATTTTTCACTGTGAAAATGTGGTGTGTCCACGTTGCGTTTTGCGCTGTTTCCTGTCGCGGGCACTAGGCCTACCCACACAGGTGAGGTACCATTTTTTTCGGAAGACTTTGGGGAACGCGGGGTGGGTGGAATTTTGTGGATCCATGCAGATTCCAGAACTTTCCACCACTGAAAAGTGAGGAAAATGTGTTTTTTAAAACATTTTTTTAGGTTTGCAAGGGATTCTGGGTAACAGAACCTGGTGAGAGCCAGTCAAGTCACCCCATCCTGGATTCCCCTGGGTGTCTAGTTTTCAAAAATGTATAGGTTTGCTAGGTTTCCCTAGGTGCCGGCAGAGCTAGGGTTCAAAAACTACAGCTAGGCACTTTGCAAAAAAAGGGTCATTTTTCACTGTGAAAATGTGGTGTGTCCACGTTGCGTTTTGCGCTGTTTCCTGTCGCGGGCACTAGGCCTACCCACACAAGTGAGGTACCATTTTTTTCGGAAGACTTTGGGGAACGCGGGGTGGGTGGCATTTTGTGGATCCACGCAGATTCCAGAACTTTCCACCACAGAAAAGTGAGGAAAATGTGTTTTTTGGACAATGTTTTAGGTTTGCAAGGGATTCTGGGTAACAGAACCTGGTGAGAGCCAGTCAAGTCACCCCATCCTGGATTCCCTGGGTGTCTAGTTTTCAAAAATGTATAGGTTTGCTAGGTTTCCCTAGGTGCCGGCAGAGCTAGGGTTCAAAAACTACAGCTAGGCACTTTGCAAAAAAGGGTCATTTTTCACTGTGAAAATGTGGTGTGTCCACGTTGCGTTTTGTGCTGTTTCCTGTCGCGGGCACTAGGCCTACCCACACAAGTGAAGTACCATTTTTTTTGGAAGACTTTGGGGAACGCGGGGAGGGTGACATTTTGTGGATCCACGCAGATTCTAGAACTTTCCACCACAGAAAAATGAGGAAAATATGTTTTTTTTGACAATGTTTTAGGTTTGCAAGGGATTCTGGGTAACAGAACCTGGTGAGAGCCAGTCAAGTCACCCCATCCTGGATTCCCCTGGGTGTCTAGTTTTCAAAAATGTATAGGTTTGCTAGGTTTCCCTAGGTGCCGGCAGAGCTAGGGTCAAAAACTACAGCTAGGCACTTTGCAAAAAAAGGGTCATTTTTCACTGTGAAAATGTGGTGTGTCCACGTTGCGTTTGCGCTGTTTCCTGTCGCGGGCACTAGGCCTACCCACACAGGTGAGGTACCATTTTTTCGGAAGACTTTGGGAAACGCAGGGTGGGTGGAATTTTGTGGATCCATGCAGATTCCAGAACTTTCCACCACTGAAAAGTGAGGAAAATGTGTTTTTTAAAACATTTGTTTAGGTTGGCAAGGGATTCTGGGTAACAGAACCTGGTGAGAGCCAGTCAAGTCACCCCATCCTGGATTCCCCTGGGTGTCTAGTTTTAAAAATGTATAGGTTTGCTAGGTTTCCCTAGGTGCCGGCAGAGCTAGGGTTCAAAAACTACAGCTAGGCACTTTGCAAAAAAAGGGTCATTTTTCACTGTGAAAATGTGGTGTGTCCATGTTGCGTTTTGCGCTGTTTCCTGTCGCGGGCACTAGGCCTACCCACACAAGTGAGGTACCATTTTTTCGGAAGACTTTGGGGAACGCGGGGTGGGTGGCATTTTGTGGATCCACGCAGACTCCAGAACTTTCTACCACAGAAAAGTGAGGAAATGTGTTTTTTTGGACAATTGTTTAGGTTTGCAAGGGGTTCTGGGTAACAGAACCTGGTGAGAGCCAGTCAAGTCACCCTATCCTGGATTCCCCTGGGTGTCTAGTTTTCAAAAATGTATAGGTTTGCTAGGTATCCCTAGGTGCCGGCAGAGCTAGGGTTCAAAAACTACAGCTAGGCACTTTGCAAAAAAGGGTCATTTTTCACTGTGAAAATGTGGTGTGTCCACGTTGCGTTTTGCGCTGTTTCCTGTCGCGGGCACTAGGCCTACCCACACAAGTGAGGTACCATTTTTTTCGGAAGACTTTGGGGAACGCGGGGTGGGTGGCATTTTGTGGATCCACACAGATTCCAGAACTTTCCACCACAGAAAAGTGAGGAAAATGTGTTTTTTTGGACAATGTTTTAGGTTTGCAAGGGATTCTGGGTAACAGAACCTGGTGAGAGCCAGTCAAGTCACCCCATCCTGGATTCCCCTGGGTGTCTAGTTTTCAAAAATGTATAGGTTTGCTAGGGTTCCCTAGGTGCCGGCAGAGCTAGGGTTCAAAAACTACAGCTAGGCACTTTGCAAAAAAAGGGTCATTTATCACTGTGAAAATGTGGTGTGTCCACGTTGCATTTTGTGCTGTTTCCTGTCGCGGGCACTAGGCCTACCCACACAAGTGAAGTACCATTTTTTTTTGAAGACTTTGGGGAACGCGGGGAGGGTGGCATTTTGTGGATCCACGCAGATTCTAGAACTTTCCACCACAGAAAAATGAGGAAAATATGTTTTTTTTGACAATGTTTTAGGTTTGCAAGGGATTCTGGGTAACAGAACCTGGTGAGAGCCAGTCAAGTCACCCTATCCTGGATTCCCCTGGGTGTCTAGTTTTCAAAAATGTATAGGTTTGCTAGGTTTCCCTAGGTGCCGGCAGAGCTAGGGTCAAAAACTACAGCTAGGCACTTTGCAAAAAAAGGGTCATTTTTCACTGTGAAAATGTGGTGTGTCCACGTTGCGTTTTGCGCTGTTTCCTGTCGCGGGCACTAGGCCTACCCACACAGGTGAGGTACCATTTTTTTCGGAAGACTTTGGGGAACACGGGGTGGGTGGCATTTTGTGGATCGACGCAGATTCCAGAACTTTCCACCACTGAAAAGTGAGGAAAATGTGTTTTTTTAAACATTTTTTAGGTTTGCAAGGGATTCTGGGTAACAGAACCTGGTGAGAGCCAGTCAAGTCACCCCATCCTGGATTCCCCTGGGTGTCTAGTTTTAAAAAATGTATAGGTTTGCTAGGTTTCCCTAGGTGCCGGCAGAGCTAGGGTTCAAAAACTACAGCTAGGCACTTTTGCAAAAAAAGGGTCATTTTTCACTGTGAAAATGTGGTGTGTCCACGTTGCGTTTTGCGCTGTTTCCTGTCGCGGGCACTAGGCATACCCACACAAGTGAGGTACCATTTTTTTCGGAAGACTTTGGGGAACGCGGGGTGGGTGGCATTTTGTGGATCCACGCAGATTCCAGAACTTTCCACCACAGAAAAGTGAGGAAAATGTGTTTTTTTTGACAATTGTTTAGGTTTGCAAGGGATTCTGGGTAACAGAACCTGGTGAGAGCCAGTCAAGTCACCCCATCCTGGATTCCCCTGGGTGTCTAGTTTTAAAAAATGTATAGGTTTGCAAGGTTTCCCTAGGTGCCGGCAGAGCTAGGGTTAAAAAACTACAGCTAGGCACTTTGCAAAAAAAGGGTAATTTTTCACTTTGAAAATGTGGTGTGTCCACGTTGCGTTTTGTGCTGTTTCCTGTCGCGGGCACTAGGCCTACCCACACAAGTGAGGTACCATTTTTTTGGGAAGACTTTGGGGAACGCGGGGTGGGTGGAATTTTGTGGATCCACGCAGATTCCAGAACTTTCCACCACAGAAAAGTGAGGAAAATGTGTTTTTTGGACACATTTTTAGGTTTGCAAGGGATTCTGGGTAACAGAACCTGGTGAGAGCCAGTCAAGTCACCCCATCCTGGATTTCCCTGGATGTCTAGTTTTCAAAAATGTACAGGTTTGCTATGTTTCCCTAGGTGCCGGCAGAGCTAGGCTTCAAAAACTACAGCTAGGCACTTTGCAAAAAAAAAGTCATTTTTCACTGTGAAAATGTGGTGTGTCCACGTTGCGTTTTGCGCTGTTTCCTGTCGCAGGCACTAGGCCTACCCACACAAGCGAGGTACCATCTTTTTCGGAAGACTTTGGGGAACGCGAGGTGGGTGGCATTTTGTGGATCCACGCAGATTCCAGAACTTTCCACCACAGAAAAGTAAGGAAAATGTGGGTTTTTTGACAATTTGTTAGGTTTGCAAGGGATTCTGGGTAACAGAACCTGGTGAGAGCCAGTCAAGTCACCCCATCCTGGATTCCCCTGGGTGTCTAGTTTTCAAAAATGTATAGGTTTGGTAGGTTTCCCTAGGTGCCGGCAGAGCTAGGGTTCAAAAACTACAGCTAGGCACTTTGCAAAAAAAGGGTCATTTTTCACTGTGAAAATGTGGTGTGTCCACGTTGCGTTTTGCGCTGTTTCCTGTCGCGGGCACTAGGCCTACCCACACAAGTGAGGTACCATTTTTTTTGGAAGACTTTGGGGAACGCGGGGTGGGTGGCATTTTGTGGATCCACGCAGACTCCAGAACTTTCTACCACAGAAAAGTGAGGAAATTTGTTTTTTTGGACACTTTTTTAGGTTTGCAAGGGATTCTGGGTAACAGAACCTGGTGAGAGCCAGTCAAGTCACCCTATCCTGGATTCCCCTGGGTGTCTAGTTTTCAAAAATGTATAGGTTTGCTAGGTATCCCTAGGTGCCGGCAGAGCTAGGGTTAAAAAACTACAGCTAGGCACTTTGCAAAAAAAGGGTCATTTTTCACTGCGAAAATGTGGTGTGTCCACGTTGCGTTTTGCGCTGTTTCCTGTCGCGGGCACTAGGCCTACCCACACAAGTGAGGTACCATTTTTTTCGGAAGACTTTGGGGAACGCGGGGTGGGTGGCATTTTGTGGATCCACGCAGATTCCAGAACTTTCCACCACTGACAAGTGAGGAAAATGTGTTTTTTAAACATTTTTTAGGTTTGCAAGGGATTCTGGGTAACAGAACCTGGTGAGAGCCAGTCAAGTCACCCCATCCTGGATTCCCCTGGGTGTCTAGTTTTAAAAAATGTATAGGTTTGCTAGGTTTCCCTAGGTGCTGGCAGAGCTAGGGTTCAAAAACTACAGCTAGGCACTTTGCAAAAAAGGGATCATTTTTCACTGTGAAAATGTGGTGTGTCCACGTTGCGTTTTGCGCTGTTTCCTGTCGCGGGCACTAGGCCTACCCACACAAGTGAGGTACCATTTTTTTCGGAAGACTTTGGGGAACGCGGGGTGGGTGGAATTTTGTGGATCCACGCAGACTCCAGAACTTTCTACCACAGAAAATTGAGGAAATGTGTTTATTTGGACAATTTTTTAGGTTTGCAAGGGATTCTGGGTAACAGAACCTGGTGAGAGCCAGTCAAGTCACCCTATCCTGGATTCCCCTGGGTGTCTAGTTTTCAAAAATGTATAGGTTTGCTAGGTATCCCTAGGTGCCGGCAGAGCTAGGGTTCAAAAACTACAGCTAGGCACTTTGCAAAAAAAGGGTCATTTTTCACTGTGAAAATGTGGTGTGTCCACGTTGCGTTTTGCGCTGTTTCCTGTCGCGGGCACTAGGCCTACCCACACAAGTGCGGTACCATTTTTTTGGGAAGACTTTGGGGAACGCGGGGTGGGTGGCATTTTGTGGATCCACGCAGATTCCAGAACTTTCCACCACAGAAAAGTGAGGAAAATGTGTTTTTTGGACAATGTTTTAGGTTTGCAAGGGATTCTGGGTAACAGAACCTGGTGAGAGCCAGTCAAGTCACCCCATCCTGGATTCGCCTGGGTGTCTAGTTTTCAAAAATGTATAGGTTTGCTAGGGTTCCCTAGGTGCCGGCAGAGCTAGGGTTTAAAAACTACAGCTAGGCACTTTGCAAAAAAAGGGTCATTTATCACTGTGAAAATGTGGTGTGTCCACGTTGCGTTTTGTGCTGTTTCCTGTCGCGGGCACTAGGCCCACCCACACAAGTGAAGTACCATTTTTTTTGTAAGACTTTGGGGAACGCGGGTGGGTGGCATTTTGTGGATCCACGCAGATTCCAGAACTTTCCACCACAGAAAAATGAGGAAAATGTGTTTTTTTTGACAATCTTTTAGGTTTGCAAGGGATTCTGTGCAACAGAACCTGGTGAGAGCCAGTCAAGTCACCCTATCCTGGATTCCCCTGGGTGTCTAGTTTTCAAAAATGTATAGGTTTGCTAGGTTTCCCTAGGTGCCGGCAGAGCTAGGGTCAAAAACTACAGCTAGGCACTTTGCAAAAAAGGGTCATTTTTCACTGTGAAAATGTGGTGTGTCCACGTTGCGTTTTGCGCTGTTTCCTGTCGCGGGCACTAGGCCTACCCACACAGGTGAGGTACCATTTTTTCGGAAGACTTTGGGGAATGCGGGGTGGGTCGAATTTTGTGGATCCACGCAGATTCCAGAACTTTCCACCACAGAAAAGTGAGGAAAATGTGTTTTTTGGACACATTTTTAGGTTTGCAAGGAATTCTGGGTAACAGAACCTGGTGAGAGCTAGTCAAGTCACCCCATCCTGGATTCCCCTGGGTGTCTAGTTTTCAAAAATGTATAGGTTTGCTAGGTTTCCCTAGGTGCCGGCAGAGCTAGGGTTAAAAAACTACAGCTAGGCACTTTGCAAAAAAAGGGTAATTTTTCATTGTGAAAATGTGGTGTGTCCACGTTGCGTTTTGAGCCGTTTCCTGTCGTGGGCACAAGGCCTACCCACACAAGTGAGGTACCATTTTTATCGGAGACTTAGGGTAACACAGAATTGTAGAGCAACTGTTATTACCTATTGACTTTCGATGCATTTCAGACTTCCAAATGAAAGACAATGTGTAAAAAATAAGTCATTTTGAAAAATGACCTATAATTCACATGCTAGTATGGGTACTCCCAATTTCGGAAATGTGCAAATATCTACTGTTTCTAAACTCTACATTTTGTTCCCATTTTAAAAATACATAGGTGTCATTCATACCGATTTTTCCATGTATACATTTTCCCAAAATAATTGCTATATACCCGGTACATAATAAAAAACCATTGGAAGACGCTGCTCAGTTATTGGCTCTGGGTTCATCGGGTTCTTGGTGAACCTACAAGTCCTATATATCCCCACAACCAGAAAGGTCCAGCGGATATAACGATATATTGCTTTCAAATAGCTGTCATAATTAGAAGAAGTTACAGGTGAAAACGTTGACACAAATGGCTGTTTTTTTCAACTAATTTTCAATTTTTCCTTCATTTAACTGTTAGTTTCTATAAAGAAAACTTAAAGGATCTACACAAATGACCCCTTGCTGAATTCAGAATTGTGTCTAATTTTGAAAAATGTATAGCTTTCCAGGATCCATTATTGCTTTCATACCCATTTCTACCATTAACTGGAAGGAGGTTGAATGCACAAAAAATAGCAAAAATAGGCTATGTCCCAGAAAAATGCCAAAACTGTGTAAAAAATGTGGTTTTCGGACAAAAGTCTACTTGTCCCTGAAAGCTTGGAAGATGGTGATTTCAGCCCCACAACCCCTTTTTTGATACCACTTTCAGGGAAAAAAACAGACGCTTTCATCTGTAGCCCTTTTTTCGCATTTTTCCCCCAAAAAACAAAATTTAGCTGTATTTTGGCTAATTTCTGGGTCCCCTCCAGGGGAATCCACAAACCCTGGGTACCTTTAGAATCCCCATGATGTTGAAAGAAAAGGACGCAAATTTGGCGTGGATACCTTATGTGGTCAAAAAGTTACAGGGGCCTAAGCGCAAACTACCCCAAATAGCCAAAAAAAGGCTTAGCACAGGGGGGGAAAAGGCCTAGCAGCGAAGGGGTTAACTTTGATATTTTTGTAATTACATTTGCCTAAATAAACCCTATAAAAATGAATATATGGGAGGTGCTGTGAACAGCAGCTTCTGCCAAGGAAGGCGTCTCGTTCAAAGCGAGACAAAACAGTAAAATAACATGTTGGTAAAACGGCGAAATATTGATGGAAAAAAGACAACGATAAAAACTATACAACAATGCCGATATTTTTCTGAATGATCTGTGGTAAGGTCAGCCGGAACATCAGGCAGACAAAACGCTTGTTTATTTCTCTGCTACGAGATGCCTTGCCACCTCCTTCCTATCATTCATAACTCCCTCCCCATTAATGGTACAACGCACGCTCTCCCTCATTACTCTTTTAACACTGCGGTTTTAAGAACACTCCGCTTTTTAAACTACTCCCTGCTTTAATTCTCCCTCTCCGGAGCTCCCGCAGCACGTGCAACAAGCGGCTGTAAATCATAAAATATTCACAATATTACTACAGACCTGTCAGCTGCAGCCGCGACGAGTCTCCTCTCACGTTAATGATCATCTCATCAAGATGATCCTGCCTAGCCTTCATGAACTGTGCGACCTCTCACCGGCCAATGAATGCTGCCGGCCGGGCATTAATGAGGTACTGTGACCAGTCACAGCAGAGGCACGGCGAGAAACAGCAAACTAAGGAACCATGAACTGCCGCTCCGATCCACAGCAGAGTGTTACAGTGATGATCACGTGAGTGTGGCCGAAGCCAGCTCGCAGCACTCAAGTGAGACTTTGAATGAGTGCGGCAGCCAGTGCAGCTGAGCCCCCAGGCCGGCGCAAGACACTCCTGGCTGACCAGGCATGGATTCAAAAAGTCAGTGCTTTATTTAACTTTGCACAATGTGTGTGCTGCAGTTACACACTCTGTCAGGCAGAGCAGTGCGCTGCTACTTTTTTTTTTTTGCAGATTTATATAGCGCGACCTCGACCCGAAGGTATTGGAGCGCTTTACATGAGCAACGGTTACCTTACACAAGGACAAATTCTTTTTTTTTGGTAGGCACAGGGAGATTAAGTGATTTGCCCAGAATCACAGGATGTGGACGCGACCCCGAGGCTCGAACCTTAGTTTCCAGCACCAAAGTCGGCTAGCCGTCAGACCACATCCTCTCCCCATCCTCTACTTGCTCAGGAATGCTTGGGCAGCCCTTCCCACTTCTGTTTATGACTCAGCGCGCTGGTGGTGTCAACGCGCAGGGGGGGAGAGATGTGGTAGGGGGGTGTAGAGGCCTCGGAGCAGGAATATGCAGGCTGGGAGAGGGGGAGCACAGGGAGGAGACATGCGGGCGGAGCCGGAGCTTTCCCATAGTCGGTTGTATCAAGTATTTAAAAAGCACAAAATGCATTTTATATTATTGCCAGGTCAACAGCAGCCTGCGTGTTAAGGAGAAAGTGGGCGCCCATGTTGTTAATTTAAAAACACACAATAAAGGATAAAGCGTTGCCGTGCAGCTTAAAAAAAAAACAAGCGATTCCAGCTGAAGCAGCGCACGTCCTGCCTACAGTAGGAGAAACTTAATAAAGAAAATAGTGCTTACAGACTAATTTACATGTACCGTGTAAAAACCGAAGTAAAAGGGCCAGTAGCCATGGGAGGTTATAAATGAAGACAAGGCTGTACTAAGGAGGGACTAACAAGCTGATTACTGAATCAGAGGCCTGCATTTACGAAGGACAAAGGCTGAAGCCAATGACAAATATGGGCGGAGAGCGGGAGGGGCTTCTATTCCATACTCCAATACAGCAAGTCTCGCAGAGAAGCGCATGCGAGCTGACTCTAGGCTCGACCTAAAAATTTTACTGAATAACAGCAACATAACTTCATAAAAGGGCAGGATGAGGTTTAGGATTGATCTGAAGGAACAGCATGTAGACTCCGCGTTGTAGAAAGAATCCCAAAGCAGCCATTGCATAAAGTTCATGGGCCTGAAAAACAATATCTATAACCAACTATATGAAGCATTGCAAAGAGATGTCTGACTGAAACGGCTTCATTGCCCAACTCTGACTCCAGGCATTATTGTCCGTGTCAACGTGTGCAATGAAGTCTGAGCAACTCATTAATAAATTTCTAACTTTGTCACTGCTCATAAATGTGATAACATTGTAGCTTTTCCTCCAGTAAAGTGGACTTAGAATAATGCAGGAAATTCCATCATGCCCAACTCATGAAAACGCCTAATACAAACCAGAAACCATCTTCATTTAGTCTGCTTTATGATGACGGCCTGACTGTGCCTTGCATTGGTGAGCCCTGCAAACAACTGAGAGTTGTAATATTCTAGTTAAGACTAAAGGATGTATAAAGTGATAGCTCTGGTTTTGGACAAAAGGCTGCAATGTCTGGGTCATCCTGCCAATTTAGAGCTCAACTAAGTAGATACCACTGTACAAAGCTGTTGTTGCATTCTTCAGTACTACTGCATTTGAGGATCACTCATCTGACAAACAGGAGTCCAAAATTTACATACATCAGTCCATCCTACTTGTAATTTGCAAAGTGATAAAATTCACTACATCAGTACTCCTGTGGCGAATTCTCATGCCATCTTTCATGGTAGTTAGGAAAGGGCATCTCTTCAGAATAAGAGTTGGCCAGAAACCTTTGAGAGCCTCCTCTTTAGTATGGCATTTTTTTCAAAGAGGGCTCCAGTTAATAAAATCATTAGCAGGCAAGGAGAGGGAGAGTGACCAGGAGGTATAACATGCACCATTTAGAGTGACTTCAAAATTTTAGTAGTCAGTGTCTTTAGACAGGAAAGACCAAAACACACTAAACTGAATAAAAATGGTGCCATTTATATAACATATTTATGGAAAAGTATATTAAAAAATGTCCAAACAATAGCTCCAATATCATACCCATTTTTACTCATGTTTAAAAATGGTGCTAGGGGAACAACTAACTTTACATTTTATTCTTACAATGGGGCTGCAACATTCCAGCTTTACACCAGAGTTAGGATTAATATACATTGTTGTCAGTAGATCTCCAGTGCCAGGGGGAATTACCAAAGTGAATGTTCTCATTTTGTAAATTAACAATAATTTGGGAATATTGATCACTTTAAATATGAACCATGCCTAGAGACATCTTTAGCTGTCTGATAATAGCTACTGTCATCACACAACACAGTACACAAAATACACAAACACATATAAAGAAAGGGGCGTTTGGACAGCCCCTTTCAGCCATTGGCAACTGTTTCAGCCAGCTTTTATGCATTGGCTACTAGGCTGTCAATCAGCTTCGGTATCAGCCCATAGCATTTCTCAGATGTGAACGTCCTAAAAAATAGTTTTACTCACAGAAATACAAAAACTCACACACATTAAATCCTTTCTCTCCTCACTCCTATGCTCCCTCGATCTGCCCACCCCATTCCTCCACCCTCCGCGTTTTCATTGCTCACTGGTGCTCCCCTACCCACCCCTGTTTTTTTATGCTTCCCTATTTTTTCAAGATTTATGTATTTTTTTAGAGGGCTTGCCTGGTTCAAAAGGCTACTGGTGGTTGCTGGGGCGTCACAATGGATGGGTTTGCATGGGTCACAACATGCAGCAGCCATTTTGGAATGGTTCAACATTCCAAGATGACCACCAAGGATGCACATGCAATGCAACACATGAGCTTGCATGTATCATGACGCACTGGTGGCTATTTTGGTTTGTTTATATTGCTTTTCCAATATGGCTAATGTTTATTTCAGGATGGTAAAGTAAAAATAAAACAACAAAAACTGGCAAAGCCGGTAGGCTTGCACTCAAACCTTTAAAGGTGATAACAATTGGCTTTACCAATGCCTGTTAGTGCCAGCTCACATAATCACCGATGGCAGCAAAAATAAACAGGTCTCACATCACCTTTTTGGAATGCAGTGGCAAATTACTTTAAATAGTAAATGTTGGCCGCCAGTACTGCCACTACAAAACATTTTTAGGTCTCACCTAGGCAGCGCTTGGGCTGTCTCTTCGAGACATGCTGCATTCAGGATATGGGCATAAAGCTCCACACACTTTCCGCCCATCTTTTAAATTGGCTCCTGTCCCTGTCCTTTGTAAATGGTGGCTTTTCATTGGTCAATAGGCTTAGTAGTCCCTCCTTAGTACCGCTTTGTCTCTTCTTGTAACCTCCCATGAGGACAACCCCGTTACATCTGTTGTTACTCCCTAGGTTTTAATTACAGCCTCAGAGCACTATTTTCTTAAAGGGCTTCAGGCAGGACACACGCTTGGTTCTAAGCAAGGCTGGCAATGGTTACTTTACTCACGAGCACATCTCACATTTATATGAGACCTTCTATAAATTTCCCTTCATCAGCTCCACATAGAGTACAACCTAATCCAAAATTAATATATTAATGCTTTTGTCACATTCCAAAGCTACTAATTGTATATATGGGCATAGTTATTTGAATGTTCTCGTGGTACTGTCTTGCATGCAATGCATTATGGGTATGGTGGATTTACCATATCTTCTGCAGGGTGCAGTACCATTTGTGACCAAAAGAGGACCCACCTCTTTTGGCCACATACAGCACTGCACCCTGCAACATGGCTAGGTAAAAAACATTGGCATTTATAATGCCAATAACTCCAACTCCAACAAATGCGAGACCGATTGCATTTCTAATGTAATAGGTCTCGTATTTGTTAAAGTTGGAACTGTTGGCATTAAAAAAGACAATGTTTTTACTTTTGATTTTTTATACCATTGGCAATAGTGCTATGCAAATATAATAACTCCACTGCAAAGAAAAAAACAAAAGTAAAAAACATTGTTATTTTCAAAGCCAACAGATCTAACTTTAACAAATGGGAGACCTATTTCATTGCAAATGCTTGTTTTAAACTGGTAAAGCAATATATGAGGGCTTACGCTAGGCTTACTCACCTTTGAAAACAATGTTCATAATTAATCATATTTCCGGCTTTGAGTTGGACAGAAAGATTCCTCACACTTCTCGTCAGAAAAAGTCCAGAAAGCTGTTTCTGAGCTTTTTCTGACCCTTAAATTAAATCTTTAAGACTATCATTACAAGTTGCATCGTACCGGCGAGGAACTTTGCACCCGTATTTATGTTATGTTACGTTATGTATTTACTGATGCTGTCTGGTAACACCCCAATAGTACCATGCAATTATGAGTTAAACCCCATGGAATGGAAAATCACTGTGCGGGCAAAAAAACGCAGAGAATTCTCAGATCCATGAGGTTTAATGTTCCCATTTATGACCTGCAAAGAGGTTCAAAGATGGTGGAGGGAGGGTGGTGGGGAGGGTGGCGGGATGGACGGGGAAGAAGTCTCCCAATTCATACTAAACCGCTAGGAGCCTTCCAAATATGTGACAAGAAAAAATTCTTTTATGCTTACATTTGTTTTTACTTCAAACTCACAAAAAGTATTTACCGTGATACATTTGCATAAGAAACTTACATATGAAGAACATGCTGGGATGTTGGAGTGAAGTTAGAAGGCTTCTTGGGGAGTTTCCGAAGTAAATGTCCCAACTGCAAGAATCCCTTCAGCAACTGAACATTCAAGAGAGAAAACTGGTTTGTTGCCTGAAGGGTCTGTGAGCTAGAGAAAAAGACAAAAAGCAGTAAACACCTTGATTGAGGAACTGTTTCCAATAAAAGGCATTTCTATATCTCGGTTACTGACAGCTTTAGCTGTCTGGAAGACTTAATGTTACCAATATTTTCATAAAAGTAATTGTTTCACAGAGAAACTGAGCTTTCAGTCAGCTCTCTTTAGCCATGTGGTCTTATGTATTTATCAAGGCTTGCCATTAGTTGGATGGGCTCTGTTGCAAGGGCTTCAAGTAGTCATCGCTACCTGATTTTCTCACGCCAATTGATAACCGTTCCCTCACTCCCCACCATCACTCTCCCCACCATCACTCTGATTTATTCCTCCATTTCTCCTCACCACCCGTTCACTGCGGTCATCAACCCTCTTCCTCATTACCCATCATTGTTCTATTCATGCATCCCTTCCTTACTACCCGTCCTCCTGGCTGTCATCGTCCCTCGCTCATCCTATCCGCCTCGCGATCCCCATCATCACCACTTCACCTCCATCGAACCTTTCATCATCCATGCCTCAAGTCCTCCTAACTGATGCCTGCTGCCTTGTACAATCAAGAAAAGAGCAAGAGTTCCTTTAGTAGCATGCAACTAGTTTGTATATACAAGTGAATAATACTACCTATAAATAGGGTGACTTCTTTCACCATATTGCACCAGTGCATATATGTAGCACCAGTGCGATTCTAAAGGGGCATTCCCTCATTAGCGTGGAAGCCTGGCCCCATGTTAATGAGGGAAACACATTGCGGTATTATGGACACAGGTGCAGAGGGAAAGAGACCGTCAGGAGATGCACCTACTAAGCGCCACAAAAAGGTAGCACACAGTCAGTCAGGCAATGCATTCCCGAGGGTCATCCCTGCAAGGGGGGAAGAGAGTACCATGAACCCCCCAGGCATCCCCTGCAGGCGAATGCAGTCACTCACTGAACCCGCCTGCAGGGGCATCACTGCCCCTGTCAATAGCAGACCTGGTACCACCTGAACTGTGAAAGCCATAGTGGTTGCTTCAAACAGCCTTTCACTAATGCGCTGCCCGCAGGGAAGGTGCAAGTTTGGGGCTGCGCTCGGGGCAGCACATTATCTGTAATAGGGCACACTGACCACGTGTCACTTGGCACACCCATTTAAAAGTGTTTCAGGGCAGTGCAGCCTACATATAATACGGCCCCTGATCTGTTGACATCCTGAGATGGAGGGGGCAGTCATGGATGTCTGTGGGAACACTATTAATGGCCTAAGGTACGGAAGAACTCATTACCAATCTTCAGTAATGCCTTATCTGGTAGAAACTCTATAAAGCCACAGATTTCTTACTTTAGAATATTCCCCAGGCATCAGACTGCATCTTGAAATTTCGAGCAGTACCCCTGCATGCCAATAGGTGGCGTTGTTCGGCTCCACGTCGGCATCATCCGCACCGGAAGTGATGTGCGCAGTGACTATTCAGGCACCACCCCAGCGTGCTAACATCAGTTTCTGTTTGCAGCTTTCCCCGACAGAAGCACGGAGCCACGAAGAATGTGGCCTAATAGCTAGGGCGGTCGACCTCGAAGCTGGGGAACTGGGTTCAAGTCTCGGCAGGGATGCTCAACATCCTGTGATTCTGGGCATATTACTTAGTGTCCCTGTGCCTAACAAAATGAATGTGTCTGTCTGTAACGCAACTGGTGCTCATGGAAAGCACTCTGATACCTTCGGGTCGAGTTCGCGCTATATAAAACTAAAAAAAAAATGCAGACATACTGCTATGGATTGCTAAGGCCCTGAGGGCATTACCAAAGGTAAGTAACTTGTTCATTTGATAGAGACTTCTAGCTGCAGATTCCTTACCTTGGAATAGATACCCAAGCAATACCAGGTGGGTCTGCGAAACAAATCAAATCAAAAAGTCCTGCAGGACCGAACGAGCGAAGTGTCCATCATGACGGACCTGCCCATCTAGCTTCATGTAGGTGTGTAACGACGCCCACGTTGCTGCCTGACAGATATACAGGACAGGGACTCCACGAGCTAACGAAGTGGTGGCTGCCTTGGTTCTGGTAGAATGAGCATGCAAGCCCTCTTTTTGGGTCCAGACGGTGAAGCTTCTCCTCTACTTTAGAAGGGCGAGGCAGAGCAAAAAAAAGGTAGGCAAGGTGATCTTCTCTGATTCTCTTTCCTTTATTTAGAAAGTGACAACCAGCACTCAATGTTTAGAACTTGACCCAGATTGATCTGGTTAGGTAAGATATATTTATCTACCTTCTGGCATCATCCTATTCATTAATGTTGACTTCTGAGTCCAGACTGACTATCTATGTATCTCATTAGGTAGGTTGCTACCAGTTCTTTGTCTTGATGAAGACTCAGGAAGATTTGCCTTAATAGGGGTTGAAACGTCGCCATTTCAAGGCCCTATCCATATCTTTCACGGAGGGACATTCAAAGTCAAATGCACATATCATTGGGTTGTGACTGATTTAGTCTTAAACACCATGGGTACAGGCCCCTTGTACATATTGTAAATACTTATTGTTTTTGTTATTTGTATATTATTTTGTATGGCTCACCATTTTTACTTTCACTTGCCATCACTTGGGGTACCTGTTGTTGACTACAGTATGATAATCAGTCTTTTGAGTTCATTGTTTCAAATACAATCCTGAACATCCTCAAGTTTGTGGATTTTCTGCTATTTGGTTGTCAAGAATCTTTGATTTCTCTTTTGTTTGTTATTTTGGACCCATCACGTCATATCAAAAAATTCCTGGCAGAACATTTTTTTATTTGTACATGAAAGGGTGTCACAACCTTCGGGAGCAAGGAGGCACGAGTCCTCATAACCAACTTGTCTGGGTAAAAGTAGTATAAGGAGGAAGTACAGAGAAGGCCTGCAGTTTGCTGACCCTCCTGGCCGAAGTTATGGCCACTAGAAGGACCGTTTTGATAGTCAGCAAGCAAAGTGGGCAGTTGTGTAGCTGTTCAAGGGGCACACATCTGTGGAAGGTAAGGTGCAGGTTAAGATCCCACTGAGGCATGATGAATGGGCCTGGGGGGAACATATGTTGTAATCCTTTCAGGAATCTAGTCACAACGTGTGACTTGAACAGGGAAGGTTGGTCCAACAAGCGCAAGAATACCAAAATGGCAGACAGATAACCTTTAATCGTGGCCACAGAAGAGAAATGCTGGGCTAGAGATATACCAACTAGGAGAACATGGGATAAGGGTGCAAAAAGGGGGGTCAATGTTTCCTGGTGCACACCATGCCACAAATTTACCCCAACGGCAGGCATATACCGTCTTGGTGGAGGAATGCCTGGTTGCCACAATAACCGTAGACTTCAGGGCGAAGAGCGAAAGCTGTCAACTGTCACGGCTAAATCGCCACCAATGAAGACGGAGGTTACGCATGTTCGGGTGCAGAACCCTCTCCTGTTGCTGCAATAGAAGACCCTCCCAAAGGGCCAGCCTGATCCGAGGACCAATGTTCATGCTCAGAAGCTCAGGATACCAAACTCTCTATTACTGATCTGGAGCCACAAGAATGACTGGGGCCCGGTAGTTCCTGATCTTCTTGAGAAGTCTGGGCAGAAGTGGTATCAACGGAAAGGCGAACAGGGGGCCGTAGTTCTACTCGTGATGAAAAGCGTCTCTGAGCGGGAGCTACTTTTTAAACTCCAGTACACAAAACTGCTGACATTGTGCGTTCTCGGGGTGGCAAATAGATCTAACCAAGGCTCTCCCCACTCTAGAAAGAGACCTTGCACCACCTCTGGTTGGAGACGCCATTCGTAATCTGCTAGACATCGACAGCTGAATTAGTCTGCCCTGACATTCAGAGAGCATGCCAGGTGTTGAACCACCAGGGAAATGCCTTGACGTTCCAACCATGTCCAGAGATGCAGGGCCTCCTGACAAAGGGTGCACGACCCCACCCCGCTTGTTGCAATACCATATGGCAGTGGTGTTATCCGTGAATACCTGAACTAGCCTCCCCTTGATCGAAGGAACAAAGGCTTTCATTGCCAAATGGATTGCCTGGAGTTCCACCAGGTTGAAGTGAAGCCCAGACTCCACAGGAGACCAGAATTCCAGATGGGCGCCCCAGCCCAGGAGTGATGCATCTGTCACTACAGTGAGCTCTGGTTGAGGAAGGGAGGAGGAACTGCCGCTGACCCAATCACGGTTCGTTAGCCACTGCTGCAGATCTTTTGCAGTTCCCTCCGAGATCTGGAGCAGGTGAGAGAGATTCTCCTGGAACTTCAGATCCCACTGCAGAACCCTAATATGCCAATGGCATGTGTCACAAGGAGGATGCAGGAGGCCATGAGGCCCAATAGCCTCAGAGTCAGTCTCCCCGAAATCCAGGATAGAGGTTGAAACTTCAGAATCATAGCCATAATATCCTGGACTCGCCATTCGGGAGGATAGGTCCAAACCTGCACTGTATCCAGAACAGCCCCAATGAAAGAGTGACTGAGAGGGGGTGGGTGTGAATTTGCATGCTGATAGTGAACCCTAGTGAATGCAGGAGGTCCACTGTAGTCTGGAGGTGGGAGACGGCTGCCTGGGGCGAGCCATCCTTCAAAAGCCATCGTCAAGTTAGGAGAAGACTGGAACCTCTGACCTTTGCAGATGCTCTGCAACCACCACCATCACTTTCGTGAACACCTGAGTGGCGCTGTTGAGGCCAAAGGGGAGCACAGCAAACTGAAAATGCTCTTGGCCCACTGTGAACCGCAGGTGGCTCTTTTGCGGCCTGCAGGACAGGGATTTGGAAACATGCGTCCTGCAAGCCCAACACCACAATCCAGTCTCCTCCAGAGTCCAGGGCAGACAGTATAGGATAGGACAAAGGCCTCCGACCTTTTGGATACCAGAAAATAGCGGGAACAGCAACCATGACCTATTTCTGAAGTCGGTACCCTCTCGATGGCTCCTTTGGCCAAAAGAACCAACACTTCCTGACAGAGCAAGGAGAGCTGGTCCTCTGTCAGCCGGTCATAAGTGCGTGGCATGGGTGGAGGGGGTTCCAGAAAGGAGATGGAGTAGCCCTTCTGGACTATTTGCAAAACCTACTAGTTGGATGTTATCGACTTCCAGTGAAGCAGGAGATGGTGAATCCTGCCCACCCCACTGGGTGCTCGTGGTGGTAGGAGGGCAAACCTCGGTTTCCGGGGGTGGTGCACTGATGCAACCTCTGGCTGGTGGTTGCACGTGATCTCTTGGAGCCGCATCCACGGCCACGAAAGGGCTGGGAACCCTGTTGGTCTTGGTGGCTGGGCAGGAAAGCATGTGGTTGGTAGCCCCTGCAGTAACTACGGAAGGGGCGAAAGGCAGACTGGGGTTGGCAAGGGGGCCATAGATAGGCCCATGGACCTGGTCGTAGGTCTGCTAGCCCTATACGGCTCTAGTGCGGAGTCTGCCTTCTTAACAAAGAGGTTTAGAGCCATAAAAGAGTATGTCCATAAATGAAGCTTGGACATCCACATAGAGGCCAGTGGTTCTCAGCCAGGCGTGGCGTCTCAGTGCCACTGATGATGAAATAGCTCTGCCCATAGAGTCAGCAGTGTCAAGCTTATATCTGAAGGTGAACTTTGCTGCATCTCGCCCATCAGCAATTGCTTGGGAGAGTATGGCTTGGGCCTGCTCCGAGACCATGGGCAGCACTTGTGCAACAGAATCCCACACAATGTGTTGGTATCGGCCTAAAAGGCACTCATTGTTCACCGACCACAGTGCTAGGCTGGCGGAAGAGAAAATCCACCTTAGGTAGGTATCCAGCCTTTTGGATTCCCTATCCAGTGGAGTGGTAGGGAACACGCCGGGGTTGATCCTGGAAATGGAGGCTTAGATCACCAAGCTCTCCGGGGTGGGGTGCTGGATGAGGAAGCTCGGGTCCCTAGGAGCGGGGTGATGGTAGCGGGCACTTGTCCTATGCAGGGCATGGACCAAGCCCCAAGTAGGACATCTGCATGGGCTTCATTACATAGAAGTATAGTTTCATAAGGGGCGACTCCCAACTAAAGCACCTCTGTCAAGAAGTTTGTCTTGACTGCCACTGTGGGCAACTGAAGTTCCAAGACCTCAGCTACTCTCCGCACCACCCTTGCGAATGAGGCACCCTCATCCATAGTCAAGGTAGGGGGAGAGACCAGGCCAGTGTCTAGTGAGGTGTCCAAACCACTGGCATCCGCCAATTCCTCATACCAGTTGTCTTCTATGTCATCAAAGAGATGATAGCAACCATAAAAGTCCTCTGACCACTCCCAATCGTCACCCTCTCTAGGGCTACAAAAGAAAAAGGCACTGGCTCTGACTTGGAAGGCATGGTACCGGTCGGCGCCGGAGTCAGCGTCAGAGTTGGGTATAACAATGGTTTGGTGCCGCCGTAGGGCGTCTGTGGCACAGGGAGTGACGGCACAGGAGCGGGCGCCGAGGAAAGTTGTGGTCTTGCAGGCGGCACCGCTCTGGGTCCAGCTCTGGGTTTAAGGGGCCTACCGGCACAGAGGGGAACCTGCTGGCTGAGAACCAATAGGGGTTCATCCCATACCACTGAGCCCAAAGGCGAAACAGAGGGGTCGGGCTGCCCAAATATGAGGTTCATAGCTTCATAAATCTCCTTGAGTTGGGCTGGGGCTACACCCGGAAACTCTATTTTGCTACTTACGTTTATATACATATTAGTTGAAATTGCAATTGTATTTCCTGCCACATTCTATAATGAACATACGAAAGTTGAGGCTGAGCTGAAATGGGCAGGTTCTCCCTGGGATGTACTAGGAATTTATGATGCAATTGTATGATTTGGGGAGGGTCTGTTGTGGGGATGACATTCCCTGATTTAAATTGGGACCTGTTGTACATGCTATTATCCCAGACACAATTTGAGACACGTTGGTATACTCACATAACTAGTCCACACCCCCATGTCTTAAAGGGGTAATCCAGCGAAGGACGTGACAATAGATCTGAAAACCACAGTTGCGATCAAACAAAGGAGCATTCTAGAAGGCCTATTGTTGGAAATGGTTAAAGATGCAGGCTAAGGCAGAGGAGCATCGCCCCAATGCCCTCTGAGCAGTTCAAAAAGGAAAAATAAAATTATAATAACACAATGTTATTATCATTTTATTTTTCCGTACTGGCTTAGGTGCAGGGTGGCTGGTCAGAGCAGGGAGAGGAGTTGGGGGCACTCTCTAAGTGCGCATGACGGTTTGGCCAGCCTTCTTGGGCCGGCCAAACAGTCATGCGCACTTAGCATGTTCTCAACATTGGCTCTATTGCACAGCCAGGTGGAGAACATGCACAGGTTCCCACATCCTGTCTGAGCGCTGATCCAGGCCGCTCAGACCAATCACGACGCTGCTGTCATGCTGGTGACAGCAGCATCGTGATTGGCTAGGGGAGTCTGGGAGCCTGTGTGCTCCCTGCTTCCGGGAGTCAGAAGAGAAGAGGACGGTGGAGAGGCGGAGGCAGTACCCAGGGAAGTGCTATATATGTATTTTTTCATTCCCCCTCCCCCACCCCCAGTTGGCTAGGAGCCGCCACTGGATGCAGGACAGGGCAAAATGAACTCTTTACACTGGATGGCCCTGTTAAGACAGAGAAAATCCATGGGGCTTCCTCTGTAGTATTCCACCCTTATTCTCATAGGGGGAGTTGTCTCTAAAATAGCAATTTCCCTAATGGAGCCCAGCAATCACAAATTTAGTGAGACATCAGGGGTCTTCATCCCAGTCCCCTCATCCCTTTTGCATGAAACAATGGAAAGGAACCATACAAATCAATTTGGGGATTTCTGTAGGTTCCAGGTCTTGGGGGAACATCCAAAATAAACTTGCTAGGGTGTCTGGCAGGTCTGTGGAGGGTTCAGACTGACCGTTTCTGCACAATAGCCAGCCAGTGCATCAGTGAGACCTCTGCCATTCGCTCTGCTTCAGTGATTCAGAGGTGAGATACACAAGTCTGGGGATAAAATGAAAGATCTAATGAGAAGGTCCAGTCAGACCTCCTCTCTGCAGCCACATAATAAACCTCTGCTCTCTCTGGGCCCAGAACTTCCCACGGCCTGAGACTCAATGCTCTCGATCTTAAAAGACCTTTCCTGCTAACATGTATACACTGCCCATGTGTCTTACCAGTCACAGCACCACCCCATTCCATGTAGCGTTCCAGCCAGAGTGTTGTATCCTGTGGTACAGTGAGGCATGCTGATGTAGGATCTGGTATTTCATGGTGACGTAGGGTGACATAGTGAAGATGTGATGTGATGTGTGGAATTGAGTTATGTTTCTTATATATTTCTCAGGACTTACAAATGGATTATGGGTCCGCAGACATCACAATAGCCTGTAGATAGAGGTCGGCAGCTTTCAGAAAGGCTAAGATGCAACAGAAATTGGAGGCTATGGCAACCAGGTTATAGCAGGAGACTGGGGACTCAGGGTTAGCATGATTCCCATTCCAAGATGGTGAGGCTTAATTAAAGAGTTACTGCATGTTTCCACATAAGTACCAAGACCAAGATGGAACCCACCACTAGAGGCTATGACATCACTTTCTCTTCCAGGTCATTCTAGGCAGAGGCACTACATAAAACAGTAAGACAGTAAGATGCAAATACTCATTGCCTTGTAAGCTTGCATCTTATTGCCAATGGTTAGATTTATTGCAAGCATTGATCTCATCAACATTTGTGTGTTTGATGTAGCTTCCTAAGTGGCAAGTGGCAAGGGTATTCTTGGGTCCTGTGCTTACTGTGCCACTGCAACCAAGTAACACAGAATGATAAGCCCCAATCAGGGCAAAACTGGTCTTCGGTTGCTTGTGTTCCAGTTTGGGGAGGACCTGGCCTGATAGTTTGGGCTGGACTGTTCCTACTGGACCATGGTAACAGCAGATTTGCACATGGCGGGGTCCAAACTGAGGTGGCATGGTGGTAAAATGAACAATGGGTTGGAATGCTATCCCCAGCAATTGGCAGTGCTTAGAGTTACTGCAAGCATTTCTCACATCACCTGTTTTGTGTTTGATGTACCGCCCCAGGTGGCAAGAGAATGCCCAGACATGGGTTCGGTGTTCACTATGCCTCTGAACCAAGCAACATCTGACTGACGAGCCCCAAACAAGGTGAAACCAGTCTTGGGTTGCTTGTGTTCCTGGCCTGGCAATGTGTGCTGGACAATTCTCATTGGAGCAGGGCCAAGACTGATTTGCATATGGCTGGGTCCAAACCGAGGTGGCATGGTGGGCAAAAGAATAATGGGTTGTAGCGCTACCACAAGCGATTGCCACTGGTTAGATTTATTGCAATTATTCCTCCCATCACCTTTTGTGTGCTTGATATACCACTGTAAGTGGCAAAGGTATACCCAAACGTGGGTCCTGTGTTCACTGTGCCACTGGAACCAAGGAACACCCGACTGACAACTGACGAGTCCAATCAGGGTGAAACTGGTCTTGGGTTGCTTGTGTTCTGGTTCGGGGAGGACCTAGCCTGGCAGTTCGGGCTGGACTGTTGCTATTGGAACCGGGTCAAGACTTATTTGCATATTTGCAACTGAGGTGGCACAGTGTGCAAAAGAACGATGGGTTGGAATGCTATCCTGAGTGATTGCCAGTGGTTAGACTTATTGCAAGTATTCTTTTCATCACCTTTTTTGTGTTTGACACAGCAAAAGTCTGGGCCACATATCACTAAGGATGAAAGTGCCTGTCAAGCTTCCAGGAACTGCTGCTTGTGCTTTGAGAGTGGATGCTATTTGAAAAGCAGTATTAGTTATGTCTTTGCCTCTATACAAGGAAACGAGAGATCCTGCCACCGCTGATTGAAGCTTTGATAATCTATACGATGGTGGGTGTCAATCCTTATATATGTGGTTGTCACAACACCTGCAGGAGATATTAATCCTAATTAGAGTGTATGCCACTACCTCTGAAATTAGGGTATGTATATAAAACGGTACATTCTAATTGCAGATTACGTTTTGAGTTTTACAACGTGATGTTGGTTCAGGGATGGGATCAGGAGGTATGCGATTATGAAACTTTTACACATACATAGACTAATCCCTAAAGACTTGCTGGGAACATATCTTTTTAATGAGAAAATCCTCTCGTTGATATGTAGGTATTTATTTTTAATTTCGCAATTTTAAGGAGAGCTGATGAACACTGCAAGGGTGACGGAACACTTTACAATACTGGTCCAGTAGACACAATATAGGTGTACAGTTGTTAAGGTGTACATACATATGTTAGCATCAATCATACACCATAAATTATGTACAAGGAAAATACAATTGTAGATGGCAATACATTGCAAATAGGATGAGGAAATCTAGATTAAAATGATGTATCGGCGTCTGCTTGAGATTTAATACTGGTGTCTTATACAATAAGCATACACATTTAGCCACTGGCATACAGTGCTAACTAAGGCAATTACATGTGAAATTTAGTTTATTAGTTAATAAAAACCATAAACATGAAAACATACATTGACCCGAATTATCATAACCATTTCTATAAGAGTATAAAAACATGATACAAGTGCAGACTTAAGAAACTGATAAATTCAGACCGACCACAGCAGCAAATGCGAAACACAGTACTTAAGCCTCACCGAGTTCAGAGCATCGTATGGCGACATAAACACAGCACTTAAGCTTTGACGGATTCGGGGCCTCATATGGATACATCCCCCCAAAACCTCCCACCCCAGAATAGCAGCAGATTTAGAAACCTGGAATATGGCCACATAGGTATCATACTATAAAGTGTGTAGTGCATAGCGAAGTGCTAAGTGCAACCAGTTCTCCTCCTGGCACTGATCTTCTTGTATCTGTAATGGGCCCCATAACAGTGTTCGACCTAAATAAATTACTGATTTACAAAGATATAAACATGATAAAAAGAACACGGGCTAGGGCACATCCGGCCAATCGTAGCAGCCTGAGTCTTATCATGTTAAAACACCAAAGTGATCCCTCTCCCCCGTCATAATATGACTACGCGATAATTAAACTATAGTGACAACTGACTAGATATAACATGCGACCAGCATAAATGGTATAAGGACACCCCGTGGATCTTTGGCCCACCTCAGACAGGATGGAGGGCACAAGTCCTCTCGCTGACAAGCCCAGCGCACCCCCCTAGCAGACCATCGTTCAGGAACCCGCTATGCCCAACTGCTCCAACCTATTGGCACCCTTCCTTGATTAAGGCGGACTGGGGCGTGGGGCCCTGTTTGGAGAGGTCCTTTGCCCTGGTCGGGTCTTTAAAATTGTCAAGAAACTGCACCAGCCGAATGTCCAACTTGATGTTTTGGGGGTTTAAAGACTCCACGACCGCTGACCTGCAGGTTCTTAATTCTAAGGATAAGAATTCTTTACTTGCAGGTCCCTCCGATGCCCCAGTAGGCTATGGCAGAGGCAAAGGATATGAAAGTGCTAAGGCAATTAGGGATTACATATACATTCGGTGAGCTACGTTTGTGATCATTTCAGTGTGTGATGATTAGCAGTTTCATATATGGTCTTTTCGCCTGCATTTGAAGATATGAAGTGAAGCGCCATTCTGATCTCACGGTGACTGGCATTTTGTATCCTGACAGTATAACATGAGAAGGTGGATTTGAGGGCACACATCTTTTTAAAACACAGTTCTTGAGATGAAATGCAGGTTTCCTCTTAAACCCCTTTTGACCTGGCAATTCCAGGTTTTGAATGAGGTAAGGGTGAAATTTAGGTATATGGCATTTACAGTGAATGTCAAGAATGATATATCTCTAGTGTGAACTTTAGTGATTTAGCTGATTTGACAATATTAGGGAACATGGAGAGCACCAGTTGTTTATCAATCCAATTTGGCAGGAGGTCTTAAGAGCTGTTAGGTGGTGATACGAGCAACTCAGTTATTTGTTTGTTATTTTCACCTAGGAGTGTCGGTGAAGCTCTGGGCTAGTGTATCAATGTCAAGGTGATGACAGGGTATTCAGATGCGACTAATAATCTCACCATCTCACCTGATTTTGTTTGTCCCTATGCGTAAGACTACCTTACAGAGTTTGGTGTTCTTAAAATTGACAACAGTACCAAGTTAACTTCACAAAGAATATCACATTGGTATCACATTTCTATGTAAAAGAGCTATTAGAAGAGTTATCTCAATGGAAGTTTGAAGAAATGCATATAAAGACAAGGACTTAAAGTTGATATCTGTAATACAACCTTCTCTTAGGAGAAACTGATGCATAAAAATCAGAGATTGTGCAAAAATAATTCAGGAACAATTAACAGTGTTCTGATAAAGGCTTCTTTGAAATACAGTGACCAGAAACAACATTGTAAACACTGAATCTTCACTTCCTGATATCTGTAAACAAATCAAATACACGGAATAGATAACATAAAACATGTTTATGTAACTGCTATGGCGAAGTAATTGAAAATTGTGTATTCTTAGAGTGTTTAATTTAGATGTTGCCTCTGTAGCAAACTATTAACTTTTGTGAAGAGCTTCTTCACCAATCTTGGTTTAATAAAATGATCTTTTTTGCATTACTGCTGTCCCTAATTTTGTATTAGTCGTGTATCATAGTATTTTTGTAATTATTATGGTTGACTTCATGAAGACAAAATACTAAAAAACAAATGAAAAGAGAAAAAGTTGCCACTGTCCCCCAAACGAAAATTGACCAAAGTTGGGCTGAAATGATGAATTGGAAAAGGACAGGTCGAAATACTATGTACAGCAGGCCACTGACAATCTCATGTTTAAGCGATATATGTTTTCAGGAAAATTAACCACACACTTTTTTGAGTAGAGGACATAGAGGGGTTGTTGGAAGAATGGAGGGTGCTGAAAAGACAGAATAGGATGCATACTGCTGAGGTGTTCATTAAAACCACCAACGTTTGTACTTACCTTTCGGATGGCAGGAAAAGCTGAGTGAGTAGGTTCTCCAAACCCTGCTGGAGGAACATCACACATTCATTTGTTCTTGTGTCAGGTTCTTTCTCTTGCTCCATTACTGCTATGCCAGTGTAGAATCTAGGTATAAGCAAGTTTAGGTTTGTTTTGTACAACAAAGTTCATTGCCAGTATTAACAGAACTTCACAAAGCGATAGACTGAAGAACTTGTTTATGATAACAGACCAGAAACTTGACTAAAAGCAGTGCACAGTCCCACCAACATGAATCTACATATGATGAATGCGTTTTGTAAAGGTTTAACATCTGTATGTGAAAACTTTATTTCTCACTTATTTCTTTAGGATTTTTGTAAAGCATTGAAAACCACCAACGTAACCTCAGAGCGCTGTGGTTTAGGTACAAAGATTAGAGGTGGGGACAATAATCCTAAACCAAATGATGTCATAACAAATGGTAAGCAGACGGAAAAGCCTTAGAAGGGGAGGAAGTCAGAGGATTAACTTACAAATTGTTAAGGGTTGGTTTTAGGAGTCTCACCAGTCCAGTCAGGCTCAAAAGGAGGCAGCAGAGGAAGTTAACCATGTGAATGTTAGAAAAGATGAGTTATTAGAACTTCTGTATCTGATGGAGTTGGCTTCAAGACTTAGAACTTTGACATATATATATATATATAAATTCACTGAAAAAACCATAGGTTTCAGGCACGTTATAGTTAGAAATTAGCATTTAAAAAACCTTAGAAATTCACTGAAAAAACCATAGGTTTTAGGGAAAGTTATAGTTAGTTGGACATTGCACTCATACAAAACCCGTGAAATTCCCCCGTTATAGTTAGTTCAGCTAACTATAACTCGCGCCCCGCAATGCACTGCTGATGACGTCACATATTACATCACTCATGACATGGTCAGTGACATCACTGATGACATCATCCAGTGACTGTGTGTTTCTGTAAAGTTTAAATATTTTTAATATATGTAGGGAAAGGCGTATTGAAGAATGAGTGGGTGTATAAGTGTCTGTATGGATGATTTAGTAGGTGCGTGACTAACTCTATAAGTGAGTGATTAAACGTATCTTACTGAATGCATGGGTTAGTGACTAAACTGGGTGAATGTCTGTATCCGTCTGTCTGTTGCTGTGTAAGTGGCTGCATGGGTTTGTGAATAGCTACATGAGTGTCTATATGAGTTATTGATTGGTTGTCTGAGTATCTGTATGGGTGACTGAGTGTTTGTGTGGGTGGGGTGTGTGTGACTCTGTGCATAGATGTGTGAGTGGGTGATTCACTGGGTGCATGGTTTCAAGAGTGCATCTGTGATGGACTGTATGGGTGGGAGAGTGTGTATGGGTGTGTTAGTGAGTGAATGTATATCTCAGTGGTACATGTGTGAGTAACTACATATGTGAAAGGCAGTATATATGTGTGTTGGAGTATATAAATGGCTATAAGTGAGAGTGTGTGATTGTGAGAGTGGCTGTATGGATGAGTGTGTACTTTTATCAGTGATTGTATAAGAGCGTAAGAATGTGCTAGTATTTGTATGAGTAAGTGAGCTGGTGTGTGTATAACTGTATAGGTGAGTAAATGGCAGTGTGATTAATTATTTGCATGACTGAATAGGTGTGTGAGTACCTCTATGGATGAGTGGCGGTGTGTGAGTGTCTATGTAGGTGTATGAGTGCATATGATAGTTCTGTACTGAGTGACCGTAAGTATGAGTGACTGTACGGGTGAGTGAGTGGATGTGTGTGTAGACCTAAGAATCAGTGAGTGGGTATGTAGTTATTGGTGTTGGAGTGTCTATGGTTTTGAGATTGGCAGTCTGTAATTTAGAGTGGGTGTATCACAAGTTATATTAGGGTGTGAGAAGATGCATCAAATTATCACATGGATGATGTCATCAGTGATGTCATCAGTGATGTCATTTGAGATGTCATGAGTGATGTCACTGACCATGTCATGAGTGATGTAATATGTGACGTCATCAGCAGTGCATTGCGGGGGCGCGAGTTATAGTTAGCTGAACTAACTATAACGGGGGAATTTCACGGGTTTTGTACGAGGGCAATGTCCAACTAACTATAACTTTCCCTAAAACCTATGGTTTTTTCAGTGAATTTCTAAGGTTTTTTAAATGCTAATTTCTAACTATAACGTGCCTGAAACCTATGGTTTTGTCAGTGAATTTCAAAGGTTTTTTAAATGCTAATTTCTAACTATAACGTGCCTGAAACCTATGGTTTTTTAAGTGAATTTCAAAGGTTTTTTAAATGCTAGTTTCTAACTATGCCTACAGAGGTAGAACATGTGAAGAAAGAAGAAAAAACGCACAGAAAGAAGCAAAAGAAATGCAGAAAGAAGCAACAGAAGTCCACAAAGATGAAGAAAAGTGCAGGAAGAAGCAAAAGATGTGCAGAAAGAACCAACAGAGGAGCAGAAAGAGGCCTTGTTGCAAAATCATCCAGTGCCCACAACTTTTTCAGACGGGTACTGGTGGTAACTGACTCTGACTAACCAGAGCCAGTGCTATGCTAAAAGACACTTAGAATACAGTGAAAACACCTACATACACTAGGGAACACTATGCTTTGGGGTACCCCTGTGATTAGCATGACCTCCTCTGTAAGTCCCTAGTACATAATAGGGCAGGGGGATTAAAACTACCTCTTAAAACGCGCTACGGGGCGCGTTTGCACAGTGGTGAAGGGAGGGGGGCCTGAGGTGACGTGTGCAAACGCGCCCCGTGGCGCGTTTTAAGTTGCGGGATTAAGTCCCCTTGAATCCTGAGGGTCCCTGGGGCCCAACTAGCCCACCAGGTACCTACAGTTAGGACCACATAGCTGAGTTCCAGAGAGGCGTTCCGAGGCCACGCACCTTTTTTCACCTCTCTGCAACACAACTCTGTTGTGCTTACTGAAGGTACCTGGTGGGCTAGTTGGCCCCCAGGGTCCCTCAGGATTCAAGGGGAATTAATTCCCCAACTTAAAACGCACCACAGGGCGTGTTTGCGCACATGTCACCTGAGGCCCCGCCCCCTCCCTTCACCACTGTGCAAACGTGCCCCGTGGCGCGTTTTAAGTTGGGGATTAGGTCACCTTGAATCCTGAGGGTCCCTGGGGCCCAACTAGCCCACCAGGTACTTCCAGTAAGCACCACAGGCCTGTGTTGCAGAGAGGTGGTCCAAGGCCACGCCCCTTTTTACACCTCTCTGCAACGCAGCTCTGTGGCGCTTACTGGAGGTACCTGGTGGGCTAGTTGGACCCCAGGGACCCTAAGGATTGAAGAGGAATTAATTCCCCAACTTAAAACTCGCCACAGGGCGTGTTTGCACACATGTCACCTCAGGCCCCGCCCCCTCCCTTTACCACTGTGCAAACGCGCCCCGTGGCGCGTTTTAAGTTGGGGGATTAACTCCCCTTGAATCCTGAGGGTCCCTGGGGTGCAACTAGCCCACCAGCTACCTCCATTAAGCGCCACAGAGCTGCGTTGCAGAGAGGTGTAAAAGGGGCGTGGCCTCAGAACACCTCTCTGCAACGCAGCCCCTGGTGCATACTGGAGGTTCCTGGTGGGCTAGTTGGCCCCCAGGGACCCCAGTATTCAAGGGGAATTCGTTCCCCATCTGCAAACGCGCCAGGGCGCGTTTGCAGAGTGCTGCCAAGGAGGGCGTGGCCTCCGGCGCGATGCCGGTGTTTTAAATATTTTTTTTTACGAAGGGGGCTGTGTGGCCCCCTTCGTTTTCTAATTTATTGGCCCTGGGGACCCCATCCCCCAGGGCCTGTCCCCTAATATTTAAAAAAAAAAAAAAAAAAAAAACATTTGGAAGGGGGCCGCGTGGCCACCCTCCTGAGGCCTTAATCGGCCCCTGGGACCCCATCCCCCGGGGCATGGCCTTCTTTTAAAAAAAAAATGTTTTGGAGGGGGGCTGCGTTGCCCCCCTCCTCAGGCCACTTATGGGCCCGGGGACCCCATCCCCCGGGGCCGGCCTTTGGTTTTTTATTTATTTATTTTTTTAATTTGGGGAAGGGGGCCGCGTGGCCCCCCTCCCGGGCCACTTGTAGCCCCGGGACCCCATTCCCCGGGGCTGGCCCTCTCCGTTGGGGACCGTGGGGGGGTCCCCAATCCCCCCCCCGGTCCCGCTGGCTCCCCGCGTCCTGCGGGAGCCGGCATTGCTTTTCCACATGGGGAGCTGCTAAGCAGCTCCCCATGTGGAAAAGCAATCGTCTTTGGTTTTTGGAAGAGAGAGCAGGTTTCCTGCTCTCTCTTCCAAAACAAAGCAATTTGCTATGGCAGGGCGGGAGCTGCGAGGCTCCCGCCCTGCCATAGCAAACTACAGTGTCCCGGGGTGGGCACCCCGGGACACTGCAGGAGCTGGCCCTGGGGGGTGGCGATCCCCAGGGCCATCACAGGCTCCAGGAGGGGGGCCGCGCGGCCCCCCTCCCAACATCTTCAAAGCCCCGGGGAGGTGGTGGTCCCCGGGGCTCGGGGGTCCGAAACGGACCCCCACATTCAAATTCTTAGTGCCCCGGGGAGGTGGCGGTCCCCGGGGCGTGTGGGGGGGCTCGAGCCCCCCCACACAGGTAATTTAATTTTTTTTAAAAGAAGCCCCGGGGGGTGGCGGTCCCCGGGGCTGCGGGAGGGCCGAGTGCCCTCCCGCACCATTTTTATTTCAAAGCCCCGGGGGGTGGCGGTCCCCGTGGCTTGGGGGGGCCTTAGAGGCCCCCCACATTATTTTTATAAACCCCTGCATGCCCCCGGGATTTGGCCCACCTGGGGGCCAAATAACAACGAAGCGCGGGAGCCCGCGCTTCGGTTTTTCTGGGTTTTTTTTCTCACGGCGGGATCCGCGCATCCTACGCGCATCCCGCCGATTTAAAAAAAAAAAAAAAAATGTTTGTGGCCCTGGGGGTCCTTGTGGGACCCCCTGAGCAGGCCTAGGGGGTCAGGGGGTTTCTACCCTGCCCCCTTTTTGCGTTTTGCGCAGTTGTTTTACTGATTTCTTGTGCCTCGGTTCTACCGAGGCACAAGATGGCTGCCAACACTTCCTGGTTTGGAGTGTTGACAGCCAATTAGCATACAGCTCGTGATCGGGAGGGTGCGTGGATCCTACGCGGCCATAGATATATATGTGATTTTACTTTTGATTTTCTCAGGAACTACTGAACGGATTTACACCATTTAACCAAAAGGCATGACTCTGAACCAAGGGCTACCTTTTTGCCAAATTTGGTGTAATTCCGTTCAGCAGTTCGGGCTGTAGCTGCGATTAAAGGTTCCTATGGAAAATTGCATGGGGAAAACACGTTTTGGGACCCCCCTTTTATCTCGGCCCCCACTTGACGAATCACCCCGAGACTTTCAGGATAGGAGCGGACCGGAGCGCCCCACAAGTTTTGAAAAGTTCGTGAAGATTCGTCAACCGGCACCAAAGTTATTGGGAATAGAATGTTGCGGATTTCCTATGGAAAATAGGTCCTAACTATAACTATCTACTGGCGACCGCCAGTAGATAATATATATATATATGTATATATATATATATCTGGAGCAATTAAACACCATGGGGCCGCACAGCACAACCAGCCGTGAGGTACAGTGAAATTAAAAAATTAAGTTAGACTGGCTCTGTCTAAGTTAGAAGACAGGAAGCAAATATCCCCTGAACTGGGTGCAGCCTACTACTAAAGCACTATACTCAAGTACAGGATCCACCAGAAAGATTATTACTGAATGTAAAGAACAAGTTACTTACCTTTCGTAATGCCTTATCTGGTAGAGACATGATGCAGCCGCAGATTCCTTACCTTTGAATTTCCTAGGCGGCAGACTGGATCCGGAAGATTTTTCTTTGAGCAATACCCTTGCACACCGTTAGGTGGCGTCGATCGGCTCCGTGTGACGTTGTTGGCATAGTCTCCGCCGTTGTGACATCCGCGTCACCTAAATAGGCGCCACCCTGGCGCACTGACGTCAGTTACTTTTCACGATTTTCCAAGCCAGGAGTGCAGAGCCATGAAGTGCACTGACATTGGTGTGTTTTGAGTAACTAGGGCCCAGAAGGGGGACAGACCTGACCCTAAGAACCTGTCTGCAGAGCATGGAGGATGGGTGGGTCGGTAAGGAATCTGCGTCTAGATCATGTCCCTGCCAGATAAGGCGTTACCGAAGATAAGTAACTTGTTCATCTGATAGAGACATCTAGCCGCAGATTCCTTACCTTTGAATAGATACCAAAGCAATACCATCCCCGAAGGAGGGACTGCGGACAAGTTTAGATCAGGAAGTCCTGCAGGACAGAGCAGCCAAAAGGCCGTCCTGCAGGACTTGACTGTCCAGGCAGTAGTACTTGGTAAATGTGTGCAGAGATTCTCATGTTGCTGCCTGACAAATGTCAAGGACTGGAACACCACCTGCAACGTTATGGTCGCAGCCTTAGCTTTGGTGGAATGAGTTCTTAAGCCTTCAGGAGGCTGTTTCTTGGCCAATGCGTAGCAAATTTTGATGCAGAGGACGACCCATCGTGAGATAGTCCTCTTCTGCACCGCATGACCTTTCTTAGATCTAACGTACCCCATGAACAGTTGGTCATCCACCCGGAAGACTTTAATACGGTCAAGGTAGAAAGACAATGCTCTTTTTGGGTCCAGACAGCTCCTCTTCTTTGGAGGGGTGCGGAGGAGCATAGAAAGTAGGCAAGGTGACCGATTGCCTCACGTGGAATGGTGTTACCACTTTCTGTAAGAAAGAGGCCCTAGAGAGAAACTCCAATTTATCAGGAAAGATGGTCAGGTAAGGAGGCTTGGATGACAGAGCCTGCAATTCGCTTACCCTCCTGGCAGATGTTATTGCCACTAGAAAGGCTGCCTTAATGGTAAGCAGCCGAAGGGGGCAGTTGTGCAGAGGTTCAAACGGAGCACACATCATGAGGGTGAGACCCAAATTAAGGTCCCACTGAGGCATGATGAAAGAGGCCGGTGGAAACATATGTACAAGCCCCTTAAGAAATCTATTTACAATAGGAGATTTAAATAAAGAGGGTTGGTCTGGCAGCCTCAAGAAGGCAGACAGGGCTGAAAGGTACCCTTTGAGAGTGCCCAGAGCGAAGTCCCGCTGGGCAAGAGTCAAAATAAAGAGAAGGACTTGAGAGACGGGAGCAGAACTAGGATCAATAGATCTTTCTGTACAATAGCAGGCATACACGGTCTTGGTAGAGGGACGCCTGGCTGCCAAAGTAACATTACAGACTTCGGGAGGAAGGTCAAATGATGTCAACTGTAGCCGCTCAATCTCCACTCAAGAAGGTGTAGAGTTGACAGGTTCGGGTGGAGAACCTTCCCCTGCTGCTGCGACAGAAGATCCTTCCAAAGGGGCAGCCTGGTCGGAGGATCGATGCTCAGCTGGAGAAGCTCTGGATACCAGACTCTCCATGCCCAGTCTGGAGGCACAAGAATGACTGGGCCCGGTTGCGCCTGATCTTCTTTAGCACTCTGGACAGGAGTGGTATTAGTGTAAAGGTGTACAGGAGGCCTGAGCTCTACCAAACAAGTGACGCCTTGGAAACTCCAGCACACAAAACTGCTGACATTGCGCATTCTCGGCGGAGGTGAACAGATCTAACCAAGGCTCTCCCCACTGCTGAAAGAGACCTTGCACCACCTTTCGGACAGAGATGCCATTTGTGATCCGCTAGGCATCAATGGCTGAGTTTGTCCGCCCTGGCATTCAGAGAACCTGCCAGGTGCTGAACCACCAGGGAAATGCCCTGCTGTTCCAGCCACATCCAGAGATGCAGGGCCTCTTGACAAAAGGTCCACAACACTACCCCACCCTGTTTGTTGCAGTACCACATGGCGGTGTTGTTGTCTGTGAACACTTGAACCAGTTTTCCCTTCAGTGAAGGAAGTAAGGCATTCAATGCCAAGCGAATCGCTCGGAGCTCCAGCAAGTTGATGAGGAGCCCGAATTACGCCAGAGGCCAGAGTCCTCTGATCTCCACCTCCCCCAGGTTGCCACCCCATCACAGGAGTGACGCATCTGTCACTATATAGTGGACTGGTTGGCGAAGGGAGAGGGGTCTGCCTCTGACCCAATCGCAGTCTGTTAGCCACCACTGCAGGTCCTGTACAGTTCTCTCTGAGATCTGAACCCTGTCGGAGAGATTCCCCTGATGCTGCACCCACTGGAACTTCAAGTCCCACTGCAGAGTCCTCATATGTCATCTGGCATGTGTCACTAGCAGGATGCAGGAGGCCATGAGGTCGAGCAGCCTGAGTCATTCTCACTGAAATCCAGGATAGAGGCTGAAACATTGGTATCATAGCCTGAATATCTTGGACTCGCTGTTCAGGAGCATCGGCCTGAAAACGGCACTGTGTCCAGAACAGCTCTGATGAAAAGTAGAGTCTGAGAGGGAGTCAGGTGTGACTTCGGCATGTTGACAGAGAACCCCAGCGAGTACAGAACGTTCCCGTAGTCTGGAGGTGGGAGACGACTTCAACAGCCATTCATCAAAATAGGGGAAGACTGACACCCCAGATCTGTGCAGATCAGCTGCGGCCACCGCCATCACCTTGGTGAACACCCAAGGGGCACTGGTAACGCCAAAGAGGAGCACGGTGAACTGAAAATGCTCATGGCCTTCCATAAACTGCAGGTAGTGCCGATGGGCAGGCAGGGCGCGAATGTGAAAATAGGCGTCCTGCAAGTCCAACGGCTACCATCCAGTCTCTTGGGCCTAGCGGACAAAACCTGAGCTAGAGTAAGCATCTTGAACTTTTTCTTTTTGAGGAAGTGGTTGAGGACTTGCAGATCTAGAATGGGACGCAGGCCCTTTTCTTTTTTTGGGACCAGAAAGTAGCAGGAATAGCAACGACAGCCTACTTCTGGCACCAGAACCCTCTCTATTGCTCCCTTGGCCAAGAGAGTCATGACTTCCTCTTGAAGAAAAAACAGATGATCCTCTGTCATCCGGTCTTAAGTTGGAGGCGTGGAAGGAAGAGTAGTCTTGACGGGGAGGGAGTAGCCTCTTCGGACTATCTGAAGGACCCACCTGTCCGACGTGATGTCCTGCCAGTGGTGGAGGTGATGGCTGATACTGCCACCAACTGGCTGCCTATGATCTTGCAGGGCCGGACTAGGAAGGTTTGGAGGCGGAGGCTGCAAGAGGGTTGGTGGATTGACCCGACCTCTGGCCACCCGACCCACTAGGCCAGGACAAGCCGCGCCCACGGCTGACCAGAGGTTGTTGGACTTGCACAGTCTTGTGGCTGGAATATGGCTGGCACGTCTGCAAGCCCCTTCCATAGCCATGAAAGGGGCGAAAAGCAGACGGAGCGTGTGGCCACTGAGAGGCCTATGGACTTGGCCTCCATGTCTGCTTTATCTCCGAAGAGACAAGTGCCATCAAAGGGCATGTCCATGAGAGAGGCCTGGACATCCCCTGAAAACCAGAAGTCCTCAACCAGGCGTGGCGTCTAACAACCACTGTCATTGAAATTGCTCTGCCCAGTGAGTAGGTGGTGTCGAGCTCACAACGGATGGCGAACTTTTCTGCATCTCTCCCGTCTAACACTGCTTGGGTGAAGATGGCCCAGGCCTCCTCCGGAACCTGTGGCAGCACTTGCGCAACCGTTTTCCACAAAGTGTGGGAATAACGGCCCAATAAGCATGCAGTGTTCACCGACCGCAATCCCAGGCTGGAGTAAGAAAACATTTTCTTACCCCAACTATCCAGCCTCTTGGATTCCCTATCTGGGGGTGCGGAAGGGAACATGCCTTGGGATGTAGAGGCTTGGACTACCAAGCTCTCTGTGGTAGGGTGGTTGGTGAGGAAAGATGGCTCACCCGGTGCATTGTCCTACTCACAGGAGCCCCTGTGCTGAGCTTGGACCAGGTGCCCAGTAGGACATCAATTAAGGCCTCGTTAAAAGGCAGCAAGGGTTTTGATGAGGAGACATCAGGCTGTAGGACCTCTGTCAAGGAGTTTGTCTTGACTGCCACAGAAGGGAGCTCAAGGCCCAGGACTTTGGCTGCCCTTTCCACCACCATTGAGTAGGAAGCTCCTGCCTCCGTAGCCACAGTAGGAGGAGAAAGCAGGCCAGAATCTGGAGAGGTGTCCAGTCTGCTGGCCTCACCCAGTTTCTGATACCAGCCCATGTCGTGGTAAGGCTGATCTTGTAAAGGGTCCAGTGACCCATACCAATTTTCCTCCATTCCTAGCCCTTCAGAATAGGTCTGAGGTAATGATCCAGAACCCAAGGGTTCTATCGGGTCCGATCCGGCGCCGGATCGTTGGGGATAGAAATGAAGTTGGTGCCGCAGACGGGCATGTGCGGCGCCAGGAGTCTCGCCGTCGGGACCGGCACTAGGGAAGATCATAAGACTATGACCGCCGTCGGTCCGGATCCAAAACCGGATCCATGGGGGGGCTTTGGTGCCGGAGCCACCAGCGCAAAACCCGATGGAGCCCCCTCTGAGCCTACGGGGCCCGAAGACATGCCATTAGGGTCAGTTCGCACAAATATGAGGCACATAGCATCATAAAACTCTTTGAACTGGGCGGGGGTCTCTCCCGCTCCTGGAAAAGCTGGGAAGCACAGAGCCGACCCAGGTGCAAGTTCCAAGGAACAAGGACTAGAATGCCGAGGCTCCTCTGTCGCGTTGGCCGACGAACAGGGAGAAGTCGAAGCGCGCTTCGAATTTTATGTTTTTTATGGTTCTTACCTGACCAACTCGAAGACTTCGAGTGGGAGGACGAAGACTTGGGGCTCCCCAGAGTGGTTTCTGGACCTTCCTCTCGACCGGAACTGTGAACGAGACCTCTGGGGTGAACGACGCGGTGCCGAGCGCTGGGACGCAAGCAGCTTCCGTGACGCCTCCTTTAAAGCTTTCGGAGCCATGGCCCAGCACTCGGAGTCGTGGTCGCGCTCCAGGCACGAAATACACACCAAGTGTGGATCCGTTACCAATATGGTGCGGTGGTAGGCGCCGCATGGCTTGAATGCAGAAGTTTTCTTCGACATGGTAAAAAACCTACACACCAAAAAATGTACAACAAATGTCAAAAAAAAGTAGTTCAAAAAGCGACAAAGGGCAGCTCTCTTCACGGATCTGCCCTGCCTTGCATGGAAAGAAAAGAACTGACGTCAGTGCACTGGAGTGGCGCCTATATAGGTGACGCGGACATCACAACTGTGGAGACGACGCCAACGACGTCACGCAAAGTTGACCGATGCCACTTAATGGCACGCAAGGGTATTGCTCAAAGCAAAATCCTGCAGATCCAGTCTGACGCCTGGGAAATTCAAAGGTAAGGAATCTGCGGCTAGATTTCTCTAACAGATAAGTTTTTCCTCTAAATGCAGATTCCTTACCTTTTTAATTGTTTTCCAAGCAGTACCCAACTCAGTGGATAGTCTTGAAAGGATGGTAAAACAAGGACATTCTGGAGGGCAAAGCATGCAAAAAGTCCACCCCTTTTTACCTCGTAATCCAAACAGTAATGCTTTGCAAAGGTATGAAGGGATGCCCATGTTGTTGCCCTGAAAATTTTGGTCACAGGGGATGCCCTTGCTAAAGCCAAGGTTGATGATTTTGCCCATGTGAAATGGCTTCCCTCTGTGTGACGGCATAGCACATCTTAATACAGAAGGTGATCCATCTTGATAAGGTGCTTTTTGTACTGCTTTACCCTTTTTGCCTGTGTTGCAAAATGGCCCTCTCTGAAGTGTCACCCCAGACTTTTTGCCTTCCTCCTACTCTTTTTGCTGAATTCTTTTTATTGCCTCAGGACTATGAGCAATTTACCTCTGCTAACCAGTGCTAAAGTGCATGCACTTCTCCCCTAAACATGAGGACATTGGTGTATACCTGATTGGCATATCTGAGGTACTGGTCAGTCCTTGTAAAGTGGTATAACATATACCCAGGGCCTGTACTTCAAGTGGGCTTGCAGCACTAATTGTGCCACTCACAGAAGTAACCTTTCAAACTTCCCTCAGGCCTGCCACTCCAGTGCCTGTGTGGGCACTTTACTGGCACTTCGATTTGGCATTTAAAACTACTTCCCAAGCATTAAACCACCCTTTTATTACAAATAGGTCATCCCTAAGGTAGGCCCTAAGCATCCCTAGGGGCAAGGAGCTATGTAAGTAACAGATAAGACATGTACTTTTATGTTTTGCATGTCCTGGTAGTAAGAAACTGCCTATTTTGTTTTTCATGACTGTGAGGCCTACCGCTCTCATAGGCCAGAATTGGGAATTTCTTAAAACACTTTTAAGCTGTAATTCCTGATCAGAGAGGGGTAGCTTTTTCACGTTTCATATCTTTGGAATGGTAATGATAAATCCTCCTTAGTGGCAAAGTTCGATTTAACATTAAAGTGGACATGTCTCTGCACTTCCTGCTCTATGTGCCTGGCAGCCTGTCTCCAATACACGTCTGGGGTGGGTGACAGCTACACTTTGTGCATTCCATCTAGACAGCTACAAACATAGGAAGGTGTGGCTCTTCTGTATTCTGAGCACTCTTCTGCATCCATCTGCATTCTGATGGGTCTTCCTGGGCAGGGAGGAATGGGAGGGGCTGACACTTACATTTTAAAAGGTAATGTCCTGTCCACACACAAAGCACTGATTTACCTCCCAGGCAAACAGGATTGGGTTGAAAGGGATCCTTGTGCACTTCAGAGAGGTGCTTTTAAGTCACCCTCTACATCAAAGACACTTTTGGATATAAGGACTGGGTCTCTGACCCCCAAAAATCAGACACTTTTGGATCTTGAACTGAACCTCTGTCAGAAAGACTGCTGTGCTGCTTAAATGACTCAACTGGACTGCTTTTCTGCTTGTTGCTCTGCTTCATGCTGCTCCCTGATTCTGCCTTCCCTTCAAGTGATCTCCAAAGGCTTGCTGGCTTGCCTCCTGTTTTCTGAATTCTCAGAGACACAAAATACTTCCTGCAATTCTGCTGGTGCTGCCTTCTGTGAGTCCTACCCTTGCCTGAGGTGCCCTCTCCAACTCCAAGTTCTGGGCCACAGAAGTGGGTTCTGCAGCTGTTTTCTACCAAACTGATGCATCGCCACCTTTCCGTTGATCAGAACCGATGCATCACTCTTCGATGCCAAAGCAGAGACTGTTCGACGACAGCGGTTCTACAGCCTGCATGGCCTGACAATGATGCTGTGTGCGGCTCGATGACGACGCACTGCCTTTACCACAGCGAAGCTCGATGATGACGCAGTGACCCGACCTCGTGGAAAAGATCGATGCATAGAACCCTCAGCGTTGATGCTTTGCTCCATCCAAGGTACCTTCTCAGCGCGGTTCTTCTAGCCGGCCTGCCCTCATCGCAGTCGGCTTGAACTTTGGATTTGTCCTGGTCCCTTGCAACCTCAAGTAACCTTTTGACCACTGGTGACTTCTAAGCATTATTTTTGCATTTAATCTTTAAAAATTCATATCTCGACTTCTACTGATTGGATATTTGACGCTTTAGTCTTATTTAATCTGATAACTATTCTCTACGTTTCTAAATCTTTGTTGAGTCTTTTTGTGGTGTATTATTTGTGTTACAGTGTGCTGCACAAATACTTTACACATTGCCTCTTTAGATAAGCCTGACTGGTCTGTGCCAAGCTACCAGAGGGTGAGCACAGGTTATTTTTTAGTGTGTATCTAGCTTACCCTGACTAGAGTGGTGGTTCTTGCCTGGCCGCATACGTCAGCCAACCAAGAATCCCATCTCTAACAGCCTGCATACCCTGTAAAGAGCTTGTCATCAACATGAACGTCAATGTTAAAACTAACCACCCTCCTAGGATACAGCCAGTGTGATCTCTCCTTGTCCATGACAGGATGTGGCAGGGGATAGAAAGAGGGAAGGGTAATGGATTGGCCCAGATGGAAACAGAAAGCAGCTCTGGTTTAGAGAACCAACTTGTTGGGGAAAAAACAAGTAAATGAGGGGAGAATGTTCAAGCCTTGCAATGCACTAATGCACCTCACCGAGGTGAGTGCAACCAAGAAAATCATCTTAAACATTAACAGCCTCGATTGACAAATGAGAACTGCTTCAAATGGGGACCTAGTCAGAAACTTCAAAACTAAGTTGCAGTCCCATTGCGGCATCACAAAAGACGTCATAGAAAACCTATTGGTTAAGCCTGTCATAAACCTGATAACTATGGGAGACACACAGGGATGTCTGGTCTGGAGAGCAGAGAAAGGCTAACAAGGCTGCCAGGTATGCCTTGACTGTACTAATAGCACACCCTTGCTGGGCTAAAGTGAGTGTGAATCTGAAGATCACTAAAAGAAGGGCTTTAAAATCTAAGCTCATTTAAGATGCCAATGGAGGTGGTAGATGTTATTCTCTGTACTCACCCCTCAATCTTCAGGTGTTAAGGTAGAGTCTCTGGAGGTTGGGGTGCAAAACCCACCCCTCTGAATGGGACAGGAGGTCTGACCTGACAGGAATGCGGAACAGGGGACACAGGAAGAGGTGGAGGAGGTCTGCATAGCACATCCTTCTAGGTCAATCGGGGGCGATAAAGACTACTTGGGATCTGTCTTGGCGAATCTGCCCCAGAACCTGAGGAATTAAGGGTATGGGAGGAAACATATAGTGAAGTGAACTCCACCGTAACTGAAATGCATCCAACAAGGCTCCCTGCAACAAATACTGGAGGGTACAGAACTGTGAGCAATGCATGTTGCTCCAAGTGTCGAACAGATCCACCGAAGGATCATTCCACTGGGTAAAAATGTGCTGGGTGCCAAGGTGATGCTGACTGAGGCTGTCAAAGCGATACCAAAGGGGATGATGGACGGAGCGCTTGAGCTAATCAAACACTCACCCCCAGTCAACTGATCTGGGTTTAATCCATCATCATTCTTTAGCTCACTCCACCACCCCAGTTCAGACATGGCCATATGCAAATCAGTCTGACCCTGTGCCTCATGGGAACAGTCCAGCCCGAACTGCCAAGCCATGTCTTCCCTGGACCGGAAACAAGCATCCTGGGACCGGTTTCTGGCCATTCAGCCGTCATCACCCAGGCTAGCTTGAATCCAGTGGCAAAGTGAGCAAGGGACCCACGTCTGGGCATACCCTGCCAACTTAGGGCGAACAAAGCGATACCAAAGGGGATGATGGACGGAGCGCTTGAGCTAATCAAACACTCACCCCCAGTCAACTGATCTGGGTTTAATCCATCATCATTCTTTAGCTCACTCCACCACCCCAGTTCAGACATGGCCATATGCAAATCAGTCTGACCCTGTGCCTCATGGGAACAGTCCAGCCCGAACTGCCAAGCCATGTCTTCCCTGGACCGGAAACAAGCATCCTGGGACCGGTTTCTGGCCATTCAGCCATCATCAGCCAGGCTAGCTTGAATCCAGTGGCAAAGTGAGCAAGGGACCCACGTCTGGGCATACCCTGCCAACTTAGGGCGAACAAAGCGATACCAAAGGGGATGATGGACGGAGCGCTTGAGCTAATCAAACACTCACCCCCAGTCAACTGATCTGGGTTTAATCCATCATCATTCTTTAGCTCACTCCACCACCCCAGTTCAGACATGGCCATATGCAAATCAGTCTGACCCTGTGCCTCATGGGAACAGTCCAGCCCGAACTGCCAAGCCATGTCTTCCCTGGACCGGAAACAAGCATCCTGGGACCGGTTTCTGGCCATTCAGCCGTCATCAGCCAGGCTAGCTTGAATCCAGTGGCAAAGTGAGCAAGGGACCCACGTCTGGGCATACCCTGCCAACTTAGGGCGAACAAAGCGATACCAAAGGGGATGATGGACGGAGCGCTTGAGCTAATCAAACACTCACCCCCAGTCAACTGATCTGGGTTTAATCCATCATCATTCTTTAGCTCACTCCACCACCCCAGTTCAGACATGGCCATATGCAAATCAGTCTGACCCTGTGCCTCATGGGAACAGTCCAGCCCGAACTGCCAAGCCATGTCTTCCCTGGACCGGAAACAAGCATCCTGGGACCGGTTTCTGGCCATTCAGCCGTCATCAGCCAGGCTAGCTTGAATCCAGTGGCAAAGTGAGCAAGGGACCCACGTCTGGGCATACCCTGCCAACTTAGGGCGAACAAAGCGATACCAAAGGGGATGATGGACGGAGCGCTTGAGCTAATCAAACACTCACCCCCAGTCAACTGATCTGGGTTTAATCCATCATCATTCTTTAGCTCACTCCACCACCCCAGTTCAGACATGGTCATATGCAAATCAGTCTGACCCTGTGCCTCATGGGAACAGTCCAGCCCGAACTGCCAAGCCATGTCTTCCCTGGACCGGAAACAAGCATCCTGGGACCGGTTTCTGGCCATTCAGCCATCATCAGCCAGGCTAGCTTGAATCCAGTGGCAAAGTGAGCAAGGGACCCACGTCTGGGCATACCCTGCCAACTTAGGGCGAACAAAGCGATACCAAAGGGGATGATGGACGGAGCGCTTGAGCTAATCAAACACTCACCCCCAGTCAACTGATCTGGGTTTAATCCATCATCATTCTTTAGCTCACTCCACCACCCCAGTTCAGACATGGCCATATGCAAATCAGTCTGACCCTGTGCCTCATGGGAACAGTCCAGCCCGAACTGCCAAGCCATGTCTTCCCTGGACCGGAAACAAGCATCCTGGGACCGGTTTCTGGCCATTCAGCCGTCATCAGCCAGGCTAGCTTGAATCCAGTGGCAAAGTGAGCAAGGGACCCACGTCTGGGCATACCCTGCCAACTTAGGGCGAACAAAGCGATACCAAAGGGGATGATGGACGGAGCGCTTGAGCTAATCAAACACTCACCCCCAGTCAACTGATCTGGGTTTAATCCATCATCATTCTTTAGCTCACTCCACCACCCCAGTTCAGACATGGCCATATGCAAATCAGTCTGACCCTGTGCCTCATGGGAACAGTCCAGCCCGAACTGCCAAGCCATGTCTTCCCTGGACCGGAAACAAGCATCCTGGGACCGGTTTCTGGCCATTCAGCCGTCATCAGCCAGGCTAGCTTGAATCCAGTGGCAAAGTGAGCAAGGGACCCACGTCTGGGCATACCCTGCCAACTTAGGGCGAACAAAGCGATACCAAAGGGGATAATGGACGGAGCGCTTGAGCTAATCAAACACTCACCCCCAGTCAACTGATCTGGGTTTAATCCATCATCATTCTTTAGCTCACTCCACCACCCCAGTTCAGACATGGCCATATGCAAATCAGTCTGACCCTGTGCCTCATGGGAACAGTCCAGCCCGAACTGCCAAGCCATGTCTTCCCTGGACCGGAAACAAGCATCCTGGGACTGGTTTCTGGCCATTCAGCCGTCATCAGCCAGGCTAGCTTGAATCCAGTGGCAAAGTGAGCAAGGGACCCACGTCTGGGCATACCCTGCCAACTTAGGGCGAACAAAGCGATACCAAAGGGGATGATGGACGGAGCGCTTGAGCTAATCAAACACTCACCCCCAGTCAACTGATCTGGGTTTAATCCATCATCATTCTTTAGCTCACTCCACCACCCCTGTCAGCCCTGGCATTAGGAGAGCCTGACAGATGCTTGGCTACCAGCCACATTCCATGATGGTATGAATAAGAACAAAGCCTCAGTGCTTCTTGACAGAGAGGATAAGAACCCACTCTCCACTACTTCTGCACTGCAGTTGTGTTGTCTGTCAAAATCTAGGCAGACTGGCCCTGAAGGGAGTGAAGTAATGCCTTGAGCTCCAACTGAATCACTCTCAGTTCAAGCAGGTTGATGCACAGAACCTGCTGTTCTGGAGACCAAAGGTCTCTCATCTCCATTCCCTCCAAGTGATCCTCCACCCAAGAGTTGAGGCATCCGTGACCACAGCAGGTAGGGGGTGGAAGGACATTTCTTTCCATAGGTTTTCCTCCCTGCCCACTGGGACAGGTCAGCAGAAGGATCCCAGGAGAACACAATGGTGTCTGACAGATTGCCTCCATGCAGGAACAACTGCCTCCCGAGGCACCACTGGCGAGCCCTCATGTGCAAACGTGTGTATGTGACCAGGAGGATGCAAGAAGCCAGCAGACCTAGCAGGCATAAGATCGTTAAGACTGGAATCCGAACTCCATCTGGAAACATTAGAATCATTAATTGAAATTTCCAGATCCTCTGAGAAGGAGGGATGGCTAGGAGTGATGTTGTATCTGCCCCTGGGATGCTCACCATCTCAGGAGACGCAGCTTTTAGCAACCAGTAGTCCAGGTAAGAGATACTACGATTCATTAGCGTCCAAGATGAGCCACTGCCATCACCTTTGTAAAGACTCAAGGTGCTGATGTCAAGCTAAACGGGAGGGTTGCAAATTGTAGTGAGAGGACCCTACCACAAAAGACAGGTAACTGTGTGCAAATGCATGATGGGTACATGAAATATGCATCCTGCAAGTTGAGGGACACAAGTCAGTCTCCTTCCTTGCGGAGGAAAAGATTGAAGATCCGGAGGCCTAAGATTGCATGAAGGCTGCCATCCTTCTTGGGATAGTGTTCTAAAATGAACCTTTTCCTACTGGCTCTAAAACTGTGGCCATCCACTGTACTCAAATATACATTCAATGCATGCTACCATTCCTTCTAGGGTCTTGGAGGTTCACCTAGAACTTGCAAAAATGGTGGGGCTGGTGATATAGTATCCATAGTGGAAGTCAATACATATATAAGATAAATAAGCAAAAATGCACACCAGTTATCCAGAGTTAGGTCTTTTCCATGTAACCATAACCAGTTCATGTCTGAAATGCACAGAATATCATCTGTAAATTGCCAAATAACTACATAGTCTTGGGTAGGCAGTTAGTATAGAGAACTTACTTTAACTTCTCAGTGATGCATGCTCAGAAATGCAGGAAACTCAGACCTCACCAGAAGAAACTTCACCAAAAAATGTATGCAAATGTACACAAGAAAGAAGCTTACTTTCAGTTCGGGTCCGTGTAAAGATTCTTCTCAGTCAATCTGTGCTGAGAACTACATTTCAAATGGGTACCTTGACTTTAAATTCATTTCCCTGTATAGATCTTTCCCAGTCAATCTGCTCTGCAACTACATGCCCCATGAGTACTTTGTCTTTTCTACTGGATCTTCCACCAACTGGATTGTCATTTGGGCTGATTAACTCGCGATATCACAGGAACAGCAGAACAGATACTTCTTTCTCTTGCAATCATTGGAGAAACAAGGATTTTCAGTGTGGTTTGGGCAAGTCGAGACACTCATTGCCAGTGGTAAAATGACCACTATCACTAAGGGTGAAGACCTAAAAACTTTGCAATAGCACTACTAGTTTCGAACCACTCTAATGTAGAGTCAGCTTTGTAACCTAACAGCTGGGTTCCATCAAAAGGAAAATCCATTAATGTAGACTGGACAACCGTGGAAAAGTGAGGTGCGAAGCCAAGCGTGTCGGCAGAGAGCTACAATAAAGCTCTCGCCACGAATCAGCTGTGTCTAACCCAGACTGCATGATCTGCCACAATGCTGCTTTTCCATCTCTCAGGGGATCGGAAAAGTTCCTGTGAAGGTGGTCGGGTACATTTGGGAAACTTGTTGTGCCATATCTCAATGCACGTGTTTGTAATGTTCCATAAGGCATGTGACATGAAGGGATTATAGGACTAAGCTGCCTGCAGAGAATATTCTTTTTCGTACTGCCTTCAGTTTTTTTGATTTCCCCCTTGCTGGAGGGTGGGAGACTCCAGGAGAACATTTTGATGAGCAAGAAGCATGGACGAGGGCATGGCCTTGACACCAAGGATGGGCTGATGCGCAGAGCCGGAGCTCTGGCCGGGAATCCTCGGCACAGCCAGCTATCTGCGCTCTCCCTGTGCCAGAATGGCAGTCCACAGTGGAAGAAGGTGAGAAGGCCACCCCAGGCAAACGGTGGCACCAGGGGGAGTGTAGCAACATGGAGGTATTGCCCGATCCAGAGTGCCCAGCAGCCACATTGCAAGATGGTGGCTGTTTTCATTGGCTGCAGTGGCCATGACTGAAAGCCTGAATAGGCCACTGATGGCACAGACAACACGGCGGGGATGCCTACGATCCCCCGGAGCAGACCACCCGGGTCTACGGGGCATCCACCGCCTGGGCACAGAACTCCTTAGCCCCTCCCCCCGTTCCTGAGAGGACGCCTAGGTGGATTTGCTGCGGGCCCATTCTGAGGCTTTTTTCTGCCCCCTGGTCCATCCCCGCAGGGGCGCTTGGAGAGACTTGGTGCGGGCCTGCCTCAGGGTGCCAGGCAGTTATGGGGAAGCCCTAAGGCACAGATCTCTTTCACAAGAGCTGGGCCGTGACTGGTGAGGCGGAGTGCCCCCAACACCATCCAGGCAGGAACCATCCTCTGGGGCCCGCCAAGGAAGGCAGTTTGTGGACGCGACAAGGAAGCACCGGAGCTTGCGAGGGCCGGATCCGGTGATGGTGAATGGGCAACTACTACTAGAAGATCGCTGTGGACCTAGCTGGAGAACATTGGGGGCCTGTGAGAGATCCCCCCGCCCCTTCCGACATACCAGCAAGATGGTGCGTGTCAAAGAGGTGAAGTCCCTGCATGTAAACAAACTTAAAAGCCAAGTCCTGGGCACACGTTTGTACAATAAAAACAATGTTTGTTGTTGTTCTGAGCATTCGTAGAGTTGTTATTAAAGTCCACTCGAATAGTAAATGTTTATAGTTTTAATCTCAAAAGCAAAAAGGACAAAGGATAACCAGCCAACACGTGTTTCGTCACAAAGGGAAGTAACCCGTGACTTCTTCAGGGCGCTCCGCCGGTGATAATTCCGACCCGGATGGTCTGGTTGAAGAAAGTGACAATGAGATCCAAGATAATGATGGGAAAGCTCCGGCTTAAGGCGATCCCAGGAGTGAATGACTGAATAGCCGTGGGTCGGTGGGTCAACGTCTCCACGGATCTACAGTTTCAAAGAAAACCTCAGTGTATTAAGAAAGGGACCTCCAGGGTCGAGGAGATCCCAAAAGTAGTACCTGCAGCCTGTACCTCACCCGGAACAGAGACGTGTCGGTGCCTGCACTCCTCCTGAAACACATTCACGCTTAGATCGCCTGGACCGGCTGACCCGCCCGTTTACAGGCTGCAGGTACTACTTTTGGGATCTCCTCGACCCTGGAGGTCCCTTTCTTAATACACTGAGGTTTTCCTTGAAACTGTAGATCCGTGGAGACGTTGACCCACCGACCCACGGCTATTCAGTCATTCACTCCTGGGATCGCGTTAAGCCGGAGCTTTCCCATCATTATCTTGGATCTCATTGTCACTTTCTTCAACCAGACCATCCGGGTCGGAATTATCACCGGCGGAGCGCCCTGAAGAAGTCACGGGTTACTTCCCTTTGTGACGAAACACGTGTTGGCTGGTTATCCTTTGTCCTTTTTGCTTTTGAGATTAAAACTATAAACATTTACTATTCGAGTGGACTTTAATAACAACTCTACGAATGCTCAGAACAACAACAAACATTGTTTTATTGTACAAACGTGTGCCTAAGACTGGCTTTCAGTAACTTGTGTGGGTTGACACCCACATATAAATACGGGGTTATAGGGTAATTCCTCCGACCTGGTAGCACCGTGCAACACACACACCATAATCACCATATGCACATACAGCAAGGCGCCACACTTCCTGGTATATCCAAAACCCTACCTTCTAAATATGTAAACAAACTTGACAAGTATGCCTTCCGAAGTGGGGGACCAGCAGAGTCAGGGGGTGCGCCACAGAACAAGAGCACGAGCGTGGGGAGGAGCGAGATCCCTCCATGAGAGAATTGTTCCTGGCCATCCAGGGTACCCGTGCAGCACCAGAACATAAAATCGACGCAGTGACCGTGGATGTCACACTGATCCATGTGGATATGGGGAAGATCTCTGAAAGAGTACACACAGCTGAGGCCACACTCACAGATCACACAGAGGCCATCCGTACTTTACAAGCCGAGGTGCCCCAAATGAAGGAGAAAACCTCCCAACTCCATGCGCGGGCAGAGGACACCGAGGGCCACTCCAGGTGAAACATACGCCTGATAGAGGTACCTGAAAAGGAAGAGGGCATAGAGGTAGAACGGTTTGTGGAAGGCCTGCTGCGCCGCTGGCTGAAACCTGAGGACTTATATGCCCAATTTGTGGTTGAAGAAGTGAACCAGGTCCCTGGGACCTCTCCTAAAACGGGAGCCAGACCCAGCCCTCTCCTGGCCCGTATAATGAATGTCAGAGACCGGTACGCAATCCTCAGGGTGACTCACATGTGGAGTCCCCTCCACAACAAAAATCACAAAATCCAGATCTTTCCAGACTATACCCAAGAAGTACAGGCAGGGCATCGATCCTTCGATAAGGTGAGGGGGGGAGTCTGGAGCTGGAACCCGCAGTACATGATGATCTTCCCAGCACGCCTGAAGTTTATGGCAGAGGGGCACTCCTGGCTCTTTGGTACACCGGAAGAGGCTTGGGAATGGCTGAAAGGCTGGCATCCAGTGGAGAACGGATGGCGGGGGAGGAGACGCACAGCAGCGAAGCGACAGGACATCGAGGAGAGACAGGCAGAGGATGAGGCGGGACATTCGAGACCGGGAGCAGAGAGGCCGGACAACGAGGAGTGGTGAGTGGAGGTGAGGGGCATGCTGAGCCCGGAGACACCAGAACAGGGCAAAACGGATTCACAGCCTCCTTAATGAGATGTTGGACAACATGTGGATCAGGAGGAGACTGTTGGAAAGACTTTGGCTGTGCCGACAGAGCCACGGACTGAATGACTGCAAATAACATCTGCCATCTCACAGATGTTTCTTTCACCAGGTGCCGGAAGGAGACATGGAACCTAGAAGTTCAAGTTAAGGCTTGGTAAGGGAATGGGGGGGGGGCAACAGACACCTTGAGCATGGGGAAGTGGGTAGTTTCAAAGCCACAGTTTGAGGATGAAGGGGGGGTATTTGGTATTGGGACACGGATGTGTTAGGAAGGCACATGTACATGCACAGACCAGGGAGACCCACAGGCATGTCATCATTAAGAAATACCCTTGGCTGTCCAGCGACAGGATGACGGACACCGGGGTGGGCTCACCATACTTTCTTGGAATGTTAACAGACTGGAGAGTAAGCTGAAGAGGGGGTGGTCATTAACTACTTCTATAGGCATAACCCCAACATAGTCATGCTATGGGAGATGCACTTAGTGGGGAACCGCTGTGCATTTCTAGGGAAAGGACAATACACACTGCTAGCACACTCTGGTTTCACTACGGGATCGCAAGGGATTTTCATCCTTGCATGCAAGTCTCTACCATTACAGATCACACAAACCTGGACGCACCCAGGGGGCTGCTATGCGGCAATTAGTGGTATATAGGAAGGAGAGTTCCTAGCTTTGGCTTCCAGGCATCTTCTGTGGGGTTGCAACCAAAGGTATTGGGGCAGATGTGGGGCTGGATAGTCCGTTTACCCCCGGTGTCCACATTACTGATCAGGGGGACTTCAACCTTACAATGCAGGGCGACTGGGATAGGGCCATCTGGGATAGGAGGGTATTCCTATGCAGCAGGCTTGGCAGGGTGGGAAACAACCTTTAGAACGCATGCCTTACATCGCATGCCATTAGATTGCGGTTTTTACAACGAAAGTCGTTACAACGACTTGCACTGAAGGGCGCTATAGGACAAGGAGTAGTTTAAATTACTATCCAACACCTTCCCTACTGTACGTAGGCTGGAGTTGGAATAGTAAATTAAACTACTCCTAAGTCCAGCGCCCTCCAACGCAAGTCGTTGTAACAACTTGCGTTGTTAAAACCGCGATCTAATGGCATGCGATGTAATGCATGCGTGGTATCGTCATACATCCGGCAGGGTCCATGTCCCGCACAGACTACTTTTTTGCACTGGAACAACAGAGAGAAGGGGTTGGGCCTTGTGCTACCTGGCACAAGGTATCTAAGACCACTCCCCCATGATCATGCAACTGTTAACCTCGAGCCGGCAGTCCTCATTGGGCTGGTGGCTTGACACATGGTATCTGACTAATTGGCACACAAGGAAGTCTCTGAAAGCAGCAATGGACCACTATTTCCTAGAAAACACCTATTCGGTACAATCAGCTACCACTGTGTGGGAAGCTTACACGGCTGTGTTTACGGGGCACCTCATCTCCCTCATCACAGGGAAAAAGAAGGAACGAGATAGGGAAGTCGCAGCACTAGAGGAAAACCTGTGTAGATCAATCAATCAATCAGGGGTTTATATAGCGCGCTACTCACCCGTGAGGGTCTCAAGGCGCTGGGGGGCGGGGGAAGCGGCTCCGGATCAGTCGAAGAGCCAGGTCTTGAGGTCCTTCCTGAACGTTTGCAGGGTCGGTGAGCGTCTGATGTTCACAGGGAGCTCGTTCCAGGTTTTGGCAGCGATGTAGGAGAAAGCTCTCCCGCCGGTTCTGTTTCTGCGGATGCGGGGACCTCTGCCAGGGCGAGGTCGGCGGAGCGGAGGTTCCTCTTGGGTACGTGGAAGGATACTCTCTCGTTGAGGTATTTGGGTCCGATGTTGTTGAGGGATTTGTAGGCGTGGGTGAGGAGTTTGAAGGTGACCCACTTCTCGACGGGGAGCCAGTGGAGGTCTCGTAGGTGTTGGGTCATGTGCTTGTGACGCGGTGTCCCGAGGGCGAGTCTTGCTGCGGCGTTCTGGATGGTTTGGAGTTTGTGTAGAAGAGTTTTGTTGATTCCGGCTTAGAGGGCGTTGCCGTAGTCCAGTCTGCTGGTTATGAGTGCGTGGGTGACAGTCCTTCTGCAGTCGGGGGGGATCCATTTGAAGGTCTTACGGAGGATGCGAAGGCAGTTGAAACTGATGGAGGCGACGGCGTTGATCTGGCGGTACATGGAGAGGGAGGAGTCAAGGATGATGCCGAGGTTCCGAGCGTGGTCTGTAGGGGTGGGTGGGCTCCCGAGGGCGGAGGGCCACCAGGTGTTGTCCCAGGCGGAGGTGCAGGGTCCGAGGATGAGGACCTCGGTCTTCTCTGAGTTGAGCTTCAGGCAGCTGTCTTTCATCCAGGCTGTCACGTTCTTCATTCCTTCCTGGAAGCAGAGTCTGGTGTCTTCGGGATTCTTCGTGAGTGAGAGGATGAGCTGGGTGTCGTCGGCGTAGGATACGATGCTGAGCCCATCCTGTCTGACGAAGGCGGCGAGGGGTGCCATGTAGATGTTGAAGAGCGTGGGGCTGAGTGATGATCCCTGGAGTACTCCGCAGTTGATTTCCGTGGGTTTGGAGAGGAAGGGAGGGAATCGAATCCTCTGGGTTCTGCCGGAGAGGAAGGATTGGATCCAGTCGAGGGCAGCTCCTTGTATTCCCGCGTCGTGAAGTCTGGCTGCGAGCGTGCGATGTGAAACGGTGTCGAAGGCTGCGGAGAGGTCTAGAAGGATGAGGGCCGCAGTGTGTCCCTGATCCAGTAGCATGCGGATGTCGTCAGTGGCGGCGAGGAGGGCGGTCTCGGTGCTGTGGTTGCTGCGGAATCCAGACTGGGAGGCGTCTAGGATGGAGTTCTCTTCGATGAAGGCGGTCAGCTGGGCGTTTACGAGTCTCTCGGTGACTTTGGCTGTAAAGGGGAGGAGAGAGATGGGCCGGTAGTTTTTCAGGTCCGTTGGGTCGGCCGTTGGTTTTTTGAGGAGGGGTTTCACCTCCGCCCGTTTCCAGTCATCTGGGCAGATGCCTGATCTGAGGGAGGCGTTGATGGTGCGTCCTAGTTCGGTTGCGATGACGGTGGCGGCCCTGTGGAATATGTGCGGTGGGCAGGGGTCCGTTGGGGCTCCTGAGTGAGTTTTCTTCATGGTCGCGGTGATGAGTTCGACGGTAGCGGGATCCCAGGACGTGATGGTCGGCTCATCGGCGGCGGTGGGTAGGGGGGTGGTGTCCATCGTTGGTTCACTGAAGTTGTCGTAGAGGGCCTTGATCTTCAGATGGAAGTAGGAGCTGAGCTTGTCGCAGAGTTCCTGGGAAGGTGTGACGTCCGTGGCTTCGCAGGTGGGTTTTGCGAACTGCTGTATGACGTTGAACAGTTCCTTGGCGTTGGTCACGTTGGTCTGGACTTTGTCTCTTATGAAGGGAGGCAGATAACATGAACATCTCTGACCCAGAGCTTACACACAAAATGACCCTTGCTAGAGAAGAATATAGATGGTTGGTAGAACAGGAGGCAAGGGCACAATTTAGGGCAAAGCAGCATAGGCTCTATGAAGTGAGAAACAAAGCGGGCAAGCTGCTAGCCTGGCTGGCCCACAGGGAGGAAGGCAGAAGATGGATACCCCAGGTAAAGAATGAGGTGGGAGAAAAGGTGGGCACAGCAGAAGACATAGCTGGGGCCTTTGCAACACACCTCCAGAGTCTGTATGAGTCGAGTCAAGAGTTTGTCACGGCATCCCGAACCCTACCCTCGAGGCTGAAGATAGAGAGATGCTGGATTGCAAAATAGAGGACAGGGAGCTTAGGGAGGCCATCGGTCAGCTAATGAGCGGGAAGGCCCAGGGGACCAAACAGGTTTCCTTCAGAGATCTACAAGTGCCTGGGGAGTTGGTTGGCTGGTCCCCTTAGGGAAACGTTTTATGAGGCAAGGAAGGAGGGAACCCTCCCACAGGACCTCCTTACTGCACCAATAATGCTGATCCACAATGGGGGCAAGCCGGTGGAGCAGTGTGCCTCCATTAGGCCTATCACTCTGCTGAACCTGAAAGTTAAGATTCCTGCCAAGGTGCTGGTGAACTGATTGCTCCTGGTCATTCATAAACTAATACGCCTGGATCAGTCAGGTTTTATGCCCGGTAGATCCATGAGGCACAACCTCCTATGGCTGTTTGGGTGTCTGGAACAGAAGAGGGCCCTGGGGGAGCTAGCGGTCCTGCTGACACTTGATAACAAAAAGGCTTTTAATTCAATAGAATGGGAATACCTGCTAATGGTGCTGAGGAAGATAGGGTTTGGGCCAGAATTTCTGGCCTGGGTGCAGCTCCTATACAGCAAATCGTGGGCACAAGTTCGGACTAATGGAACACTGTCCCGGGAGTTTGCCCTTGTCAGAGGGGCTTGGCAGGGGTGCCCCGTCTCGCCACTGCTGTTTCTGCTGGCGGGGGAGCCTCTACCTAGCAGATCCAGCTCAGTCAATATCTCGTATTGTTGTATTCCTCTTAGGGTGTCCATACACGGGCTTTCCTGTATCATGTCCTTATATAGGCACAATTCGCCCTGCCCTTATATAGGCATAAAATCCCAGTCCTTATTTAGGCATTAAACCGTGCACTCCAAATACAGGCATGGTCTCCGACATCCGTCCACCCTAACGTCACAACGAGTTCTTGAAGAACAGACCCTTAGGCTTCGGGAGTTTCCCTAGCACAGGACTATTGATTTCTTCAAGGACTCATCTATTATGCATGAACCGTTATACCTTAGGGGTTCATTCATGACGTCTTCCGCTGTCCGATTCACGTCAATGCTAACATTCTGAGGTACCTCACAGGTATAAATATACCTTCCCTAGCCCCTGTAAATCAGAGGAGACCTCGACTTCAGAGGAACCCGTTTCCCGGCCTGACGCACTGAGAAGACGCTGTCATCCCTGCACGCAGAGAGTCCAGCTTCCAGTGATCTGACTTCCCTCGCGGGGTGTTGGAGTTCGAGTCTGGCAAAAGATTCCTACCTCTCTCATTCTTAAGGTATGGGGCTGACTAGAACATAGAGGGACTCTTGGCATACTAGGCATACTAGACTTAACATACTCTTAGTATACCATAGTAAAGAATACTTCACCTACTTCATACCTCTCCCTACACCTAGGACAGGTTAGGTACATTGGGGTAGAACTAGCTTAGAGACGCATCGTATGAGTACTCACATTCTTAGTCTATGTTATTTATGTAAATGAATATCTACTAAAGATCATGCTAGCGCAGTATTATTTATTTCTACTGCTTACGCTGTACATTATTTATCTTGCATACTGTCTTGTGATCGTAACAGCACATTTAACTTACACCAGAAACAAGACTGTTCAATAAACCTTTTATTGAAACGCCCGTCTATTCTTTCTGTGTAACTTTGAGGAAAACTAAGCATGCACGATTGAGCTGAGTGAAATAGTTATCTATTGTTTCTACGACTCTGGGACACGTTCTGATTCTAAAGGGGAAACAAAAGTTGTCATGTTTTGCGGCTGCCAGAAACTACTCCCTTCTTGTTTTTCAAGGAGTTTCTAGTGGCCTCTGAGCTAGCTAGCACAAGTAATTAAGTTTAATATACTCGATAGGGACATACTGACCTTAGTCCTATGTCAAACCTATAGGGGATATTATTCCAATGCGCAGAGCCTATTAGGGAAATAGGAGCTACACTACATAGCGCCCAACTGTTTGGTAAGGCGGTAATTTAACGTTAGATACTGAGTAACTCAGCCGTGCTTTTTCTCTCAGAGACCCCTACCCATATACTCCAAAAGACGTCTGGAGTGGGCAGGGTTAAGTATCCACCAAGGCTCCATAGGGAAGCACCCTATATATTAGCTGTATGGTTTGCTCAACGTTGAAGGATACAGTGTTCCAAAATATTGTGCACCTTATCTTTGTTTCCTTGAAACTTGTTCTACATTTTTCGAAAAACAAAATGTCCATAACAGGGGACGAAGCCACCGGAAACGGTGGAGCTGTGGCTGATCCAGCCCAAGCAGCAGTTTTTAACTTTACCGGTTTAAATGAAACCGAGGAGGGTGTCATAGACATCCATCCAAACTTAAGAAGAGCCATCACTCTAAAACTCATAAAACATGGCCTACCACCAAGAGGCGGTAGAGCAGTTTTCGTGATAGAGGCACACGAATCCTTTCAGACAGAGGTATTCTATTCATGGGTAATATTTCCTGAATCAAATTCAGTAACAAAACTGTTTCACTTCTACAAAGAAGATGATCCACCAGAGGAATACATTCCTTTCGAGGATATAGAAATTCCATTAACATACCAGGAGCATCAGGCGCCCTAAAACATCACAGAAACATTACCAGGCTCGGTCCACTAGGTAGACCAGGAGCAACATGGCCGATTCTAGCCGGCTACACACCTCATCCTGACCTGGATATAATGTCAGATGAGGAACTACTTGTTCAACTACAATATTCCAATTCACCTAAAATATACATATGCCAGGAAATGGGCAGTAGCCCAGGCCCCAGCATTATATAAAAATCATGTAGGATGGGATGAGGACTCCCCTCACCATAAAATACATCTGAAACATGAACCAACTGCACAAAGGCAGTATCCAATAAAGCAAGAAGCTAAAAAACAGGTCAGGGAGATCTTAGATCAACTTGAATACCAAGGGGTGATTGAAACATGCACCTCCTCAATGAACAATCCTTTGTTTCCTGTCTCCAAACCAGACAACACATATCGTCTAGTTTTGGATTACAGACACCTAAACACTTGTTATAAAACCTTTGCAGTGCAAAATGCACATAGCACAGCATTAATGAATAACATTGTGCGTAAAAAAAAAAAACAACATTAGACATCTCAAATGGTTTCTTTTGTCAAAACATAGCACCTGAAAGCAGGTACTTAACAGCATTCTCCATAATGGGGACCCATCGTCACTTTTGTCGACTCCCACAAGGGTTCAAGAACAGCCCAGGTTTATTCTCAGCGAGGGTAACGGAGTTACTACAAATTTATGACAATGAGGCATTGTCCTATGTCGATGACATCTATCTGACAGACGATGACCTGGAAAAACACTTGAACAGGGTGAATACCATTATACTGGGCTTTGCCTCTGAGGGCTACAAATTCAACTTCAAAAAGTCCAGAACTGCCCATCTCAATGTCCTATTTCTAGGATATGAGCTTTCAAGTGAAGGCAATAGCTTGGCAGCTAACTTTCTAGAAAAGTGTGCGCTGCTCCAACCTCCAAAAACGCTAAAAAACTTACAATCCATCCTGGGTTTCCTAAATTTTGGAAGAACATACATTTTAAATTACGCAGAAAGGGTTAAACCTCTCTATGCATTAATCAAACCTGATTTTTCAATCAAAAATTGGACAAACGAACACACAGAAATCTTGCGTTCACTCCAGGCTAACATGTTAGCAACAAATCACTTACAAACACGCGTAAGTCAACGCAATTAGGCGATCCGAATAATTTCGGGTCAATGAGGATTCACCTACTTAACATTTAATGAGGGTGAAAAATACCAATCGCATACAAATCGCATTTGTATACACAAGCGGAAATGCGCTTCACTTCAACTGAAAAAATTCTGACAGCAGTTCAAACCGCTGTAGCAAAAGAAAGAGCCTTAGCCCAAGGGAAACGCATTATTGTCGTAACCCCAGTACCAGCTTTAGAAGCGGTCACAAAAGCAAGCATTCCAAATGCTAAGGCATTACATCCAAGATGGATACAATGGGTTAATTCTCTTGCTGCAACAGATGTTGAATATGTTTTTGATCCCGATTTAAAAACACAAGCATTCCTGCAATATGAACAAGAATGTCCTCTGCCCACTGAATTTCTGCCTCTCGATCAGTACGAATTCATAATTTACACTGACGGATCCGCACAGCCCGCCACAGGGAGTAAGCAAGCTTACAGTGCAGCGTGTGCAATCGTTAAAGGTCGCATGCGAGCTGGCATCTTCAGACCTATGGTCACAAAAACTCAATCTCTAGGAGATTGTACAGCTCAGCGAGCTGAACTACAAGCATTCAAACTAGCACTTGAAAGTACAGATCGAGAATTCCCCACACTGATAGTGTGCGATTCCTTTTACTGTGTTCAGTCGTATAATGAATATATACAAAACTGGCTTGAAAATGGTTTCAAAGATGCGAAAGGTGGCACAATAAAGCACAAAATGCTTTGGGAACAAGTAGTTCAGTTAAAAAACGAACTACCAAAGGCTCACGTGATCCATACACTGAGTCATCAACGTGATGGCGTTCACGTTGCAGGGAATTCATTGGCTGACGAAGCCGCAAAGGGGGCTGTTCAGACGGCTTCCGTAGCTGCGATCACTCGTTCAAAAACAAAAATAGACGGTGAGATAATGTTGGATGTCAATGCTTCAAGCAAGGGCAGCAGTGCAGAGTTACCAAAAAAGTTTCCACTCAAGTACTCTTATGTAATTGATGCGAACAACGGTCCTTTTGCTCGAATCCCTGGAGTGGGGGATAGGGTAATTCCAAACATGGAACGTAGAGCAGCTTTGATTTATGAGGCACATTTGGGGGAGGGTCTGTCACATCAAGGGATCTCTAAAACTATTTTGACGTTAAAAGAGATGTACTGGTGGCCTGGAATGAATACAGAAATACACATATTCATCAATAACTGCTTAGACTGTAAATTACAGCGAGAAAGCCACCAGACACCATGCTACGAATGTAGCCGCCCATTACAGACACCATTGTTAGACAGCATTAGACTATCTACGCGCATGCGTCCTTCTGGACAAATGCAATCCCACAAATACTGAATCAAGGTTCCTATGGATATGGCCTCAGCGCTCGGCTGACGCTCGAACTGTTATAAAAGATTTGCGAGTTTTTATCGGCACATACGCAATAGGCACGCTACATTCTGACCAGGGCCCTGCGTTTAGCTCTCGGGCTTACAAAGAAGCCATGGCCAGTCTGGGCGTTGCATTGCGGTACTCCTCTCCATTCCATCCTGAGGGAAATTCGGTTGTGGAAAGGAAAAACCGGGACATAAAGCAGTCTATAACAGCTAGGGTATTAGGTTCGGGTGATGGGTGGGTCAAACATCTTTATGGGGGTCCAGCTCTCATTAAACAACCTGCCAAGAAGTTCTCTAGGGGGGGTCACTCCATATGAGGTCCTATTTGGGACAAGAATGTGGGTACCAGATCTCGATCACGTAGGCACAGTGGTGGAAAATAAACCGTTTGATATCAAAGAACGTTTGGCTGTTTTACAGGAACTGAATGAGTTAAGAACGAAACAAAGCAATGTATTCCTGCAGCCAACCACCACTGGGGAAAAACTGGCGGTCCCAGCAAGGCCTGTCTGGATTCCAAAAGTTGGGGATCTAGTCAGAGAAAAAATTGCGGACAAGAAGGAATTTGGACCTTCTTACAGACAACCAGTAGCTGTCCTAGCAGTTCAAGGAACAAGAACAGTACTTCTGCCGCCCCTTGCTGGAAAAAAGGAGAAAAGATTTGTGTCCATCGATCTCATCAAACCACAGTATGTGGCCAATACTAAATAGTAGGCCTCGTGGACTCCGACCTAGTAGCAGACGCACTCCTCTCGTTACTATCCAAGAGGTTCAGACTGAAAGACTGATAACCATCGAGAATTCAGCTGTAACAGATGAAGGACTAAGCAACAATGCAATGGAACTCATCCCTCTTGAAAACCAAGTAACAGTTCCTCCAAATACACCTGTCTACACCAATGTAGCGAGTGATCAACTGGTTCCAGCGATTTCTACAAATCCTGATGCAATTCCAACAATTGACAGAACTGCTTCTGGCTATTTAATTAACTTTGATACGTTCTCAGAAGATCCGAGTGAACCTGAAACGACGCCAGCATCATTCAAACTCAAGCAGCAAGTACAAGACTTTCTTCACTTTCTGAAAAAGACTTATCTGGTTTCACCATGGATTGAACTCTGGATTACATCTGGTCTTTTTGTTTTCCTGCTCTGGCTAGCTTTGGTTACAACTGTGAGCATGCTTATAAGTGGCAGATACATCCATGTGAATACTGAAGGAAAAGACGTGAACGTACTTTTGAAACCTCATAAATCTTCCCATCGTGAAGCAAGAGACTTGTCATCAGTGAAAATCACAGCCGTTCCTATACAGGATGGTATAGTGTGGGACAAAACAGATTTTGATATCTTCGGCCCGACGGAACAATTGAACATTCCACATTTGTTTAAAATTTCACTAAGTGATCTAATTTCGTCCAGTACCTATTCTGATTATTGGGACTTTGAGACTGTAAACGACATAATGTTTGACCTAGAAAAATCTGCTGCATTTTCTAAAAATGAATATTTAGAGGGTTCATCAGACTATGAACAGCTGTATTGCTATAACCACTATGGTCATCATTATTTGCATAAATCTGCATACCCTAGAAATGTGTATATGTTTAACCAATGGGAGCATTGTCCTACACCACCACAAGGTAGTTCAAAAACATTTGTTAACAAGTTTCCATATTTTTCAGGTTACAATACATCTGATCCAGAAACGTTTTACTATAAAAATGTAAACAAGACAGGACTGAAAATTATGTTAACTAATACGAAACAGATTTACTCTGCAACATTTATTGCCCAACTGTCTAGACAGGGTTTCGACTTATGGAAAGACACAATAGACACAAAAACTGTGTGGGGTACTAAAGATTGGCAAGTGCAGGGGATAGAAGCTTTATTTAGAGCCTGTATAATCCCTGAACAAATAATGTTTTTGAATGAAACTGTCCAACAAACATCTTGTCTTGGACAAGCCAAGATCAAAGAGATGAAAACACCTTCTGTACCAACACCTGCAAGTGATAACAATACACAGGCAGCGATTACAGTTGACCAAATACTACAACTCAACAGATCTAATCCTGATTGGAGAAAATGGTTGATCTGGCCCACAGACACGAACAACTGTCAGGAAAGATTCCTGAATAAAACTCAGGGGTTTACTATTCATAGGCCAGACCCAAGATACGTCCAAAGACAGCATCCGGGGGTAGTAACAACATACAGTGTAGGAAAATTATGCCTCGATTGGCTTCAGAAATCTACACTACAGGATGTGAAACAACACTTATCCTTACTTAAAGACGACGCAGACCTTAGGGAATTCTTGCTTGGACCAAGAAAACCGCGTCAAAAACGTTTCATATATGCCGGCATTTATGCTGCCTATAATAAAGCATGGAAAGTGTCACAGATGGAGGCCGCAGAACGAATACGTGAACTTGATCATATTAATTTAGAGAAAACCCTCTCTGTGGTCGTCAATGGGTTAACTACTTTGTCCTCCAGAATATATTCATTGGATGGCATTGTATCCTCTGCTATCGACATACTAGAACAAGATTTGGCGATGTTACAGCAAGGCCAATCTCAATTACGTTCTGTTGTGTTATTAAGCTGGACGCTGCAATCTTTGCGTGCGGGCTATGTGCCTTGGCGTTTTATCAACACGTCAGCTCTGTTTGCAGAATACAATCTAACTGATAAACAGATCGAACTGGCACAAAGAGGAGCAAAGTATACAGTGCTGAGCATTGAAAAACTGGAAAAGTTACCATTCACAGTGGCAGAAAAACCAGCTACAGAATGGCTCATTCATGGCAAAATCACATTACCTGTGACTACTTTTCAGTTTCAGTATTGCCTCAGACAAATGCAAGCAGGCAAATATGAAAGGTTGGGTAAGGAATACATTAAGACATCTTGGGATTTACCGTATACATATAGATGTTGGAGTGGGAACGTGAAGTGTTTCTGAGCGGTACACACTGTAAACGTGCACTGAGCGGTTCACTTATATGTCAGGACATTTCTTTACACGGGGCTTGTAATGGTTCTGTGGCAAATTTGTCTTGCCATCAGCAGGGTACACCAGCTGCTGTGATTAATCCAACGTTTGGACAACTTTCTAATGGGAGTTACCTCATGTTGAATGATCAGAGTTGCTGCGGCATGTTGCCAGGCATCCCATATCTAGTAACGGTCAACTCCAGGGTCACTTGCTGTATGCAAGTATTGTTTGCCCCAATAAACACAGTCAGGGAGTCGCCTCTATGGCCTTCGCTGAACGTCTCTTTTATAAGATTTGATACTTTGAGCAGAATGAAAGCCATGCTTTTACAGCAAACAGTGCCTTTGACCTCGGCCAAAGAAACCTATGATCTACAAGTAGCAAGGACTTCGGCTGAGATACAGACTTTAATACGTACAAACTGCCCTATACATTTCGTGGAAATGATAGGACGTATCTTTAGTATGTCTGATACAAGCGGAATTTTACATGTATTTAAGAGCATCTGCTCCGGTCTGTTAGCACCTTTCCAGGCAATACTCGGAATCATCCCGAAATTTGCACATTCGGTGTTTGGTGGCATACCATTAATTCTAGCACTTGTTGCCGGAATTCTATTTCTCTTCCTGCTATTACGCTATGGCCAGCCTATTCGCAGACATCACTCCGAGCGAAATGGAGAAAGCTCTCCTTGAACGAAAGTGCCGTGAGCAAATAGTACAGCTTTTGGGCATGACTCGGCTACGGGACCTGAATACCACGTGGTTCCTGTCGTTCAGACCAATCTGGCAAGATTGCATCTTACCTGTTCTACAATGCCTGCTATGTGGTGAAGAATGCGTGTTGGACACCTGTCTAACATTTCCATCAGCAACGCCAACGGATGTCGATACTCTGCTGGTCCCGATAACGGCCCATGCTCTGTGCTGTCCCCAGAGGCTACCAATCCTGATGTCGGCGTTCATTGAGATCTCACAGACGCTTCCGGCTGCTGCTGAGGTACGAGAAAGATCTACAGGCACACAGGTAACAACGGACGCGAACATTGCTGCAGGAACCTATGCTGAAAGCGATGCTTCACATCTCTGTGCAATTAATCTACTACACGAGGTGTTCCAACTGACACCAACTTCAGTGGACGATATTTTGTCTATAGAAATAGATGATCTCATGTTTACACCAGACCCGTAAACTGACTCTGATTCAACCCACAGTGTTCCAGAGATGCAGTAACAATTTGGCCTTCATATTTCAAAAACTTGGGACTCTTCCAAAATTGAACTTTTTCCCATTTTTCGAACTAAAATGGCACTTCAATCTGCTTAAAGTAGAACTAGCCTTATAGTACAGACTTCGCGGTACTTCCTCAGACACTTTGTCATCTTATTTTGTCTATAAAGTTCATTAATTTTCATGACATGAAATGACTTTGATTTTGAACAACTTATCGATCATTTTCTGTCACATGTAAATATTACTGCTTATTTAATTCAAATTGCATTTAATTTCAAACTTTATGCCTGAAATGAAAAGCATTGCTTAATTTGTACAGTACCTTTTGCATTTTACTATGTTTTTTAATGCTTTTAAGAAATATTTTTTAATATGCGGTACTCCATTTAATGTTTAGCATTTTAAATGTTTAGCATTTTAGTATTATCGTACACACGAAAGTGGAGTGGGTGTTGTATTCCTCTTAGGGTGTCCATACACGGGCTTTCCTATATCATGTCCTTATATAGGCACAATTCGCCCTGCCCTTATATAGGCATAAAATCCCAGTCCTTATTTAGGCATTAAACCGTGCACTCCAAATACAGGCATGGTCTCCGACATCAGTCTACCCTAACGTCACAACGAGTTCTTGAAGAACTGACCCTTAGGCTTCGGGAGTTTCCCTAGCACAGGACTATTGATTTCTTCAAGGACTCATCTATTATGCATGAACCGTTATACCTTAGGGGTTCATTCATGACGTCTTCCGCTGTCCGATTCACGTCAATGCTAACATTCTGAGGTACCTCTCAGGTATAAATATACCTTCCCTAGCCCCTGTAAATCAGAGGAGACCTCGACTTCAGAGGAGCCCGTTTCCCGGCCTGACGCACTGAGAAGACGCTGTCATCCCTGCACGCAGAGAGTCCAGCTTCCAGGGATCTGACTTCCCTCGCGGGGTGTTGGAGTTCGAGTCTGGCAAGAGATTCCTACATCTCTCATTCTTAAGGTATGGGGCTGACTAGAACCTAGAGGGACTCTTGGCATACTAGGCATACTAGACTTAACATACTCTTAGTATACCATAGTAAGGAATACTTCACCTACTTCATACCTCTCCCTACACCTAGGACAGATTAGGTACATTGGGGTAGAACTAGCTTAGAGACGCATCGTATGAGTACTCGCATTTTTAGTCTGTTATTTATGTAAATGAATATCTACTAAAGATCATGCTAGCGCAGTATTATTTATTTCTATTGCTTACGCTGTACATTATTTATCTTGCATACTGTCTTGTGATCGTAACAGCACATTTAACTTACACCAGAAACAAGACTGTTCAATAAACCTTTTATTGAAACGCCCGTCTATTCTTTCTGTGTAACTTTGAGGAAAACTAAGCATGCACGATTGAGCTGAGTGAAATAGTTATCTATTGTTTCTACGACTCTGGGACACGTTCTGATTCTAAAGGGAAACAAAAGTTGTCATGTTTTGCGGCTGCCAGAAACTACTCCCTTCTTGTTTTTCAAGGAGTTTCTAGTGGCCTCTGAGCCAGCTGGCACAAGTAATTAAGTTTAATATACTCGATAGGGACATACTGACCTTAGTCCTATGTCAAACCTATAGGGGATATTATTCCAATGCGCAGAGCCTATTAGGGAAATAGGAGCTACACTACAGTATCTTAGACACCCTGAATATATTTGGGGAGTTCTCGAGGGTGCGCATAAATTGAACCAAGTCTGTGGGGTTCCCGCTTGCTCTGTGGCAGCCCCCGCTGGGCTGGAAATGCCAGCTATGCTGGTCACCGGAGGGGTTTCGATACCTGGGTATTTATGTAGCACTGGATCGAGCAGGTTTTTATCATCACAATCTGGGGAGAATCCTTCAGGACTATAAGGCGGTTGTGGAACACTGGGGGAAACTCCCACTTTCTCTGATAGGCAGAGCTGCCCTCTACAAAATGATCACCCTACTCAAACTTCTGTATATGCTCCAGAACACACTATACAAGGTGCCGGATACCTTATTCCAAGAGGTGGATGCAACAACTAGGCTACTTCTTTGCGTTGGGGGGTGACATATTGCCCTGTCGACACTCACAAGGGGTCCCTACAAGGTGAAAATAGCCCTCCCCGTGTTGGAATGAAAATGTTTTCGTTATTCTGTCTGTGTATAATTCAATGTAATTTAGCATTCGCAGCACCATTTTATGTTTGGCCGCCATTTTGAACCATGATCGCAACTAATCCTTATTTTCTTCTTAGAAACGGCCTGTGATAAGTTTCGTTTCTCCAAGGTTGGGCCTTGCTTTGCTAATGAATACACTGTTCTTATTAGCGCATACCTTTGCCACTAGATAGAGGCTTTCTCCCACTAGTCCAGTGGCGGGCACGGACAGAGTGACCTTGGGTAAGAGATAGTGTGTGCCCGGCCTCAGAATCGAAACCTATCCTTCTGTACTTCTTTGTTTACCTGCATCTGCCTGAAAAATTCCATTCTGGCCGTGCCTTCATTGGTTCTGAATTGTACATAATGTATCCCCATGCTTGCTGATGTCAGTCCCTCTGCAGCAATCCTAAGAGACTGGGCAGACTGGGCTCCGCTCGAGTGTATCTAAATAAATATATTTTGGTTTGTATTCTCTACTGTCTGACTGACTCTTCATTTGTAGGGAAGGCTGAGAGGTGGTCGCGAGTGACCCGGGTGACCCTAATCGGGTCACTTCCTTCAGTTGGCGCCCGAACAGGGACCCCATCGGGTGAGTGACCCATCCCCTCCTGAGGACAGGTGGGGAGCTCGAGGCCATCGTTGGGTCGGACGGACAGATCAGGGATCCCTGCACGAGAGAGTTCCTGTACTCGCAGCTGCCCCTTCTGTCCCGCCGGTTGGTGCCTCGCCCAGCGGTCATCCCGACTGGGGTCCCGAACGGCGAAACCCTTGGATTTGACCGTTTGGTCGGGAGAGTCGGCAGTGGAGAATACATTTTTTGACCTGCATACATCAGGTGAGTTTGTTTTGGTTCTTTGTAGATATGGTGCCATTTTGGTTTGTATTTGGTACGGTCTGAGGATGGATTTTGGGTGAAAAGTGTTTGTCCTCGCCGTCTGTGGCAACTATGACTGTTAGTACCTCTGCCACACCTATTGTTTCCGCGTCCCTTTTGCCAGCCCTTACACCTGCGACGCAGCCAGCAGCGACATTAGTGCCTGTTACTTCCGTTGCTACTCCCACTCTGTTCTTTCATCCGACATTACTGAGTAGTGGGACACCAGTATCTGGATTTGAGGATAGAGACTGGATGAAATTTAAGGAACGTATGGGGCTGTTAGTACAATCTGATGAGGGAGATGAAGAGAAAAGGGTAGTAGCTAATCAGGCTTCCCAGTGGGCTCGTAATCCCATTTACAGTGTTGAAGATGTGTGGAACGTGATGAAAGATTATGAGCCTTTTGTACAACAGCATGCCCTTAAGCATATGTCTGCTACTCTGATTAGTCTTTGGGAGCAGTGTTTCAGAGATGCAGCACCACAGATTTTAAATGATATTAAAGATCATGTATATGCCACTAATATGGGGCCTGATCACGTTTTTGGCAGTATTACGACATTGATTGCTTATCGGGGTAGGCAACTTGAGAAGAGCCCCACTTCGGTACCTCAGTTTCCGATGCGGGAGGTTCATCCTATATACCACCCAGAATTACCAGAAGTGCAAGATGGCCGCGGTAATGTTATAAGGGGCAGAGAAGCGGCTCGTTTTCAGGACCAATGGGTTTACATTCCGTGGAAAAGGAGTGAAGTTTTGTCTCTTAAGACTCATTTGCCTGATCCGAGGAAGAATCCCACTGCATATTATAAAGAATTGACCGAAGCTGCCTCGTCAACAGTAATGACACTTGCAGATATTGAAATGTTCTTTGGTTTATTGGTTCCAGTTGATATTTGGAGACAGATGCATACACAAGACCATGTTGCAGAGTTGGTGGGTACATGGGACCAAATTAAAGTATGGGATCAGGAACGGAAGCCAGGTGATAAGCCTAGAGCAGAGATACTTGCTTTGCCAGGCTGTATCATTACGTATATGCATACTCTTATTCCACCGAGGAAGGTTGATTGGGACAAGTTAATGGCTTGTCGACAAAAGAAAGATGAGAGCGTGTCTGATTTTTTCACTCGGTTTGAAGATATATTCCTGGATTACAGTGGGCAGGATCTGTCTATTGAGGGAGGTGTTCGGCTGTTTGTTAATAGGTTTGTTTCTAATTTGCTTCCTGACATTGCGACTCGATTAAAGGCTTCCGAAAGCACCTGGTCCACCTCTTCCCCTTCTGTTATTTTGAATATGGCACAGTACTATGAGCATAGGGAGAATGAGGAAAAGGAGAGGACAGAGAAAAAGCATAAGGATTTGAAGACAAAGGTGTTGTTGCAACAGGCGTTTAGAGGGAATGGTAGAGGACGTGGTGGTTTGGCCCGACAGCTTCCATGCACTAGTAGGCAGCCAAACGCTACGTTCCTGGGTCCGAATCAGTGTGCGTAATGTAAAGAGGAGGGACATTGGCGTAGCGAGTGTCCTGTGCTTTTGCAGAAGGTGGCGGTCCCTAGAGGACGAGGTTCTCATGGAAGGGGTCGTAGAGCTGGTGGGGCAGGCAGGGCTCAGAATGCTGCAGCCTCAAAGGGTCGTTCTGATAATAATTACTTTGATGACCCTCGGGATGGACAGTACTACCACGATGATTATGATGTGGATGGAGTGACAGGAATGTCTTACAGCTAGGACAGCCAGGGACAGAGTGGGGAACCAGTTCCGATACCTGTAGACCAGCGTGGACCTTATGTGACAGCGGAACTGCAAGGTTCGACTAAGGAATTTTTGGTGGACACATGTGCGACGAAAAGTTCTGTTTCTCGAAATATGGTCCCTGGGGTGGCTCTGTCCGGCCATAATAATGTTTCGGTAGGTTTTTCTGGTGTACCGGTTGTAAACCCCATTTCAAAACCTCTTGCAGTGACCATCGGTCCTTTCACTGTGGATTCGCCATTTTTTCTGACATCTAATTGTGGTGAGAATTTGATGGGTTTGGATTTATTGAAAAAGTTGCATGCCACAATTTATTGTTCCCCAGCAGGTGTCTATATGACAATGGATCCGGATGTGGTGTGTGCTAAGCAGTGTCTGTCCAAAGATGCGCCCCTTCCTGTTGAATTTAAAGATGTGCCACCCACCCTGTGGGGAACAGGCGACACAGACATGGGATTGTTGCAGATATCGCCTGTTTCGATACGCGTTAAGGATGGTGCCATTTTACCTCGCATCCCTCAATATAAAATACCGCAGGCAGGAGAGCAAGCCTTATTGCAAATCGTGCAGGATTTGATTGGGAAGGAAGTGGTTGAGGAGACCACTGCTAATATTTGGAATAGCCCTATTCTTCCGATTCTCAAAAGGGCGCCCCTAGGTTCCTCTGATGACCATGTAGATGTTTATCGTTTTGCGATCGATTTGCGCGAAGTTAATAAGATAGTGATTCCCCAGTTTCCAGTGGTTCGCGACATCACCACTCTTTTGACAATGATTCCCTCTTCTGCTAGATTCTTTTCTGTCATTGATTTGAAAAATGCGTTCTTCAGTATTCCTATTCATCCTAATAGCAGATATCTGTTTGGGTTCACCCTACCTGGTAGAAGTTTTAGGTTCTGTCGTGCTCCTCAAGGCTATACAGAAAGTCCAAGTATCTATAGTAAGGCATTGAAAGGTCAGTTGGATTCTTTGTCGCTCCCCACAGGTAATGTATTGCTACAGTACTTTGATGACTTGCTCATCGCTTCTGACACAGAACAAGGTTGTAGGGACAGTACAGTTAAGTTGTTGTTGCATTTGGCACACCACAGACAAAGTTTCCCTTTCAAAATTTCAGTATTGTCGACAGGAGGTCTCCTATTTAGGTCACCTACTGTCGAAGGAGGGTAGGAGATTGACTCCTGAGCGCATCAGTACCATTGTTACAATGCCCATCCCACAGACTCAGAAAGATGTGCGCGCTTTCATAGGTATCACTTCCTACTGTAGGCAGTGGATACCTAACTACTCCTTACTAACCAAACCCCTGCTTGCACTAACCACTAAAGAAGTGCATGAACCCCTGCCTTGGACGCCTGAATGTCAGCAGTCTTTTGAGCAATTGAAAACTGCGCTTTGTTCGGCTCCAGTACTTGGCACCCCCGACTATACTAAACCGTTTGTGTTGTACGTCCATGAGATGGCTGATTGCGCGTTTTCTGTTTTAACACAAAAATGTGGATAAGCAAAGGCTGTGTGCTTATTTCTCTGCTGTGCTTGATCCTGTCTCACGAGCCCTCCCGAGCTGTCTAAGAGCGGTCGCGGCTGTGGCTGTCTCGATAAGACAATCGGCTGGACTCGTACTTGATACTGACATCACAGTCATGGTACCCCATGCTGTGGATACTCTTTTGAATAAGACAAAGACACAGCACCTCACCAGTGCACGTCTGACGGGTTATGAATTAACCCTGTTCGCGAAACACATCACAATCAAACGATGTGCCACTCTGAATCCAGCCACGTTACTGCCCCTCTCTTCTGAAAATGAGGAAAATGAGAAACATGAGTGTATCTTCCGGACGGAAGAAGAGACGAAATGACGGGTAGACTTGACAGATGTTCCCTTATCTGACCCGCAAGGGGATCTATATGTCGATGGCTCTTGTTTTAAATTACCAGAAGGCACTACAACTGCTCCATATGCTATTACTACACTGCGTACAGTAGTTGAGACATCACAAGTTTCCTATCAGTCGGCCCAAGCTGCAGAGCTCGTTGCCCTAATACGAGCTTGCGAATTGAGTGAGGGACTGGTTGTCAATATTTATACTGACAGTCAGTACGCCTTTGGAGTCGCGCACAATTTCGGGCGACTCTGGGCAGAGAGAGGGTTTCTTACTTCGCATGGTGCCAAGATACAACATTGGCGCTGACTGCATGGACAGCGGCACGTCAGAGGAGCAGCGCCCCACTATTTGCTAGACGGTTGCCAGCACAAGGCGAAGCAAATCCTTGAGGATTGCTTTATGCGGGTCACATAAATTGTTCGGACCTATCAATTATGACAGATTTTCAATAGCTTCTTTTCCGGTGTCGGAGACCAGGAAGGTTTTAACCAAAAACAGATTTAGTCACGATTGACAATTACCCATGAAATTTTCATAAGGGTCATTCAACACTTAAATTTATTGTCCTGAAGATGGTCTAATGGATGTTCGCACCAAACAGACCGAAACGTCGACAACCACATCTATTTCCTCTATGATTCATCCTCCTCAAGGAATTGTTTTCTGTGTTGATCAGGTTCATTTTCCTTCTATACATATTGTTTGGAATAGATGCTCACACTAGTGATCATGAGGTGTTTGTAATAACGAACCAGTTGTAAATCTCAGTCGCTGTGTGTTGTTTTATTCTTTTGTACCCTTCGATAAATCTTTTTTCATCATAAAGTTTGCATTTTGAAAAATTTACACCCGTCTGAAGAGTATCTGTAGTAGATTTATTGTGATACAAATGAACAAATTTAATTTTTGATTAATCAGTTGTAAGCTATTAAGTGGAGCTTGCGATCATTGTTCTGTATACTAAATGTCTAACTGAGTGCATTTAAAGAAATCCCTTGTAGGCACAATTACCTGTCAATACATACATTATCCAAGCCTCCAAGGGTCGATTGGGTTCCCCACTTTTTCTTGCTATAAGATACAACATGGGCACCTTATATTGAGGCTTTTGTCTGCTTTGACACTCCCTAAGAAATTGGCAATAGTGAAGTGTAGTGCACACCGGAAAGTCACTGATGATGTAGGTAGGGGAAATGCTTTTGCAGATCAGACAGCTAAGGAAACGGCCCGGACTAAAATGAAAAGAATGTTTGTAGCAGGTCCCGCTAGGTGGGTACCTGAAGTTGCCATGTTTGAGGATACGCTTGAGAACGTGAAGGAGATACAGAGTGTGGCTACAATAGAAGAGTTAGCAATATGGCAAGAAAGTACAGCACAATTGAACGATGAGGGATGTTGGACTGATAAGTCAGGGAAACAGAGATGGATGTTGCCAGATGCGTATGTTCTCCCTGTGGTCACGATGGCCCATGGCCCAGCCCATATCAGCGCTAAAGGTATTTGCAAGTTGTAAGACCTGTATGGCAGAATGACAACATTTCAAAAACAGCTGCACATTTAGTGAAGTACTGCATGGTGTGCATGATGCACAATCCTGGGAAGGGTACTCCTACACCACCCGGTAATTTTGCACCACCCACTTTCCCTTTTGAGGTCATCTAGATGGATTATATAGAATTAGATAGGTGCAATAATTTGAAATATGTTTTGGTGGTTGTCTGTGCATTCAGTAAATGGGTTGAGGCTTACCCCACTAAAGACAATACAGCTGTTATGACTGCAAAGGTACTCCTGAAGGAGTTCTTTCGTTTCGGCTTGCCCCGTTTGATTTGGAGTGATAACGGAAGTCATTTTAATGCCAAGGTCATTCAGTTAATTTGCGATGGTTTGCACATAAAACAGAAGTTTCATGCTGCAAATCACCCACAGTCAGCAGGTTTGGTTGAGAAGTACAATGGTACTCTCAAAATGAAATTGGCAAAGATTCAGGAGAAAACAGGGTTACAGTGGCCAGATGCTTTACTATTAGCTCTTTTGACGACAAGAACAACAGTACATTCTAGGACAGGATTGTCACCGTACGAGGTCGTGTTTGGACGCCCGGAAAATGTCTGAGGCGTCCCGCGTCCTCGGTGGTTCTCAGATATTGAATACCCGCTATTGACTGACTACCTGTACCAGTTAACTGAAAATTTGCGTTCTATTCACCAACAGGTCCGGGAAGCCCTGCCACCCACACAAGAGGGTCCCGGACACGACATTCAGCCTGGCGATTTCATCCTGATCCGTAATTATCAGAGGAAGAAAAGTTTGAAGCCGCGTTGGAAGGGACCAGAACAGGTCCTCCTGGCTACACGTACCGCTGTGAAGGTTGCCGGATAAAAGAACTGGGTGCCACCCACTGCCGCAGGATACCTTTGCCCTATGACCAGTGGGTGAGCGATGGCATAGGGGACTCTGAATGCGAGAAGGTGCCTCAGTTCGTCCCCTTTAGTGATGCCAAGCTGACCTGGACGCAAACGGATGCAGAGAATGATGAAGTGCTGAATGCAGCAGTTCTACCGGAGATACGAGCTATTCGGGAACCCCTTTTCACTGATCCCTCTGTGCCTGGAGTCACCAGGTACAATCTACGTCCTCGGCTGAGGAATAGTGCACAAAAGGAGAAGTCAGATTAGACAGGGATTGACTGTGCAAGTTAGGATGTATTTTGATGTAGTACCAACGGACTTAGTTTAGGGTGAAGTGAGATTTGCGCACTGTTTTGACATTGGACAGGATAAATTGAACGTGCTTCCTTGGAGGGGGTACACTATCCTGATCGACGTGGGATACATCACGAGCTTAGGACTGAGCAAGCTCCACCACCGGTGCTCAAGAGCGCCAACGTTTGATGAACAATAGGAGCATGTACCAGTGAGGCTCTGACGGACACTGGGAACACTTACCTTTAGTATCATTTTGTTGCATTTCTCTCCTTGCTTAACTATGCATCCCTTTGGTCGGCCTATTGATAAGGAGGAACAGCCATTTGCACCACCGAGTTCAATGAGGGGTTGGTCGACAAAGAGTAAAATAGTTTGCATATTAATTGTTGTGATTGCACTAATGACAATATTTGGAATATCTTGGTTTTTAGAGGAGAAGTTTCCTGTACATTCCTTGGTTGGTACAACTCCCGCTCCCCCTGAGCACATTTTTGCTACTCTAGCTCCACACAAAGAAGCGCACAGGCAGTCCTATACAGACAATGTGTTTATACAAATGTTGCATCACGCCCATAATGTGTCCAATACGACTAATTGTTGGGCTTGTGGGTGGCTCCCTTCGCTCAGTCATAAGAGTGACAATCTGTTGTCCATGCCACTGTCATATATTGGCAGCTGTGAGGGTTGGTATGAACTGTTTCGGTTGGTGTACTTCCAATTTCATCTTTCTACTTTGGATATAACATCCACTGATTCTTACACTGCGAATGAATATTTACGCTTCTATCAAGGGTTTACCCCTTTAGGACCAGCAGGACAAGGGACTCTAGGGACACTGTCCTCAAAGTCATGTTGGAAAACGTACCGTAGAGTGAAGGATACAGCCTGGTTTAGAATGGAAATGGCTGATTTCCAATGGTTTAACACCTCTGAGTACTTCCAATCCTTCTGAGGTCGAAATCTTACCGAAGATAAGCCGATACCTATGTCGGTGGTCAATACGACATCTAGTTTTTGTGTCCAAGGGACAGGAAAGATAAAGTTGGGGGAGATTAAATGTAATTTTACTTACAAGCTGAATACGACTAATAGTCCGCCTTTGGTCCTGCCCCATAATGTCTATTTTGTTTGTGGGTCACAAGCTCACGTCTGGCTCCCGAGGGGATGGTCAGGTACCTGTTATCTCTCCTTCCCCCTGTATATGTTGCCCCGTCTGATTATCATAAAAATCATCAACTGCAACATAGAAGTACCTTCCTGACCCAAGCCAAAAGGGTTGTTGACACAAAGGATATAGATCAGACAGACACCACCGCACAGCAATTTGGATACGCTATGAAGGGCCTGCTACCTTTTGGGGGTCCCATGGCTAATAGCGTTTAGATTCGTCAATTAACAAGAGTTGTTGAAGGGGTTATCAATACAACTGCTAGGATAGTGACAAATATCACTGCTGAGCACCAGGCTACGAGATTAGTCACTTTGCAGAACAGGATGGTGTTAGACGTTATACTTGCAGATAGTGGAGGGGCCTGTCACGTCATTGGAAGTAGCTGTTGTGTTTATATACCTGATAACGCTCCCAATGTTTATTCAGCTATACAAAAATTACATAGAATATCAGCTGAGATACACCAAGAAACAGGTACTTTGTACTCTGTCGGGTGGTTTTGGAATACTTTAACATCCTGGGGTTGGAAGATCCTCACTTTTTTGGCTGTGGTTGCCGGTATCATCTTTACATGTTGCCTCTGCATACAATGTCTCCCAGCTTGTTGCTCCTATTGTGTCAATATCCTCACTCCCAAACAGAAAATGTCAATTCATGATACTAATGCCGCAATTATGATACAAAAGTATATTGACGATTTGATGCAGATTGATGAAGGTATTTTTGAGACTACATCTTTCCTTGCAGTCTCCATCCCTGATACTGACTATATGACCTGCTCCTAATACTGATGCTCCTTTGTCCTTGAAAATGTTATATTTTCTCTGATCATTTCATAAAATGGTTAGCTTATGCTAAAAGGAGGATCTGTTGGAATGAAAATGTTTTCGTTAGTCTGTCTGTGTATAGTTCAATGTAAGTTAGCATTCGCGGCACCATTTTATGTTTGGCCGCCATTTTGAACCATGATCGAAACTAATCCTTATTTTCTTCTTAGAAACGGCCTGTGGTAAGTTTCGTTTCTCCAAAGTTGAGCCTTGCTTTGCTAATGAATACACTGTTCTTATTAGCACATACTTTTCCCATTAGATAGAGGCCTTCTCCCACTAGTCCAGTGGCGGGCACGGACAGGGTGACCTTGGGTAAGAGATAGTGTGTGCCCGGCCTCAGAATTGAAACCTATCCTTCTGTACTTCTTTGTTTACCTGCATCTGCCTGGAAAATTCAATTTTGGGCGTGCCTTCATTGGTTCTGAATTGTACATAATGTATCCCCATGCTTGCTGATGTCAGTCCCTCTACAGCAATCCTAAGAGACTGGGCAGACTGGGCTCCGCTGGAGTGTATCTGAATAAATATATTTTGGTTTGTATTCTCTACTGTCTGACCGACTCTTCATTTGTATGGAAGGCTGAGAGGTGGTCGCGAGTGACCCTAATCGGGTCACTTCCTTCACCCGACATAAAACTGTAATACTGGGCGACTCAGCTACTGGAGGCTAAAGTTTGGGCATTTGAGTCCCATCAAGAACCAGCCCTGCAGGCGGACAGACACCATATGGAACCAAAAGATTACCCCAGCCACCCACCTCTCCCAACACCCCTCGTCGGCGGCCACCCCAACACAAGTAGCGATTAGAATCTGAAAGAAGGCTACCAAGAGACTGGGTTGGGCAGGGAAGCTAACATTGAAGACATCCTTCTGGGACTCGGGGATGCTTGCAGACCTGCAACAATTAGAGGGACGGACTCAATGGAACTAAATAGGGATCTCTAAGCTGGAGCATGTGTGGTAGGGCAGGGGGGCTCCTCCTGTTTTAGGAACTCCAGAACCAATATGAGATGGTTAACACCCAACGCTACAGATACGTACCACTGCAACACACCCTAATGTAGTACAAAGATGAACTACGTGAAGTGGCGGATGAAACCCGCCCTGAATGTCGAATATTAGAAGCCCCACTACGTATACATGTGGTGTACCAGATCTATAGAACACTGCTGACCAACAGCCTCCCCGTTAGCGTCATTGAAAGACCGTGGGGAAGGGACCTAGACATACTCGAGGACGAGGATTGGGGTGAGGCATGTTGACATTCACAGAAAGTAGCAACCAGAGCAGGGTTTTGCCGGGTACAGCTGAAAAGTATGCTAACATTGAAGACGGCCCCTCTAGGACTCGCGGATACTTGCAGACCTGCAACTATTAGACGGACGGACTCAATGGGACAGAATAGGGATCTCCAACCTGGGGCATGTGTGGTGGGGCACGGGGATCCTTCCTTTTGAGAAACTCCAGAACCAAATATGAGTTGGTCAACACCCAACCCTACAGATACGTACAACTGCAACACGCCCTAACGTGGTGTAAAGAGGAACTCCGTGAAGTGGCAGACAAAACCCCCCTAGAATATCGAATACTAGCAGCCCCACTACATAGACACATGGTGTACCAGATCTATAGAACCATGCTGATCAACAGCCACTCCCCGCTAGTGTAATTGAAAGACTGGTGGGAAAGGGACCTAGGCATACTTGAGGACGAGGATTGGGGTGAGGCATGTTGACATCCACGGAAAGTAGCAATAAGAGCAGGGTTCCGCCTGGTACAGTTGAAAAGTATGCTAAGATTGAAGACACCCTCTAGGACTCAGGAATGCTTGCAGGCCTGCAACAATTAGAGGGACGGACTCAATGGGACAGAATAGGGATCTCCAAGCTGGGGCATGTGTGGTGGGACAGGGGGATCCTCCCCTCTGAGGAACTGCAGAACCAATATGGGCTGGCCAACACCCAACGCTACAGTTACTTACAACTGGAACACGCCCTAACGCGGTATAAAGAGGAACTCCATGAAGTGGTGGACGAAAGCCCCCTGGAATATCGAATACTAGCAGCCCCACTACGTAGACACGTGGTGTCCCAGATCTATAGAACCCTGCTGACCAACAGCTGCTCCACGCTAGCATCATTGAAAGACTGGTGGGAATGGGACCTAGGCATACTCGAGGACGAGGATTGGGGTGAGGCATGTTGACATCCACGGAAAGTAGCAATCAGAGCAGGGTTCCACCTAGTATAGTTGAAAATCCTCCGTAGGGCATATTACATGAGAACCAGGCTGCACCGTATAGGGAAGACAGACACAGACAAATGCCTGAGAGGCTGCAGACAATCGGGAACGCTGTTACATACACTGTGGGGCTGTCAGAGGGTGAGGCATGACTGAGATCAGGTGGGTGGCTGGCTCTCGGAAGCTACCAGGGAAGAATTAATGATGGGCCTAACGCTGGCAACCCTAGGAATTTGGGAAGAGCAGACATTACACAAGTACACTCTGTTGTTGCGCAACATAGGCCTCATGGTGGCTAGAAGGGACATAGTGCAGCTATGGGGCAGCAGAAACACCCCAACTATGGAGCAATGGGCAACCAACATGGACTCCTGTATGTCGGCAGAGAAATCAATCTACAAAGCCCGGAGTTGCCTGAAGAACTTTGAGAAAGTATGGGGCCTGTGCAAAACTGCAGAAACAGAGACTAATTCCCCAAGGGGAGGGAGGACTGGAAAGAGACTGGAAGTGGGGGGAACCCGACAGCCAGGGGAAGTATTCTGTGAACCAACTCCGGAACATTGAAGGGACATGTGGGAGGACTGGGCATTGGTCTGTGTATTTATCAATGGGAAGGGAGAGGGTCGAAGGGGCTCCTACCCGTGTTACATTGAAAATAGTTATTTTCGTGAAATGTAAATAATCAATAAAAAGATGGACAAGCAGGCTCGGGGGAGGGATGGGCCATCGAAAAATAAATGGTGGATCCCACAGTGCGGGCCTACAAAATCTGGCTACTAGACTGCTCACAGCTGGGAAAGAAGTAGGTTTCCTTCCACGCAGCCAGTACTGGGTCCAATAACGTCTTGTTAAAGGGTAAGGGGGGGCTCAGAGTACTGATCAGATGGCTGTCGCATCTCTGTGAGAATATTAGCCTTGGTTTCTATGTTCAGAAGGGGTAATTTCTAATCATGGTATGGTATGAAACTAGTGCCCAAAGGACTGTCCATCTCCAATTCAGGGGATGTGTCAATGACACTAGCATCTCTCAGGGCCTGAAAATCTGTGGCCAGAGAGGGGGCCTCACCATCATCATCCACACTGATGTCCTCTAGGGGGTCAGACTCATTGTCAAATAAGGAATGATGGTCTCCCCATACTGCCTTGATGAAGCAGATTGGTTCTCCCTACATTGCAGATTCTCAATTAAGCGCAGGGCCACTCTTCTTAAACTGACTGGGGAGCCCGAGAGTCTGGCAAAGGTTGATCCACTAATGGGTCCTGCATAGTCAGTATTTGTGCCTGCAGTACCAGTATCGGCGTCAGGGAGCTGGAGTGGGCAGCAGAAAAAGCCTGTCAATTGAAGTGGTGGTGCCGGTGTTGGAGTCAGTGCCGGCAGTGTTGGTGGTTGAGGCAGGGAGGGGCGAAACAGTGTAAAGGGAAGACCTGTAGGCAGGAGTCCGAAATGCTCACCAACAGGTCAAACAGGTCCCATGGGGCCTTAAGGCGCTCCGGAGGGGACCGTCACCCTTCTGTATATTTCAAACATAGCGTTCAGAAAGAATGTAGGGCCATATCCTCGGGCAGGAAATTCCTGGTAACTCTGAAGAACCTGTGGACCTAGAGGTGGACCATGAGGAGAAAGCTTAAGCATCAGAGTCGGGTACACTTACAGAGATGGACCTACTCCTTCAGAAAGCAGCATCTCTACTAGATCTGGATCCAATGACAACTCTGTAGAGAACAGAGTAGGTCTGGGAGACTTACCTCGAGAACGGTACCGGGAGGAAACACTGCGCCTTGGTTTTTAGGTATGGCCTTTGAGACAGCTTTAGCTGTCTCACCAGACTGTTTTTCAAAGAAATTCATACAGAATATATATACATACATACAGAGAGGGACTTTTAGTCAGTGGGCAACATCTATTGGTCTGTTAAATTATCATTCCAAATTTGCTTCCACCCACCACAGCTTGTGACTGTGTGACTCATTCTATTTTAACCATAGGCTACTTTTAATTTGAGTGACTGCACAAAGCCTGTGCACATTGTTCACATCCAGTAAAAGCAGTTATTTTCTTTTCAGCTGCAAGCTGGTCAAAGTGTGTATTTTTATTATCTTTAAATATAGGCTATTTATTTTACACTCCTTTGCTTAAAGTTTATATTATAAAGTGTTCAAGTGACATAGTAACTACTTGAAAATCGAGTGCTTGCTTAGGTGGTGATTTAATATTGTCTCCTTTAAAAATAATCAAATGCATGGAGCAACTGAAATGCTTATTGTTGAAAAAACATCACTAGTAAATCTGTCTCATCAGTGAAAGTTTTTTAAATGTAAAATTGTTATTGCAACCACAAAACTGCCATGTTTAAGTGGCGCTTGTTTTTTCTTTTTAGTTTTGTTACATATGCTTGCAATAAAAATTTTTTTTTTTAAATGAATTACCTCTGGCATAAGCCGATCAAGGCCAGGCCTATAGGCTTTGCCAATTTTTTTTATGTGTTCAATGTTTATGACTGGATGACTTCCCGGAGGGTGACTTTGAAAGAGTTTGAGATTTGCGCTAACAAACAAAGGTGAGGTCCTACTGCTGCACAGCTTTTACACCCAATGTGAAAACCTACTACCAAATGTCCTCTCTGTATTCAGTGATTTTGCACCAAAGTGCAATACCATACTCCTGTTATCTTAGCATGAAGAGTGATTTTTTTACTGTGTTTGCGCACCTAAATGTGATTTTTGTTCGTACATATGTTTTTGCAGGTAAAAGTGTCTCCGCATTCCTGTTGATGTTGCACAAATGGTGATTTTGAACCAAAATGAGATTTTTGCTTCTACAATTGTTTTCTCACACCTCTTGATGTTTGATTTTGCACCCAAAATGTGTTGTTGCACCTAAATGTGTTGTTTACTCCTAAATATGATTGTGCTCTTCAATGTGATACCACAATCTGGCTTACTTTGAAACAAGGATGGTTTCTGCACATTGACATGATTTGTGCTCCAAAAGATTTGTGATGTCAAACCAATGGTGATTTTGTACCTCAATATGTTGTTAACCAGTTGTGATGTCATACTGAATTACATCTTTTACACCTAGTGTGGCATCTTACTACTACACTTTCTCTATGTACTGAGTGATATCCTATTGCTGTATATTGTGGCTGTGGCATACTGGATCTGCTTCTCAATATTAACAGCCTAGAATGTTTTCATGTGAATTTAGTATGGCCACCAAACCCAAAACATAGAGAGCTTCATATCAGACCAGACTTCAAGATGCACGAAGCAATACTTCACAGATCCTATTTCCCCCAGCCTATCAAAAACTTCCCTCATTACCACAATAGCTGAGCCCAAAAGGCCAGTCTGGAAACCCTATTCTGTGACAGAGACCATAGTCTCAGACTGGGCTCCATTAAAAGGGACTTTGATGCTTAGCATCAAACTGAAGCTGAATCACTCATTTGAGATGATTAAAGTTCTTCCAGCCATGCTCTCGGTCTATCTCCCACAAGCATTTTCATCTCAGCTTAAAAATCGGAAGTGTGATCGGAAATGGACAGATTTAAGAGAAGCCGCCATTCTTAAAGATTCGCAGAAATTCTGGGAGATTATTTCCAGATATTGTGGTAATAGTGTAGATTATCACTCCCAGGTCTAATTAGTGATGATGAATGGGTTAAGTATATTTCTGAGCTTTATGCCCCTAACCATGATGAAGAGATGTTTTATCGGCATACTATCCCATCTTTCAAACCTACAGTTGATCTATACCCCCCCTATAACGGAACAAATAGAAAGTATTATTCGGGGAGTGAGAACTTTAGTGCAATGGGCCCGGATGAAATCCCTATTTCAGTATTAAACAAGCATTGGTAAATGCATTAGGTTTCGCTTATGTGATTAATAATAAGCTGTTTTTTGTAGTAAGTTGTAGCTTGCTGAGTAGTTATACAATATAAGTTACAGAAAGTCTGTTAAAGTGTTATGACTTGTTTATGTACAAAAAGACAATATATTGTGCTGTTACTAGTGGTATAGTATGGGTAAGTAATAGCAAAATTTTGAAAAATGAAAGTGGGAAATAATAGAATGAATTGATTTAATAGCAATATTATGTGTTTAGAGGAGTTCTGACAACTTTCGGGGCCACTGCACCTGCTGCATCATTCAAATCATGCCCCTAGTGCCTGCAAGATAACTGCACTTGTGACTGCCTGTTTAGAAGTAAACTATAGCAATATTTGGTGTTTAGAGGAGTTATGACAACTTTTGGACCGAGGGCCAGTGCACCTGCTACACCATTCAAATCATGACCCTATTGCCTGTAACGTAACTGCACTTGTGACTGCCTGTTTAGTAGTAAATTATTGCAATATTTGGTGCTTAGAGGAGTTCCTAGAGCTTTAGGCCCTCGTGTCATTGCACCTGCCGCACCACTGAAATCATGACCGTAGTGCTTCAAAGGTAACTGCTTTTGTGACTGCTTATTTAATAGTTAAATATAGCAATATTTGGTGTTTAGAGGAGTTCTGACAACTTTTGGCCCCGGTGCCACTGCACCTGCAGCACCTTTGAAATTAGGGCCCTAGTGCCTTCTAGATTACTGCACTTGTGACTGCCTGTTTAGTAGTAACATTTTGCAATATTCTGCGTTTAGTGGGGTCACTAGGGCTTTTGGTCCCTGTGTCACTGCACTATTCAAATCAAGTCCATTTTAACTGCAAGATAACTGCAAATGTGTCTGTCTGTACAGTACTAAATTATAGCGATAATAGGTGTTTAGAGGAGTTCTGACAACTTTTGGGCCCTGTGCCACTGCACCCATTCACGCACCTTGATACATGGTGCTATAATGGCTGAATATCTGCGGGGCAATTGTGCGCCTTCTGGGCTGATTGTCACAAACGCCCCCCGGTTATTTCTTCAGGATAAATCTTTTCTAAAAGATTGGTCCTTGATAGCCTGGCGCTGTACGCGCGATTGGCTAATCCTGATAATTAGTACGGCTAAACGGATAGCTGACACCATTCTTATAGAGATACAAGTTATGGAGGCACAAATTAAAACTATCACTGCTACACTTTTTAAAAAGAACCAGGAAGAATCGAATAAGTCAAATAAAGAATTTAAAGATTCGATACTTGTATCTAAAATTGAGAAATTCAAGAAAGATCTGGCTAAGTTCAAACATGAGGTGGTTTATCCGTACACTAGCGATAGCTACACTCCCCCAGAGTTTAATAGGAAAGGCAGGAGATATGGTTCTACATATTCGGGCAGTAGCTCCGAAGATAGTTCAAGTGACTCAGAATTTCCCGAAACAAACAGACAACAGTTTAGAGGTCGAGGAAGAAGAGCAACTTGGAGAGGACAGACTACACCTCATTTCCAACAATGGTGGCCTCCTACACCATGGGGCTTTCCGCCACAACATTTCCAACCACCAGGAGCGCCTTTCCAGATGTACCCACAAGACTATAATAATCAGTCTTTTTTAGGGTCTGGCCCAGGCAGATACCGAGGCAGAAGAAAGAACCGTCAACTACAAGTACATTGGAACCAATCATCACCAGGGCCTCAGCAAATGGACACGCGCAGCAAAACCAAGCAGAACCAGTCACAACAAGGGAGGAACGCGGAAGCGACCTAATAGTGAATCTGAGCAAAAAAATCTTAACTCGAGAGGAGGAAGGAGTTCTCAATAAAGGCCTTGGCTTTGTGGTGACGTCAGATGGAGATGACTTTTTAGTACAATGTGAGCTTGCAAGATTTTTTCGCAAGATACGACTACACTATTTTTTTAAAGATAAGGATTTGACACAGCCCTCAACAGAAATAGTGAACACTGGGCTAAAGAAGCGATCCACTTTCAATCCTCCGCTACAAAGCGTACCACCACAAGTACTTACATTTGAGAGAGCGGTACAAGATGAAATCACTGACCTATGTACCAATAAAAGAAGGAATTACAGCAATCTACCTAAGAGTGAGCAAGTAGCCCTACGAGCCCTCACAGAAGATCGTGAAATAACAATCAAGCCCGCGGATAAAGGCGGAGCAATTGTGATCTTAGAGACTGAGGCATATCGAGCAGAGTGCTTAAGACAACTGGGCGATAGGAGATTTTATCGTCCTCTCAAAGAAGATCCTACAGAAAGAATCAAGAAAGCCATCACAGAAATAGTGGAAGAAGCTTCCAATGAAGGGTGGATCACACCACAGGAAACAGCATTTCTCCAAACCACTCATCCTGTGATGCCGTATTTCTATACTTTACCAAAAGTACATAAGATCCAACGACCACCACCAGGGAGACCCATAATTTCAGGGATAGGCTCAATTCTCGAGCCTTTATCTACTTTTGTAGATTTTTTCTTAAGGCCTTTGGTTAAAAGAATGCCGACGTATCTTCAGGATACAAAAGATGTGTTGCGCCTCCTACCTACGGTGGAATTCGACTCAGAGAGAGACTTGTTAGTCTCCTTCGATGTTGAATCACTATACACATCTATTCCTCAAGATGAGACGTTAGATACAATTGCCTCTATCTTGAACAACACCGACCTAGACTCTATTACACCGGTTCATTTTATCATGACCCTGGCCCATTTGGCCATGAAAGATAATTTCTTCAAGTTTGAGGAAACGATTTACCTGCAAGTCTCGGGAACGAGCATGGGGAGTGTTTTTGCGCCAAGTTTGGCGAATCTATACGTCCATACCTTCGAACAAGACCATGTGTTGAATGACGATAATCCCTTCCACGAGTCGATTAGACTATGGAAGCGTTATATCGACGACATTTTTGTAGTGTGGCGTGGTGACTTAGAATCGGTGGTACAGTTCCAACAATGGCTCAACACACGGAATAATTTCTTGAGATTTACACTAGAGGCTCATAAGAACAGAATAGCTTTCCTCGACTTATCTATTTTTGTCACTCCAACAGGATTGGAAAGCGAGCTTTATCGGAAATCAATGGCTCGGAATTCCCTCCTAAGGTATGATAGTCAACATCCGAAGGCCTTGCGGGACAATTTGCCATATGGCCAATTTTTACGAGTGAGAAGAAATTGTTCGACCTTCGAGCAATATTAGCAACATGCCCAGAATTTGTCTCATCAATTGACAGAGAAGAAGTATCCAAAAAAACTTATCAAACGAGCATATAAACGTGCTAGTAACAATCATAGAGAGGCGTTATTGGAACCACAGGCCGAGAAACCATCCTTGGGGCGTCTTACTTTTGTGAATACGTTCAGCACGCTAACCAATGGTATTCAGAAGAGTATTCGCAAGAATTGGCGTTTGCTGAACATCTGTAAGAATAAAATTCCATTGCCTTTTGTTTGCATTTAAAAGAGGGTACAATCTTCGTGACAAATTGGTGCACACACGACCAAAAGAGCAAGGATTAAGGAGAACAGGCACACTCTGGGACTTACCTCCGGTCCAGGGTCATTTTCCTTGTGGAGCTTGTGCTATTTGCCCACAAACAAGACATTCAAAAACAGTTGATATCGGAACTATGAGACCTTGGGTGCAAAAAACATTTTCCAATTGCAACAGTGATAATTTGATCTACTTGATACAGTGCCCCTGCAAATACCAATATGTGGGGATGACGACTCGTAAAGTGAAGCTCAGGATGCTAGAACATAAAAGCACATTTAGATGCAGAAAAACCAATACCAAACTAACGAAACATTTTGTTGAGTTTGCCCATCAGGCTGATGATTTCATGTGGACGGTTTTAGAAAAACCATATATACCATCTCATGTTGTTGATAAAGCCAGATTTCTCTTCAGTAAGGAACAAAAGTGGATGTTTAAACTCCATAGTGACACCAGAGGCCTGAACGATGGTATACCTTGGACTGCCTTATAATACTTCAATATAGATAAGAATCGAGGCAGTTATAACCACCAGTCATGTGTATTTCACAGTAGCTATAGGAAGTTGATTCTGTAGTAGTTATGATCGTTTACTGTGATTTATCTACAACACCAAGATTGGCTAGCTGGGATATGGATATTGAGATGTATCCTCCTAAATATGTCACTTGTATTTTAGAAATTTGAAGATGAATAGAGGTCCCATCTGTAGTGAAGCCACCATGAACCACCATTCAATTAGTTCCCGTTGTATTTAGAAAATAACTATAGTCTCCGGGAATAACGACGTCAATTTTCAATCTAGAATGACGCCATTAGTAATTACAAGCAGTTCCGAGTCAGATACATAGGCCACTATAAAGTTGAAATTTAGGTGAAAAGAGGTATTACACCCTTATGTGGTCTTTTTATACATTCACTAAATAGTCTCTGATTTTGTGTATATATGTATTCAGAAGGTTTAACAAATGATCGAACTAGTAAATGAGTTAAGACATTTGCATATAAGAAGCAGCAGGAGCAATTTTATTAAGTTCCCGCAATCTCTAGTAGAGAACTACAGCTTCCGGGTAGTATGACGTCATTCTGTAGTCCAGAATGACGCCATTTTCAACTGCCGGCAGCGCCGTGTAAGATACAAAGCCGGAAAAGAGAGGCGCCTGCGCACCTCCCACTGACTCAGGAGAGCCCGAGGCACCGACGGAGAGGTAAGACCTCTAGCTGAGTCAGTGTTGTTATTGCGCTGTTATATCATGCGTTTTTCGCATACATTATTATCATTGCGCTGGCCATGTCTGTATCAGGAGGATTAGAAGTTCTTGAGGCTTCCCTGCTCCGTTGATACACTTTGGGTCCTTCCCCTTTTTATACATTTCTATACCTCATCAGTCGTAGAGCGCTAGTTTACGCTGTCTGTTTCTGTAGGTACTGCTAGTTTTTTGACGTAGAAGCTCATGGACAGTGAGACTAGTTCAGTCCATTTCACTACATGTATTTTTGGTATGTCTGAACAGTGAAGAATACGAAGTACCATAATTCTTGACAATTTAGATATCGAAGGACAAATGAGATAAGGAATGTGAGCAGAGCTAAGGTTATACTTGAAGTTTTTCTGAGCATTGCTTCACATGTTGAAACTGCAATTTTAAGTGTCTCTTTTAGGAAGGTGTCTTTATTTGAGCTGCTAAGTTATTATGAAGTGCATTCAATGAGGGAAAGATAAAATAAGTTTTCTTCCCTTAAAAGTGATTTTCCTCTACTTACAGGGCAGGGTCTCCCATACCTGAGTTGTTACCAGGTGAGGTGAGGTATTGACCTCATACAAGACAGGTGAGTGCACCAGCGGAATAATGGTTATAGCGGTGTAACTTTAATAACTTATTGGTATATGGAGTAACCAATGAGTGTATCACTAAGGATGAATTTATGTTGGGGAGTTATTATAACTGTCTTATTATTTTACAAAGAGGTTTGATGTGCTTATCTGTTACAGGTGTGAAGAACACTCCGCTTGTAATGAGGATTGACCATATAGAAGGTCGTATTTTTTTGATAATTTTATGCATATAAAAGTCCCATGATTATTTTGGTAAGGCAGTAGCATTACAATTTGTTGTTTAGGTCCTGAAGAAAGCCTGGGCGACTGGCCCAATAGGCTGAAACTTGTTGACCATTGAGAAGCGGCCTATGTGTTCAAAGCTGCTTTTGCACTATTTTTAATAGGACTGGTAGAGATATTTGTATTAAAAGGAGTTTTCTCTTCCAAATCCTTTTTATCTTCACTCACTTGCACTGCACTTTTAATTCCATCACCCTGTAGTAATCAATATTCATTGGTGAGACCTGTTATAAGGTGAATACAGAGTCACTCTTTTGTGTTTCCATTTCCTTCTGTTGTGATTTTCGTGACCTGGTCGAAATCCGATCCACGTGACCCTCCTCTGTGATTTAGAGGAGTGGTGGTAGGAAGGAAGGATATCCAAATGATGACACTGACCTCTCTTGGTAGTTGATGGAAATCCGATTAGTTCGCAAAGGTTACTTCACACTTGTTGGTAATTTTGGGTGTTGGCACTGACGAAGGTACTTGATAATTCAGTTGCAGCTCCCTGTTGTAGACCACCAGATTTATTAGTTGTTATTATTTAGAGGAGTTCTGACAACTTTCGGGGCCACTGCACCTGCTGCATCATTCAAATCATGCCCCTAGTGCCTGCAAGATAACTGCACTTGTGACTGCCTGTTTAGAAGTAAACTATAGCAATATTTGGTGTTTAGAGGAGTTATGACAACTTTTGGACCGAGGGCCAGTGCACCTGCTACACCATTCAAATCATGACCCTATTGCCTGTAACGTAACTGCACTTGTGACTGCCTGTTTAGTAGTAAATTATTGCAATATTTGGTGCTTAGAGGAGTTCCTAGAGCTTTAGGCCCCCGTGTCATTGCACCTGCCGCACCACTGAAATCATGACCGTAGTGCTTCAAAGGTAACTGCTTTTGTGACTGCTTATTTAATAGTTAAATATAGCAATATTTGGTGTTTAGAGGAGTTCTGACAACTTTTGGGCCCGGTGCCACTGCACCTGCAGCACCTTTGAAATTAGGGCCCTAGTGCCTTCTAGATAACTGCACTTGTGACTGCCTGTTTAGAAGTAAACTATAGCAATATTTGGTGTTTAGAGGAGTTATGACAACTTTTGGACCGAGGGCCAGTGCACCTGCTACACCATTCAAATCATGACCCTATTGCCTGTAACGTAACTGCACTTGTGACTGCCTGTTTAGTAGTAAATTATTGCAATATTTGGTGCTTAGAGGAGTTCCTAGAGCTTTAGGCCCTCGTGTCATTGCACCTGCCGCACCACTGAAATCATGACCGTAGTGCTTCAAAGGTAACTGCTTTTGTGACTGCTTATTTAATAGTTAAATATAGCAATATTTGGTGTTTAGAGGAGTTCTGACAACTTTTGGGCCCGGTGCCACTGCACCTGCAGCACCTTTGAAATTAGGGCCCTAGTGCCTTCTAGATTACTGCACTTGTGACTGCATGTTTAGTAGTAACATTTTGCAATATTCTGCGTTTAGTGGGGTCCCTAGGGCTTTTGGTCCCTGTGTCACTGCACTATTCAAATCAAGTCCATTTTAACTGCAAGATAACTGCAAATGTGTCTGTCTGTACAGTACTAAATTATAGCGATAATAGGTGTTTAGAGGAGTTCTGACAACTTTTGGGCCCTGTGCCACTGCACCTGTTGCACCATTCAAATCATGACCCTGTTGTCTGCAAGGTAACTGCACTTGTGACTGCCTGCGAAATAGCAATATTAGGTGTTTAGTGGGGTGCCTAGAGCTTTTGGTCCTGGTGCTACTGCACCTGCTGCACAATTCAAATCATGACCCTATTGCCGGCTAGATAGATGCACTTGTAACTGTCTTGTTTAGTAGCACAATTTAGCAATAACCTGGGTTTAGTGGGGTCCCTAGAGATTTTGGCCCCAGGACCACTGCACCTGCTGCACCATTCAAATCAAGTCTGTTTTCACTGCAAGGTAACTGCAATTGTGACTGCCTGTTTAGTAGTCAAATAGAGCAATATTAGGTGTTTAGAGGAGTCCTGACAACTTTTGGACTTGGTGCCACTGCACCTGCTGCACCATTCAAATCATGACCATAGTGCCTGAAAGAATACTGAACTTGTGACTACCTGTTTAGTTGTAAATTATATAGCAATAATCGGTGTTTAGTGGGCTGCCTGGAGCTTTTGGACCTGGTGCCACTGCACCTGCTGCACTATTGAAATCATGACCCTAACGCTTGCTAGATAACTGCACTTGTGACTGCCTGTTTAGTAGTAAAATATAACAATATTTGGTGTTTAGCAGAGTTATGACAGCTTTTGACCCCGGTGCCACTGCAGCTTTGAAATCATGACCCTGTTGTCTGCAAGGTAACTGCACTTGTGACTGCATGTTTAGTTTTAAATTTTAGCAATAATCTGGGTTTAGTGGGTTCCCTGGAGCATTGGCCCTGGTGCCACTGCACCTGCTGCACCATTCAAATCAAGTCCCTTTTAACTGCAAGGTAACTGCAAGTGCAACTGCCTGTTTAGTGGTCAAATATAGCAATATTATGTGTTTAGAGGAGCTCTGACAACTTTTGGGCCCGGTGCCACTGCACCTGCTGCACCATTCAAATCATGACCCTGTTGTCTGCAAGGTAACTGCACTTGTGGCTGCCTGTTTAGTAGTAAAATATAGCATAGCGATTGTATATTAACTTTTTTTTTAACGTGCAATGTTTATTACAACATTTAGAATTTGATCATAATGACCCAATAGATTAAGTTGGAAAAATCATTCCGATAATGCCTACAAAGTGTAAATAAAGGTACTGAGGCATGAATAGGAAATGCCACAAATGTTCTAAGGCTAAAGTATCTGCTTTACACAACTAAGTAATAAAAAGCAAGCATTCCAGCATACTGTTAGAAGCTGTCTACCTTTTCCGTGGGAAGAGATCTTATCTTGACAGTGAATGGGGCTTAAACAGTGTAAATAGCTTTAGTAGAAGTATCGTAAATGTGTGCAGCCAGGGGAATTTTAAAAAAAGGGTCCACCCAAAAGCGAATGAACACAGTAATTCGGTATTTGGAAATGATAGGAGCTCCCTTTTAAGATATATTAAATACAAGAGATTTCACAAGCACAGCACAAGTGCTGTGCAGGAGAAACTTAAGAAGGAACCCACACTGTGGTCATTTTTTTTTAACTCCAGTGTCTGAATACTGTTGCCAACATAGTGTAATCCCTGCAACTTGGACAGGAAGCGTTATAGTTCCACTACATAACAAGCATTGACATAGCCAATAGGTCTCGCCTTTGGGACCTTATAAGTGTTTAGACATGCAACAGTTGATGTTGTTGCACCAAGGATATTGTACTGCATAACTAAATACTTATAAGGTTCCAAAGGCGAGACCTATTGGCTATGCCAATGCTTGTTTAAATTATTTGCACGCAAGGCGCTGTAAGTTGAGCTTCCTGTACTCAAAGGAGCAGCAGTTTATCTTCTACAAAGAAGCAGCAGCAGGTTGTCAATCCTTCCCCAATGCTGTAGATTCCTTTAGCACAATTATAACTCTTTTCACTTGTAGGGGGCTGTTGTGAATTTCACCACAGGCTGTATGGGCAGTTCTAGCACGCACTATCTACAGCTGCCTACTCTTTCGTCGAGCATATAGGTTTGAGGGTAGGGAGTTGTAAGACATGGAAGAAATCGAACAGCTAGGGGTGCAAAATAATGGGCATTAACCTGTTGAGTGCACAATGAGAAAGACGGGTCTGGAAATGATAGCAATTAGAGGGTCTCCGGAGCAGCCTAGGTATGAAGGCAGGAAGCATGCTAAGGTGCTCAAAAATCACGCACTCTGTAGTAAAAAGTTTTCACCAACCCTCTCCAGACCCTGGATGCTCGCGCTATCATACGGTATCAATTATGGAAGCATCACTCTTCGTGTGGGTCAGGGGGCTGGCACTGCACAGGCAGTACTGTGGTTCTCGCTCCTGGCGCTGAGCACATCGGGGACTTTTTAAAGCTCCCTGAATCGGGAATGCTAGAAAGTTTTCTCTTACAGTGCAGCTGCAATCCGGAACCGAGAGTCACTGATAAATGTCTCTTTTTCCAAAAAAGGCATCAAAACAAGACTGCTTTTCCCCAAATTCTACTCCATAAGCCGTTAAGACAGCAGCACAAGGGGGGAAGGCCCTCTTGGGTGACAAAACCCAACAGAAAGCAGATGTTGGGGTAGGATACAGTGCTAATCCAGGGAGTCCTCGGCTCCTGTGCCCTTGCGGCTCTCGCAAATCGAGGATCTGCACAATGTAATGATCTGCCAAAAATCAAACAAATGGTCAAGTGGGAGAGCCGGGATAGCAACGAAGATCCTCCACTGACGAGCTCAGCACAAGGCTCTAAAAGTGCACAGTGCAGTCCTCAGGGTGGAAGCCAAGAGAAAACCCACAAATGTGGGGCCCGCCCCTGCGGAAGGATTACATGCAGACAAGATAAGTTACCTCAGCTGTGAAAATTAAAAGACTCTCTCGAAACCGGACCTGCCGAGCAAGGGGTCGAAATAAAGAAGTGCAGCAGCGCCCATTGCTAGCGCCGATGCTTACACAGAGGGACTCTGTCAACTCCCATGGTCAACTCTCTGAAAAAGGGTTTGTATTAATGATACCAAAGAAAGCAAAGACTCCACTGAGTGTAGGAATTATTGCTGATACCCTTAATCAATGTGGATATCTGGTATTAGCCGAGATCCTGGCCACCGGAAAGCCCGGGAGATGCCGCCATTGGAGGCTTCGTGGCGCTGGTCCTCAAGGTACGCTCAGGGCGGACATCCTTGTCCTCTGAGGAACCGATACCGGAATGTGGGGTGTGCGCCTTGGAAGCGCATGTGTAGTGTTGTTTGCATTTGAAATACCCTCACTGGATGTTTAACAGCTACAGCCTAACGCCAGTGAACAGAAAAGGAAACACTTAAAAGTCTATGGTTGTGTAATGTATACACGAAGCCCCGGGGAGAAGGGGGGCGGCGACAGGAGTGGACAGTGGATAGGAGTAACCATTGGTCTAACGAAAACAATAAAACAAGCCCGGGAGTGGTGCGCGCGCGCGCTAAAAGGAATTTGCACCAGGGCCAGCGCGACCGCCATCTGTTTCCAATTAGGATAATTGGAAACAGATGGCATTAATGCGCACTCCCGAGATGCCTAGGCCACGGCAGAGAGAAGGCGGGCCATGCACCCGCCTTTGGCCAATTGCGTGCTGTCTTTCTTAGAAAGACGCACGCAAAGGCCAATCTGTGTGATGAAAAAAAAAGCATGCGTGTGCTGCGAGTTGAAAAGCCCTTACTAGAAGCCTCGCCTGGCAGCGCATGCGCGCGCTCAGGTGAGACCAAAAAAGGGTTCTCGCAACCCGCCCAATAAATTGCTTTACGTGAGTGGAGGAGGAAAAGATACTTCTAACTGAACAAGCTGGTTTCAGGAAAAAGTACATTAGACAATAGCGCAATGCTTCAACTGGCAACTTTCAGCGATAAATCTACCCTTACACTCATCGACTTGGCGCCAAGTTCTTTTAGGGGGGGGCCAGGGTTAATTATCCACAATCCTTACCAATAATGGACTGAAAACAGGGGTGTCTTTTGGCCTCTGTATTGTTTTCTCTATATATCTCTGACTTGCCTCAGTATTTCTATGGCAGCAAGGTAGATCCCTCAATCATCCCCTGTTGTGTTTGCTATATGCAGATGACATCATGATCTTAGATTTAACGCCCAAGATTGCTTGTCATCTTTCCACCAGTTTGCTGATTCCCATTTCATGAAAATTAATGTTTATAAAAGTAGAGTTTTAATTTTTCAGGGAAATAAACTTCAGAAGCATGTAAGTTACCAATGGTACGTTACTAAAGAGAAGCTGGAAGTAGTGAAGTCCTACAGTATTTAGGGATTTTTGGGGGGCAACTTGAATGAAAATTAGCATATTTTACGTAGCTCTAGCAAGGCCACATCTCAAGCCAATGGGCTAAGAGCATTTTCTAACGCCGTTGCACATAGGCACTATGCACATCTATTATAAGTCTATCGAGCAAAAAGTCCCACCTTCTTTATTGTATGCTACAGGAACGACTGATATTTTAAAATGGAGTTTTTTTAACAATATTGCAGAAACTATGTAATTTGAATATGCCTGCAGCTGTACAAGCTATTAGACTAGAATTTGGGTTGATTAGCGCCTTTGTGCAAGGCCTGGCTGCGTGGTACGATGGGAATACCGGCTGCTGAGGAGTGAAGAGAACACACTAAGGTGCTTCAGGCGTGCAGAAATTTTTGAATTGAATAAAGAAAAGACTACGTTTGATAGGAATTTTAATTATGATCTAAATATGTTTGAGTTAAATCAGGAATCTCTTGTTACATTGCCAGCTTTTTAGCTAAAAAGCTTTTTAAAGCAGTTCACAGGCAATTTAAGTTTAAGCTTGGACTCAAAATTTTAACTGCCTCATGGATTGAGAAAAAACTACAAAACAATTTGACTTGGAACCTTGATCATGGAATCCTTCGCTTCTTCATGTTATTACGATTGAATATCCTCCCCTTGAAATCCTTAACCACTAATTGGTCAAGAACACCGGTTAAGGATACAATAGGTGATTATTGTAACCATGGTATACAGGATGTCAATCATGTATGATTTGCATGTACTGCACTGCACTATCAGAGTCGTCAACTACTGGGGCCTTTATTTTAAAATATAATGTACGCATTGTGGATGAAGCCGGCCAATTGTTATTTTTCCCAGCTTATGAAATGATTTGTCAAAAAACTTTTAGATTTTTTTAATGGTTTTTAAAGTTGTACTTAAGTGTATTATGAAATGCTGTTAAATTATCTTGTGAAAATCTTTGGAGATCCAAATCTTGAACAAAGAATATTGATTGACTGACTGACAAACATTTTGAGTCCAAACCTTGTGAGTGCCTGGTCAGGTTTCTGAACCAGTGACATCTGCAGAAACGTCAGTGCTTCTTTGTGCTTTTCTTGTAGCAACAGGAGTCGTCCCACATGCAGGTTGTAAACCCAGCTGCTGGGATTCAAAGACAACGCGTCTTGATACTTGAGGAAGGCCTGCATCAAAGGACTTGTCTCATCTAAGGAGAGTGCTCCGGCTTTCACGTCCTTCACCACGTCATTGCAAGAGGAAACAAAAGAAAAACACATTTTGTACAAAGGGACTATTTTAAAACACAAAAAAGTTGACACAAGCACTTTTGATAAGAGCGAGTAGCTATATCAGTATTAAAGGAAAATGATGTAGGGTTTTCTGACCAAAACACACCTTTTACTCAATAAATGTTGCATTCAACGGTGGTGGCTCCATTAGGGCGGAGGTGCGTCGCCCACCCTGCTGCCAGCGCAGCAGACATTAAAAATAAAATGAAAATAAAATTATTTTATTACCATTTCATTTTTCAGTGCAGCCGGCCAGCCCGAGCCAAGTATTGGGGTAGGGACATTACTGCTAACTGGCAGAAGGGGTGCACAAGTTTCAAATGCACATGTCACTGTGGCCAGCTGTCTCGCAACGGCCAGCCTGACATGCGCACTGTAAACCTGACCAACCCGAGCTGTCTTAGACAGTTGGATGGAGAGCAGGCACAGGCCTCCAGTGTCTGTAGGAGTGCTGAGCCAGCCCACTCCAACCAATCCAGGAACTTCTCTCATGCTGGTTAACAGCATGAGAGCAGCATCTGGATTGGTTAGGGGAGTTGACTCAGAGACCCCCTGATGACTTTTTGCCACGGATTGTACGAACGGAGGGAGAGGAGTAGGTAAGTACATTTAAAAAAAATGTAATATATTGTTTTATTTATTATTACACACTGCCAGGCAGTGTGAGAAACTCGCACTGCCTTCAGCTGCAACTCCAGAGCTCTAATCTTGGCCGTGTCTTGACAGTGTTTATAACGGACCACGATTAAGAGCTTTGGGGTTGCGCCTGGAGTCGATATATCCGCCTGATCGCCCCACCACTTTTAAAAGCAATGATCCGCCACTAGTTTCATCAGTACTTTCCCTCCTGCCCCACAACCGACCGTCATGTGCAGATTTTTTTAAGCACTGCTACACTTAGTGAGATTTTCCAAACACAAAATAAAGACTAACATCATTACATCATTTTAGCGAGTACAATGCTTAGTAGGTACAATACTGATGTTCTGAACTAGAAACTGGACAGTACAACTTCACTGTTAATTGCAACGAAGGCATATCATACAATAAATTTCATGTCCACATAGAACCCTGGTAAATGAATACCACTCCTGACTTAACATTGCATCAGATTACCTGTTCTCTGGTGTTTTTCTATCTAATCTCACTCGTTATTTAGGAATCGACATTTCCATGGCTGACCATTAACATTTGATGAATCTCCACTCCTTGAATTTTTCGCCTAATGCCTCTTTCAGTAACAAAAGATTGGCAGTGATGTGTGGCAGGTGCTTGTCAAGGATGGTATGATTAACCGGCTAATCCATGAAAATCACCAAAATGAAAAGGCAACTAATTTAATGTTTAATTGTTTAAATGATAGCTTCCTTTTACCTAGTGACACCAACCTATGCCTGGGTGTTTCCTTCATAAACCATTGATATCTAATACTTGAATTAATTCCATTGCGGTGAATCAAAGCTACAACTTCCAGTACACATGACATATTTAAATAAAAGCACAGCACTGGAAAAAGGTGTTTCAATGGCATGGAGTCACTTGTTTGTGTTTCGTCTAGTGCGTTGCACCTGGAGGTGATGAACCATTAGCCTAGTGGTCTTAACTTGGAAGGAGCTTGGGGGTGGTTTCCCTAAAAACAATGTGGTTTTCAACTAAACTAATTTTGGAAGACTGGAGACAAGATCATGGAGCTCATCACAAAAAGCAGAAAATTTGAGAATTTTGCCAATTACATATGGCTAGATGTTGATGAACCTTCACTATCTTAGGATGGAAACGATCTGGCAACTGCACTGACCTTAGAGCCAAAGATATTATAGAAATGAGGCCAGAAGGAATAGTGCCAGAGGTCAGTATTGCTGCAGATCACCATCACGTCTGCTTTATCAATGTTTCCCAGTGGATGTTCATCTATCAAACTTTTGGTACCAGGAAGTTTTAAGAATAATTGCAAGAAGACCTTAAATTTCGTCCATTTGACACAGGATCATCTGCATAAGAATGGAACTGAAGGTCAAAATGAATGAATGTAAAGTGGAAGGTGTGCATATAAAGATTAAAAGATAATTTGACAGTAAGTAGCTTAATTGTTCACATGGAGAATGAAAATGGACAGCAGAAGAGAGGAAGGGAAACAGAAAAGACTAAGTGGCTGATTAGGAGTCTGACTGTCCACGGATCGCCAGACTCGCGGGGGCGCGGTGGTGGCAGTCTCCTCATCCCCTATTATGAGATGGGCGGTGGGACCGCCACAGCCCTGCTGCAGCCGCCAGGGAACCGCCGTTCCCTGGTGGTGTTGCGGCAGTCAGGAGGCATCCATATGCTTGGTCCCGCCAAGCATATTAGAAGTTTCCTCTCCGCCAGGGTTTACATGGCGGTTCCTCCTCCATGTAAACCCTGGCAGAGAGGAAACAAAGAGGGCCCTATAGGGCCCCCTGGTGCCTCTGTGCCCTGTGCATGCACACAGGGGGGCACACGTGCCTGTTTTTTAAGGCACCGCTATGGGAACACCCAAAAAAAAGCCCGCCAGACAGAAGGAAATTCCTAATCTGGTGGGCGGCCTCACCACGGGTTTGGCGGTGCGGAAGCGGGGCGGACCCGGCACCGCACCGCCAAACTGACAATTGGGCCCTTAGTGTTGTTCACCAGGAATTAACTGGTCCACGTGAAGGAAGTGACCCGATTCGGGCCACCCGGGTCACTAGTGACCACCTCTCTGCCTTCCAAGAAATAAAGAGTCAAAAAAGACAGGAGAGAATACAAACCAAACAATTTTATTAGTAATGCGCTGCAGCGGAGCCCAGTCTGACCAGTCTCCTAAGATGACGGCCGAGGGACTAACTCCCCCCAACATAATATCAGACCCCTAGAAACACGCCCAGACTGGAAAATTCCAGCTCGGGCACTGGTGAACAAAGGAGGCACAGAGAGATGAGCTACCACCTGCAGAACGGGTACATCTTATCACATTCTCAAGGTTGCTTTGCTCGAGCTCATCGCTCTTCAACCTAGGAGCAGGGATACGAGAGAGGAAAGGCATGTGGTGGCAAAATAAACCATTCATTAGTACATTAAGATACGGCCTTGAATATAATACAGAGAAATAACTCTAAGCTGTCTTCTTCGTTGGGGCAGGCAAGCAATGTGACAGAGTTTTACTTTCGATCACAGTACAAAATGGCGCCTACAGACAAAATGGCGCCGCAAATGCTAACTTAACGCGCAAAATGCTAGAAGGAGTCAGCTAGACGCATTTTCAGACCAACACACATTATGGCCTTGAAGTCCTGCCTCTGATAAACGAGTCATTAAAGTTGCATGATTGATTTTTCCAAACAGTTCTGATAGACAATGCAAGAGCAGGATGATGACATTGGGATCAAAAGCTCTTTGCCATAGACTGTCAAGCACAGACACTATCAATGACTCTCTTTTCTATGCTACCTAGAATAAGATCTGTACCGTATGAAGGAACCCTGATAACTTGGAATGGTCATGATTTACCCCAAGTACCACATGTCCAAAGAGTTTCGCTATGAAACGAAGTTCTGAAATAGGTTTAATCTAGTTGGATTGACATGATCAAGTGTAGACTATTTTATGAACTGGGTGACCTCTGTTTATTTCAGTGTCAGCGGAACAACACTGGATTGTACTGAGTCACTCAGGACAGATGTCATTGCTGGAAGCATCTATCATATGGCCAAGATTAACAGGGCAGGGTATTGAGCAGTGATTCACTTTTTAAGCTATGCATAAGAAGAAAGACTTGTGGGGAAGAAAGAGCTTGAAAGCTGTCTAATGTAGCACCATATAAATTCAGCTATTCCCACTGAGTCAGAAAAGCAGGAAGCAGAGTGAAGAAAACAACATCTAATAGTCTGAACCCTGTCTAAGGAATAATGAGCGAGCATTTGGCCCAAGGTTTGAGATGGGATGGTCGAACGTTTTTGGGACTGTTAATTATCTGACTATGGTAGATAATTCCTTTAGGAAATTAATAGAAATTGGATAAAGATGGGGAGGGCAACTAACTGATTGTCTGAGGGGCTGTGGCCAGGAGGGGACCTATTTTCATACTCTCTGGGCGTGTCCCAAAATACAAGATTATTGGAGGGCAAGTGTGGGGACAATGTCCCAGGTACTATCAGTTACCATCCCATTGTGCCCCAAGTGACTGCTGTTGGCAGTAACGGGAGGTAAAGACTGGTCAAGATACCAGAAGCTCTGGTTAATGCTGGCAGCGGGAGTGGCAAAACGCAACATAGTCGTGGCATGGTGAAAGGCTGACCCCCCTGGACTAAGTGAGTGGAAATCAGATTTATACTGGTGCCAGGGGGCAGAAAAAGTGATCTATCAAAATAGGGGGTGTCCGAAGTAGTGGAAGCGAGTGTGGGGGGCATGGCAGGTATACAGAGGCTTTTGAGGTGGGTGTTTGGGGCATGCAAGGACTGTCTCCGGGGTGTGGTGGGGGCACTTAACAGATTGTAAGTTATGTTGGAGTCGGGCCGTAAAAGCACCCCGAATATTGTACTACAGATTCGTCATCTCAAGGGGGAGCTATATACACTTGAAAGGTATGTATTATGTGAACAGAAGCGTTTTGTGCAACTATCGTGTGATGAGCAACTTTCAATAAAAAGAGTATAAAAAAAAGAAATTAATAGAAATTGGAACATATGGTAAATAAGTCTTTTTGAGTTTATTTCAAGCTGTATTTTATTGTGATTTTTGTGTAGTGATGTGTGCTACCTTTCGGTTACAAAATTGTTTTTTGCCTACAAAGCTCATTGCAAAAACCTATTCAACCTCAAACAGATTTCAGGGGCTACCACGGGACTCTCAAGTAGATGGTCAACCTATCTCTCATAATTTGTGCCAGATTCAAGGAATATGGTGTCAAGGAAAAAAAGAATTACATACAGACAGGCACATTTTAGTGCCAATAAAGTAAAACCGGTACCCAACGTCATCAAAGTAAATGCATTTGCTATATACTAAAGCACCCCCACAGAGGTGCATGACTTGTGCTCTATTTATGCTCATCACTTTGTGCTCCCTTTTTGCACAACTCCCTGTGCGGCAGAGTTGCACTTAAAGTTGTGCCTCTTGCTGCACATAATCATGTGCTTCACTGAAGCACATTCCCATGTCCACTGCTGCACATGATTATGTAGGACTGTTAATCTGAATCAATTGATGTCTGTATGTGTTTTGGACTCTGCATGGTTGAATGTATGTTTGTGAAACTTGGCGTCTGAAAGTCTGTGTGCATGTTTTAGGTGCGCATGTGTACCCCCTATGTTGTGTGCAGCATAGTGCCTGCAGTATACAAAAGCCAAACCGATTGTTATTGCCAATTTATTTATTTATTTATTTAAATATAAACGCTATCCACATATCCCACTTTGGGTCACTATTGGCATGCAAGCGGCGAGGTTTTTCAAGAGGAGCTTGCTAGTAGGAAGCATAGAATTATATGCAAACACCTCCGTAATCATGTTATGAAGTACCTTTCGATTTGTTGTTGGAGGAATGTTTTGATGATCTCACTTAATTCTGTGCCACAGCAAGGTAACGTAGATGGCTGTTGAGTAAATGCGCTTAATTTCTAGAACTACCTTACGTTCATGCATTTAAGCACCCTCCTTTTCATACCATGAGATATTATTCTCATTCTTAATTGCTAAAGGAAACAGGAACAACTCTATTCCGATTACTCATTAAATAAATAAGCAACACAGGGGGCCTAGTCACTTTCTAACTATAAAGAATGTAAACTCACCACAACCTATATGTCTAGAAAGTGTCGAGTCATTTTAGTGACCAGATGACAAAACACCATCGCCTTGCCTAAAGTACATGCTCCCTAGGGTCCGCAGCTTATTGTAGATGTTCAAGCAGAACAATATGACATCAATTTACCTTGCCAGCCTGCTTGGATTTCCACGCGAAGAGTGTCTGGATATAGTCAGCTTTGCCTGACTGACCCTGGTCCTTCAGCTGATGAAATTCTAGATCCAGAGCTTTCAGCTGTTGTTCCAAGGTGGGTCGTCCGTGGAAGCCGTGTAGTTTACATATAGCGAGAATTTCTTCATCTTTTCCAGTAGCCTTTGCGCCAGTGAGTTCGGACTCATCCTCTTCACTCTAGGGGAAAAATAATCCATTTATACAGTGTATTAATGAGAGAAATGAACCAATTCATCAGGGTTTTAAGACTAGAACTGCTTAACCGGTTGAGTTTGACAACCCAAAAGCAAAAGGATACATCATGCCTAGTCCAGATGTACAATAGTGCTTATGATGATGCTTTGTTTTGAGGAGGCGCTGTGGTATGTGGAGGTACAAAGTGCCCATAGGAACTTAACACTACCAATGGCATCAAGAGTTCAAGAATCGGGCACCAGGCTAAGCAAATAGGAGTACTACTAGGAACAAAGGAGGGGCCCTGAAAAAACAGATAAGGCAGAGGCAGGAAAGAGGAAAAAGACTATACAAACAACCAGAATTGCCTATTCCACTACTTTCATGTTGGTATAACTCATAAATTTAAACACAATGAAATATTCGTGAGCGAGGACATTCATAGTAACTATTTATTACAAAAATAACTCATCATGTTTTCTTGAACATATATCAATTTTTTGTCTCGTGATATAGATTCATATATTTCACCATAGCATATTCATTTTAGCAAAACATAATATACATACACAGAAAAGCATAACAACAGAACAGAAACGTTTATCTCCTTGCTAGATAGACTTGAACCAGAGGTTGAAGTATTTGAGAAAGCAGTAATCCTTAAAATTGAAAACATGTTGAAGTTCATACCTAAGCTATCCTACAATATCTCAGCACAGGAACATAGAGCACTAAAAATGCTGCAGGCAACCCAAAAGCTGACGATTAAACCCTGTGATAAAGGGGGAGGAATTGTCCGCTTCAATACTGAAACATATAAAGATAACATGTAAGAAATGCTCAACGTTACAGAACACTATTCTAGGATTCGAGGAGACCCAGAAAGGCAAATTAAAAAACGGATGTTGGCCATCACTGAAGAAGCGCTCAAGAAGGGTGTTATTTGCAACCATGAGTTTGATTTCTTGAATTGCTCCAATATCAGACTGCCTCTTATCTATGGGGGTCCCAAATACCCATAAGAATATCAGTGATCCACCATTGCGCCCAATTGTATCTACCATTGGAGCGGCCACTGAACCTCTATCTAAATACGTTGACACCTTCCTCAAACCTTTAGTCAGTACCCTTCCTGCATAAAGATATGAGCCACCTGATCAAGAAATTGGAAGGGATTGCCTTTGATTCCCAGACAGAAATACTCGTCACTATGGATATTGAGGCGTTGTATACCAACATTCCTCAACAACAAGCACAGGAAGCAGTGAGAGCGACCCTTAAAAGAATGGGAGAAAATGACCATCATGAATTTATCCTACAATATCTTTTTATCATACTCAATGAAAATTTCTATGAGTTTGATGGGATATTTTACCAACAGACCAAAGGAGTGAGCAGTGTGGCAAACCTATATATGGGGATTTTTTTAAGAGAAATTCATATTTAATGAAATAGCCCTCTTTTATGAGAATGTACACCAATGGTGTAGATACATTGACTACAATTTTTTCATTTGGAAACGTGAGGAGGAACAACTTCAAGAGTTTCTAGAATGGATCAACCTCTGTGATCCCCATATGAAATTCACCCCAAATACCAGCAGGGAAAAAGTGGAATTCTTGGATATATGAATACAACATCAAATCCACCAGCTCCAGGTATCCTTTTTTTACCAAACCTACATCACAAAATACACTATTGCACTTTGATAGCTTCCATCCATGCTGTCAGAAACAGGATATCCCATTCAGTCAGGTTTTACGGCTGCACAGTAACTGTACTAACATGCATGACTTTCTCATAAATGCAGAGCTCTTAATAGAACAAACTCCTAAGTAGGGGATTTCCTAAATGTTTAGTACGTGACTCCTTTAAGAGAGCACAGTACTATAACAGAGAAACTATGTTTCAGAACAGAGATAGAACCAACGAAGAGAAATTGGTGTGCGTAGTTCGGCATTTGAATCTGGACCATAAGATCAGACAGATAGTTAACTCCCAATGGCATATACTCAATATGGAAACATCAGCAGGAAAAATACCTAAGCCCATGTTTGCTTTCAAGCGCAACCTCAGAAACTATTTGATTAAAGCCTGTGTCAATGAAAAGAATTATTTCTGCCAAAAATTAATTTCAGGACAGCAGCCTATTAGTGGTAATCATAAATGTGGTTCATGCCACGCCTGTGAAGGAGCGGTGGTATCTAATACTGTACAGTGAGGACAGAGAAAAATAACTTTGACAGAGATGACAAACTGCAAAACATTGAAGTTATATACCTCATCCAATGCCCCCGTCAGCTTGGATGCATTGGTAAAACTAGTTGCAAATTCAGAACAAGATACAGCAAACATAAGTCAGCTGTCAGTAACAAGAAACTAGGAGCACCCCTTGTGGAGCATTATATCAAGATGAATCATACAGAGAAAGATCTTCCTTAGATCATCTTGGAAAAAGTGAGACCCATAAGAGGAAAGGAGAACAACCAACAGCGTAAAAAACGGGAAGTATATTGGATTTACACTCTTGGTACTCAAACTAAGGGACTTAATGAAACAATCCCATGGTAAAAATGCCATCTGTTAACCAGTCTCCTGCTCCACTGTAGTCCATTTTTCAGGTTTATGCTTTTTACCTCTAATGGCCAGACAATGTTGTTCTGGCACTGTCTCTGCTTCATATCTTCAAGCTAGCTTGTTCATTCTCATGTGCTCCATGGTCCTCACCTTGTTCTGACCTAGCTTGTTTTCTTACCTTCTTGGGACTGTAATCAATTTCATTTCCTTTATCCTCTGTGTATCTTTGAAACTGTTAATCAGTTTTTTTATTCAGGACTTCTGGTTAGCCCCTGGACAACTGCCACTTACACTACTGCGTGTTTTTTTTTTCCATTCTAACATCATCATTTATTTTTCTTGGATCAGTTTGAGGCAACCCTTTGGAATTTACGGTTCACGGAAATTTTGCGATTTCCTATATGTAGATTTTCATTTCCGTTCAAACATTATAATTTCTTTGTTTGTATCAGTTTGAGGCACTCTCAGATGTTTTCTACTACCAATATGGCGCCGGTCGATTCCCACTTCCCAGTCATTCTATTTCTTAGGCGCCTGCCACATCCCCTCATAGCGAACCTGATCCGATGAAATAATTCTCTTGACACACGTGAGTACCACTGAAATTTATGTAGCTGCATGTGAGATAGGTTTCCGGTGCTAGTTGTATTGAGCCTGTGATCCCCCGCAGATATCAGTTAGACTGCGGACCAACAGCGAGTTTATTTAAATTACCCAAATTTGTAATTCAGCTCTATCTCATTTTTAGCTTTTTTTTTTTTTTTTTTTTTTGAGCATTATCAAATAATCTTTATTCAATTTTCACACACCAAAAAAAAAAAAGATCATCAACAAAAACTAATGACATGACGAAGTTATCGCAATATGCACAATTCAATACTTCAAAAGAACATCAAAACAATTGCAGGCAGTACATGTATGTCACAACAATATATCCGAAATGATAACCTCTTATTCACCAGCATAAAAGAGGAGAAAAAAGAAAAAAGAAATAAGAGGGAAAAGGGAAGAAAAACCCAGAAAAGAAAGAGGAAAGCAAGGAAAAAACAACGAGTGAGAGACAGTCCCAAGACCCAAGCTCCATACACCGCTTGACGTAGTGCGGTAAGTATCTGGCAAACAATCACCTATTGATATGACACCAAAATTAGAATTAAATCTCAGTTTAATAAGTTCATGGTGGTTTATGGGTGGCAAAGTACTCGTCCAGAGTAGACCACATACTCTTCGTTGAGGGCTTCCAAGGTGAATTTTGTAGGGTGATGTTATCCGCTCCCCTGAGGTGTATGATCCAGTTCATCCAGCAGTTGTAGGAGACCTTGCTAGTATCTTTCCAGTTGGTAAGTATCATTTTTACCGCAGAAATTAGCAATAGATCAAGAAGAGCCCTATCATCAACCGACTGCAAATCCACCTGCAAAAAAGCAGCTACCACGGATGGCAAATCCCTGGATAAAGTACACTTTAACAGATTATACAAAAGCAAGTAAACCTTATCCCAGAAGGGTTTCACTGCTGAACACTGCACTATGAGATGAGCTAAGTCGCCTGTATCTTGTTTACAATTCCAGCACAAATCGTCTTCCCGGATCCCCATGGAGAACAGCCTAGACGGTGTCCAAAATGCTTTATGCAATAACAAGAATTTAGTTTGGGAAAGGACTGGGGAAATCTTGTTGTGTGAAACTGAGCTCCATAGTGAGGACCATAACGGGGTAATAGAAAGCGAATTCCAGTAGTCGACTACCTTAACATTAAGCTTTGAAAATTTGGGCGTAAAAGTTTATAGATCTGAGAGACCTGATGGCCAAGCTTATTAATGTTTGTTACAAATGTAGGCAATGACGGGGTATTGGGAGACAATTTGGATTTCGCAATGGCAGCCCTCACTTTCAGAAAATTATAAAATTCAATATCAGCTAGTTGATACCTTGCTTGAAGCTCAGTGAACGTCATTGGATAAGCGGCATTTTCCAATTGATGAAGAAAAAACACGCCCTTTTTACACCAGGAGTCGAAATAGAGGGTTTTACCATTGTAAAGAATTTTATTATTGAGCCAAAGCGATTCCATGCTGGATCCCTTAATGCTGACCTCCATGTTCCTGTCTACTTTCAAGAGAGCTATTTTAGTGTTCCTAAAAATGGACCTAGAGTGGGTGGGGAGAAGGCGATTGGCTGTAAGAATCGAGAGATGGTTAATATTGTTGAGAAGAGCCAACTCTACTTCCAACCATACTGGTATGTAATCGCCAGGAGGGGAAACCCAAAGAGAGCCTTGTTTCGCCAAAAAGGCATACTGGTAGAGTTGAAAATCTGCAAGGTTTACGCCCCCCAACGTTTTGTCAAGCCTCAGTTTTTTAATGCTAATTCCTTATTCGGGCAATTAAGCTCAATACAGATATTATAGGGGTCGACATCAATGGCGTCCGAGTTAAATTGGCAGCATACGCGGATGATATTTTGATAGTTACAGAACACCCAGACTCCTCAATTTCAGCCCTGATGGACACTATAGCATTATATTCTATCCATTCGGGGTATAAACTCAATAGAGATAAATCTGAAGTTAAACCATTAAATGTGTTTTGTGCTAGCGATGTGCTGGGGGACTCTGGTCTAGCATGGCAATCGGGTTACATCAAATACTTGGGGATTGTGTTTGGCAATAACATTATGGACACTTTGCATCAAAATGAGAAGGTGCTTTTAGAAAAAATTAAGAAACTTTTGGACGCCTGGTCCCCAAAATTTATTACGTAGTGGGGGAGAATTGAGACCGTCAAGATGATGGTTACCCCTCTAGTCAATTATCTCATAAGTATGCTTCCGCTTATATTGACTGACTCCTTTCATCACAAATTAGATACTCTTCTCATTTTTAGCTTTTGAGGCCAGTTCTTGATGTTGAATGTACCAGCCTTTTTATTCCTCACGTATGGACTACATGAGTCATCTACTGTATATCTTTATGCTGAGCGTTGCCGCTTACATTTTTGGTCAACTAATTTTACGTTAACTTCGGCGCGCTATATCTGTTTTGACTATAGCATAACTTCGGGGTCACATGTAGGTGAGATTCCTTCTTTTGATCTAGATTGGAGAGGGGACGCATTTGTGTGGGCCCCCTACTTTACCTTTACCCCCCCCATTCCTTTGTAATTACCTGCTAGTAGGGTCCATCTATTTTTTTATTCTGAATTGTTGAGACCCAAACTTCAGAGACTGTTGTGCTAAAACATGACTTGACTCCACCATATCACCCTGGACTGGAGTGGGATTCCACTTACCTGGGGCAGCCCATTCTTTCTGGGTTACATATCTGGCGATCTTTTAAAGCCGTTGATTTCTTTGGTGCCCTAATCCCAACTAAAAGTTGGATTCATAGCGTTTTGTTGATTCTTCCTTACAGCATTTATTTTCATCTAGAAGACATTGTCCCTTGTATCTAAATACTTGGTGAAACCTTGGGGTGGACCCTTCCACGCCAGCACAGGCTGGAGGGCCTTTCTCTATACCTTATTCGAAATCTAATTAACAGTATCACCGGTCTGGCCCCCCTATTGGTAAGTAGCCTAGGCTGTCACTCGAGTCATATCGTATATAAGTTTTGTTTTTTCATATTTGCAAATCCTCCATATATTTTCTTTACTTTTTCTCATCATTCCTCAGAAGACAGTGGCCCGTTTTTGATGCCATCTTTGATGTGCCTCCCTATACTCTGTTTGGTGATACGGACGTTGGGTCCATAATATCTGCTCTTTGAACATCCGCAGGTATTATTTGGTGTTGTCTGATTGTTGTTAGCACATTTTCCTTGGGTGAAGGATATGTCTCTGGGCACAAATCCACATTGCATCTATTGCATGATGTATTTTAAGTAAAGATATTTGTGGGAATCATGTTTAATTCCTTTGGTTTAATATGCTAGAATGTTACGTGTTAACCATGCATGATTTTCATGTCACTTAGGTCTTTTGGGAACTGGATGTAGGTGTATGGAACATGTACCTCGGTAATGACAGACAATTCCTTCATACATACAAATAATTTTTCAGTTTCTAACTTGAGCCTTTTTTGTGTCTTTAGAATCTCTTCTCTCTAAGGATTGGCCTCCCTTTCTCCCCTTAGTTCCCTCAGTTTCTTATTGTGGTTTATTCCTTTTGCGTCCTGAAAAAGGTGGCTTTTATTTTGCTGTTACAGAAAAACGTGCGTCAGCGCTGTGTTAACTTGATTTTGGGCCAAGAAAGAAGAAAGCAAAACACATAGGAATAATTAAAAGGAACATAGTATTCTGTATATCTCTTAATCTGTCCTGATTTACAACATAATGAGAATAGTGTATTGAGATATAGTAGAGAATTACTTTGCAATACATGACATAGAGAATAAATCATGATAGGTTTAAATGTATGAATTTGGTCGATTAACCATACTATTTTTAATGGTCTGTTGGTTGTGTGGGTGTGATTAAATGCAGTATGGTTGAGTTATTTGTGGTGTTGATACACATTATTTTAGTGTGAGTGGTTTTTCTTTTCTATGTATATTATGTTTTGCTAAAATGAATATGCTATGGTGAAATATATGAATCTGTCACATGAGACAAAAAAATTGATACATGTTCAAGAAAACTTGAAGAATTCTTTTGTAATAAATGGTTACTATGAATATCCTGTCTCAGGAATATTTCATTGCGCTTAAACTTATGAGTTATACCAGCATGAAAGTAGTAGAGTAGACAATTCTGGTTGTTTGTAACCAATAGGAGTTACAAAGTCAAACACCACACGTCAAACAAAGAATCAGAAAAATGACCAATGTACCCTCCATTATGACAACTAGTTAAACAATTCTTTATATCACCCAACATATTTACCCCTTTCAGTAACAAATCAAAAGATATCTATCAGCTGGTGTCTACCTAGTGGAGGCCACACAAAAGCACCATTATAAGTTCACCTTTGTGAATCAGGCCCTTAGTATCTCTGTATTCCTACTGGGATCCATAAATGAACACAGAGGAATGGCAACACTTAGGCGAACATTTTCACATGTTGTCAATACATGAGGTCCTTATTTTGGCATTTTAAATCTTGGATCCTTGAATGTCAGCACTCCGTCCATCATCTCTTTGTGTTTGCTTTGTTCGCCCTAAGTTGGCAGGGTATGCCCAGACGTGGGTCCCTTGCTCACTTTGCCACTGGATTCAAGCTAGCCTGGCTGATGAGGGCTGTTAGCCCGAAACCGGTCCCAGGATGCTTGTTTCCGGTCCAGGGAAGACATGGCTTGGCAGTTCGGGCTGGACTGTTCCCATAAGGCACAGGGTCAAGACTGATTTGCATATAGCTGTGTCTGAACTGGGGTGGCAAAGTGAGCTAAAGAATGATGATGGATTCAACCCAGATCTGTGACTGGGGGTGAGTGTTTGAAAAGTTTCAGCACTCCGTCCATCATCTCTTTGTGTTTGCTTTGTTAGCCCTAAGTTGGCAGGGTATGCCCAGACGTGGGTCCCTTGCTCACTTTGCCACTGGATTCAAGCTAGCCTGGCTGATGAGGCACAGGGTCAAGACTGATTTGCATATAGCTGTGTGTGAACTGGGGTGGCAAAGTGAGCTAAAGAATGATGATGGATTCAACCCAGATCTGTGACTGGGGGTGAGTGTTTGAAAAGTTTCAGCACTCCGTCCATCATCTCTTTGTGTTTGCTTCGCTCTTCTACGTATGAGTCACAGGCATAGGATATAGTTTAAATGGATTTATTGTGATGCAAGGAGTAGGAAAATCATCCCAGCCATCATCTCCAGTCCTGGTCACAGTTACAAGTCCAAGCATAACATTCGCATCAGAATACTCTTACCCTGAGGTTCCAGTGGAATGTGACACAGTCACATCCCGCTTCATCTCAGCGCAGAATCACGTTATCACAATAAAGTTGAACTGAATGAGGCAGAATCCTGCATCGCTCGTAGCATTTTGTATCTGCCCTAGTGCCTCCATCCAATCTTTTCATGTGAGATTAGTGCCGCAGTCCGCTTCCCATTTTTATTATGCCTTCATCATGGGTTTTAATTTATCCTCTCAGGTTGTTAGACAGAGCTGTAAGATCGCCCATCTTCAGCTGTCTTTTCATAGGATTGTCTAGTGTGCTGGAAATGGGTGGGCATACTCGTGTTCCCCCCGCCATCCCCCATGTCTCCCCTGTGAGTTTCCACATAGCAAAATGGTGTAGGAACCATCCCAGGTCTAGCTAAAATGTTGTCTTAGCATCCTCCCACAGTAAGATTGACTTTGAGCTGTATAGATCGCAGCCTGTAGGCATCCTCCCCTTCCAACTAGACATATTGAGTTCCCGGTCTATATTCTGGAAGGCATGGATTTCCCATATGTGGCAGTTTCTGGTTTAAATTTGTTTTATTCAGTACTGGATAGGTAACAAATTACAGAAGAAGAAACATAATTCCCACTGTTACACTGGAGCCCTAAGAAGATGAGGAAGAGGGTGGATGCAAGCAGTAGAAAAGACACAGTCAGCAAGCTAATATCAGAAAAGATAAATATCATTAAGCACAAACATCTGAACAACATGTGAGATAATAATCATGCTGATCAGGAAGTAGAGAGCACAAAAGTACCTTGGTCAAGTAGCAAGGACTCATCCCCTGCACCTGGATCATCATGCTCATTCACTGCGTGAACACTTACACTTTGTCAATTTCTATCCCTCCGAGTTTAGCTAGGTACTACAAGGAGACCAGAGACCCCAATCCAAGGTGTTTTGTTTTTGAAGCTCCTGCCATCTTCTCTGAGCTGTGCAAATCAGATTGAGAAAGATTAGGATTTTACTGTCTCTGAAGGTCAGGTCTTCCACTTTAGCAGCAGGGCAGATCACCATATCAAGAATAACTGTACCAGTGCCAGGAACAATCTTGCCAGGGCCTCTTGTAGGTATGCAACTTGTCTTGCAGATCACCGGAAGGGCAGCTGGATTTTCACAGAGCATGTCAGTCTTCAAAAAGAGCAGCAGAGGAACTCCAAAATCATCTCCCTCTCATTTGGGAAGGGATCCTCAATATTTGACTATGAGATGTTCTAGCTGGAGTCTTCATATTCTTCTGAGTTTCAACCTCACCCCCCAGTTGCACAATAGCTGCCATAGCATAATCCTTAAAGACCTAATCCTGCCTCATATCTTCCTTATGTTTTTGTTCTCAGACCTGGCTGCCTTTGAGGCCATTTCCTCCAGAAGTTCTCCATGGTGGAAATCCTGCAGTCAAAATTCCCCCCTTTTGGTACTCAAATATCGCAAGAGAGTCATTAACAAAGTTTCACTCTTTGTCATATTCCATATACAAGGATCATCCTTCACTGAAGGCACCTCAGAACATTGGTCGGTGCCATGCTGCCAGAGATGGAAAAATTCCACCTTATCTTTCAGCCCTCTAATTTTATACTCCTTTGGCAGTATATTCACTGACGAGGTCCCCATCATCTTAAGGGTATTATCTTGTGGAGCTCTGCAGAAAGGGCTGCCATTTTTAATCACAGCGCAGAGTCTCCCATCAAATCGTGGTCATGAATCAGAGGTGGGTCTAGAGAGGGACTACCAGGCATTTCCATACCCAAGCCTTGCTCTAGTTTCTCTCATTCAATGCTTCTCACTGCCACACTGTGGGCCTCCAGGAGCAAATCCTTTAGCTTTAAGATGCCCTGGTTCAGGCCTTCAAGCCTCCCTCTTGGTGACAGATGTGCGGGCCAGATGTGCTCTTCAGCCCTACCATGCTTCTGCTGAAGCCTCAGGAGTGCTGCTCTGCTGGTTTCAGCATTTCGGGAGACATCTTGGATTTCCTTCACCGGACCTTGAGTAGACTTCATTCTTGTGGTGCATGGGAATGAAATTCTCCTCTGAAACTGCCCTCAGTATGTTGCTCACAGGCCCCTGCAACTGAATTTTTGTCCTCCAAGTCTTCTTAAGACCACTTCCACTGCATAGAGTCACGAAAAGGGAACAGCACCAGAACCCAGAAGAGAAGATCCTCTCGTAGCTAGGCTCAATACTCCCTCCCTGGATGAATAGCAACTTAAAATGAATAGACCCTGTGTTTTTACATTTATGGGCACATCATGATTATCTATGCTTTACATGTGGTCTGGAAAGAATGACTTTAGTTTAACCTTCTTTTGATTGCACGAGGGTACAAACAAAGGAAGCACTGCTCTGGGGGTGGGGGGGTCTAGGGATATGACTGTGTGGATGCTGGAACCACTTTTAAACAACAATCACAGTACCTTTTATCCCTTTTGACCAGGATACATTTGTTCCCTATGAGCCCTGTGGTTTTTTGACATCTGAAGCACGTTTGTTCATCTTCACTAATGTGCATACAAATATTATTTTTGCATAAGCTACAGGGAGAACTTCCCATTGCTGCTTACCTTTTTCTTGAGTCCATATATCTCTGCTGCATAATAATGCTCTTCCATGACAAGGCCCAGCTGGAAATGGAGATTAGGGTCTTTTGGCTTCAGTTTAATAGCCGAGCCATACGCAATAGCTGCCTGATGCAAAGCATCTAGAGGGGATGATCCTTCTTCATAAAGAAGCGCATCACCTACAATTATAGAACATATGTGTTACTTAAAGCACTTCTTCATCATGCTAAACTTTGACTGTCTGAACTTTTTTAAGTTATTGGAATAGCTGCCAAAGGTCTTTACAAAGTTTGAAGAACAGAACATACAGTGAGAACTGTGGTTGGTTGAATAAAGTGAGCACAATTTAAGGCATGTTTACATATGATTTGAGACAGATTGCTGTCTTATAAGGTGCCAGAGCTATAGTGGGGTTATTTTACCAATGGTTGTTTTTCAATAGAAATAAATGAAACGTTTTGTTTTTAACTGGAAACTATCAGCATTTGGCAAAGTCTACAAAAGAACTACTTCACACAACAGAATACAATAATTACACCATAAAGTAATACACCAGCCCCAAAAAACAACAAGAATTGCAAGGCACGGTACAAAACAATCACAACAGAAAACAGCACAATATAACAACGCAATTACAAAAGAGTAACTTCACAACATAACAGAGCAATCAAACACAAAAATACCAGAACATCCAACACAACCACACATAGAACACATTAACAAAAGAAAAACACAACACAAATATCCAGCACAACCTAACACAATGAAACAACACAGAAACACAACAATGCAAAACAAAAAAAACACGAAATCAACACAGTATAACACAAAACAAAAAATATATCAAAAAGTCAAAATATAAAAAAAATCACAGCAAAACACAAAACAGCAACAGAATAACAAAACACTATGTTATAAACTCTCTCCACTTTCTCTGTCCCACCGTTGCGCTCCACCCCGTTCCTTCCCTGTCCTCCGCTTCCCCTTTTGGTATGTTCTACCCTCCCCCTCACACATGGTACTGCCTGGGAATGGTGACAGGAGTGCACCTTAGAATGTTGGTGACTGCTGGCTGAGGAGCGCCAGGCTAGGCAGCTTGAGGAATTGTCTCTCAATAAACCTACGTTTCCTTTCCATCTGCCTTTGTGGATTTATTTCAACAATTTGGCGACGACTGGAACTGGGTGCTGTGCAGGGGACAGCTGCAATTCCTCACCCCTGTTTTCGCCAGCCTGCTTCATTTCTGAGTCCTTACCTTCTGCCTCTTTGTTGTATATCATGGCTGCAAATGATTTGATCCTTTCCGATGTTTGTGTGGGTGTCATATTCTGCAGATTCCGCAAGGTGAATAGTTTGCCTGTTTTCACAACCGAGGCATAACGGAGTCGTCCAGTGTCTTCGTTTGGTTCCTGATTGTCCCCACATCGTGAAGCATAGGAGTGGCATTTCCTCAAATTTCGCTTCACAATTGTTGTCGATTTGGGTGCAGTACAGCTCTCAGCGCATGCCTTTCCGTCATCGCGCGCTGAACCAGAGCAGTGTCTCTTCACGAATCACCTCAAGAGATACGTTTTCAGTGAGGAAGTGTTTATCGTCAGCGCAAGTTTCCTCTCATCACGCCGCCTAATGAGCGCTGAATGGAGCAGCGTCTCCTCACGAGAGAACGTCTGATGTGAGGAAGTGTTCCTGGTCAGCGCATGTTCCTTCATCGCGCCGCCTATCGAGCACAAAATGAAATCTGACTGGAATCGCCTCAGGTAGACGCCGGTTCGTGCAGTGATTCACTTGTGCGCAGGTCATTTGTTCTTCCTTTGTGCCGCCCACCCAACGGTGTTTCTTCAAGAGGATTTCAAGAGAGTGTTTTCACAGCATTTCGCACACAGCAAGCAGTGTCATCCTGTGGCAAGTTTGTCCTTACCTTCAAGTAAGTGGTTCTAACTACACGCTGACAGGCACAGCTTGCCTGTAGTTGGTCTAGTCTGTTTTTCATGGGAGGTTATCGAGTGCTTAGAACTACACGCTGACAGGCACAGCTTGCCTGCAGTTGTTCGAGTACTGTTTTTCGTGGTGTGGTTATCGCTGGCAGGCACAGCTCTATGCCTGCAGTCTTCTGTGACTCATCTTGCTGAGAGGTCTTGCTTCCTCTTTTGTTGTATTTTCTCACCTCCGCTCAGTTTTGACTCTAGTTTATCTTTTCCACTTCCGCCCTCCATCAATTGTTCCCTATTGTATCACACATTTTATTGTCATAATGTCTGTTACCAACATGAATCAAACGCCTCCGTTTCTAAATGATGAAGGGGAACCAGAAATTCCGTGGGATAGGCGGGTCAAAATGTTCCATTCATACCTAATTGCAATAGGAGGAGAAAAATTCTCTTCGGTGAGGAAACAACACATATTATTGCATAATTTGGGCACACAAGGGAGGAAGATATACGAAGATCTTGCTGATGGGGGGGAGGAGGAAGGTGATGGTGATGTTGATGTTTTCACTACCACTCTGAGGAAACTAGGTGCTCATTTCAAGGACAAGGTTAATGTGGTTTTGGAGTGCCACAAGTTTTTTCAGAGGGTACAAGGAAAAAATGAAAAGGTAACCTCATACATAGCCACCTTGAGGGGACTCTCTGCCACTTGTGAATTTGGGGCACTTGACGATTCTCTCATCAGAGATCAATTGGTTTGTAGCACCAATGATCACAAGGTGCAAGAGAGGTTGTTAACCAATGTTCCCTCTAATTTTTTTCCTCTGCGTGCGGCAGTGTAGGGTCTCTGTGCGCTGCAGCCATGGCTATGTGCGCCAGGAACCAGACCGCGTGTGTGTGCAGCGCCAAATATTACTCCAAACTTTTGCTTGAAAATCCAATCACCCTGCAGCCCAGCTCTGTTAAGAAGAGCAATTGTATTCCTCTGTCTGATGTAACATTTCCTATACATTGATTCAGTGTCTGTGTAAGTGTATGCAATGTAAAGTGCTTAACACCTTTCACTGGTATGAGTGGCGCTAATAACAAAATAAATATGAAAGAGAGAGGGGTTATGGAGACTTGAGGGGCACTGTTTAAGGTTGGTAATGAGAGTGTCCATGGCGGAGGTGGTCATTGGGGCGCCAACAAACATTGTCACACCAGGCGCCACCAGCACTAAAGCCTGCCCTGTTCAATTGGCACTAATAATTACAGTGAAATTATGAAAACGTCCCACATTGCAATTTGAAACCTTGGCAGCTATGTTGCTGCATTTCTTTTCTTAATAGGGCTGGGCTGCGGGGTGATTGTGTGCATTTGTTAAGGTTTTCGTGTTAATTGCAGCTCATGGTGGGTGCTGCGATTAACATGAAAACTTTAACTAAAGGCACAGGGATATCTTAAGGATTTTGAGGGCCCTGGTCCAAACTTATTTCTGGGGCCCCTGATCAGAACAGCTTTTGATTTATGATCCAATTTCAGCTTTTTCATGTCCTTTTTGGCCAGGTCACCAACACTGCCAGAGGCACGCTGGTCCAAATTCTAAATGTGCTTCCATCTAATATTCAGGGATAGTAATATGTGTTTTCAAAATTGTAACGTAGCAGCCAGAAGGAAACGAGAGGATACTAGTGAGAAATAGAATTTAGTGGTGGAGAAAGGGGGAGAGAGGAACAAAGGAGAAAAAAAGTCATGGCACAAAGATGAGAAATGGAGAAGGGGGTAATGGAGAAATTGGTAAGAGAGGGACGGAACGAGAAGGGCTGCCAGAGGGTCTGGAGAACTGGGAGGGAGAACAGAGAATGGAAAACCGGTAAGAGAGAAAGCAAAGAACAGGCAGCGAGACGGAAATGGAGACAAGAATGGGATGGGGGAGAAGGGGAAAGTGGGTAAATGTGGAGTGGGACAGATATGAGGAAGAGGAAAAAGATGAGAAGGAAACAGCGAGAGCAGATGAGTGGAAGAAAAAAGGACAAAAGATATGTCAGAGAAGACAGCAAGTGTGATATGGCAAGGCTTCAGAAGTAGCATCTCTGCATTTCGACGTTGGGGTTCTATAGGAGACTTTTTCGCCATCTTGTCATTTCTAAACGCTCGCTCTATGTAACCGTGCTCACTTGAATGAACTAAGAAGGGTGGAAGGCTGGTTAGGCCTTGCCAAGATTTTGAATCTTTCCAAGATGCATGTCTGAGCAGATGGCAGCTGCAAGTGTGTAAATGACTGCTACATCTGTCAGGAGTATTCTCTTCACTAACACTTGCTCATTTCCTACAACGCTCTCCAAACCACTTCCTGCAGGCACGAGCTCGGGCTCCGGGTGCTATGAATGGACTAGTCTTGCACTGGCACAGAGGATATCCAGAGTGACCCCCCTGCATGGAAGACCCAACGTTTCCCGCAGCTTTTGGCTTCCACCGAGAAAGCTCCCTTGTTCGTGACATTTCCTCCTGGTAGTCTCCAAATCTCACATGTAGTGCCAGGTCTCATGTGCTAACTGGCAGATTTAGGCTCTTTGTTAATCAGCACCTAAAGTGCCCTTCCTCACATTCTGATTGTGTGATGTTCCTAGCTGACTGTGGGTGACTTATGATGGACACTACGTTCAGGGCTCTAAGTGGGCCGGGTCTCACCGGTGCTGAGCACCTGCAGTTTTTTAAAGGGGGCTTCGAAACAGGTCTCTATCGGGCTCTGTTTTGTGCCCTGGCACAGCCGGTCCGTTTTTTCCCGGACTGCAGTGACAGCAGTGCGCGTGCTCACACTGCTCACTTCTCATTAGTGGAGAAGTTACAGCATGACGTCATGCCAGGTGAGCGTTGTAGGGGAAGGGAAATCCTTCAAAGAGAGTCTTTTTCTCACTGGATTTCCCTTCTCTTTTTGAAACTCAGGAGCAGGAACATTGTCGTGGTGTCACCATGACTTTAAGTGGAAGCTTTTTCAATATTATATACAAGCCATAGTTGCTGCTTATTTATCTTATGCAACTAACCAACCACTGACAAAGCCAATAGTCCAACTTGTTGTAGGTATGATGTTACTTGTTGTATCATAAATCTGGATGCAATGACAGAAACAGCAAAATACAAGTCAAGTGGCATACTATGCCCAGCACAGAAAAGTTTAATAACAGTCACACAATCACCCCCAAGCTGCGCTCTATTAAGAAGAGAAATTCAGCAAGTCTACAAACAGGGGTGTGCTTTACATGCCAAGTTTGTAGAGTTGCTACATATCTTTTCTTAATAGAGCTGGACAGCGGGGTGATTGTGTGACTTAGCTAAAGTTTTCAGGTTAATCGCAGCGCCCGTCAGGAGCTGCAATTAACAAGAAAACTTTAACAAAGTCACACAATCACCCCGCAGCCAGTGCTTAATTTGTGCCGGTGGTTTCCGTTGCTCAGCACCGGCATGTAATTCACAGGGCCGGGACGATACATGCTTCCTTCTCACTACAGCAAGCTCGGCATCACCCTGGTACCAGAAGCTGCCTGTGCCCCAGTATTGGCACTCCAGCGGGTTCATCATAACCCCGATGCCAGCTGCTGCGTGTGTCTCAATACTGGCTCCCCGTCTACTGGAGGTTACCATGAGCAGGTGGGGAATTCCCGCCAGAGCTGGACCTGTGCCTGCACCTGGCTGTCCGACTGCCTGCTGGCACCAAGAGGCCTGGCTGTATGCAAGCACAAGCACCTGGCCCCCTCATGCATCCCATGTGTGCCCCTTTCCCTTCCAGCCCTTCCAGCCTGGCACCACCCAGCGCTGGCCGGCTGCTTGTCACGCTTTTGCGGGTACTGCTGTGAATGCAGTTTCTCGGTCCTGTGTGTGACACTACTTCTTGCCCTGGTCAGTCTTTACAGGTCTCAGTTTTACCTATCCGAGGTGAAGCGCCCTCCAGTCCGTGGTGTGAAGAAGTGATTCCTCCCACGTGCCCGCTAGGAGAAAATTCCCAATATTCAAACTGTGTGAAACTACATGTTCTTGCTGTCTTGTCGCTTCAGTCAGTGGCCATGTTTGGCATGATATCATAGTGAAGGTATGGTTCAACGACGTCCACCCCGGTTTTCACAAGCGTGCATTCGTATTTCACATGATTCACTTGCCGAAGTTAACAAATTTACATTCCGGTCGCCTGCCTCTGGTAATCAAATACAAATAGGTGCAAAACAGCATTGGTAGTGCTTGTGTGCTGAGCGCAAATTGTGTGTGCTTACATACTGCACCTTTTAGCTCTTAGGTGGTAGTGAAAACGCCCAGTAAACATAAAATGCAAAATAAAAGGACGCCATGAATACCGTTTTCACATTTGTGCCCGTTTTTTGCACCTATCTATGTAAATAGAGTTGAATGTGCGTAGGGGACACAAATGTTATGTGCCCTGGGTGTTCTTGCACTGCATGTATCACACCAGTATCAGATTGAGCCAGCATGTATCACAGCACCCACTGTTACTCTTCTGCTGACTCCTGTGTGGATGGGAGTTGTGCACACATCTTTACAAATCCGTTCCGGATATCATCCGATGACTGTGTCTGGTTCAAAATAAATATATCTAGCTGGGTGACTGCGTGGCATGCTTCCACTGATTGGCCCACCCTGGTTTAGGCATGATGAATGTGTATTGTTCATCATCCTAGTGATGTTATCATGCCTTAATGTCACAGCCCTGTGCAATCACTAAATAATTGTGCCCTGCTCTCTAATCTATCACCTGGCCTGCTTTAGACAGCGTGTCTGCGCCCCCGTTAAATAATTGCATCAGGCGGCTGGCTCCTTATTGAATTGAGCGAGGTACGCTGTGAAAGCACAGGACAGATTTTGAATGCTTTCGCATTGTCCATTTAAACAGTGGTCACGACAAAGGTACAATTGAGTGGTGGCAGGAATATAGTTGGGCGGACAACTGGAAGAAGTGGCTGCTGCCTCCTAAGAAAAATGTTGAGCACCGGGACTTAATTTTTTTACAAATTAAGCACTGCCCGCAGCCCAACTCTGTTAAGAGGAGAAATTCAGCAAGTCTACAAACAGGGGTGTGCTTCACACGCCGTGTTTGTAGAGTTGCTGCATATCTTTTCTTAATAGAGCTGGGCAGCGGGGTGATTGTGTGACTTAGCTAAAGTTTTCAGGTTAATTGCAGCGCCCGTCAGGAGCTGCAATTAACAAGAAAACTTTAACAAAGTCACACTATCACCCTGCAGCCCAGCTCTGTTAAGAGGAGAAATTCAGCAAGTCTACAAACACTGCGTGAGCTTTACATGCTGTGTTTGTAGACTTGAGAATTTCTTTTGTTACAAAAGCGCTGCTGTGGGCAGATTGTGAGCTTTTGTTTAACGTATTCATGTTAATCGCAGCTCGTGATGGGCGCTGCAATTAACATGAATACTTAAACAAAAGCACACAATATGCCCCCGCAGCGCGCTCTAGGTACAAAAGAATAAAGCAAGTGCCCTCCATAATCCCCCAGGCTGCCGCAAGACTTACCTGCCGCTCCCTCGTCGTCTTTTCAAAATAGTCTATTCCGCCCAGGAAATACTCGTTTTTCGCGCCGCTCGCTTTATTAAAAGCAGCGGCGCGAAAGCTCTTGCGGGATCATGTGCTGTGTGCGCATCCACACACGGCACTGCGCGCTCATGGCAACAGAGGTGCGCGGGCGCGCCTGCGCGCAGCTTATTGGGAACAGAGTTGTTAACCCTTAGTCCAGGTTTGAAAGAGGCTGTGGCTATAGAAAAAGTATCGAGCACACCGCTTATTGTGTTAAGGAAATGAAAGTTAACAAAGAGTCAGTATCAGAAGAGAAACACGTTAATGAAATTAAAGATGAGGATGATATTCTAAAAGTAGAATACAAGAGCAATGTAGTTAAACCTAAGCTTAAGAAAGAAAATTTCAGATGCTACAGATGTGGTAATGCCAATCATCTAGCTAATTTCCCTAAGTGTCCTGCCAGAGGAGTTCAGTGCAGGAAATGTAACAGAGTGGGACATTTCTCTAAAGTGTGTAACTTCAAAGATGTAGGCAAAGGTGTACATGCTGTCTATGATCAGGCCACGGAATCTGGAGACAACAAATTTATCTTTCAGGTACACAGTAAAGATGAGACAATTAGGTATCCGATCTGTGAAATACAGTTGGATGGGAAAAATGTCAAGGCTTTTGCGGACTCCTGTTCCCGTACACCCTCATAGAGGAAAAGACTTTCCAAAGTTTGTTTAAGGAAGGTGAATACATGTTAGAAAACCCTGATGTACATCCAGGGGGTACAACAAAGATCCCATTCCTTTAGTAGGGATGGTGAAGATGCATATCATGTTTAAAGACAGACATACTTTTGGTAAGGTTTACATTACTGAGAAAGGAAGTAACTTACTAGGGTGGAAGCACCAGAAAGAGTTAGGTATCATGCTTGACCCCAATAATATAGAACAAGTGTTGCTGGTTGATAGATCCTTGACAGGAAAAGAGATATGCAATGAATTTCCAGAGGTATTCACTGAAAATGTGGGTTTGCTGAAAAACTACATGCATAAAATTAAACTCAAAAAAGATGCTGTTCCAGTCGCTCACAAGACCAGGTCCATTCCTTTGGTAATGCAAGAACCGTTAAAAAAAAGAACTGGAGAAACTAGAGGGGCTGGGCATTATTCAGGCAGTAGAGAGTTCAGAATGGTTGGCCCCCATTGTTATTATTTCTAAAAAAGAGAGTAACGAGATCCGCATGTGTGTGGACCTCAGGAGTCTCAACGCCAACATTTGGGTAGACAGGTACCCACTTCCTAAAATCAATGAAATGTTGTCTGTAATAAATAATGCTAAGTATTTTTCTGTACTAGACCTCACATCAGCATACCATCAAGTTGCATTACATCCCGATACTCAAATCCTCACGGCATTCACCACACCTTTCGGCACCTACAAATTCCTAAGGATGCCGTTTGGGTTGGCGTCGGCCGCAGCAGCTTTTCAAAGAATAATGCAACATGTTCTGAGGGGTTTGGAGAAATCCATCTGTTTCCAAGATGACATCCTCGTGTATGGATCGGATGAGGAAGAACACAATTGTAATTTAAGAAAAGTATGCACCAAACTTAGTGAGGCAGGTTTCACCATCAAAAGGAACAAGTGCAAGATTGGAGAAGCATCAGTTGAATTTCTGGGACATATATTGTCCAGTGAAGGTATGAAACCTAAAATGGATCTCATAGAGGCTGTGGTAGAAGCTCCCACTCCCGTCAACAAAGAGGAAATAAAATCCCTTTTAGGATTGGCTGAATATATGTCCAAATTCATTAAACATTTCTCACATCTAGTACAACCCATCAGAGATCTATTAAAAAAAGAGAATACATTTGAATGGTTGCCCACCCACAACAGTGCATTCATGGGGCTCAAAAAGGCAATTGCTACGGCACCCTGCATAGGAAATTTTGATAGTACCAAAGACACGTTCCTCACTACTGATGCCAGCAATAGAGGCATTGGTGCCACGCTCTCTCAAATGCAAGGAGGGAAAGAGAAAATCATAGCTTTTGCCTCCAGGACACTCAAAGATGCAGAAATTAACTACTCCACAATTGAGAAGGAGGCCTTATCTTGTTTTTGGGCCACGAATCATTTTAAATTTTTTCTATGGGGTATACCGTTTGTGCTCAGGACGGATCACCAACCTCTGGTGTCATTATTCTCTTCTAAGGACATTGAAAAAGCTACACCCCGCATTGGTAAATGGCTAGTGTCTCTACAAAATTTCAATTTCAAAATCGAGTATGTTCCAGGGAACAAAAATCAGGTAGCTGACTGTCTTTCGCGGTTACCCCTCGACAAACACATTGAGGGAAGTACAGAAGAGTTTGAAATCTTGCAAGTAAACATTCCTGCCATTTTAGAAGAGCAATGGAACAGTCTCATGTCTAAGGATGTCACCCTGAGAATGGTTAGAGAAAACATCGTTAAGGGTTGGCCCAAGAAATGTAGTGACCTCCCTGCTGAGTTACAACCTTTTTGGAACGTCAGAGATGAACTGTCACTTGCAGGGATCAACGTATTCAAAGCTGACAAGGTAATTCCCCCGGAAGAACTCAGGGAGCTCATCAGTGAAATAGCTCATGAGGGACATCTAGGTAGAAGCCTTACCAAAAGCAAGCTTCGCTCAGGATATTGGTTTCCTGGCATGGACACTTGTATAGAGGAATTGGTTAAAGGGTGCCATGCTTGTGGTCTCAGCGACAAAACCAAAAGCACACGGAAAACACCTCTGGAACCTGTTCATGTGCCTATTAAGGCGTGGGAGAAATTAGGCATGGACATTATTGGCCCCCTTCAAATCCCAGGTTTACAAGAGAGATTCATTATAGTGTTAGTAGACTATTTTTCCAAATGGATCACTCTTAAATTTGTCAATAAGGTAGACACCAAAACGATTATACTTTTCTTATCTGACGTTTTTGCGAATGAAGGCATTCCTCATACGCTCATCACTGACAATGGGGTGCCATTGGTTTCCGAGGAAATGAAAGAATTTCTGATCAGTTTGGCAATAAAACGCATTTGCACCCCATTATATTGTCCTCGTGCAAATGGGTTGGTTGAACGCTGCAACAGAATGATAAAAGAGTCTCTACAATTGGCGATGGTTGCACGCAAACCCATTGTTCAGTCCATTAAAGACACAATCTGGTCATATCACATCACACCCAACAGTGTGACTGGTTATTCTCCTTTTTGTCTTCTAAGAGGACGCAAACCAGGATCCAAACTTACACCTAACTGGTTATTTGAAGACAACTCAATTGTAAGGGATGACATGTTAACCAAGGAAAGAATTGTGTGCCACCAGAATAAATACAAACAAGCATATGATCGCAGATGGGGAGCCAAGTCACATGATTGGGAAGCAGGTCAACTGGTCCTAGTCAAAAGACCTCACGATTGTGCTAACAGGTACAATAAATACTATGGTCCTGCTAGAATAAAGGATGTCAAGAAAAATGTGGTTACCATGTCTGACGGTAGAATGTGGAGCATGGACAGATTAGCTCCATATTCAGAACAGAGTAGTGGTAACAAGTTGGATGGTAACAAGTTGGATGAGAGGTCCAAGGTGCGAACCAGTATGCCAGAAGTCAAACGCAGTGACAGAAATGTGAGATCCCCCAGGTGGCATGGGGACTATGTCATGAAATAAACTGTTATGGGTTCATATCAGTTCAATTGTCCAATGTCAAACAAATGTGATGGGTAAACGCAGTGACAGAAATGTGAGATCACCCAGGTGGAATGGGGTCCATGTCCTGCAATATTCTGTCATGGGTCCATATCAGTTCAATTGTTCACATGTCAATACCTTTATGTGATGGGTTTTCGTTCAGGTCAGTTCTCCCCATGCTCCTTTTGGGTCCCATATCTCTTAATCTTTTGTTCCGATAATCTTGTCCTTATCTTCTTTGCTTTCCACCTTTCTCCAGCTTTCCCCTCCCCGGCCTTTCCACTCTTTTCCCCTTTAAGTTCACCCTTGGGGAAGGAGGTGTGTTATAATCTCTCTCCACTTTCTCTGTCCCACCGTTGCTCTCCACCCCCTTCCTTCCCTGTCCTCCGCTTCCCCTTTTGGTATGTTCTACCCTCCCCCTCACGCATGGTACTGCCTGGGAATGGTGACAGGAGTGCACCTTAGAATGTTGGTGACTGCTGGCTGAGGAGCGCCAGGCTAGGCAGCTTGAGGAATTGTCTCTCAATAAACCTACGTTTCCTTTCCATCTGCCTTTGTGGATTTATTTCAACACACTATTACAATAAAACTATGGGACAACAGAACACCACACAACAAAACATCATAATGCAATAATACAGCAAAACAGCACCTCCAACATTAACACGTCAAAGCAAGGCACAACGAAATCAAAACAACAAAATATATTGATATCAACTAGCAAAACACACACAAACAAAATATTTAACAAAACACGTGTTGGGGTGTTGTTTTGGTTTGGTGTATATTATTGTACTCGGTTTGAATGCTACTGTGTTGCTTTTATGCAAGTGAATTGTTGTATTGTGAGGTAGTTAGTTTGCGTATTTTCATGTTGGTGTAGTAAAGTTTTGTCGGTGTGTTTTATTTCATTCTTCTGTTGTGCTGTTACTGTATTGCAATTTATTGGTGTGTTGTGTATCTGGTGTGTTTTGCTTTTGTTCTACTGGTGTGTTAATGAAACGTAGTTTTGTTTTCAACTGATGCTGTTGTTGCCCATTAACTCACCATCCCTTTGCAGCATTAGCAGACGCAGAGCTCCGTAAATGGAACACTTATGACATCACAGACACTGCACTGTCTGTCACAAGACCTAAGTGACACTGAGCCTGCAAAAGGGAGTTCCGTCACAATGCGAGGGAGAAAAATAGAGACCATATTGGGGGTAGTATGTCAGGGAGCACAGGGCTGTCTTCAGGCACATGGCTACAAACGTTTTAAAGTGACCTCATCAAGACATTGTGATGTGTCAATGCCTTGACCTGCTCTCTCTGTAGTCTGGAAACACATGGTATCACCCAATAAATGGTAATGTAATAATGACGTGTGAAAGAGTCTCCATTGTGACATACCCAGAGTATAAAAGGCTGGTAACCAGGGAGCTGCAGCATTGGACACCAGGGCCCTAGTTGGGAGGACCACTGCCTGAAGCTGGGGGTAGAGGGCAGAAGGCACATGCGCTGAACAGACCCCACAAAGAGGATGTTAGGCGGTGGGGGCAACGGGACAAAGGTGAGTGATTAAACAAAATGAAAATACACCTGAAAATGGGGGTGGGGGTGGGGTGGAAGCAGTACCAGCAGAAATAAGTATACTGGAGTTCAGAAGGTGAATGAGCAATAACATTTTGTCTTTATCTTGCCACCCGTCTGTGCCTTCAAAAACAGTGGCTACATTTCAGGCTTTGTCTTCTAACAAATTGCTGCTTATTTGTTTCACATGGAAATTGGGGTTTACTTTTCATTCTCCGACTACAAAGTGAGAGAATTTTGTAAAGTGAACTATGTGACAATCTTGCTATAGTACAGGGAGCGTGAAAGGGAAGGCTGCAGGATGTCACTTTGTTTCCGAAACAAGTACATATAAATGCCTGCAAACGACTGTACAAATATTTCAAAATATATCAGCAGTTAAGCACAAATGAAGCCATTTTTGTAATTGTGAAGTGTGATGGAACCAAACCTTTTTAAAAGGATCAAAATAAATCAAGACTTTTTGCTTAGTGACATGCAAATGATAACTATTCGCTTAAATCTGTTTTCCACACATTGTCATTTGTGCGCCATATAGTTTTACCAGCAAATGTAGAACCCATTTCAATGAAAAATGTGTTATCTATAAATGACAGCGTGCTCCCACATAATGCTTTAGTAATATACGTTCGACAGTGTGCTCCAAAGTGCACGCCAGTTGGCTGCATACCACAACCGTACCACTCTCCTGCTTAGATCACTTGTGCGATGCAACATTGATGGCAGCACCCTCACTCTGAAAATTGTTCCAGCACCACTGCATTTAAGTGAGGACGAGATCGTGAACGGGAAATCAGCTATAAACTAAAATCCTCTACAACCCCTGAAAACACGACACCGGGTCTTCCCATTCTATCAACATGTGAAATATTTCACAGAGTGGGACATCAAACATGGAACATTTAGACCATGTCTAATAATTCAGTATTAGGACATGTGTGTTGTCGGGTGCTAATCAAAGTGTGTGTGTGCGTTACACACTGACTAGCTCTTTCCCTACACACTATTATGTCCAAAAATTATCCCAGCCAATATATATATATATATATATATTCACTGAAAAAACCATAGGTTTTAGGGACAGTTATAGTTACTTGGACATTGCACTCGTACAAAACCCGTGAAATTCCCCCGTTATAGTTAGTTCAGCTAACTATAACTCGCGCCCCCGCAATGCACTGCTGATGACGTCACATATTACATCACTCATGACATGGTCAGTGACATCACTGATGACATCACTGATGACATCTCAAATGACATCACTGATGACATCATCCAGTGACTGTGTGTTTCTGTAAAGTTTAAATATTTTTAAAATATATAGGAAAAGACGTATTGAAGAATGAGTGGGTGTGTAAGTGTCTGTATGGATGATTTAGTAGGTGCGTGACTGACTCTATAAGTGAGTGATTTAACGTATCTTACTGAATGCATGGGTTAGTGACTAAACTGGGTGTATGTCTGTATCCGTCTGTCTGTTGCTGTGTAAGTGGCTGCATGTGTTTGTGAATAGCTAAATGATTTTCTATATGAGTTATTGAATGCTTGTCTGAGTATCTGTATGGGTGCCTGAGTGTTTGTGTGGGAGGGGTGTGTGCAACTCTGTGCATAGATGTGTGAGTGGGTGATTCACTGGGTGGATGGTTTCAAGAGTGCATCTGTGATAGACTGTATGGGTGGGTAAGTGTGTGTAAGAGTGTGTTAGTGAGTGAATGTATGTCCCAGTGGTACATGTGTGAGTAACTACATATGTGAAAGGCAGTATATATGTGTGTTGGAGTATATAAATAGCTATAAGCAAGAGTGAGTGATTGTGATAGTGGCTGTATGGATGATTGTGTGCTTGTATCAGTGATTGTATAAGAGCGTAACAATGTGCTACTATTTGTATGAGTAAGTGAGCTGGTGTGTGTATAACTGTATAGGTGAGTAAATGGCAGTGTGTTTAATTATTTGCATGACTGACTAGGTGTGTGAGTATCTCTATGGATGAGTGGCGTTGTTTGAGTGTCTATATAGGAGTAAGAGTGCATATGATAGTCCTGTACTGAGTGACCGTAAGTATGAGTGACTGTACGGGTGAGTGAGTGGATGTGTGTGTGTAGACCTAAGAATCAGTGAGTGGGTATGTAGTTATTGGTGTTGGAGTGTCTATGGTTTTGCGAATGGCAGTCTGTAATTTAGAGTGGGTGTATCAAAGATTATATTAGGGTGTGAGGAGGTGCATCAGATTATCACGTGGATGATGTCATCAGTGATGTCATTTGAGATGTCATCAGAGATGTCATCAGTGATGTCACTGACCATGTCATGAGTGATGTAATATGTGACGTCATCAGCAGTGCATTGCGGGGCGCGAGTTATAGTTAGCTGAACTAACTATAACGGGGGAATTTCACGGGTTTTGTACGAGTGCAATGTCCAAGTAACTATAACTGTCCCTAAAACCTATGGTTTTTTCAGTGAATTTCAAAGGTTTTTTAAATGCTAATTTGTAACTATAACGTGTCTGAAACCTATGGTTTTTTCAGTGAATTTCAAAGGTTTTTTAAATGCTAATTTGTAACTATAACGTGTCTGAAACCTATGGTTTTTTCAGTGAATTTCAAAGGTTTTTTAAATGCTAATTTCTAACTATAACGTGCCTGAAACCTACGGTTTTTCAGTGAATTTCAAAGGTTTTGTAAATGACAATTTTTAAATGTATTAATTGTTATATTAATTTTTTTCATACTGATTTACTACATTTTTAGAAACAATTTTTTTTTACATATTTTATTTGTCAAATTACATTGTAATTACATTATACACTACATTACAAAAAATACTTTCTCAGAATGAATTACTTTAGTTTAAATACTTTGCAGATAGGCAATAGACTTTTAAGTACAGTAGTTACAGTTGTTGCAATGGGCAACACATTTTCAAACACAATGCAACATTCAGCTCAATGTGAATTTCTAGTTAAATGCAATTAGTTACTTTATGGATTACTTTTGTAACCACAGGACTGGATCCTAGATTCAGTCCTGGTACATCTCCTGTAAACAGTTGAGTAAAAGCGTTTTGGTTACAGTCGTGATTTTTAAGGAATATTATTGTATTTTAAAAGTTGACACTTTGAAACTTTTTCTCATAGAATCACCAATGTTATCCTATGGAAGGAAATTCACTTAGCAGGTAAAAACTGTTATCGTTACTTTTTCTTACTCAGTGTTGGATCCTGGATCCAGCACTGGTGCATCTCCTGTAAACAGTTGAAAGAATGCGTTTAAGTCATACAGGCGATTTTTAAGGAATATTTGTAGTTTGTGAAAATCAACACTTTGAAACTTTTTTGCTGAAAACCAGTCAATGTTAGCCTATGAAGGAAATTCAAGTTACCGGTAAGTACGGTTAAAATTACTTTTGAGGATCAGTACTGGGCTGAAACATGCAGCACTGAGGTCTCTCCTGATAACAGGTGAGTAAATCGGAATTCGTATTTCGGCTGATTTTAGAGGAATATTTTAAAGTTCCAAAACTCCACACTTAGAAGAATTTCCAAGTGAAACCAGTCAATGTTAGCCTATGGAAGGAAATTCAAGTTACTGGTAAGTACGGTTAAAATTACTTTTCAGGACCAGTACTGGGCTGAAAGATGCAGCACTGAGGTCTCTCCTGATAACAGGTGAGTAAATCAGAATTCGGATTTCGGCTGATTTTAGAGGAATATTTGTATGTTTCAAAAATCAACACTTAGAAGAATTTCCAAGTGAAACCAGTCAATGTTAGCCTATGAAGGAAATTCAAGTTACCGGTAAGTACGGTTAAAATTACTTTTCAGGATCAGTACTGGGCTGAAAGATGCAGCACTGAGGTCTCTCCTGATAACAGGTGAGTAAATCGGAATTCGTATTTCGGCTGATTTTAGAGGAATATTTTAAAGTTCCAAAACTCCACACTTAGAAGAATTTCCAAGTGAAACCAGTCAATGTTAGCCTATGAAGGAAATTCAAGTTACCGGTAAGTACGGTTAAAATTACTTTTCAGGATCAGTACTGGGCTGAAAGATGCAGCACTGAGGTCTCTCCTGATAACAGGTGAGTAAATCGGAATTCGTATTTCGGCTAATTTTAGAGGAATATTTTAAAGTTCCAAAACTCCACACTTAGAAGAATTTCCAAGTGAAACCAGTCAATGTTAGCCTATGAAGGAAATTCAAATTACCGGTAAGTACGGTTAAAATTACTTTTGAGGATCAGTACTGGGCTGAAAGATGCAGCACTGAGGTCTCTCCTGATAACAGGTGAGTAAATCGGAATTCGTATTTCGGCTGATTTTAGAGGAATATTTTAAAGTTCCAAAACTCCACACTTAGAAGAATTTCCAAGTGAAACCAGTCAATGTTAGCCTATGAAGGAAATTCAAGTTACCGGTAAGTACGGTTAAAATTACTTTTCAGGACCAGTACTGGGCTGAAAGATACAGCACTGAGGTCTCTCCTTATAACAGGTGAGTAAATCGGAATTCCTATTTCGGCTGATTTTAGAGGAATATTTGCACAATGGTGAAGGGAGGGGCGGGGCCTGAGGTGACATCTTTGCAAACGCGCCCCGTGGCGCGTTTTAAGTTGGGGGATTAAGTTCCCTTGAATCCTGAGGGTCCCTAGGGGCCAACTAGACCACCAGGAACCTCCAATATGCGCCAGGGGCTGCGTTGCAGAGACGTGTAGAGAGGCCACACCCCTTTTTACACCTCTCTGCAACGCAGCTCTGTGGCGCTTTCTGGATGTACCTGTTGGGCTAGTTGGCCCCAGGGACCCTCAGGATTGAAGGGGATTTAATTCCCCATCTTAAAACGCGCCACGGGGCCTGTTTGCACACATGTCACCTGAAGCCCCGCCCTCCCTTCACCACTGTGCAAACGCGCCCGTGGCGCGTTTTAAGTTGGGGGATTAAGTCCCCTTGAATCCTGAGGGTCCCCGGAGTCCAACTAGCCCACCATATACCTCCAAAAGCGCCACAGAGCTGCGTTGCAGAGAGGTGTAAAAGGGGTGTGGCCTCTCTACACCTCTCTGCAACGCAGCCCCTGGCGCATACTGGAGGCTCCTGGTGGGCTAGTTGGCCCCAGGGACCCCCAGTATTCAAGGGGAATTCGTTCCCCCTCTGCAAACGCGCCAGGGCGCGTTTGCAGAGTGGTGAAGGAAGGGGCGGGGCCTGCGGGCCGATCGTTTAAAAAAAAAAAAAAAAATTTTGTCCCCTGAAGGGGGCTGTGTGGCCCCCTTCCTTTTTCCTGTTTTTATGCCCTGGGGACCCCATCCCCCAGGGCCTTATCCCTTTTTTTTAATTTGTAATTTTAAAAAAAAACGGGAAGGGGGCCGCGTGGCCCCCTTCCCTGGGCCTGTATTGGCCCTGGGGACCCCATCCCCCGGGGCATGGCCTCGTTTTTATTTATATTCTTTGGAGGGGGCTGCGTGGCCCCCCTCCTCTGGCCATTTAAGGCCCCGGGGACCCCATCCCCCGGGACCGGCCATTCCGTTTTTGTTTTTTTAATTTATTTATTTTTTTGGGGAGGGGGCCCGTGGCCCCCTCCCGAGCCACTACTTGCCCCGGGGACCCCATCCCCGGGGCCTGGCCTCTCGTTGGGGACTGTGGGGGTCCCCAATCCCCCCACAGTCCCGCCGGCTCCCGCGTCCCTAGGGTGCCGGCATTGCTTGTACACATGGGGAGCAGCTAACATGCTGCTCCCCATGTGTAAAGCTAGTCGGCTTTGGATATTGGAAGAGAGAGCAGGTTTCCTGCTCTCTCTTCCAATATCCAAAGCAGTTGCAATGACAGGACGGGAGCCGCGAGGCTCCGTCCTGTCATTGCAAACAGCAGTGTCCCGGGGGTAGGCACCCCGGGACACTGCAGGAGCCGGCCCTGGGGGTGGTGGTCCCCAGGGCCATCAAGGGCTCCAGGAGGGGGCCGCGCGGCCCCCTCCCATTCAGTACACAGCCCCGGGAGGTGGTGGTCCCCGGGGCTCTGGGGTCCGTAACGGACCCCCATATTAAAATGTTTAGTGCCCCGGGAGGTGGTGGTCCCGGGGCGTGTGGGGGCTGGAGCCCCCCACACAGGTTTAATAATTTTTTTTAAAAAGCCCCGGGGAGGTGGTGGTCCCCGGGGCTGCGGGAGGGCTCAGAGCCCTCCCGCACCATTTTTTTAAAAGCCCGGGGGGTGGCGGTCCCCGGGGCTTGGGGGCCCTTGAGGCCCCCACACATTAAATTATCCCCCACCATGCCCCCGGGACTTGGGCCACCCGAGGGCCAGTAACATCGAGCGCGGGAGACCGCGCTTCGATTTTTTCGGCAGGATTCGCGCACCCTGAGCGCATCCTGCCGATTTTTAAAAAAAAATTATTTTTTTGCCCAGGGGGTCCTTGTGGGACCCCTGAGCAAACCTAGGGGGTCAGGGTGTTTCTACCCTCCCCCTTTGTGCGCTTTGCGCACTTGTTTCTGTCCCTCGGTTCTACCGAGGGACAAAATGGCTGCCAACATTTCCTGAATCGGAATGTTGACAGCCAGCTGACAGCCAATTAACATGCAGCTCGTGATCGGGACGGTGCGCGCAGGGTGCGCTCAGGGTGCGCGAATCCTCCGTGCCCATAGATATATATGTACTTTTACTTTTTGATTTTCTCAGCAACTACTGAACGGATTTACACCATTTAACAAAAGGGTTCTTTCTGAACCAAGAACTACCTCTTTGCCAAATTTGGTGTAATTCCGTTCAGCAGTTCGGGCTGTAGCCGTGTCTAAAGTTTCCTATGGGAAAATGCATGAGGAAAACGCGTTTTGGGACCCCCTTTTTCTCGGCCCCCGCTTGACGTATCACCCCGAGACTTTCAGGGTAGGAGCGGACCGGAGCGCCCCACGAAGTTTGAAAATTTCGCGAAGATACGTCAACCGGCAAGAGAGTTATTTCAAATAGAATGTCGCGGATTTCCTATGGATAATAGGTTGTAACTATAACTATCTACTGGCGACCGCCAGTAGATAATATATATATATATATCTTTTTTTTTTTGACATTGAGGAAGCCGTGTGGCGAAACGCGTCTGTTGGAGGGAGGTTCTTTGCACAATAAAGCATTTTACAACGAACTCCGTGAGTGCTGTCCATTGTGGTCACGGATAGGTGTGCCTGGTCTGCAGCCATATATATATATATATATATATATATATATATATATATATATATATATATATATATATATATATATGCTGCAGACTTCGTCGCAAACTTCCTCTTGCTAGGAACAGACGAAACAGACCCAGTTGTCAGTGCAAAATGGTTAGTTTATTTCTCCATACCCTGCACTGCCGCCATATATATATATATGTATATACACATGTATGTGACTAAACAATATGGCAAGACTGTCATGTGTGCAGTCCACTGCATAAACTCTAGTTTCATGATACAGGTGTATACATTGGTTAGAGCAAACACTTCCCATCTGCTGCCCACGACATTCATACGAGCTAATGAAAAATATTTTCTGATGAGACCCCTTAAAGCCAACTCAAAAGTGGGCAGGTTATGCTAACTTGTACCGAATTGCTATGTAGCACTATATATTACAGATGCTAAAGGCGTACGTTATGCTTAGTTTCTTTTTGTGAAATTCTGTGCTTCTTTGCTGCATCAAAAAAAAAACTTTGTACACTATATACACAGTCAAAATATAAACAATGATTTTGGTCAGTGAAGGTTAGCATCACCCGTCAGTTTCTGTTATTCAGACAGCGACTTTCAGAGGCCCCCTAGCCTTTCAGGGGGGCCTATGATAGAGCCAGCTCTGTTTTGCGAAGACATGCCCTGATGACATTTATTAATTCTTAAACAGATTGTTTTAAATACCTTTTTCCTTTAATTTATTTTTAACGTGGATGATGTGTGAATCTACTACAGATATTTTGCAGAGAATTGTGTTTGTTTCATGCAACATCCATAAAAAGGTTTCTTTTAGATCAAGACAGGACCTCACATATTGGAAACGGGAAGATGTCACAAAGAGTATTTGATCTAATATTAGTGAGCCGCAACACACATTATGACCCTGAATATTAGATGTAAACACATTTAAAATTTTGACCAGTGTCCCTGTGCACTGTCAGTGACCTGGCCAAAGAGGGCATGAGAGTTGAAATTAGATCATAAATTCAAAGCTGTTCCCAACAGGGGCCTCCAAAAAACGTTTGGCCCAGTGACCCCAAAAACCCTTAAGATGTCCCTGTATTCAGACACTGGCCCTAAACCTGCTTGAATTAAATATAGGTGGATAGTCACCACAACATAAAAACTTGGGCAATTTTGTGCATCCTGGAAGCAAATACAGATTGTTTATAGTAAAACCCCCAAAAACCTTTGATTGCCATAAACTAAGAAATGACGGACGTGCTAATGTTTGTACTAAATATTCACCTGCTTTGGGAAGGCGTTGCTTGTAAAGGCGAACCTGCTCTTCAGCCTCTCGTGTAAGTTTTTCAGCATTACTTTCTCCGAACGCTTGCTGAAGCCGTTTCTCCCAGCCACGTTCCTAAAAGGAAATGTATACAGGGGTTGGATTGGTGGGGTAGAGCTAACGTGGTTGTATCTGTCTGTCACTGTGGTCTGCTGCGCCAGGGGGCTCTTCTCGGAAAAAGAAAGTTACCTTACCTGGTGTTCTTCCTCTAGAGCGAGGGAAGTATATTTCAGCTCGTGCTGCAGGCTTGGCTTTGAGCAAGGAGTCAAGGCCGCAGACTATAACCCTCCCTCCAACCATCATCACTGTTCATACTGACATAGTGCGCTCCCAACGTGCAACTTGACACCCCCCCCCCCAACTGAAACGACTCCCAAGGAGATAGTCAACTGCAAATAATGTGGTTTAACCAAGGGCACAGCCTTTCAGTCACATCGCATCATACATTATTGTTATGAGAATACAGTAAGATCGGCCAAAGACATTGTTATGAGAATATGAGCATCCTGGCTGGTGTGCGGTGGAAAGAAAATGGGGCCGATCCCTTGCCTCTTGATGCCTTATATGCAGGGCCGTTTCTAGGTGTTTTGCCGCCCTAGGCGAGAATTGAAAAATGCCGCCCCCTCCCTTTTACTACCATCACTCTCTCCCCCAGTCATCCAGGGTACAAGAATTAATGCATTAGATATAAAAGAACTTGCATTCAACATTAAACACCTAGAACGTCACCACCTAAAGCATACTGTAAAATGCGACGGTACATTCTTTACTCTACCACAACGTCGTATAATTCCACCTGCACTCGCTCTTTCCAAATCTTCCCAATCATCTTCCTCACACTCTTGCCCTTGTCCCTGCCACGCCTTTCTTCTACATGCTCCACCACCACCTTGACCACCTGACAGATATTCTACAGTTTACAGTTGACTACCTTCATGCTCCAAGCCCCTATGTACTTCTGAGTAAAACATGGGGACGAGGGTGCGTGAAGTACATTATTTGTTTAGGTTACAGCAGAGGATTTTAAAGACATGGGCAATTCACACGTTCCAAGCCTTAAACCCCCCACCCCCGGGAAAGAGACGTTTGTAGTTCCTGTGTATAGATAACTGCGTCACAACCTTTCGCATAAAATGCAATATTGTTTAGTATCATGCTACTTGAATTAGAATAAAGCAGGTAGTAATACAAAGTTGATCTGAACAGCCCCCACTCCCTCAGCATAGTTCTTGTCCGAGGACCCCAAAATCCTTAAAATGACCCTAATTTAAAGGAATTAACGAAACTACAACAAAGGACTCGATTTGAAAACGCTGCTGATAACAGAACCGGTATCAGCAACGATGCAATAATATACGAAAGGAAGTTAGCATCCCCGTTTAGCTCTTGGCCTTTCCAAAATACCAAAACAAAAATCTTTATTTTTTTTCTCTGACCCAACTGGCAAAGGCGGGAGTAGCGCATGTTTATAGATGAAGAGACGAAATTAAACATACCTTCAATACTCTAAGCATAACCCGTTAGTGGCAACGGTAATAAAATATATTCGAAGGACAATTTTAATTGGACACAAAAACCTACATTTAAAAAATAAAAACAAGTTGACGAAACAAACGCACTCTGCCAGATACTGGACCCCACAAATCGTTCGTCCTATAAAGTAGCGACTTTAACAGAAAATACCTGGTCGAATAAACCCGCGCCTTCTATTTACTAGCAGGAGGACGCAGGGCCCCACCACCACCTTGACCACCAGTGACAGATATTCTACAGTTCACAGTTGACTACTTTCAAGCCGTGCACGGTGCACTGTTGCCTTTTGGCAATGGTACAGCGCGTACCTGACCAGGCCTTAAATAATTAGCCCCCTATATTTTTTTTACATTTGATTTGATCCTGCCGCTGCCAGCCGACCCGGCGGTTCCCATCCCGGCCGCCTCCCCCCGGACCCCGGTACGGTACCTGATAGGCCTGCAGGCGGGCCGCAGCGCCGTGGTAACTCTCTCTGCTCTGCCTGCCTCTTCTTGCTAGCTGCGCGCGGCTGCGCCCATGCGCATAGGCACAGCCCCCGCGGACGCCGAGGCGCGGCCGAACGTGACGTGACGTGACCTCACGTCACGTTACCCTGGTCACGATGATGTCGACGGTGAGTCGGTGACGGTCTAATTTGAAGGTGAGTCACGGCCCGCGCCCGCGGCGCGCTACACCTACTACCAGTACCCTACCTACCTTACCTACCTGGTAGATCATAGTAGAACGAAGTCAGGACAGAGAAGAGAGTAAAGAAGAACTCTCATGTTTTTAACTTAACTTTTGCCATGGCACGGCCGCCGGCCGCCCTCCACCTTTTGCCGCCCTAGGCAGCCGCCTAGTCCGGCCTAGTGGTAGAAACGGCCCTGCTTATATGCTGTCCAAGCGCCCCCAGTCGAGGTCACTGGCAGCCTTCTCCTCTTCCTGGCGAAACAAACGAGGGACTCATGCTCTGGTTCCTGCCTGTGGAGCGACTAAAGGGCGCCCCACTGCTATTTGCGCAGGGGGGTGGGGGGCGGGGGGGGCACCTGGTCAGGATCATACAGCTGCTTATCAGATTCTGTTTGAAGGCCACTCGTTATCCTTATCTCTGCACACGAGGTATATTTTAGCTTTGCCTGCTCGAGGTGCTTAGGGATCAGGCCCCCTAGGCTCCTATGTGGTTGGTGCCTGTTTGCAATGGCACAGAGACAGAATATTGTGGCCTGAAATGTGGCCCACAGTAACTACCAATGACAGAGAGCCGTTCGAGTTTTCCAACCATCACTTCTTTAATTTTCTCACTGAGATGCCATAAGTGAGAAGGATAGCCCAGACATATGCTCCCATGCTCGGTGTGGACTCCAAATGCTCCACACTGATAGTGCCCGAGAAGGCCCTACTAATCTGGAGTTGCCTTTGCATAAGCTCAGAGGGTGCAGGGCCTGCCTGATCAGCGTGGACTGTTTCTTCTCCAGCAACACCAAAACGGATTTGTATAAGGTTATTCCTGTATTTAGCAGCACAGTAAGCAAAACAGAAGGATTGGCATGCGACCAGAGTCATTCCCAGTGGTTGAGATTACTTCAAGCGTTCCACCCGCATCTTTTAGTTTTCCTAATCCTCTACATGATTCCCAACTGTCAAACGCAAGAGTGCGTGTCAATCAACCAGGGCTGACCGACCCACCAGCAGGCAGCTCACCATCATTCTGCCTGGTATAGGAAATGAACCAGCTTCCAGTCCTCATAACGTGCAATATAAATATAGTAAGTGCTGTGAGAGAGACAGCTATATACAAATGAGCAAGGTGAATACAGGATACAACAACAGGCATGAATGGCGCTCTTCTGGGTTTTATGGCAATAAGTTCTGAGAGGGGCCCCCCGGCAGGATAGTTAAAGTTTGCAACATGATGCACAGCATTATTTTTCTGTAAATGTAGCCAGATGTGCCCATCACCGCCTGCCTTCCAAACACTGTCTGATGGTGTCCTGGCTGCGGGTGTGCCAAGATTTACCAGAGACGGTGAGCTTGTTTGCAAGATATGTAGGGGTGATGGTTGTGATAGTTTTATAACTCCCAAAAAAAAGCGCTTCAACACCCCATCATGGGTAACAAGCGCTATATAAATACAAACCTTTTTTCCCTCTTCTATCCTTCCGCTATCCTTCTGAATCCAAATTGACTAATCTATCCACCACTTAAATCCCTTTCATATTTCACTATACTAATTCAACACTAATCCTTTATGGGTTCTGGAGTAGCGTGCTACTCGCCGAAAAAGCGCTTCGACGCCTCGTCAGGGGTAGTAAGCGCTATATAAATGCAATTACAATACAATACAATACAATTAATGTTATGTAGACATGAAATGTGACATAAGCAGTTGAAATGCGCTTTCAAAAAGTATTACCTCTGGGTTGATTATCAAATTAAAAGATGATCCAAGTGTCTTCAATGGTTTACCTGCCCGCTCAAATTATACATTCATGTTAGAAGTTTAGCGAAAGCTACCATATCATCATAAAACGGTTTGTGCCAGTATTTTATGAGCTTTCAATTTAAGAACGCACAGTATAGCTCTGAATGTTTTGTGTTACATTTCCCTTATTGTCACAGTTGTAGTCATTTATGAAGCTATGTATTAAAACAGTTAGGGCACGAGTCACACAGTCATTTGCACACCCACTTTCAATTTGGGAGAAAGAGAAAATTCACTCTCGCAATTCACAACATTTTCTCTTGTAAACCAAATTAAATTATGTGGGAGTAAATCTGCTCCAAAGAACAGGGAGTAAGCGTTCAATAGTGGGAATGCCAAGAAAAATTGGCAAAACCCCACCAACTAGAGAGTTTGTGGGTATTCCTAAACTTTTCCAAGCCACATTCCCACGTAGATAGGGTCAGATATTTACTCCTGCCAAAGGCAGGAATTCATTTCTGATATTGGGTAGGAATGGGAAATTAGCATTCCTGAAATTAGCCAGCGTCTAGGTGAAGGGCTTGTCCACAGGAAAAATTATTTTCCCAGAGAAGAAAAAAACAAAAAAAGTATTCTAGATTTACTTAATATTCCCAATCCAAGATGGCAGCTGTGATGTAGTGGTGGTTGGGATCTATAGTGGGAATTAAAGGGGCGGCCTACTCCTTCTGGCATGTTGAGCATAGAAGTACTCCTCCTTCTTGATAATGCCCATGTGAGACTGGACCGCCAACAGTGACTGTGGTGAGGCTAGAGTCTGCTTGTGATCTCCCGGCCTATAGGCAGTTACATCTGCTGGGGGGGGACACGACTCCTTGTGGGGACTGTGAGGTGCATACCACACACCCTGAACTATGTGGAGCTACGAGTGATGACCACTGGCTGAAGGAGGTTCATAGGTGGGGTTGTCATCAGTGCTGCAATGCTGGAACTATTGCACTGGGCGCTCTTGTGATTCTGACGCCATACTGTGTCCCCTCGGCCCACGCCTTTCCTTCACTGCCAGATCGCCTTGAGCCAGAGGTCTGCTCAGATCTCTACTCCCTGCCTGCCAAACAGGGCAGTCCTGGAGAAGATGGATGGACATGAGCTGAAACTCAATTTTTAACACTGGCACAGTCAGTGCAGAACAGAGGTAAATAGTGATGGGCCTGGGCTGGAATCGGACCCTAGCGTACCTGATGACAATATGAGGTCCCTGTTGCAAGCCATGTAGGAAAGCCTGCTATTGATAGACAGAAAGATGTATACTCTAAACTCAAGGATGTATACTATATCTCGGAAGCTGGAAAAGCAGGACTGCAGGATCAACGTGGCGGAACAGTGCATTTCATCTGTGGAAGATGATGCACGCACAAGAGTCAAGACACTCGCTACCATGGAGAGGGGCTCTACACATCCAAAAATGAAGATCTCGAACCCAGATTGTGACAAAATAATATTTGCATTTCTGATATTCTGGAATTGACCAATACCAGACAGCTGGAAGACCATGGGGAAAATGTACTCCTGTCAATCTTCATTCCAGAGGCCTTCTCCAAATTGCTGGTGGTGGAGTGGGCACACAGAACTCTAAGTGCTACACTGCCTCGGGACCCCACCTCGCCCTATCATCGCACGTCTTCTCAATTTCAGAGATCGCAAAACGGCATTGCGATTGGCGAGCGAAAAGCTGAATGTATCATATGAGGGCAATGATATTTCTCTATTCCCCGACTTCATGTTGGCTGTGCAGGAGGCTTGGCATGAACTTCTCCTGGTGAAGAAACAACTTCACCGGAAGGCTGAAATCCAATAAACAATACTGTATCCTGCCTGCCTCAAGATCATCCACCAAGGGAAATTGCAGATATTCCACTCCCCATACCAGGCCCAGGAGTTCTTGAAAAAGCTGCAACACGAGGAAGCAGAGAAGCAGACACCGTCACCTACGCCACACACAGATTCTGATTGAAGCGCAATGCGCTACCTTGTAACATGACTGTGTGGCAGCCGAGTTGCAAATGGTTCCATATCTGCTAATGGGCACTGCCGTATGGGCATAACATACATGTCCCCCTGCCCATCTGGTTTTCCATGCACACCTATAATGTACACCCCAACAGCCAGCCCCCTCCCCCCCCCAAACCACCTCCCCCCCCCGGAAGGGGCTACCGCTGGCTCACTATGTGGCCACCATGGGTAACTTCTTGTTATGTTGTTTTCTATTTTCTAGGCCATCCCTGTAGCTCTCGATCAGCTTTGGGTGGGGGGGGAGGAAAGGCTGGTCAATGTTGTTGTTGTTGTTGAGGGATATGCCCTGGCAGGACTGGGCTGCCAGTGTGGGAGGAACAGGGGGAAATGGTTACTGCTTTCTGTTCACACTTTCTATGATTTTGTGACATCACCTGAAATGGGCATTGTCTATGCCCACCATGACTATGGTCTCTTACAGGTAAAACTGATGACAAACCTTTATAGACTTAGTTGCCCATATGCAATACCTTAGCCCTAAACACTCACTATCTTGCCTGTCTTGGAATGTCAGGTGCTTAAATAATTCTCAAAAAATGTACCAGGTTCTGGGCTACCTCGATCTCCACCACATACAAATAGTGCTGCTGCAGGAACCATATATAAAGGTACTTGGTATTTTTATAAATTGGTGTGGATCTCCTTCTTGAGTCGTGTTGTCAGGTATTAATCATTGTGTGTATTTTGCAAATATCTTGCACTTGTCTGTGTTAAGCCTAAGGCTGCTTGACCACACTACCCCCTAATAGAGCACTTTGGATTGCATAGGAAGCTCGTGTCCACTCAGAAAGGCACCCATGGACACTTTACACGGTTTATCAACTTATTAATATATAACATAAAGAGCCAGCTTTCTACAAGAGACAACTGAGATAGACTACCAAACTCTCCAACCATGAGCAACGGGCTGACCTAACACCCACTGTAAATATATGTGACGCCTTGAAAGCAGTGGTCTGCCAAGAGTTGCAATGTATAAGACTCACCATGAGATACCCCTGAATCACAGAAACCTGGCACCCACACTTGAACAAGGAATGAAACAAAAAGCATGGATGCAGCTATGCCACTGAGGTATAACTTCTCAAAAGTTGCTAAGACTTAATCCCTGTTCCAGACACAATTTTTAGATGCAATTTTTAAACTATTCGCTGGATGAAATCATTTGGATTCAAAAATCATTTTGGAGTAGAACATGTTCATTGACATTGACTAGCTTTCTTAACAAACTGGATTGGTAAATCTACACTACACTTGGAGTGTGCTACTATGTTACAGTTATATGTTACCTGGAGAGATGGGCTAAGCTCCTAAGAAGCTTCCACCAGAGCATAGCCATGTGCCAGCTGCCACACACTTGTGGACTTAATTGCCAGCTTCTCCCAGGCAATTGCATTTTCTTCAACTTGTTATGCCAAGAACTACATGCCCAGTCTGATGGAGGCAACAGTGAAAGATCAGGCTGTCCTAATGCCGTGTAGTTCCTATAAACCTATATAGGATCTGATTCTTTAGACAACATAGACTGTAGGATTGGTGTCCAGACTGATTCTAGACACCCCTACCAGGTATGTTTGCCTGTATACCAGCTAGCTCACAGTGCCACTAGAAACCCCTCTTACCAAGGAGAGAATAGTTCTTGGAAACTATCGAACATGACAACTCTCTGTCCCATCAGGGATCGTGGAAACAGTGCATTACTTTTCACTCAGTCACTCGTGCTCACTTTGTCTCAGAGAGATACACAGAATAAACGGTGGGGACGTTTTTTGAACCAGCATCATTCTAGTGTAAAATAGGTGTGCTGAAACAACCATAAGACAGAAACAGATATAAATGATTATAAGCACCTACAGAGTAAAAGGATGGTAGATTTCTACCATAGTGCTAAAACAATGAATACAGGCAGGTATATAAAATACATGACAGTAAAAATGCGTACTCGTATGATGCGATCCTAACTAGATGTACCTAAGTGTACCTAGCATGTATGTAGGTGTAGAGCCAAGAATCCCTCTAGGATAAAGACAACCCCATTACCTGAAGTGAGAGACTGTGGGAGCCCGTCTTGGTCTTGAGATGGACACCCTGCGAGGGATGTCAGACCACTGCAAGCTGGAGTGTCTGCATGCAGGAACCTCAGTGTCTGGCGTCAGTGTGTCAGCATGGAAGTCCTTTTTCTCTTCTGACTACCTCAGCAAGACATGGTGTTTATATACCCAAAGTGGTACCCTCAGGGGTTCTACCTTGCTGTGTCATGTCAGACTTAGGATGACGGAAGGAATGACCCTTATAGATAATTTTTTATGCAGGAGATGGTAGTCCTGCTGAGTTTCCAAGAATCCTCATGCATAATGGATGAGGCTAGTTTTCAGGGAAAACCCACGTCTTGTTAGCAGTACCGTAACTAGGTAAAAGGTCATTCCCATGAACCGTTATGTAGTGTAATGGTAGGGGAGAATATAGGTGAAAGGGTAGGTTGCTACCTGAGCCTATATTGGGGTACCTATATGGAACATAACACTAACTAAAGGGTGAAACTCTGGTGGGATTCGCTTGAGAGGTCCTAAGCCTAGACAACACATTTTATTGTGTTAGGTCACTAACCCAGACTTCCTCTTGGATTGTGGGATCCTGTGACATATTATCAGTCAGCCTGGACTGTCCGTCTAGCCATGCGACTCTCCAAACATTGGTTCAAGTTCCAGGCCCTGTGCCTGTCCCTGACATGAGGAGACCTCTTGGCCATCAGCCCTCAAAAACACTGAGCAAGATTCGAAGTTCCTAAGGGGAAGTGCTGAAGACTACATGAGCCCTCCTTCACAGCTGTGGAAAATTATTGCAGTGTGAGTGCAGTTTGTAAAAGGAGGCCTAACACTTTGCTGACAAGTGCGACTGCCAAAATGTCTACGTTCAGTCTCCATGCACTGACACTGAGCAAGCCAGATGTGCCCTAATCAGTCAGCGTGCACAAGAAAACAGACTCGGTCTTACTGCTTATTGTTCATGTGCATCCCAACCGACTGACTCTTGGTCTCTATCAACTACGAAACAGTTTGCCTTATTCTGCACACAACCATGGTGCAAACTTGTTGTAAGCCTTATCCTGTTAGATGCAATAGCAATATCTGATTCACGGCCACTAGAGGTGCAGGAGTATTTCCATATCGTAATCAAACATCCTTCAAATCCAGAGCCACCTCAAGGTGGCTGTGAGAATCAGCGCTCCATGTCCTCTACAGCCAGCTACCATTATTTAAATGTATTTTCTTGTCGCAATTGCAGCACCTCAACACCAGAGAGGGTGCTGCATATCCTAATGAGACTGGAGAGGAGACCTGAGCACTATATCTGACTGAATGTGGAGGTCTGCGGGTGGGTAGCAGCTGAATGGATCATGCCCTCGAAGGCCCGCCATGTCAGGGGCCACCACTGAGGCTGTGTCAGAGTACTAGGTGCCATGTCACCAAAAATGTGTCCACCCCCACCCCACCTCGTGTGGAGCCCAATACTATGATACCACGCTCAGCGGCTACATAAGCAATCAGCTCTTTGCTGGAGGCCATTCCCCATGAAACAGCTAGCCCCCATTTTAGAAATGAAGTCAGGTGGCTGTGACGTGCATATGGCGCAGAAGAAAAGTGGCCGCCTGAATACAGACTGTACCGGGTGAGTGACACTTCTGCTGAGCCTTGTGTCCATAATGTGCCTCCCATAATAGACCTGAGCAACCCAAACTACACATTAGTCTGTGGGGCTCGATCCGGTAGTAACTGTAGCCTGGAGAAATTACAGGAGAGGTTTCACAACCTGCTCTGGGGGACTCAAGTGATCCTATGGGATTTGCTACAACACACATTTTTCATCCCTTACAACAGCCCGCCCCCCCATGAATGCAAGAGAATAGGAGGCTCAGAAGCTGTTCTATGTGATACTGGTGCCCAGAGTTTCAGAGGTCTGGGTCACATTAATACAAATAGTAGTCGGCCTATCCATGCAGGTGTGGGGTGGTGGCGACATACTGTTGTTACCAGTCATGTTGAATTCATGCTTAAGTACCCCTCTGTACTGTACCCATCTGCATGATACTGAAGGTAGGATTGTCTTGGGTGAGGATTGCCTCTCTCCCACCTTAAGCAAAAACAGGGACTAAAAGACAGCTCATGAGAATACCTAGTCCAAACATTGGAAAAGGTCACAACAAACAAAGGAAATTGCACTTCAATCAAAAAATAACATATAGGGGTGGGGAAGAGATGGCAGGGCATGGGGACACCATCCAGCCAAGCCTTGCTGATAAACTATCTAAAGGAACACAAGCCATCTAATCAAATTTAAAAATGGTATATGCTCCAGGGGCCTAAATAGATATCATGACGCTCTGCCTTGACCAAATGAAAGAAAGACTTGATAAACATAACACACAAGGATGGATGGGGGAGGATCAGATGATTGTTGACAAAGAGGAAGGAGCCATCATAGCCAATCGATCAGAGTAAAAACTTGGGAATCGTTAGCCTGGTGGAATCAAGCACGATTGAATGACCTGAGACGTTTATTAAAAACATTTTGGTAAAAGTTTTCAGAAAAGGCAACTTATCAGTGATGTTCCCAGTAGAAAGTGCATATAAATCATTGATAGAAAACCCCTAAACCACTTGGTGCCCCGCTGAAACCTACACTGTCTGCTAAACTACTGTGACCAAGATGCAGTCCTGCGATCGGCCAGGAAGATGTGAGACACAGAAAACCAGTAAGCAAAAGTTTATTTCTACCTGGACTTAGCCCCCACTTGTCAGGATGTTAGAAGAGCCTTCGGTAAGATTAAGAGGAAACTGCGTGCAAAAGAGATCTAATATGCCTTTCTGTAGCTGGCTGGGCTATGGTTGAGATGGCAAAATTAAACACGTTTTAGGGACTCTGGAAGAAAACACAATATTCTTCAAGAAATTTGTCAGAAAGAGAAGTGGAAGGAAACCTTGAAAAACAGATGGACCAGTAAGCTTAGAAGCAAACGGCAGGGATTTGACGGAATAAGGTAACAATGAATGACCCAGTAGCTGCAACATGTGGATGCTGGGTGGACTATGGTGATTAAATTTGGCTCTCACGGTCCATCTATCAATCTTATGCTGATATTTCTGAAGACTCTACTTTTCTCCTTCCCCACTTCTTTTTCCCCTTTTTTCTTTCCTTCTTAAACTCACTGCTATGACCAGCATCTTCATACAGGAGGTTGACTTATCCAAATCGCCAGACATAAAACAGCTTATAACTGCCGCCTCCAGGGCAGATACCTGACTAGGAAGTCATTAAAAGATGAGGGATGCAGGGTTTGCATGGCTTCTTTCGGCCCCGCCCCAAACCCCCTCTCAATAGCGTGTAGTGCCTGCATTTGGAAAGTTACTGTACTGTTCTATTTGGGGCTCACAGATTTGTACTTGGATCAGTGCGAGTGAAAAGCAGTTCACATGTTTGGTTAGTTGTCGTACAGCATGTGCACACTCAGAATGTATAGAGGATGTGGTATGTGACTAGATACAATATTATAGGGACTCACCCCAAAAAGATTGGAACTTATGCATTCAGAACCTAATAAAGTACCAATCAACTTGTGGTAATGAAATGTAAGAGGACTGAACAGCTCAAAGAAAGACAGGCAGGTACTTTGTTTACTTAGATAGACATAAAATTCATGTGGCGTTATTGACAGAAGCGTACCTGCCTTAAGATAGATCTTCATAGTGTGTTGCAGGCAGGACGCCGATATATTTTTTGCAACTTATAGCACATACTCACAAGGAGGGGTCATCATTATACACGAACCAACTGAGTTAAAATTGTTGCAAGCTTATAGCTTATGCAACAGGACAATATATATTTATGAATGGAGCCCAGTTAGACATTCCTATCACACTGATTAACGTACATATGGGCCAAATACCAATTCTCCTGACACACTTAATGCACTTTATGAAGCCTGTATGTGATTTGATGCCCGACATATCAGAAAAGGGGTGACTACTTCAACTTGTAATCAATCCTTCTGTGGATAAATCACATCAGTCTCTAAGTTACACCATCCAAACTGTGAAACCAGTAAAGCACTGCATAGAGGCACTGCACCTAGAAGGTGTATGGAGAGTCACACAATAAAATATACAGTCATTCTCGTATTACTTAACAGTGGATGGTTCATCTTCTTGGACTGATATATGGTTATGCTTGAGTATCAGAGACCCAGTATATGATGCTGACGCTGTCCAATCGTTTCCCACTCACAGTGCGCTTCGACATCCCTGTAACAATATACACGGAGGGCTTTTTGAGGTTTCCATGCAGTATTTAGCCATGAGTTCTCTGATGTGGTACCGGAATATTTTGACCTGAACCAAGATAGCATCACACGTTACTACAAGCTGTGGGAGGCATTTAAGGTGCTAATGTAAGGAGTAGCCAGCTGAAAGCAGGCAGTGTAGGAAAGTGGAGTATTATGTGGTGTGGGGCAATAGAAAATCAATGCAAAATATTACAATGAAAATTTAACATTACGGTCAATGAGAAAAACCACTAGTGACAACTGGTCACTTGCAGGTCGAGTTGCATTGTACCCTCGCAGGGTAAAGGTAATGAGGGTCTCCGGACCAAGCCACAACAGTCAGTTCAATTTTGCTTGGCCCGTGGAGCCCGGGGTGCAGAGTTGTCCTGGCTGTCCTTGGTGCTGAACAGGAGCCTCAGGAGAACTGCTTTTATCACTGAGTGGTGCTACAGGGGGAAAAGATGCAAAAAGACAACAGCGGTGTGGTTGCTGATGTCAGTCGAAGGTCGCATGGAATTCCCACTTAATAGAGCGTAAAGGGGTTGGTTGCCGGACTGGCCACTAACAAGCCTTGGCAGTTGAAAGTGGAGCAGAAAGTAACTTGGACATCCGGTGGCTGAGGGGAACGCATTAGCCACCTATAATTATGTGGAAGGCACAACTACAGTTCCCACAATGCACTAAATCATCTAGATTTGGGTGATCCCTCGGAGGGATCGATGGCGAGTGATTCTTTGGATCTGGAGCACTGTTTTACCTACAGTTTGCAGGGGACTAGTGACACTAGTCCAGGGAAGTCTGAGGGTGCTTTAGGCTTTTACAGGGGTCCCTCTGGAGCCTGGTTAGCAGGCTTCAGTGCACTGTCAGAGTCGAAAAACAACATCTAGTAGTCCAAATGGGGCAAAAAGTAGGGGGCATCTGCAAAGAGCCCTGTTTTCTTACAGGTAGGTATACTAAAATCTCTGTATGGCCAACTTGATATGCAAGAGAAGAGGATAGCAGATGTGGCGAGAGAGACTACAAAGCATCGCTCTGGGAGAGCACTAACAGATCTGAATACTGCGGTAGTGGAGTTTAGGGACCTCTCTGAAAGAGAGGCCACCATTTTAGGTAAGCATTCTCTAGCGAGGTGTAGTGGGAAGAGGGAGAGACCAGGCGCACCCTAACCTGGCTAATGAGAGAACCTGCCAAGCAAAATACGATAGTTATTTAACACACTAATGCCAGGGCTATAGTGACAAATTCCAAGGACTTTCTTGAGGTGTTTACTGAAGATAATGAGACAATACACTCTATACAGATTGAAGGTCACCCCTCACAAACTGTATATTACCTAGACAAACTCACTATGTCTTGCATAAACAAAGAAAAATGCAGGCACTAATCGCCCCCTTAGTCTGGACGAAATCAACAAAATGATGTATGATAAGGCCACCAGCAAAGCCCTGGGCATGACAGGCTTACTGCTAAATTCTACAAGGCATTGAAAGACCTGCTCAGTCCACACTTATTTTCAATGTACTCAGAAGCGATGGGCAGGGGCTTACTCATCACATATCCCATATTGCCAACCGGTGCAGTAGGGACTGGATCCTGCTTATTATCGAAACTGCACAGGAGATTATTATTTTAGAGAAGCAGGAGATTGAACAACTTGAATTAGAAATTAAAAATAACTCTGCTTTGGACGAGGCAAAGAAAAAATTGGAAGAACTCGAAACTGAAGTAGAGGGGTACAAAGATTATTTAATCAATAAAAAGACCAAAAAATTAAGAAAGGACATTAACAAGTATAGTGTAGAGTTAAATTACCCATACTTAGGGAAAGACTACTATCAACAAAAAAGAGAACAGGGATGGGATAGGCCTTACCAACAAAGACCAATATACAACAGGGGAGGCAGAAAACGCATTACATTCTCAGAATCGTCTGGATCTGGGAGTGATGAAGAGGGAAACATGAGAGTAGACCAAGGTAGCAATTACCAAAACCTGGAATACGGACCAGGTACCTCCGCCTCTTCTGCATCCTCCTCTTCTTCTTCTTTTTTAGATCAACGCCCAAGGAGGGGATTAAGAACAAATCCGGGGTATGGGAGAGTCCAGTATGTAAGGAATCAACCTCAGGAGGAATATCTCCAAACGAGGAATCAGAAATACTGGTGGTAACCACGAACAGATTTCCCATCATTAATCTCTCTAATCGATCACTCAATAAGATCGAATTAGAAGTCTTAGAAAAAGGTTTTAGCTTTGCACCTACAGCACAGGTGAATAAGTTCATGCTGGAAAAGGACCTTAACTCCTTTTTTCGTAAAATTAGATTAACACGATTCTTTGAAAATAAGGAACATACCGAGGAAATCAATGTTTCAGGACCTAAACCCAAGTCTACCTTTACCCCCCACATAACCCAAGTAGATAAAAATAAATCGATATTTTGAACAGGCAATGATACAGAATATTTGTGAGCATCCACCACCAGCCACTTATACTATTAGCAAACAACACAAAGAAGCCATCACAAATCTCAAAAATGATCTCAGTATAACCATCAAGCCCGCCGACAAGGGGGGTGGGGTAGTCATTTTTGATACCCCAGATTACGAAAATAGGGTGATGGACCTCCTGAATGTGGAGGAACACTACCAAAAAGTACCTTTGATGAATTGGTCCACTCTCAATAAGGAGATTGCCAAACTTCTTCTATCTATAGCGATAACCAATGACTGGATTACAGATAATGAATATAGATTTTTATGTAATGACAAAGCCATTATCCCTGCGATATATGGTCTGCCCAAAATTCACAAAAATGCTAATAATCCACCTCTTAGACCCATTGTGAGTTGTATTAACTCCTCACTTGAACCACTGAGTAAATATGTGGATAGCTTTCTGAAACCACTTGTACAGATACAAAAATCCTACATCAGGGACTCTGCACATTTGATCAGTATCATTGAAGGTTGCAGTTTTAACAATCAAACCCAATTGCTTGTCACGCTTGATATTGAAGCACTATACACCAACATACCCCAGGATGCTACATTAAATGTCATCAGGCGCATCCTGGGGCCTGCAGAAAGCAGAGGTGCTAATGTAGATTTTATTATGGCATGTACCACATTGGTACTTAAACATTACATGTTTCTTTTTAAAGATGACCTATACCTTCAATGCAAGGGGACCAGCATGGGGGCCACCTGTGCCCCCAGTCTGGCGTGCCTCTATGTGGGGCAATTTGAGGAAAGACACATTTTTAATGAATCTGCTCCATTTTTTGAAAATGTGCTGAAGTGGAGCAGATTCATAGATGATATCTTATTCATCTGGGAAGGTACAGTAGACCTCCTAGATGAATTTCTGCAATGGTTGAACCTGGGAGATGTGAACTTAAATTCACATCACAGTATAGCAATAGGGCTGTGAATTTTCTAGATTTAAACATAAAGGACGTTGGTGGTAGTCTTGAGGTAGAGCTCTTTACCAAACCTACTGACAAAAACACCTTATTGCATTACGCTAGCTATCACCCCAGGGCCCAGAAAGATAACATCCCTTTCGGACAGTTCCTTCGTCTCAGAAGGAACTGTTCGTCATTGGATGATTTTTATAAGCACTCTGAAGTTTTAAAGATTAAGTTGAAGGATAGGGGTTATCCCAAAAAGCTTATAACACACTCTTTTAAACGTGCTCGGTTTTATGACCGCGAGAGTATGTTATCAAATACAATCACAAAAAAGCAAGAAAAAAATGACAAGCAAAAGATAGTGTTTGTGAGTCAATTTTCATGCATCAGCAACAAAATAAAAAACATCATTAACTCCAATTGGAGTATTCTCAACGACAATGAACTGATGACTTTAGATAGACCATTGTTTGCGTTCAGACGCAATAACAACTTAAGAAAAGAATTGGTGCATACACGTGACACATCTACAATGGGCCAACGTACTCTGATGGGCACCAAAGCAACAGGCAACTACAAATGTAGTAGTTGCATGATCTGTGATCAATGTATAGTGGGTAAAGATGTGATCTACAAGAATCATACCCTTATCTCCAGAGATTTAAATAATTGTAGGAGTAAAAACTTGGTCTACCTACTCCTATGCCCATGTAACCTGGGCTATGTAGGTGAAACATCAAGAGAATTACGAATCTGATTATTAGAACATAAATCAGCAATAAAAAATAACAAGGAAAACGCTCCATTGGTAGACCATTTTAAGAAGGCTGGCCACACATGCACCGAATTCAGATGGTTCATCATAGAAAAAAATTAAAGGCACTAGAAGAGGCGGTGAACTCACGATTAAACGGAAAAATCGTGAGCAATGGTACATTTCTGTTTTAGACACGATCAGAACTGGTTTAAACTCCAAAGAGGACTGGATGAAACTAATTGAAAGTAAAGGATTAAATATAGTAGGACACACAACTTGGGGACACTGTCTTCATGGAGCCCCTATGACCGATGAATGGACATGTACCGGCCATGTCCTATTGTCGATCTGTGGGTGGTTCATGAAAAAGAGACCCCTATTAATAAATAACATTTTAGTAAGTAGTACTGTCAGTTTCCAATGATCTATGTGGGTTTTTAAAAAAAAAAATTAGAGGAAGCGCATATGAGTTGATAATCTAAGGGAATACATAATAGAGGAGTGGTAAAAGCACCCGAGTGGACAGTATTTTTAAGTATTTCCAACTATTCTTTAATAACGCCATTACTTACTGTATAAATAAAGGGTAAATATTCTGGTGGTAAATAGGGACCAGATTTACTATAGAGGTTCCCTTATTGGGGCCATCCGTGATATCCTGAATTTTAGCGGTTCGGGAGTTATTGTGGAGCCCACAAGAGGGTCTCTGGACGTATTGCTGTTTTAAGCAATACACCCTTGAGATGCGTGTCGCTACTTGATGACGCATGTTATGCACACCAGGTGCGGCAAACCAACCGGGTATTTATAGGTGGAAAAAACACAGGTCTGCCGCTGTCCGACTGTGGAGCGGTACGTAACGGCGGAGCACGCGACCCTTGAACCTCTGACACAGGTGAGAGTATAGATAGATTAGGACAATCGCGGCACGGCATAGAGTGTAATACGTAGTTGGTGATGACTCGGCCGAGTACTTACATATATAAATTGGGGACACGAGCCTTAAATTAACGGATATGACACAGAGTAGAGCCTTAAATTAACATATAAGATACAGAGTAGAGCCTATGTTTTTATTTATCGCTAATGAAGGGACTCTACTTTGGGAGTAGGAGAAATAACAAAACTCAATAGTTTGGGAAGACGGGAAAAGGCTATTCATTAAAGAATCGACTTAGGTCATATACCTTTGTCGATACATATCGTTTTTAATCAAGATGCAATTTTATATCGTTCCAGAATAGAAATAATACAGAGGGAACTGGCAACGGTGACTTAAAGAGACATCGTCTCCCCGCAATCTAGAATATTAAATCTTTTTGAAGGATGGATAATTTCTCAAACTAAAGGTATGTGAGATACCGCTCCACTGCAGGAGCATTAATATAATATCATGGTACAACAGGGATGTGAGCGAATATAGATTATCAACAAGATATTCATAGATACCCATTGTTTATGTCCCCTATTCAGGATCCCACTGACATAACAGGGGATTAGCTCTGATTTGCACTTGAGCAGAATAACGTATTGGACTCCCGACAAGACTCGAGGAAAATTCAGTCTTAATATTGAAAGATATCACTAGTGGTAGGTATATAAGCACAGAATCACCACTAGTGAGGATGTATTGGACTGCAATATAGGTCATTATTGTTCATTATACTTATATATTTATCTCTTTCATAGGATCACCATATCCCATTGTTTTTAAAGAATTTTAATATCGCCGTGACTCCATATCGCGTTGGAGGGGGGAATTTCACTCCCACAGGGGGCTGTATGTATGTATGTATGTATGTATGTATGTATGTAAGTATGTATGTATGTATGTATGTATGCATACATGTGATATTTCTATAGCACATACCTGTCTAAAAGGCATATAGTCAGCGAGGGACAACAAAGGTGGCTGGTTTGTGGACTGTTAATGCATTTTCATTTAGTGTTCTTTAAAGGGGTGCGTCTTCAACTCTTTCCTAAATTGGAGCAGTACTGGGGGCAATCTTGATGGATATGGGGATGTTGTTCCAGATCCTGGATCCATACATAGAAAAGGCCTGCCGCCTTTTTTTTTTAAAAACACATATTAGTCTGCAGTTTGATGGTTTCTTGACTGTGGATGTGTCTGGGAACCACCAGAGATAGTGAGTTTCTCTGAAATATAAGAAGGGGTGCTGGTCATGATACCTTGTAAATGATGCAGCAGGCTTTGAAGATGGTTCAGGCTGGCAAGGGGAGCCAATGGAGTTCCATCAGGTTGAGGGTGATGTGATCTTACTGCTGCAGGCCCTGGATGAGACATGCTGCGGTGTGTAGGATGCACTTAAGGGGGTGCTAGTGTGGAGTAGGGAGACCATGGAGCAGGACTGTACCACCATTGTGAAGCAAGACTGCAAGGGCAACAGCAATTCTGAAGTCGCATTCTAGAAGGAATGGATTCGTTTTTATTAAAAGAGAGCTGGTACCAGGCCCCTTTTTGTGTTTTTGGCAATGAGTTCCCTAACAGTTAGGTTGGTGTCCAGGGTGAATTCAAGTTACTTGGCATTCAGTAAAAGTCGAGGTCTGAAGCCACCAATGTTCACATCATTGAGCCAGGTTTGTACTGTTTCGTCTGGGAAAATAACAGGAATCCTGTCTGGCTTTAGGTTGGCGCTGGACATCCAGGTCCAGATGATGTGCAGGCAGCGTTGGAGGCGTTAGATATCGGAATCAGAGGAGACTTTCAAGTAGAGTAGTGCACCATCAGCATATTGGTGAATCTTGATGCTGTTATTTGTGAGTAGAGCACCAAGTAGCTCCCTGCAGAGTCTGAAGATGATAAGGGGCAGTATGGAACCCCGGGGGACTCCGCAAGTGAAAGGGATCTTTTAGGACCTGGAGATGCCCATGTGAACAAACTGGTGTCAGTTGGAAAGGTAAGAGAACCAGTAAAGGACACTACCAGTGAATCTCATTCGAGACTCCAGGGTGCTTACAAGGGTGGGATGGGTGACTGAGTTAGGCAGCTGAAAGGTCAAGCAATATCAGGAGGCAGGGGTCCTCTTTATCTGTGGTCAGCAGGTTATTGTCTACGGTAGGTAAAGTAGCTGTCTCTGTGCTGCAGCATGTTCTGACACCAGAGTGGTAGTTGTGCAGGAGATGGTTTGCATTAATGTGATACTGGAGTTGAACATAGCTTTTTTAATAATCTTACCAATGAATGGTAGGTGAGTGATGAGCCGGAAGTTGACGAGGACATGAGGGTTAAGTGCCCTTCAACAACAGAAGACTAATTCTGTCCGTGCATGTTGATTACATACCGCTCTTTATCAAATGCCCAGAGTTTAATCTCTTGCCTGCTATTCATGAAATAATATGATATGGCTTTTACTTTTTCACTTTGCACCGATCCGGTGGATCTAGAGTATCTGATTAAATAAAGTACAGACTCCATTATATATCTGGGTATTAAAATACACAGCTCTAAAGAGATAGTAATTACAAATCATTATGGGCCTACAGTGGAAAAAATGCTAGCTAAAGTTGACAAATGAATTTGCCTCTCGCTATCAGGGGCATACTGAAACCCCCACTTTAGCAGCTACAGCAGGTGTGGGGCTTTTTATGGGCCTCTTTTACCTGCAACTAGGCAGATAACTGCTCCTAATTAACACAAGAAGGATGGGCTTATAAAAAAGGGATAGAAGGATGTACGAGTGGCTGCACGAGTGGGTGAAAGTATGGATGGATGAGTAGGTTTAAATAATTGGTGGGTGAAAGGATGGTCGAGTGAGTGAAAGGATGCGTGAGTGAAAGGAATAAATGGATGAATAAGTGGTAGAAAGGATGGGGGATAAAAGGATAGATGGGTGAATTAAAGGATGAGTGGGTGAAAGGATCGATGGGTGGGTGGGTGAAAAGATGGGTACGCAAGAGCATGGATGAGCGGGTAAAAGGATGGGTGGGTAGGAGGATGGATGGGTTGGTGAAGGGATGAGTGAGTGAAAGGATGTATGGGGAATGAGTGGGTAAAAAGATGTGTGGATGAGTTGGTGAGAAGGTGGGTGGGTGAGTGAGTGAGTCGATGGTAAGATGGGTGGATGAATGGAAATCTGAGAGGATGGGTGGATTTGTGAAAGATGGCAGAGTAAATGGGAAACTGAGAGGATGGATGGGTGGTCAAGTGAAAAGGTGAGGAGCAGATGGAAATCTAAGGAGATAGATGGGCAGGTGGGTGAAAAGATGGTGGAGTGAATGGAAATCTCAGAGGATGGATGGATGAATGGATGTATGGATGGATGCATGCATAGATGATGGATGTGTGAATGGATGAAATGGAATGGTGAAAGATTGAGAGAATGAAAGAATGAATGGATGATAGAATGTAAAGGTGACGTGGTGAATATCAATGGGTAGGCGGAAGGGTGACAGAATGAATGGATAGATGCTTGAATGGAAGAGAAAAGGGATCTCTTCCAGAGACGTTGAGGCTCACTTGGATGCTTGCCTGGTGCCATCAGATCTTTGATTCCAAGTGGGGGGTATTTTAATTTTCTGGCTACTCCCTTGCTCGCTATAGACACTGTGCAGAGCTGCCCAAATTAGAATGGTTATGCTGAAATTCCTATACTTATTTAGAAGTATACTGATTTTACTTCTGCGCATCATCTTTGACAATGTTCACTCAATTTTGTCCAGGTTGACATGGGGTGAGAAGCAAGTGAGACTGAAATGGGGCCTTATAACACTGCTTTTTGATAAGGGGGGATTTATGATACCAGATGTAGAACACTATTATCTTAATGCTCACTTCGAAATATACTGGTATTACCCTCCCCCTGTAGTGGCAGAGATTAAGCTAGTGGATATGAGGACAGCGATCTCCAATCACTTCTTGAACACGGTTCCATCCACTAATAGTGCTTGAGATATATATTTATATATCACTTGTACCAAGATAAGGTCTTTATATCTATACAGCAATTCAGAAAGCAGGGAGAGACTAACTTGCAAGATATCTTTTCTATGTTTAAGACTCTGGCATACTATTAAGCCCAGGAACCTCTTAAATCGTGCATTTAACACAGGCCGATTTTTACACTTCTCATGGCTCTGTGCAGGTATTAGTAATTTCTGGAAGGAAACTATCCGGTTGATAGCTCTGATTACAAAATGTAATGTTCCAGAACCTCCAATGGTGCTCTGTATGGGTATGTAGTGGAGGTCCCCAAGCCAGTGCAAAGGCTGGCTACAATACTGACCGTGCCAGGTAAGTGGATGAAAGACCCAGCCCCACTTGTTAAGGGGTGGCTATGCGCTGTGGCACGGTGCACAGGGAATGCAGAGATATACCGCCTTACAACCGCAGATGATCAGACCTTAGGATATTTGGTAACCAGTCCAAGCAAGCCTAAATAGATGGGAAGACATGATATCATGTTGATGGATTACAGAAAGTGAGGGGCTGTTTACGGGGGGAGGGGGGATGATCTGCTGGAAAGAATGCGAAGTTGCTCGGATAACACCTATGGGGAGTGGGAGGTTTTGTACATTACTATTCTCTATACGCATACCACTACCTATTCACTGTGATATTTGAGCATAGATTCTTGTGACCAATAAGATTGTCATATATACTGCAACTGTATGTTGTCTAACGTGCTGTATAGGCTGTTACTGATGAGAATTATATTGATAAAATAAATAGAAAACAAACAAGAAAGAATTTTTCTTCAAGTCCACTGTAAATTCACTGATTATGTGAGGGATAGCCTTATCAGCTTCCTGCTAAAGAACTTCAATAGAGGTTTAATGTCTGCAAACATCATATATAAGGGTATTAAAGGTTCACACATACTGGTGCCTTTAACTGGCTATTTAAGGATTGTTACTTATCGACATGATAACTTCTGATCTCATCAACCAGCTTCTCTTTGCTTCCACATAATCTTAATAACAGAACAATCTGCTCCTCAAATATGTTGCACAACTCAAAAGAAGGTCCATCATTACCTGGCAATTTGTCAACCAGTATACCTTTGAGAGATACTCTTATTTCATGCCTGGCAGCTTCGGTAGGTAAATAAGCTTTCTCCCCTATACTCCCTGTCCTCTTATAGACGGTACAATACCTCATAAGTCCTTGGTCATTATTCATATTCAGGATCCTCTATAATTCCACTCCTTGCTTTCTTACTGCTAAGTTACATCATCTCTGAGGTGAGCCAGTCAAAAATAATGGTTGTTCTTCGGGTTAGCCTTGTTGTTAATAGTAGCAGAGCCTTCAGATATAAAAGAATTGGAATTCTGAGCTTCACCCCATATACCAGCTGCAATGAATCACCTAGCAGTCCATAAACATTTGAAAACTTGTTAATAAGTAAAGGTCCAGGATCTCTCTTATAGTTGTCTTGTAGGTTTTTTTCACCACTAAGAAGCTCTCATGTTTGTACAATTAAGATTTTTTTTAACATAACTTAAAAAAATTACCATATAAGTCTAATAATTTTAGTATGCTTGGGATCACCAGGAAATATTGAAATCAGCATGCCTTTCATTGTCTTAGCAGTGACGCAAGTAGTTTCTCTACTGTGTTTAACTACTGAGATTGACTTTTCGTCATCAAAAATAAGAGTATTCGGCACTTCTAGCAAAAACATAACAGCGTTGTATTTTTTCCATTTATGGGTTTCCATATTGCTGCATTAGTTGACTGATGAACATAATTCTTGATTACTTCTGCAACATCCTTTTCTGATATCTTACTGAAAACTGCATTCTTTGTCATTCCTCCCCATATCAAAGCTTTACTGAAAGCCAATCAGTCCTTCAATCAATCAATCAATCAATCAATCACAGAATTTGTAAAGCGCACTACTTACCCGCGAGGGTCTCAAGGCGCTGGGGAAAAAAAGGGGGGGTGCTGCTACTGGTCGAACAACCAGGTCTTGAGTAGCCTCCTGAAGGTCAGCAGGTCTTGGGTCTGTCGTAGGCTTAGTGGAAGGGTGTTCCAGGTCTTGGCGGCGAGGTGGGAGAAGGATCTGCCGCCGGTGGTGGTTCTTCGAATGCGAGGGACGGTGGCGAGGGAGAGGTCGGCGGAGCGGAGTTGGCGGTTGGGGACGTAGAAGAGGAGTCGTCTGTTGCGGTAGGCTGGGCCAGTCTTGTGGAGTGCCTTGTGTGCGTGGATGAGGAGTTTGAAGGAGATTCTCCTGTCGACGGGGAGCCAGTGCAGGTTCCTCAGGTGGGGGGTGATGTGGCTGTGGCGTGGTACATCGAGGATCAGGCGTGCGGAGGCGTTTTGTATGCGTTGCAGTCGCTTAATGAGCTTGGCCGGGGCTCCCGCGTAGAGGGCGTTCCCATAGTCAAGTTTGCTGCTGACGAGGGCCTGGGTCACTGTTCTTCTTGTGTCTGTCGGGATCCACCTGTAGATCTTGCGAAGCATGCGGAGGGTGTTGAAGCAGGAGGATGAGACTGCGTTGACTTGCTTGGCCATGGAGAGCGTTGAGTCGAGGATGACTCCCAGGTTGCGTGCGTGGTCGGTGGGTGTCGGGGCTGCTCCCATCGTCGTTGGCCACCAGGAGTCGTCCCAGGCTGAGGGGTTGGAGCCGAGGATGAGGACCTCTGTCTTCTCCGTGTTCAGTTTTAGTCGGCTGATCTTCATCCAATCGGCGACGGCCTTCATTCCTTCATGGAGGTTGGATTTGGCGGCGAGGGGTCCTTGGTGAGGGAGAGGATCAGTTGAGTGTCGTCGGCGTAGGAGATTATGTTGAGGTCGTGCTGTCTGGCGATGCGTGCGAGCGGGGCCATGTAGATGTTGAACAGTGTTGGGCTGAGGGACGATCCCTGGGGTACGCCGCAGATGATCTCGGAGGCTTCGGATCGGAATGGTTGGAGGCGGACTCTCTGGGTTCTGCCGGCGAGGAAGGAGGTGGCCCATTCCAGGGCCTTGTCTCGGATCCCTGCGTCGTGGAGGCGTGCGCGTAGAGTGCGGTGGCAGACAGTGTCGAAGGCGGCGGAGAGGTCCAGCAGGATGAGGGCTGCGGTCTCACCGTTGTCCAGCAGGAGCCTGATGTCGTCGGTGGCGGCGATGAGGGCAGTCTCAGTGCTGTGGTTGCTGCGGAACCCCGATTGGGATGGGTCCAGGTTGCTGTTTTCTTCGAGGTATCGGGTTAGCTGTTTGTTGACGATCTTCTCGATGACCTTGGCTGGGAACGGAAGCAGGGAGATGGGCCGGAAGTTCTTGAGGTCTCTCGGGTCCGCCTTGGGTTTTTGAGTAGGGCGTTGATCTCTGCGTGTTTCCAGCTCTCTGGGAAGGTCGCGGTCTCGAAGGAGAGATTGATGATGTTGCACAGGTGGGGTGCGATGGAGCTGCTGGCTTTGTTGAAGATGTGGTGCGGGAAAGGGTCTGACGGGGAGCCGGAGTGTATTGTGCTCATGGTCTTGATGGTGTCCTCGATGTTCACGCTGGCCCAGGCTGGCAGGGGGTCGTGGTCGATGGTGTGCGGCGGGTCTGGTGCATCGATCTTAGTTGGGGCTGTCTGGGTGTTGAAGCTGTCGTGGATGTCGGCGATCTTGCGGTGGAAGAAGGTGGCGAGGGAATCGCACAGGGGTTGCGACGGCGGGATGTCGTTGGTGTTGGAGCTGGGGTTGGAGAGTTCCTTCACGATGTTGAAAAGCTCCTTGCTGTTGTGTGCGTTGTTGTCGAGGCGGTCTTTGAAGGAGATTGTCTTGGCGGACTTGATGAGGTGGTGGTGGTAACGGATGGCGTCTTTGTGGGCTGCGTGGCTGTCCGGTGTCTTATCACTGTGCCATTTCTTCTCTAGTTTCCGGCAGGTACGCTTGGAAGCTAGGAGTTCCGAGATGAACCAGCTGGCTCTTTTGGTGGTGTCACTGTAGGTGAGTTTTTCAGCGGGGCGAGGGTGTTGGCACAGTCGTCCATCCATCGTCTGAGGTTGCAGGCAGCGTCGTCGGTGTTGGATGGGTCGGAGGGAGGGCTGAGAGCGAGGGTTGCCCGTAGTTGGTCTTCGGTGACTTTGCTCCAGCAGCGGCGTGGGATCTGTTGGGTGCGGTGGTGTGTGGTGGGTTTCTGGAAGGTGAAATGGATGCAGCGGTGGTCGGTCCAGAGGAGTTCCGTGGTGTGGCTGAAGGAGACGTGGGAGCTTGAGGAGAAGATGGGGTCAAGCGTGTGGCCGGCGGAATGGGTCGGTGTTGTGACGAGCTGGCTCAGACCGAGGTTGGCGAGGTTGTCGATCAGGGTGGTGGAGTCCTTGACCGATGCACATAATTCTTGATTAGTCTGCAACATCCTTTTCTGATATCTTCCTGAAAACTGCATTCTTTGGCATTCCTCCCCATATCAAAGCCATTCTGAAAGCCAGTCAGTCCTCATCACTTTATTAATCCTCTATCAAGTTTCAAAAATTATTTAAACAAATCTCTTCTCCCCTATTCCCCAATCGCTGGGTTCTTGATCAGGTTTCTATTCAACCTCCCTGTTACAAATCTTGGCATGTCAGGTTTCATGAGCATTTCTAATATTGTGGTGGCATAACATGTAACTGCATCAGCCAATATCTTGCATGAGCACGCCTAACACTGTATTAGAAAAGTGGAATGTTGACAGCTCCATAATGGAGAAGCAGTGGGCTCTAAATCTTTGTATAGGCCTGCTGCTGTCAACATTGCAATGACCCGAATTTACAGCCTCTGACTCTCTCTCTTTCGCCTGTATCTCCTCAGGATCTGTGGATTGCACAGGAGGAATGAAAGAGAGACTTAGGCTGTGGACAAGAGTACACAGAGAGTCTTCCCTTCTCCCATGCTTCACACTGTTATTGGAGAAGAGGAAGGAGAAAGCGAGAATCCTCTTCAGCTCCTGTCTCCCTCGGCTCTGCAAAACGAAGAAAACAGTTTGGCCGACCCATGTAGAATCGGGCTAACTCCTGCCTACTTTCACTTTTGCTGTTGCCCACGTTTGGCTGTTAACTTCTATGATCATGTGTGTGGCAACAAATGTTAAACAAGCACAGCACAAGCTGTGAAAGGCTTTGAAGGTTCAGAGCTGTGGTTGGTTTGAAACCCAGTGTCTCCCAGGAGGCAATTTTTTAGGGATTGCCTGCGGCAGTGCAAGCACTCTTTCTTGCAAGAGATATTGTATACAACAAGGGGTCGGCCCATTGCTTAACATTTGCTGGTTTCATTGTCACTTCTATTTGCTGCCTTCTAATTGTCCAGGGTGTACTGGCTTCACTTCCTCTTCTTTTGGCTGGAGCATGGACCAAGTACTGATTGCTTCAGCCTGATTACCATCCTTCCGCTGATTTTGCTGTAATTGAGGTACTACTTTTATTTTTAGGTCGAGCCTGGGTAGTGCATGCGCTGCTCTGCAAGGCATGCTGTATTCAGGTATGGACTTGAAGCACCCCCCACTCTCCAGCCATAGTTTCATTGGCTTGTGTCATTATCCTTTGGAAACTGTGGCTCTTCATTTGTCAATAGGCTTAGTAGTCCCTCCTTAGTACCGCCTTGTCTCATTTTATAACCCCCATGGCGACAACATGTGTTGTTACTCTGTAGGCTTTAATTACAGCCTCAGAGCACTATTTCATTAAATGGCAGGAGACGCTCTCTCCCAATGCTTTATTATTTTTTTCCCATAGCACGTGGTGGGCCGCGCCTTTGGTTTATTTGCGGCGCCGAACTTGGGCTCATGTTTTTTATTTTTTTACCATTTGTTTGTTTTTTTTAAACTGCCCCAAGCCGCACTTTCTCTTTAATAGCGGCTGCGCCTATTTCCTTAGACGAGCCGCATCTAAGGAAAGGGGCGTGGCCACCATTAAAAAGAAACCACAGCATGGAGGGCTTTAAAAAAACAAACCATTTGTTTGTCACCTTTACAAACAAATGCTTTTTTTGGTAAAAGCGCTCTATGCCGCGCTTTCACTTTAATGGCGGCCGCGCCCCTTTCCTTAAACGCGACTCGTCTAAGGAAAGGGGCACGGCTGCCATTAAAGTGAAACAGCGGCATGGATCGCTTTTACAAAAAAAAAAAACATTTGTTTGTCAACTTGACAAACGAATGCTTTTTTTGTAAAAGCGCCACATACCATGCTTTCACTTTAATGGCGGCCGTGCCCCTTTCCTTAAACGCGGCTTGTGTAAGGAAAAGGGCACGGCCGACATTAAGGTGAAAGCACGGCATGGGGCGCTTTTACAAACAAGCATTTGCAATGCAATAGGTATCGAATTTACGAGAGCTTCGTAAATGCGAGACCTAGTGCATTGCAAATGCTTGTTTATCTTCCCTGTTGTCCTTGTTGAACCTCTTGCAATTTGATGATATGTTTTACTAGGCCACATGCACTTCATAGGAGCCTTTTTCTTCTTGGAAAGGGATGTTTATTGCGACAATAGTTGTAATCTGATTTTATTGTACCAACAGATGTTATCTGTTACCAAATGTATTTCCACTAAGACATGGACAGATGTTATCTGTTACCAAATTTATTTTTACTAAGACATGGACGTAATTGCTTTCTATATGATATAGGACTTTTTGCGAAATGTCTTTTGTTTTCCACAAATAGGGAGATTAACTGATTTTCTCTGAATCACAGGGGTGTTGTGCTGAGACCTAACAAGAATAAGCAAAGTCAACAGGTCTCGCCTCTGAGACTATTGGCTCTGCCACTGTTTTTTGTTCACGCTGTACAGCATGGGCATTCACGATTTTGGCAATAATTTATAGCCATGCTGTAAAGCCGTGTGGCTGCTCTGCAGCATGTCTAAAAATAATAATTAGAGAAAGGACTATGATGCATCCAGCAACTAATGCTCTTTAAAAAACACAAAAGCGCATTAGCTCATTCTGCCACATAGCGCTTTCTAAATTAGTTTTAGTCACACTGCAAAGCATCTGTGCGGCTGTACAGCATGGCTAAAAACCATTGCCAAAACCAATATCTCTCGTAGGGGAGACCTATTGGCTTTGCCAATGCTTATTGAATTAGGAGAGACTATTCTAATCACCTTATAGAATGCTATTGGCCACGGAGTTTTCATCCTTCAGATGTTGATCAAATGAGTACTACTGACTCAAATAAAAATAAGGTCCATTATTTGGTGGTCTGGACACAAATCAGTTTTGGCGTGTGCTACATAGTTTTAGGCTATGACAAACCTCTGATAATCAGACAACTTTGTCTTTCATCGGGAAACATTTTTGCTAAGCAGTATAGTTCATGCAGTCAACTTTTTTTTTTTTACCTGAATCTTATGTGTCACTTGAGAATCATTCTTGTTCGCTCCTGAAGTTGTTGCTTTATACCATTCAGTCTCAGTTACAACCTACAAAATCAATTTAGCTGAGATTAATTTTCTTTTGAAGTTGTGCTACACAGAATCCTACGATATAAACATTGAGAATTTGTATTTACAATCATTATACATGCTTATTTGTGTTGTAAAATGTAAGCTTGTGACATGAACCATTTTATGCTTCCCATTATTCATAAAATGCATGAGGTAATAGTTCTTCAACAAAAATATCACAAACAACTATCGAATATGGCCGCTGTGTGTAGAAGTATGCATTTTAAATCATTAGGGATTTCTAAGAGATATTGCAAAGTAATACACAAAAATAGTGTAGTTCAAAGAGTTTTGGAAAATGTATTGTAAGAAGAACCTTGGCATCCAGTTCAGTCGGAGGTTTAAAAGTGCAATCCTTAGCATGAAGTCCAAGATCAGATAGCTTGAGAATACTTGTGCAACCTGCATTGTAAAAAAATAAAATAAAGTATGAAAGTAATATGCGTTCGATTAATGACGGAAAGAACAATAAAAGGATCAACAATAAAGTAGTCAATACAATAATATTTTTTTAATATTGTCACTGCCAGCCTCCAGACGCAGTAAAACTGGGGCTCTGTTACACAGTGTAGACCCACAAGTAGTGAAAAACCGGATGTTGTTAAATCCATGTACCACCTACAAGAACTATGAAACACACTGTGCTGACTACCCGCAGAAGCTAGCAACACATTATATCGACGGCCACGTCTAGAAATGCAAAACTAACCCCCAAAGCCAACTTCAACCCAAACAAGCAATGGGTATAGAACCATCAAAGTAAAGGGATCAGAAGTCTGGAATGCATTGCTACTCATCTGGAACTGTGGACGAAAAACTTACAATCACAGGCCATTAGCTGAGCAAAAGTACAAATAGCAAGGTTACGTGCAGAAAGGGACAGAATGTGGTTGGAAGGGACGGTAAAAACATGTAGCTTTGCTCGCGTGAGAAGTGCCATTTTGCAAGGATGGAGTATAGAGGTAGAATAATGGTCCTGTGAGAAGCGGAGAAGCAGGTGGGGTTTCAGGCCCATGACCTAGAACAAGGGATTAGATGGATTTTAGCGGAACTTGCCAGTTGAGATGAAACGTCCACAACATGCATTTTGACTGACAACTATATATGGAAAAACATGCTGTTGCCATGCAGTGGCGTAGCAAGGTCAGGTGGTACCCGGTGCGGACAATTTCTTGTCACCCCCGGCTTGACAAAATGGCAAAAATATGTGTTTAAAACACATTTTTACCATTTTGTCACCCCCCTCAGTGATTTCTTGTCACCCCCGGCTTGACAAAATCGCAAAAATATGTTTAAAACACATATTTTTGCCATTTTGTCACCCCCCTCAGTGATGACACCCGGGGCGGCCCGCACCCACATTCCTATGCCACTGTTGCCATGCTGCTGATGATATTGGTTAACCAATTAATTTTGGTGTTCATGATCAGTACATAATCTGCACCTGTTGCACTAATATCTATTTCTCTATTTTGCTGTGGTATGCCACCTATTGGCGGTGTTAAATCACGTGGAGTCCATTAGAACATTATAGTAATGTCATCATTTATGCAACTGGGGAGCCTCTGGGGCATGCTAATTGCCTAGGGCTCCCTATGATCAGTGTGGCTTTTGTTAAATGATTCATTTGAATACCAAAGTCTCCTGAAATGTACTCAGAAGTGGCTGTTGATTTATTTTTCTTCGACAGTTTTAGAGGCAGGGCTGAGAGAGGCTTGGATGAACTGAAGGTCAGAGGAGAAACCCCATGGAGACTGATGAGCTACCTGCTTAGTTACAAACCCTGTGGCACGCCACTGAGGTAAGAGGGCTTCCTCTTGGAGGTTTTTGCTACAGAGAACAACAGTTATCGCTCCAAGGTAAGTATTAGAGCACCTATCATTTTGCTGTTCTTGCCAGTGGTATTAATGTGAAACAGGGCGATGGCTGTCTGTGCCTGTTTTCTATGTGGCAGCTTTACTGCAGTTTGTGGACTGTTCCCAGTGATTGAGTGTGTTACAATGGCAACTTCATTTAGAAGTTTTATGGTCCCTCCCTATAGGAGGAATGTTCTCCATGGCAGCTTTTTAAAAAGCTTCCTGTATGTCTGTTCTCCATGGGCAACTTCAGTAGAGTCTAGCGGCCCATCTTATAGAATGTCTGCTTCCACAGTGCAACTTCAGTAGAAGTTAGCTTCTCAACCCCATGTGCATAAGTGCTAAGGTTGCACATCCCCCTCCTGAAGGACTCAATGGTACACTAAGCAATCATTGCTTCAGGATCAGGACAGTCCTGTTTCCATCCGCGGCAGCACGCACAACGAAAGTGAATTACAAAATGGGTGTTATAAAATCAAAAGGAATCCCAGATCCGGAAAGGGAGACAAATCAGTCACAAGATCACAAAACATGAAGAAATATAAGAGAGCTGAATGGATAAACCACAAGGCTTCATATAGTAATTTGTGTCAATTGCAGGTCTTACCTTGACTTCCTCTCTTCATTCTTAAGAGAATCAGTCTTCTATTTCTACCACCCATGTTGAATGTCCTCGTAATATGCAAACAATAACAGACCCCCAGGATATTGCAGCATAGATTTGCAAAATTTAGCGGCACAAAAATTGGAATTTTGCGGCATTATTGCGGCACTTTATTTTACTCGTAATCATTCCTTTTCAGCCTTAAATCAATGTGAACTGATTTAGCAGAGAATTTAACTTTGAAATTGGCAATATAAACTGTCTGAGAGAGTTTTTTTGCTACTTTCTACTTTGTGATAACATTCTGAAGCATAGGTTAAGCCAAGCACAATAGCACAGGGAGACCCCAGAGACACCCCTGACCATGGAGACGTCAGAGACCCCACTGACCATGAAGACGTCAGAGACACCCCAGACCATGGAGACGTCAGTGACACAACTTACCGTAGAGATGTCAGAGACACCCCTGACCATGGAGATGTGAGAGACACCCCAGACCATGGAGATGTGGGTCGTTTTCGACGAAGCTCCCAGATGCTGTGCAAACATTTTAAGCACCAACATCACTAACGACATCAGCTTAACTTTCAAATGCCTAAAAAGCAAATGTTTGGAAGCGCAAATGTTAAAACAGCAGGCATCGACTAGGAGATGGTCCAACAAGCAAACACCACTGAACACACAACATGTGTGCGTACAGCCAATAGGAACTCCCCATTTTTTTTGCTATCTGCCGGGAGACCATTTTTCGCGGCCATAATGGGAAATAGTGCGACCATCGCACTCCTTAGCCGATTTCGCAATAATTTTGTGAATTGCGAAATCGCGAAATGCAGGAGGGTCTGCCTAAAGGAAGACACCTCACAAGTTTCCCAGGTGCGTACGTGCAGCAGCTCCCACTGTCCAGAGTTTTACTAAGGATGCCGGGCTCAGCCGTCCTATTTTATGATATATATATATATATATACACACACAACTACAAATCCCAAAATGCAGAACAAAAACCTGACTTGGCTGTGGTAGTCATGCCTGGACCTAGGAAATATAAACGCGCTGAGAAAGGTGGTGCGCCCACGTCTGGGTCAGTGGTTCTTTTGCTTTCACAATGTGTCTGCAAATTCTAAATCATTACACTTAAATAAAACTATTCACCATTCTGAGCCTGCCACAACATTCCATTTATTTAGCGTGAAAAATTACTAGTTGAAATGCATTTTATTTATCATGTAGTAGTTTCTTTGTATCTAAATAATAACTCTATATTACACGTTTTCTTTTTCAAGAAAGTGCACACTAGCTTAAAATAAAAAGCCACAAATTCGTTCCAAAAAGTGTAGAAAACCTCATTACTCTGTGGTATCAGTTTCACATTCTACATTTTTTTTAGTCTTCATACTTTGAAAATACCTGCACACAAACACACTCCCCCATCCCTCAACCTCCCCCCGCCTCAAAAAGACCCAAAATAGAAGCAGTGCTTGACCTGTGCCGGTAGGACGTGATGTGAAAAAGTAAGCGCTTGTCTGTGATTATTCGTGGCCTCCTCCATGCCCCCCTCTCATTCACATTCTCACAGACTGCGATATTTGAGGAACACACGTGTTCATTTGTCCTGTTATGTACAGGTCTCAAACTCTTCAGCACAGACGACAAGCCTGAGAAATACCTGCAAAGGAGAGACGTGTCTTGTACTAATTCTTGCTAAGGAGTGCCCGCTCTTCCCCTTCTTTCACCTCAGCTTCTCTTTGGACCCTTCTTTTTGTATGGTGACAACATATCCTTAGACATCACGCACTCATGCTGAAAGTACGTATACTTGTTAGTAGTTATTTACTGTAGTGTAGCAGGGTGCAGCTATGGCTCCACGGCCGCACGTAATGACGTGTGTGCGTACAGCAAATAGGAACTCCCCATTTTTTTTGCTAGCTGACGGGAGACCATTTTTCGTGGCCATAATGGGAAATATTGCGGCCATCGCGCTCCTTAGCCGATTTCGTGGTAATTCCGTGAATCGCGAAATCGCAAAATGCTGGAGGGTCTGAGGCCGGGACCCTGGACATCAGGAGTGAAAGGTCTCAACCACCACAGTTGGGTACAGTAGCCGCTGCATGCCCCGTGGCGCTCTGAAAGGGGTTCTGTCAGTGAGAAACTGTAAAAATTGGAAGAGGGAGTTGACAACCATTCTGCAGGGAAATAGATAACTAAACGAAGACTCCTCCAGCACTTGAAAAGAATCAAGCTCACCAGAGAAAGAGTTGCACATCGCAGAAGAGAGATGCAGCGGATTGAGCAGGAATAGAATGTGACTTATCATTATGGTGAAGTTTTGGGAGACTGTTTCTCTCCACATTTGGCATAACAGCTTAGGGGCTAGAGAAATTCAGGTGAGACTGGGCGAAGGAGCACGAAAAGATCATTGGTGCTCTGATCCCATGGGGTGCTTCACTGATATCAAAACTCTTGAAACAATTTATGGACTCTCTTTGTTATAATTTGGAATACGACATAAGCATTCAGCACGTGAATAGACCTTTATCAACTTGATCAGTAGACCAACTAATTAAATCATATCCACTACTCATTACAGACACTGACAATGTCTTATCTGTGTGGTCACCCCTGGTTTGTCACCTTTTACAGGATCCTATATTTCTGCTGGCTGTAGAACTCTGTGCACTTTACCCCTGCTAACCTTTGATAAAGTTGCTGTGCTCCTCCTCTCAACATGGTAAAATTGGACTACTCCTAGTTGGCATATGTAACTCATCTATAAGTCCCTTGTATATGGTACAAAGTGTACCCAGGTCCTATAACTTAAACGTTACTAGTGGACTGCAGTACCCATAGTGCCATCCACTACAGTGAGAGTGTAAACATGACTGCAGACCAACCCTCTGTAGCCTGGCTGTGCAGTTTTAAACTGCAAATTTGACCTGACAAACGTTTATGTTAAACCTAAGTAGGTCTTCTTGCCCATGAGTCAGGATGCATGGTATTTAAAAGTAGGACATGTGTAAGGTTAATTTTACACATGTCCTTACAGTGAAAAGGCCCCACAAGCTATTTTCACTGTATGGCTATTCTATAGGAAAACACTGGGCGCAATATTTAATAATAATACTGTATCCCTGGAACGGGACTAGTTAGAAACATAATGAAACAACTATGTTTAACAGTCATTAAAAATCCAATTCAATGGTGAATTCAGATTTTTACTAAATATTAAGGAAAAGCAACTTTTGGAACGTTACCTTTTCCCTGATTGAAAGTTCTTGGATGCTAATCCACATTTAGCTGTCCCACTTCTGCCAGCTAGTAATTAGCATTTGAATACCCCCCCCTTGATGAGGTGTGAACTTGTTTCCAGTGTTGAGACAATGGCCTTGGGTGTGGGGAGGTGTTGTGTTCTTTACAGGATGGGCTGTGGGCTGTGCCAGGGAACTTGATTAAACTTCTACCCTATCACAAGCAGATGTAGCTAACATCCAGACCTGCCCCTTCCCTTTTCCTCCAGCCAGGCAGACTTAAATCACAGTGGGCTTCTTTTAGACATTACAGTTTGAAAGCTTGCTTGACAGGTCTGCTGGGTTTACATATAACACTTTGGGCACACTTCAAAACAGGGTAGCAGGATGCCAAAACAATTCTCATGTATCCTCTATCTGGTTGTTGAAACCCCTACTCTACAAGACTTCTGTCTCTGGGTTTATTGGGGGCCCCCAGGCTGTTTCAAACTTGATTTTTGTGTTAGATGTGGGAGGGCACTAGGATCACCATAGTACAACCCCCCACACACACACATACCCCACCCCTCAGAGCCCAGGTTTAGTGTGGTTGAAGACATTCACCATCTTACAAAATGCCCAAAGTGGGTAAGGTCAGCCCCAGGAACCTTTACCCCATTGGTTAGGGCACCCACTAGTATGTGCCAGGCATAAATGTAGCATCACCAGACACCCACTTCAGAACACTACTGGCCCTGTGGAAGATCAGAAAAGGACAGAACCTGGTGTCGGACACCTGAGAAGAGCCTAGAAGACTAAACCTGCCCTCCCTCTTGTCCCCAGAACAAAGAAGTGGACTCCAAGGGTTATAAGGATGACCTCCTGTTAAATCTACAGGAACACAACAAGCTACAAGCGGCCTTTTCTGCAACTGCCCTGCTGACCAATTCTAACTTGACCTGGGCTGGACCCGGCTATTAGATGCTGTCTGACACCCTGTGAGACTTTAAGTGCCTCCCCTGAGATCCTGGGGGCCTTTAGAAGTATACACTTGTGGTGGATTAGGACTTAAAGGACCAAGTCAGAGGTAAAATCTTTGATGATGACAAACCTGGTTGGTGTATGCGGCCAATGCTCCATCGTGGTCAGTGTCAAATTGAGCCTGGATCCCGGTCTACCATGATCTTAGACTATCATTGGCACTTTCTGCTTTTTGGTACTATTCCTACGTAAAAATGTAAAAATTCATATCTCCGGTTTCCCTTATAAGATTTTTGAAATTTTGGTGTTATTTTGTTTATTACATTTTACTCCATGTTGTTAATTTGGTTTGGGATTTTTAGAGTTTTGCATTTGACTTTATTACTGTTTTGGTACTGCATAAATACTTTACACATTGCTCTTAGTTAAGCCTGACTGTCTGTGCCAAAGTTAGCAGGGGGTTGAGCTGAGGTTAACTTAGTGACTTTGTGGGTTCACCCTGATAATGGGTGTTATTATTCCTTGATGTGGATAGTCACCCACCCAAATAATAATAAAGTTTCTTATAAGGCTGAAATCTCTTTGTCTGTTACTGTTGCA